>OZ002742.1:42259512-42997531 GCA_963924295.1 Dioctria rufipes
ACATTACCAATCGATGTCTTAAGTTCATTCCCTACAAAATTATATACGTATATATATTAAAAAACAAAAAAAAGCTCGCAAATAAGTATGATAATCAAATATTTTACTTACATGTCCTCTCGACATTTTCTCGGATGTATCGCACCAAATCTTCGAGTACCTTATCGTCCCTTTCAAGATCAGCGTTGCTATCAATACTCTAAAATATAATAGAAATTTAATCAAGTGTTTTGGCAAAGAGTATTATATTATTCTACTTCCTCCATTCTATTATACTATAATTACAAAAACTAAAAATCAACAAATGAACAGGTGTTTAATTAAAAATTTACTCGGAGAACGGTGAAAACGGGAACGCTTTTTTTCTTTATCTTGTCAAAAATATGTCAGTTTGCCGTCAAATATTTTCGGAGTTTTAAGTTTAGTATTGCCATATGTAACCATACAACCCTGACGAGAACTTTTTAGGGCAGGAAGGAATTTCCTTCCCTTGGCTTAGACGTGCCAAACAATAATGTTACTTCTCGTAGTTCCTTATATGATTACCGAAATTAATTGTGCGCGTGTTCAATTAAGTCACAGTTTTTGATATAAACAATTACTGTATAACAAATTCACAACACGTAATGATTATTAAATTGTTATATTATCACATCAAATCGCAAATAAACATCTCTACAGCCGTCTGATGAGTAATTTCAGAAATTTCGCAATTTCAAAATGCCCGGCTTGCTGTAGTATTGGTATGCTGCCCGTACTCCCGATCGAAACTTGGTAGCACGGACTTTTTCCTACCCCCGAATACTTTTCACCCATAAAAATGGGTATCTCTGGAATTCTCGAAACTGCCCATTTTGGCCGAATTACATTAACAACGCCGTCGTCGGCGTGGTTGTCGTTTTATGTAAAAAATATTTAGAGACAGTACTGCATGTATGAAATGCATTACATTAACCACGCCGGCGTCGTCGACCCATCTCTAATCCTAAATTTAAAGCTGGCGCTCCATTGCTGCCAATATGCCAGATCTAAATCTATTATGAAAAAACATTACAAAATGAAACGACATTTATATTTCTGAAAATAAATGATATTATATTAAAAAAATGTAGACTTGAAGGAAAAGAAAATGTTTTTTATTATTATTTAAAATTTTATTGCAAACCGGCAGAGATTACAAGCAAATAACTCAACTGTAAAATGTAAGGGAAATTAAGATATGGCGCTGCCGCCCAGTGTCAGGCGTGAATTACAATTGCGACTGCGACTTCGGCTTCGACTTTGCTCAAATGGTAAATACATGTCACAAGATACAATTGCAACTTCAATTTCGACTGCGACAACGACTGAAACTATACTTTGCTCAAAGTGCAAAGTTGGTGTCGCCTGTGGTCAACTTCAGTTCAATCACAGAAGTCGGGAGTCGGGACTGCTGGTTTGTTCAAGCAGTTGAAGCTTTAATTTAATTATAAATTCCACCACAGCGTCGACTTCGACTTAAAATCAAGTCGCTGTCGACAGATCAGTCGTAGTTGTAATTCACGCTTTAATGTAACTTGCCCGGCGTTTTGTTTGGCGTTTGACGACCACGCGGGCGTCGGCGTTGTAATGTAATCCAGCCATTTTGGTTACTGTTGCGGTCAAAAGTGTGAGTTGTCTTGTCATCTACTTGTGATAACAGGCATTTATTCCTCCGTTACTACCTTTTATAGGTATAGAAATAGATTCCTTACAGTTTTTACGTACAATTAATTTCACCTAGCCAAAGCAATATAATTTCATTGATATTTGATAACATTTTCTAGGTTCTTCTACCTCTATAATCTATACGAACGCACAAAAATGGCCCAGAAAGTGGTAAGTAAAGCTTAAAACATTAATTTCGTATTATTGTAAATACACTATATAACTATAATGTTCATAGGATTTCGATAAAGCCGCTGAAGATGTTAAAAATCTGAAAAGTACGCCATCAGATAATGATTTACTAGAACTATATGGGTTATACAAACAGGCAACAGTTGGAGATTGTAACACAGGTATTTAGTCAATTTTATGCTTTATTATAGCTGTATTTACGCACTTTCCAATGTAGATAAGCCCGGTCTCTTAGATTTCAAAGGAAAAGCAAAGTGGGAAGCATGGAATAAACGTAAAGGAACGTCAAACGACGAAGCTATGGAAGCATATGTTTCCAAAGTGAAATCATTAACTGATAGTATTGGATTAAAGTAAACATCAAGGAAACTGAATTACACTTAGTATACATTATAACGAAATATTTAAATTTTCTATCATCCCAAAGTCTTTTTGAAAGAAATATATTTTATTGTTAATGTTTGAAACATTTGCACTTAAAAAACTTGGAATAAAGCACCCTAGAAAGAAGCGTTTTACTTGCTCTGATTTATCATATAAAACTCATTTTGTAGTTCGCGTAGATTCATTTCCAATGTGGCGACTTCATCGAATCTCATTGCTTGTCTCGCTTGTTTTATATATCCCTTTATAATATTTATTTGCTCTACTAAAGGATCGTTGACTGATACACCGGCAGCCTGATGTCCACTCCAATTGTCTAATGTTGTAACTGCAGACTACAAAAAAAAAAGATTTTATCGTTTACAAATTCAGATAAATGGAAGTGTAATAAGAAAATTGCACGCATTTTTTTCGTTTAAATGCTCAACTAAGTTCTGTTCGAAACACCAACAATCTTGGATTAAAATATCGAATTAATTCAAGCAACGGATGCATTTCATCCCCATGTTGGGAAATTTGAAGAGGAAAATTTTACCTTGTTGGAAAATGGAATGAGTACAATTTTTCCTTAGCTGAAAAATAATATGAAATAGACATGCACGTTATTGCAGAAAAATTTAACTGACTAAAATGTTCTATTGAACAACAAGCAATAGAAATATAAAACCATCTTGACGATCAACACTTTCGAGTATGTAAATTATCTTTGACAGGGTTGAGGGTTCATATTTTATTACCCTGTTTATTATAAAGGCTTGAAGCCAGTTAAGTTTAGTTGATTTGGAAAAAATATCTGTAAATATACATAGCTATAGGTATACATTGGGCAAACAACGATCTTTCAAAGAAAGAATAAATGAGCATTTCGGTTCGATAAGAAATAAATTTCAAATAGAACTTCGCTAAGCATCTATTAGAAAATAAGCAATGGTGGAAAACTAAGCTTGTTAGAATCACTCAAAATATCTCGAGCTCTATTCAAATTCTAAATGCTTCAACGGCGCTATGCAAACCATTGGATTAGAAAACAGCAATACAAAATTTTTAGTGTACTGAAGATGGCCGAAGAGCTGAAACCGGTCTAAAATCCGCTGTAAATTATTTGGAATGTTTATTGTTTGCAGTTAACTTGAAATTATTTGTGAACATAAGTTCTGTTGGCGAATGTACATTTCTTCAAAACGATTTAAATGCCCTAGGTAGATGTTGTCTTAGAAATACACTTGTTAAATGTTTCTAAATGTAAAATTTTTGTCTTATTACCAAAAATCTACATCAATAGCCTTCGATTATAAAATTGGAGCTTCATCTGTTCTCACTTGCGGAAACTAACGATCTAGGAGTCATTTTGCATGTTAAGTTATCCTTTATAAGCCATATCGAATATATTATTTCTAAATTTTTTATAATGTCAGGCATTAAACCTATTCATTGGTAAGATCCATAGTGAAATACTCCTCCGTTTCACAAGACTTGCGTTGAGTAAACACCCTTATTGGAGGTATAACATGCCTTCATATGAGATACGCTGCTCGCTGTTAGGTTTATCCAAGCTGGACTTCAGAAGAAATATGCAACGTTTATTAGAGATATTATATGTTATCGTATAAAAGCACCAGTAGTCCTTTCAATGATTAATTGGTTTGTACCAGAAAGGCTTATAAGACCAAGTCATTTGCTGGAAGTACTAATTACGGTTATCACTAATTGCGTTTTACAATATATATATATATATTATACTGATATTGATCTGCCTAGAGAGATGACAAGAGGTGGTATAAATGGGTGTAAATATAGATTTGGGGCAGGAATATAAGAAACACTTTGAATACTAGTCTACAATATGTTATTGAAAAACAGAAATTGAGAAGAAAAGGCAAAAAAAAGAGACTCAACACCCTGGTCCCTGAATCCTGAACAATACATATTTAAAATAATGTTTTCAAAAATAAAATACATTTTCACAACGTAAAAATTTTTCGTCTATTTAATAAATATCCTTTTTTAGTCTAGCCAGAATGCTAACAGATCTCAATTGGTTAGAGCAGGAGAATAGTAATGAATAATTTTTTGTATTCATTTTCAAGATAAAATACACAATATGATGTCAAATTCTTTAGAAAATAACGCCATTAACTATAATAAAGATGTTAAACTTTCTGTGTTCAAGTCGGTGGAGAATTTTAGACTCCCATGTTCTTGGTAAAAGCTTTTGAATTGTACATAAATTCAAACTCTTTAACTTAATTAATTATAACCTGGAAATAAATTAGGAAACGAAATTGATAATGGCTATGAATATGCTAATAAATTATTATTATGCAAAATTGTATAGCATTTTACTCTATTGTGTAAGGAGGGAGGGACATGTAAAGACAATTGTAGTTGCATATGTGTTAAATTGAACTTTATGGCCCCGTTTGCTATCACATTTTGAACCTTCCGCCTCAATCTGTAATGTATTTTTTTCTTTTCTGAACGACATTATTCGAAGGACTAGAAAAAATAGCTCAGTTAAAATTTTAATGTTTAAAATTAACAAAAATATCCGCAAATAACAAGAGATTACGCTATGACAGATTTGCGTATACATGCCTGTATGTTCGAGTAGATCGAAATAAGTTACTGTATTAAAAATGTTATGTATTGTATTGTATTACCAACATCCAAAGGAAAAAAGACGTTCGTTGGTGCAACAGCCAGCTCGGCAAACTAAGAAAAAGCCTGAGAAAGCTGTTCAACAGTGCTAAGGTCACTCAGCAATGGGAGGCAATTTGGATAGAGCCATACCCTTAAGGCAAGTAATAAATCCACATTTCATCCTATTGCCAAGATCTGTCTTTTACTCAGCAACGACATTCTTAAATAAGCTATTCTACAAGCCTAACAATCATATATCTAGTAATAGAAATTTCATTCATTTAAACTATATTTATTCGTTTAAGGTGGGCGGTATGTTAGCGCCCCCTACTGACCAAGCACTGTCACTGAACTACTGAACTTTATTTTACAATTATTTACAAAAATAGTTAGCTATTAGCGCTTAACTACAATGTACATACGCAAGACTTAAAAATTTCATGAATGCTTTCTTATGCATGACTACCATTTGTTTAGTATTTACACAAGCTGTCAAATTTGCAAAGTACAATCATGAGCGTACAGACAGAAATTGACGAAAGGAATTAAAGCTTATCGAACAGCTTCTTACTCCTGTTGTGGGTTACCATTATGACACTTGTCCGCGTCTTTACATATGCTAGCATAAGCACATTGTAGTTAGCCCTAGAGATTGCTGTCTGTTCATCTTATATACGGATTTAATAAATCTTTTTTTTGTTCTGTTTTAAGTTGAATCTGTTTTCATTTCAACTTTTATATTCTTTAACATTCATGGACTATAGTGAGTCGATTATAGTTCTATCATAACAGAACATAACAATTACTTCACAATTACCAGACGAAAATTCTAATTTAAAATGCATTTATACTACTAATAATTACTTACAATATAATTAACTGATCATAATGTAGCAATAATTTACTAAACTTTACCACAGAGCATTAAACAAAGCAATAAAGTCAAAGATTAATTTACATAGACTTAACCAACACATGTGCTGTATGAATCGATAAATTTCTTGAGCTTAAAATAATTAATCTATGTATATTGAAAAAGCTAAAATTATATATAAGATGATAAAGTAGAACATAAACTTAATATAACATGGCAAAACACATAGCTACGGCACAATTTTACGTCAAAGTACACCGTTATATTACGCTAGAAAAGACAGAAAACTAAAGAGTCTAAACCATACAACTGTACCCGTATACAATAGATTACCAGAAGAAATTAAAAATACAGAGCCATTGCAAAAGTTCAAGAAACTAATATAGAATTTTGCACATGAAAATGATGCGTAAACTGATTACACACAGAAGTTCGGTCATAGAGGTCACCCAATGGCCAATATAAATAATATAAATATTTTTTTATAAAAAGCAAGTATGAATTATATGGCAGCATGATTTCTCATTTAGTAATTATTCGTCTTGTCGCCATACGGCATACTTCTCATCGTTGAATCGAAAAATTCAATTTTTTTTTTGCATTTTAGAAATTTATTGGAATTATTTGCAGTGAATTATACTCTGCTGTAGACGAGAAATTGTCCAGATAGACTAATTACTATGACCCTGTTTAGACGGGTCAGTAGAAGTTAAGCTTTGAGATGCCTCAAAATGCCCTTTATGATTACATAAGTAAATTTTCTGACTTTGTGTTTCCTACAGTCGGTGGAACATATACATTGACAAATTATGTAAAGTAACAACTACACAATTGGGATCGTACCAAAACATCTTGCCTCTACTATCTCGGCTTGGGTCGTCCTGCCAGCCAACACAGTCGCCTTCAGGTAGAACTACAAAGGAGCTATGGGAAGACCCAACCCAAATGAAACGAAAAAGCTATTGGGACTAAACAAGCCAACCGTACGAGCACTAGTGTCAATTCTCACTGGGCACTCTCTTTCCATGGGACGATAAAGAAAGTTGGGGGCCAATTTTGAATTTTGTTAGAGCGTCCGGTTGGGACTTATGAGCAATAATGCTAATAATTCTGGAGGGTGAACAATGAACCTTGTTGTGGCTTACGTTTCAGGGACCCATTTCGGATCCCAACTTCGTTTCAATCCATTCATCCAACAACTACACACTGCAATTCTTGAAAGTGATCATTCCACTCATAATAGCCAATAAAAATACTTGCTGCCTGCGAAATTCAAGTTGCACTTCATTGCTGCCCCCCCAAACCTACAACAAATTTCGTGCGGCAGAGGCAGCATACTGACCCAACTAACAGGCTCTATGTATCAAAGATAATTAGTGACTAGAAGAGAATAATTGGAAAATAGAAGTGCTCTTCATTAATACCTACCCTTGGCTGTGTGTGCAGATGTCCATTTAGTTTATATAAAAATGACTAGAGAGATGGAGAGTGTGGTGAAATAGAGGATAGCTCATCATAATGTATAATATGCCTCAAAAAATGGTTGTTTTGGTACGTCTGCAACAAAAATAAAAGAAGAATAAACACAAGGCAGCAGTGCCGTAAACGCTTGATTCTAGCGAATCGAAAGGACCTATATATGTACATCATTCCATTAAGGATTGGTGGTCTTATGTAATTTCTGTAAACAACTTTTTTTTATAGAAAGGAATAATACACATTATACCAAACATAACAACGGCAACCTTTTTAAATAAATGAACAGCGAACACTCCGATCTAATTGACCATGCAAATCCCAGATTACATTTAGAAAAAAAAAAAAAGGCCAAATGTTGATTTGAATTTGTAACTATATATGTACCTACAATGAATGCGCCAATGGCGACATCTTTTCTACTTACTCGTGATGTAAAAGATTCCTTAAGTACGGAAGTGTTCGTACTATTCTCACTAAGACCATATTTTTCATATGCTTCTAGTGCTAAACGTCTTTCTCGCTCAATTCTTTGTTCAGTTTCTCTTCGTCGCATCTCTTGTATTTTTTTAATTTCTGCTTCTACAGGTAATTGAGGGATGGATAACATTTCTTCTTTGATGAACTGGATGCAAGCGAGGCGTACATTCTTTTTCAGGGCTTCCTCCCTACTTCCCTCCGGAGAAGGTAGTGTGAGTATTTTCTTACTTAAAAAATCGATATTTTCAGCAACCCTTCCAATTTTCGCACGTAATACGCTTGCATCCG
This sequence comes from Dioctria rufipes, assembly GCA_963924295.1. Lineage (NCBI taxonomy): Eukaryota > Metazoa > Arthropoda > Insecta > Diptera > Asilidae > Dioctria > Dioctria rufipes. The sequence continues at coordinate 42,267,533 of OZ002742.1, forward strand.
ATATTTTAAATATTGAATCACCTTCATATAAACTATTCACTATTTTTGAATATGTTTCAATATCTGGAATGATTTGTTTCTTTAATTCTTGTATTTCATGGTAGTACATAGTAATCGGTGGTCGAAATGTTTTGCTGTCATGCATCTCTTTTCTTGCTTCTAATAGGCGTAGACAGTGTTCACAGCAACGGATACTATTTAATTCTTGATCTTTTTTTCTTTGGTCTTCAATACTAGTTTCTAAGCTAACAAGGGACACTGCAAAGAAATTACTACTCATATCAAGAACCTTCTTTGAACACAAAATTTCAGCTTACATGCATCCTCAAATTGTAAAAATTTTGAGCAAACATTGCACATTACACATCCACAAAGACGGCAATGATGTTGCCTTCTAGCGAGATGAAAACTTTTTGCACAGCTTGGGCATAGATTTACTAAGGTCCCATCTAACCAAGGTACCGTCTACAATAATCAAAACTATCTGCAGCTCTTTGCAATTGAAAATTAAAGGAATACCTTTTGTTCATGTAATTTTCGCTGCACAGGATCAACTGGTCTATCTTTTAGTAATTTATGTAATCGTATTATTAATTTATTTGTTTCACTTGCATATCTCTCCAAACGAGGTGTTCTATCGGGAAAATTCAATGCCCTTTAATACTTGATCTTAAAATTATTTTATAAAACCTTACCTGATTGCTTTAAAATAGGATAAATGACTGCAGTCCACTCCGGCACCTTGAGACATAAAATTAAAAACATTTTCTTGGCACGGTGCGTTGCTTATTTTTAATGTGTTATCAAGAGATCTTGCTAGATCTACAGTTTCATCAAAGTTTAATTTAATCTTTCGTTTTGCTTTACTAAATATTTCCTTTAAAGATTTAAGCACATCCTGTTCTTCGGCATGAACGATTTCAACATGTTCAGTAAGACGTTCTGGTGACTTCAGATCTTCACGACATATGGGACACAAAAAGCCTTCCAAAATTTGTCCATCGTCAGTTTCAAAAGGATTAGACATTTCTTTGGATTGGATATTACTGAATTTAAAACTTTTACGCCCTCAATACTAATTTGACTTCAACCAGAAAACTGTCATCGTAAACGTCAGTTACAGCCAGTCTTCTTGTTTCTTATATGAATTATGTCGATTTCCAGTACCTTAAACATTGCCAACAGCAAAACAATTGTTTCTGCCAAATTACAAGCACAATATATTATGGTACAAATTCAGCACCATTTTGCCGACTGAAAAGGCCGAATTGAACACAATTTATGTTTTTGACATCTGCAACTCTAAGCTAGGGCTTACACGTTGCAGTATACTTCACTTTCCATTGTTGAGTGACACTCGTGGGGTGAGATGTGCGTGCGGGGCTCTGTTTAATATTACTGCTATAATGCTTTAATAGCACAGTAGAACAACAGCGGCTGCGAGATTTTGTACAACCAAAAGCTGCTTTTATGCTTTGCAATCTATATGTGAAAATTGTCAAAAGCTCTTTGCATTTAATCGCGAAATTTTATATTAAATTGCTACTCAAATTATAATGAGCGACCAGAAATATTGATTTTGTCTCTATCGCAAATAGTTACCACTTCAAGAAGTTTTAAGTTTATTATTATTTCCGATTAAATTTGTTATTAAAGAGTTATTGAGTGCAGCTTGCAGCGTGTAGCATGTAGCTCTCAATGTAGATTGGGCCTTAAGGTACCCACCATGTCAGACGTGCAAATTTAATCATAGTAGGCGATGCAAAATTCAATTGAAAATTCGATTCAATTGTTTGTTGGCTTTCAACCTGTGTTGTTTGCTAAAATGTGGTTTTAAGTTTTTTTTTCTCTATTTCCATTTGAAAAAGTCGATTTCAATTGTTCTTCTGCTGTCTTCACATTTATCACAAACTTGGCTTCAAGGAGATTAGTCTTGCTCTTGTTTTTTAAACGAATTTATGCAATAATTAGAAAGATTCTCTGCTGGTAAGCACTTTTTTTTTTTTACATTTTATGTTATACGTATTTTGTCCACGTGCTTAATTTTTTTTTATTTATTTATTTATTTTGAATTACACATCTCATTTGATACAAATATAAGTTAATATTTCCACTATTTTGCTTGGTCCCACTCATTCAGGTCAGCTGATATAAGAGTTTGGTAGTTAGTGACTACATTTTAACATTGGAAAAGCGTGACACCATTGACCGGGGGGTTCTTGATTAAAAATTTAGTCTATGTGGAACAACAAAAATTTTCATAGAACGCAAAAATAGTATTGTAATAAATTTTTATTAAATTTCGACATATTTAAGTAAAAAAATATATATAGCATATTGTTTAAAAGGTCATGGAATTTTTCACAAGAATTTGTTAAATTATATTTCACACATAAAATTGCTTTCAAAATCCCAATACTTAATTGTTAATTTTATGATGTCCACACTTTATTTACCATAGAAAAAACGCGTTCAGTCGCAGCATTAGTTCCTGGTAAGGACAGCGCGTATTTCACAATTTTTAGTGCATTATTGTATGAAACATTGTTTCAAAATTATGAAATATTTCTAATCATTTGTTCTCTATTGTGTTTTTTGCTGATGCCCAAGATTTAACCTTTTATATATTTTTTTAATAATGATACCTCATTAAAAATATCATTTTCGGAAATATTACTATATGGGAAATTTTGAGTAATATGATCGAAAAATTTTTGCGCACCATTCCAATTAAGTTTTTGTTTTAATGTAACCCAATGAAAATGTTCAATATCAATAGACCGTCCACTCTTCTAAATAATCTGCTGCTTGATTGTGTACAAACTCTAGCCAAATTTTTGAAGATTCTTTTTCAGAAAACTTCTAAAATTGTAGGACTTTTATCCTGTGGTAGAAAGTAGGATTTCAAAGGATCGTATATTTTCAAAATTCTTTCGACAGCTGGCAAAAGAGCTAACCAGCGCGTTTTATTGTATCGAAATATTTTCTGATATCGATTTCGGTAGTTTCACAGTATAATAAAATAAATAAGAATATATTTTAATAACAATATTTTCCCCAGTTACGGGCAACAATTCAGCAGCTGTGTGAATGGCGTCATGTACTATGTGCGTTGCACAACCAACACTAACAATGTTTTGATTAAGGTTTTTCTTTAATTTATAAAAAAATACTATTTGTGCCTCTTCTCGCATTTCCTCCAAAATTTGGGTACGTGTTGTCTGCACAATATGCAATCATTTTATGTTTTACATTTTTTTCCCAAAATATTAATAATGGAACTGAAAATTATTTCTGAAGTTTCGCCGGGAAAAGAAACAAAATCTAAAATTCTAATTTTAATTCCAGTTTCCGAATTAAAAAATCTAATAATGGTTGGAAATAACTTTATATCCTTATGATTAGATGCGTGAGAATATATGGATATAAAATTAATTATTTCCAGATTTTTGTTTAAGCCTGGAAATTCATATGGGGAAAGCACACAATTGCCTCGGATTTTGTACTAGCACAGACAAATTTTTTGTTGAATAACTTTTTCACAATTTGTGATGTACAGCCCATAGATATGAAGGAATGATTGTGATTAATAACGTGAAAAGACATAAGTCCTTCTGCTAATGCTAATTTCTTTTCTTCGTCTCCATAAGTTATTTTCCGAAAGAATTCCTGTATTTTGGAGGAAGATGCAGCAGCATTTAAATATCTTTTATGTTTCTGTGTCTCCAAGTGCTTCGAAATATCATTCGTCCCGCCGTGCGAAATAGAAAATTCAACATTACGTTTCTCACATTTTACTATGTAATCTCCTTTGGTTTTTTTAATAAAAGGAAATTCACTTAGATCATCGTTGAATTTCCATGCTCTTTTCTAAAAAAATAATAATTTAAAATTAGATTATAAATTATTATATATATTATTATATTGTTTAAAAACTCAGTAAGTAGGTACATAATTTACATGAACGTATTTTTATTGTTAGTTTATAAATTAAATTAATTTGATTGTTACAAAGTAACTATATTTTAAATATTATTTTAATCTTTATCCTATATTTCGTTCTAAATAATAACGATACTAACTTCTATTATTTTTCCTCGGAATTTGCTGTAACGTAAGTGTTACCTTCAACGCCGGCGCTAGGCTTTTTGCCGCCAGTATAAAATATAAATAATACGGGTACTGTCTGCTCAATTCAAGAAAATTTATGTATTTATGAAATAAATAAATAAATTACTTGCCGAAATTATCTGAATAGGTGCTCTGTAATGAAAGCACTTGTTTAATTGGCTTACAAGCATGCAGTACGATGAGTATCGTCTGAGAGACAGTTACGAAATGTTTACGTCGTTGCCAAGCCATGCCAAAAAATGTCATTTGCTTTTAAAACGCCGCGGGACAAATTGTTAAAAATCGGTTACATTAAATATATTGTGAACATATTACATATATAGACACATCAAAAATACCGTTTCTTTTAGTAAAGACAGTTTCAGGTACATAAGCATCCGGTTTTCTTTATACATATTTGCTAGATGGATTGTAGTCAATAGCTGCTCTTCCCTGTGCTTCTCTGTGCTCTTCTCTGTGCTTCTTGCAAAGGACCGCCGCATAGAAGCTCAGGAGAAGTGCATAAGTATAATGTAGGAGCCCCATTTGAAAGGATAACCACAGACATCGCTGGACCTTTTCCAGAAGCAACTTATGCAATCCCTAATCCAGAGCAAACACTGTTGCGGAACAAGTAATAATGAATTGGGTCAGTAGATTTGGTGTACGTAGTGGACTATCATCAACGCGATTGGGATCGACATATTCCCGATCAGCTGTTCACAACACGACCGGACAAACTCCAGCTAAGGTCGTATTACTAGACGATTACAACAACAGTGGGAAGGACCGTATTCAGTGGTAACTAGAATTAATGATGTAGTATACAGGATTCAGCGTGGTACAAGAGGTAAACGGAAAATCGTTCACCTGGATCGTTTGTGTAAATACTACGAGTATCAAGACCGTGGACCACCTGTTGTTCGGGACGAACAATTTTAAGAAAGGGGCAGTGTTACGCGCTACAAAGTAACACAAGCGACATCTGTTGGAAATAGAAACAACTTTAGGTTAGTGATATCTTCGTAAACTTTGGAGAACGGAATATTCAGGAAGGTTCTAGGATAATTTGTAGAGTATAAATACGGCGCTTCTCACATCCAGGAGGCGAGTCTTATTTCAGACAGTGAAGTGAACGAAGTAAACTATTTAGGTTGTGATAATTAGAAGTACAGTATTAGCGATAACTAAAGAGTTGATTTGATAATTGTTTGTGAATTGTGAGAGTAAACTGTAAAGTTAAATAAAGAAAAAATCATTGAATTACATCTGAAATATTGTGTTTTAAATAACGAACTAAAGCCACCCTCGTAACAATACATATTATCCCTGTGTGGAGTTGATTTGATAAATTAGCATAATATTTGAAATTTGTTGTTTTGTTAATTATTGTTTTTTTTTTATTCAGACAACATGAAAATCAACCGTCTGCCGTCCTGAACAAGAAGGCAGAAAATATTGACCTAAGGATTCGTCATATGGCCCAAGGTTTGTATTGAAATTGCTTAGTAAATTAATTCACTATTCGTGGCAGTACGTGATCGCTTCACGGTGTGTGAAGATTTTGAGAACAAATCTTCTGAAATCTTTGTGACGAGCTTCTTGAGCTTCTTCAGAAAGCTGACCGGTAGAAGGGACGACGGGAATATAGTAACACGAATAGTAATTTATCTCTGATCAGTGATTCATCAATCCTGTAATTTGAGCACCATTTCAGTCTTAAACCTGCTCTTGATTTTATTCGAACGTTGTTTCACATTTACTTTATTATCTTCATCTCTAACTTGCCATCTTTTTATGTCAAGGCGATAGCTAACTTGTAACAAGCATTCGAAGCATTGAATCCAGGCATGCAATGTAGATAAACCAAAACCAAAATGATCTTTATTGCTAAAAGAACTCCCTAGCTTCATCATTCATATTTTTTTGGAATAGTTCCGCAAATATCTTATTTTTGTAAAGTTTCGGTCAATCATTGTTAGAAGAAATTCATGTTTGGCAGCCATTTCATTAGAGAGACGGCCAAAACCAATGATTACTCGTCCGTAATTAGAATTTGCAAAAATCCCATTACCTTTGAATTTGAATTATTAAAAATGTGCTATCAATTACATATGAAAACTGACAGAAACTTCATTTTAGTTCAAAAAAATTTGGCAATTAGCCCGTCTGTCTCTAGGGTATATGAATGGCAGAGTATGCCGATAGAGAATGCCAATGTATATTAGAATGGCAGAGTATGCCGATGTTAATACTAGAGAAGAAATCACTTTGATTAGCTGATTAATTCTGATTTTATTAAGCTATGCACAAGCTTTTCATGTAAAATTTTAATATTGATTACTATACAAAAGCGATGACCTCAGGCGTGGGTGATTTTTTTTTGCAATTTATTTATACTTGCATAGCGAAATTCGCGTGTGTTGCAATTCTTGTTTAGGTCAAGTATTCTAGCTTGGCGTTTTGGTTTGTTTATATTTACGTTTACTTTTGTTTACTTTTGGAAGCTCTTAATATGTTGTCCAACCTCTTCAGCCTCTTCAGGTGGAGTGCACGATTCGATATCTATATTTACCAAAGCACTATATATTTTGAATCTTCCACTAGAGAATGCGTCGACGTATGTAGAGAGCTGAAATTTTGTATATAGCATTTTCTTAGATCGATTTTAACTTTTTCTCATGTACAAGTACTAAATACATATTTAGAAAGGCAGCTTCTTATTGAATTAATATATTTTTTTATGTTTTGTAAAACTGATTTTGGTGGGGTATGGTCTTTATATTCTATTGCGATAATGTTTTTTATTATTTATAATTCTTTTGAAATAACAATTTATACTTACTTCCTTTCTTTCTTTATTGCAGGTACGATCAATAATATCTGTATTAACATTGTCCTGGGCCATCGTGAGTATTATTAAATTATTTTATAAATATAAATTATAAATCCTTACTGTTTCCGAAATAACGGGATCTTAAGATATTTGGATATGTTTTAATAGATCTCCCTGAAAATTCTGAACGTTACACCCTATGATGATGATTTAAAATTTTTTTAGATAAATAATGGTCTATAAATTTTTTCTTTCAGAATTTTTTTTTATTTAACTATCATTTTTATCCAAAATACCTTAAAATCTGGAATGCAATTTCCTGCTTTACGAGAAATTTTACTAAAAAGCAATTTCAACATTTCATTTTCTAACAGTGTACCCCCGTCGCGGATAAACAGATCATGCTCACAAACTTTCTCATTTGTAAATAAATCAGTCTGCCTCTGACTGTTGCTAGAGGCCAGTTGCTATAGGAAATTTCTATATGCATTTTGTGTATGAATAACAAAATGAGCGAAATTAGCTTTTAAAAAATTGCCCAAATATTACCCATGTGCGAAAAATTATCAACTGAATTGAAATGTACTGTGTACTCTATATAAATATCTCTAATACTTCTTGCCTATATACCTAATATAGATCATGCTAATAATTGTATATGTAAGTCAATGAGTATATATTTTCTCTATACGATCCTGAAATTTGTTATCAGATGAGCTAACAAACCCCATTGTTTCGAGTAATTAAAAATTTTTTGTTGTGTAATTCAATTTACTTGTTAATGTGAGTCTCTATGGCACTTTGCTCGGCTCGGCTAAAGAATTGTTTAAGTAAAACGCGTGTTTTCATTAACAAAAAAAAAAAAACTTAAGGAAACCTCAATTCCGATTCATCTTAAACATTCAAAATCTTGGTCCATTTCAATACTGGCGATGCTTTAGATTCGAAGCGAAACATCAGTTTTTAAAACAGTATGCTTGTGTGATTATATCGCGGGTCAATATATGTATATATACGTCTGTGAAAAGCTCGCTTCAAATTTCACCCCTATTGGTAGAAAATAACTTTTTTAGGGAAGACTACGGATCTTAAAAATATCTCAAAATGCGATTAACCAGTTAGCTGTTGCGCCCGCCCATCTTTCCTAGTGCGCACCTATATGTGTCGCCGAAATCGAGCGATGACGAGTATACTCGTCAATCACAGTATATGTCGCTGTTAAGATATTGGATTAAAAAGATGGGTTTATTTTATAAAATTGACTATTTTATTTATTATTATTTATTATTTTATATTATTTTTTCGTTAAACATATATTACATACTTATTAGACTTAAAACGCAAAAAAAATTAAATACATACAGTATAATGGTAAGAATTTAAAATCTTCTTGTGGCGTCGTATTCAGCAAAACAGGGTGTTACACATAATGGTACTTTACAAATGGAGCACCAGTAAGGGGTTTCTCTCTTGATCTTGCGTTTATAACAACGTACACACCTTCGTGTAGGATTCCTTGTTTTTTTTTTTTTGTATAATATATATGAATTCAAACAAATAATATTTAATAGGAAGAAATATTTTTTCTAGTACTTTTTAAGCTTTTTTCTCGCTGTGGAGTACGCTACGATAATGCCATCGCTCATTTCCACTCTACCTATTTGATTATTATACCTGGTCACTACCTCTGGTTTTTTTGTTATTATTTTTCTTTTCTCTATTTCTACTATTTACGTTATCATTATGTACGGTGCTCATGAGATAAACCTCCTTCTTATCCTTCCACTTCATCAACATAACTTTATTTTTAAATCTAGCAACGTGTTCGCCTTTTCTAATAGGCATTTTTATCAGATTGAGGAATTGCCAATCTTATTTTTTCTAATAGTGCCAACCATGTTCGTCTTATGCCTGCATATATCCACGATCTAAAAGATCGCTACATAACGTGCAGAAATATTGAAGTCTAAATAACGCTGGTCGTACTAAATATGTACCTTTTCCGGTCTATACAAGAAAATTCCAAATATATCCAGATCCACTTTCGCATAAAACAAAAAATTTGATGCTGAACCGACTTCTTTTTGATGGGATATGTTGTTTCCAGGATAATCTTCCGTTCCACATTAGCAATGATTCATCGATGGAGAAATGTATATAAATTGGTCGGCATTTCTTTGGAGAAAAGCGGTGTACTAATGCATTCTCTTTTTGAAAAGTACGTTTGTGGTGTTGGCTTTTTTACGATACCCTGCAGGAGCAAGACCGCGATAGAACTTTTAATCTCATTGTTATTTATTGGATGCCATTTCCTCATCCTTGATCGCGGCTTTAGATTCGGATGGCTTTGCAAAAATTGATCGGCGTATAAATTCGTTACTACTATAATACTAATTGGCTCGTCATCTAAATATTTTTCAATATAAAACAAGCACTTGTTTCTGAACCTCTTTGGTACTATTTGTTGTTAGCCAGGGTTAACAATAATTAAAACGGTTCTCTATTGCCACCTCTCCTCTGATACCCCACGTAATATTTGTATCTTTTTTTTTCTTTCCCACTATCGTCGTCCTCGCAGTCAGCAGATATACTGGTATCGGTTTGTGTGTCGGACTCGATGTCTTCATTGCTAACGTCCTCAGAAGACGATGAGAGTACTTGTAAACATCTCAGCTTCATTGTAGATGAAATAACGTCATCGTCACTGCTGTAGTTTACAATTCTTTATTGGTCAACTTTATAATATTTACGCACTTGAAATTTTTGCACTGTACGATTCATCTGAATGGTTTATGCGCTGGGTTGTATCATTCCTCTTCCTCCTTATTGTTGATATTACCGCTTTTTCGAATATGGGTTCCTGTCTTATATGGATGCTGATTTGTTTGTGAGTCCTTATTGTAAATTGCTTGTTATGCCTTATTTAATATATTTTATTTTTTAAATTATTTATTATTGTTTACTTTTTATTCTCTATTTCCTATTTTTCCTAAGCGGTTTAGTGTTCTTGCTCACTTATTTGCTTATGGCAGAAACACATCCAGGCCTCGAGGCTTCCTCGAGGTGTTGTCAAAATTTCCAACACGGGGTTTTAAATGATGCAACACAAAACCATGCCAGCAGCTAGCCTCAAGGCCTAGCCGCAAAGCTTGCTTTGCTCAATGTTCGAAATTTTTCTCTCTCAGGCCTACTTCTGTCAACAGATGTACTAACAAAATTAAAATGACAGCACCGAGCCTCAGTATATTCTACGGAGCCCGGTGGTATCATTTTGTTTTCATTTCTCTGAGGCGAGCTGCGAGGAAGCCTGAGAGAGGCCAGGCCTGAGGCTTGCCTGGATGTGTTTCTGCCTTTAGTTTGGCGCTCTCTTATCGTACATGCGTTCTCTTATTGTACATGCGTTCTCTTATCGTACATGCGTTCATTGTTGTTTTCTGATGGGTATCACTTTGGTTTATACCAATCCGCTCATGTTCCTGCTTTGGGTCAATAGCTGGTTCTAATTCCATTTTTATTTTAACTATTATAACAAAAATAAAAAATAATCAAAAACAAAACAAAAATATTTTCTTTTTTAAATTTTTAATTCAGCAGACAAAAAAATATGGCCGCAAATTATCGCTTTTTAATTCATTAGGCATGTACAAAATTCTGAAGTTGAATCTATGTATGTATTTCTGATATGAACAGTCTTATTTGAGTGTTCTTCCTTAATCGATGCCTATTTATAAGATAATAGCGCTGTTCTCAACTGCCTCCATCTGCTTGCGCTGATTGGGTATATTTGCTGCTTTTACCTCCTTCTAGGGTCTTTTATTCGTTATGGTGGATCCGTCTGTCGTTGTACTATACTTAAAGTGGTTGGTTGCAAGATTTACATTCAGGCTGATAATAGATCCTTGCCTATTGCCGTCGTTGCATGCTATGTATGTTGTGATGTACTTAGCTGCCTTTGCCTCTGACCTTGTCCACTATTATGATATGCTCATGAATCCTGTGTTTCTGTTCTTTCATGTGGAGTGCAAGGTTCCCTTGAGGTTTTCGTGGTGTGATCTCGTTACCTCTTCAATGTATTTTTTTCCCGTGTGCGCTATAAACTTCTGGCCACAATTCTCACATCTGTATAGTATTATGCTGTTCCACTGTTCTGGTGCTCAATTGCATTGTTAGGTTTATACTTATGTATTGTCTGCTTGGCTCTCTTATCCTTCTTGTATTTGCTCCTAAGATTTGACTCCGGTGGATTATATTGTATCAATTTCACTTGTTTGGTAATACTATTGATTTCTTTCTTGTATTTTGTTGTCTCCTTACCGTGGTATTGGATTTTCACGAATTTCTTCCCAAATATATCTTTATTGCTCTTGTATTGATTTCCTTCCTGATTACTATTGGTTTCATCATTTTGGGTTGTATCGGGTGCTTGTAGTTCATTAGATCGTGCTGGCTGGTTATCTATAATTATTCCGTTTTTAGTGTGGTCATAGTTTCTTTGATATGATTGCATTCCGTTATCGTGAGTGCATAATTTATTCTTTCTATGATGGTATTCCTTTTATATTGTAACGTTTGATTCGAGTGAAAGTTGATTAGCCTATTTGATGCAATGGGCTTCTTGTGCCACCACCTTGTTAGGAAAATGTGGTTCGTTCTTTGGAATGTAACATCAAGGTAGCTTATGTATCCTCCTCCTTTCTCTCGCTCTACCGTGAATTGCATATGTAGTTCTTCCTCTAGCATCTCCTTAATTTTCATGATGTTATCTTCCCTCGCATCAAATAGAAAGTTATCCACATACATTTTCATCACCTTAACTCCTAACCTTATTAGATGTTCAATATCTTGTTTAATCCTAAGTCTATGTATAGACTGGCATACTTGGTGGAGGTTTTACCTCTAATTGGGGCTCCTTTTTTCTGTATGTATATGTTGTCCTTAACTCTGGAGTAGTTCGCTTGCGTGATGTCGAGGCTTAGTAGACTATTTATATTGTATGTGCTACTCATTTGTGGTCCTATTATATTTTTAATGTTTGACTTCATGCTTTCTAGATCAATGCTGTTAAACATGTCTGTGATATCAAGGCTGAAGAGGACAAAGCCTTCAGTGATCAATTCTATTTTGTTCTTCAGATTGAAGTCATGTTTATTTAGGATCGTGGTTATCGATCTGGTTTTAGCTACAGTAGGTCTCATCTGAAGCTCCTCTTTATGGGTTTTTATGATTGGATGAAGTGTGCTAATTTCATTTTGGTAGTCATTTTCAGTTTCAGTTGCATTTTTTTGATTATCAATTATATGGAGGCCTTGATTCGCAATTGTTTTCAGCTTCCATTTGTATGAATTCTCTAGTGGTTTTTGCAGCTTGTGTACCTCATGGTTATGTCCAGCAGCATATATGTATACATTTTTGTGTTCCTTCATTGATCATTTTATCTAGCAGTTCGTCGCGCAGTTTTCCTTGTCTACTTGCATGATGATATACTTCCATAGGATGATATCCTTTCTCATCTTAAAGAGCCGTTTCAATTTATTCAATGTGGTTTGAATTTTTCGTTCTATTTTTGAGGGTCTGCTTTTTCTTATTCATTTGGTATAATTGTTTGCTGCTCTCGCTACTGACCTCGTTTTATTTTTATATTTCATAGGTTCCTTCTCCTCAATTTCATCTGCTACTCTGTTCAATGTGTCGTATTAGTTTTTATTAAATGTAACAGCTCTCTTGTATCAATGTCTCATATTAGTGTATTTTTGTTTAATATATTGAAATCCAGGCTCATGCATTTCGGTGATCTAATGTCATTAACTGCCTTTTCCTATACTAGCATTGATCGATTTTATTCTTGAGACCACTGGTCTAATTTTGGGTATCTTCTTGTGTATCTTAATGGTGCATGGGACATATTGCGTTGTCATGTCCTATCATGCCTTTGGGGAGATTAGAGTCTGTGTTGATGTTCCCTATCGCGTTGCTATTTACTTCCACATCGTTCTTGTGGGAACCTCTTTCCAATATATGTTCTATCCTTTTTCCTAGTGCTAATTTCATGCCTTTTAAGACGATGTTTCTTCCTTCTTGGCTAATTAGGCAGTATGTTCCTTTGTTAATGCCAGCGGATCATCTGTTCTACAATAAAAATACATTAAAAACGTTGAATGAACAATAAATAAATAAATAAATAAAAAATATAGAAAAAAAATAATATTTATAAAAATTTAGATTAATGTGAAAGCTTTAAAAAAAGACCACAGATAATTATGTGTTAAAGCTGTTTGCAATGCTGTGATGTAACTTTTTAATTCTACTATTTCTCTTTAGCTATTTTCGAGTTCATTTCTCCAATTTCTCAAACGTGGTGTCAGAGTGGTCCACAAGTTCGACTTCTCTCCGAAACTCTTACTTGATTTTTGCCCACTGTTTGTGGTTTCCTAAAACTTTTTCTTTCCCTATTTTTAAACCTGAACAAATTCTCCGTTTGTTTATATATGTATATATATAAAAAATAAATGACATTAAAATTTAATATCTAGTTGATAGGCTGTGTTCAATAACAAAGTAAATTGCATTAACAAAAAAGAAAGGAAAGGCAGCTATGTGTAAAAGTGAAAATTCTACAAAACCATAGCACAAATTACACGGGTCATACAGAAGAGATAATACGGTACTTTATGTATTAAACTTTGAACATGATCTTTACTGTGTCTGCAGCAAAAATGTTGGAAAGTTTTACAGAAGTGCTTCGGTATATAAAATGTATGAAAAAATGTCTGCAAGCCACTTCAACAAAAGTGTCAGCAAATTTAGGTGTAATAACGGCAGGGAATGCATCTGAACGTAGCTAAAAAAAATGCAGAAAAGGCAATATTGCAGACAATTTTGAAAAAATTGAAAATCTTGAAGAATAATGGAGAAATGCAATCCAGGAAGCTTGTTAAAAAATTATTCTGAGACGCTCACAAATTTACAGTGACGAAGTACACCTACAAGTGTATTGTATTATTATCTCATAACTTTCAGCAAAAGAAGCACGAAATTGGTGATAGTTAAGTTGGGAAAGTTCCAACGTGGATCGATTTCCTACGGAATGACCTCTGTGGGCCAATCATGACTTTATAAAATTTTCACAAAAATAGTTACAAATTTTGATTTATAAAAAAATGTCTGAAATTCATAGGGTATAACGTAATTTTAGTTTAGACGGCATAGTTTTTGTATGAAAATGGATAGGTAAGGATGTATTTCTACGGATATTTTACAACCTCAGATCCCATTACTTTTGTCCCATTTTTTCAACATTACTGAGCACTTTCCGACTTGTTTGTGTGTGTCGGATTCCATATATGCGGAGTATACCACAGTAATAATTTTGAAATTTAATTACTATTTAGCTCACTTAAATTCAACTAACGCAATGAGAAGATCACTTAAAATATAAACAATTGTGCTGTTATTTTGAATGAAATATCCGCGTCTTTGTTAACGCTTACGTCCAATTTAATAGATTGAGACAAAAAAATTACACGTGTAACACTTCCAAGTACAACAAAACTATACAAGTTTCGTTGAAAAAGGATCAGTCGCCAGAACGATCTAATAGCCTGATTGACATTTTAAAATTGATAGTTATCTTCTCTATTTCGTGTATACCATCTACAGCAGACACAACATTTGTATCGATAAGACTTATTTAATTAGTAAACTCAATTCGAAGTAGGCAAGAAATTATTAATTCGCTTGAGGTCATAATTTCATCCAAATACCGTTTGGAGAGGAGGAATTTATATTCAAAGAAGGAAGGTCGGATCTGAATAACATTTATCGAATGTCATTATTAGTTTTTTAATCCATTGTATCCCAATTTATCATCATCGCTTTAGATTTTACGATTTCTCATTTTTTATGTCGTGGTTTCCAACACTGGAATATTTAGCAGCAAAGGAAGTGCATAAATTGTAACCCCATTTAAACTTCATATCTAAGCATGTTTTTTCAAACAGATCCAGCGCACTCCCATCATATCTAACTTCTGTTTCGTTAGAAATAAATATTAACTAAGCCTAGCTGAGCTTGTACTCTTTGACACGATAGAAATTATTGTTGTATTCACTACAATTTAACAGCTATTCCTCAA
This sequence comes from Dioctria rufipes, assembly GCA_963924295.1. Classification (NCBI taxonomy): domain Eukaryota; kingdom Metazoa; phylum Arthropoda; class Insecta; order Diptera; family Asilidae; genus Dioctria; species Dioctria rufipes. The sequence goes on from OZ002742.1 coordinate 42,282,610, forward strand.
TCTAACAATTTCTCTTGGGACAAAGAACATAAAGAGGCCGGATTCTGTGGTGAGTTGGTGAGATGAGTTCTTTTGACTTTTAACTCTACGCTCGGAATTCTGTAACTCTCGGGGTAAATTTGCTCGTCTTCCAGTACAGAAGAGATGCTATAAAAATTTGAAATATGTATGTACGTTAAAGTTTGTATGTAGGAGAGAAATCGCATCTACATTTTGGCAAATAATTAGATATGTAGGTAATTAGTTTTTGTAGATAATTGCAAAAAAAGTGAATCAGTCCTTTTAAGGTGGAAAAATGACCGTTTTTTGGTACAAAAATGAACAAATTTTCAATTCATCATTGTGAAGAAATGGTAAGTCGTGGAAATTTACTTTCCACAACAGATTTCTAATGCATGTGAAAGAAAAAACGAAGAAATATGTGAAAAATATACGAACTGGGCAAGTGAAAAAAAAAAGTTTTTCGGCAGGAAAAAGACAGCTATGAGGTTTAACCGCTTGCCTTACGATTAAATCTCGAAGAATGATACGCGTGCAGTGTTATTGTAGTAGGGAAAACAGTGAGGACAAAGGACGTAAAGTCCTGTCTGCCGGCATGAGCTGACAGCGCACTCAGTGACACCTGTATCAGGACGGTACGCTAGCACCTCGAACAAATAGCCGCCACCTCACCCTCACCACAAACACGAAACGTTTTTATTTTCTAATAAATTTAATTAATTACATCTACGATTAGTTTGCGATGCTTTTAGAAGCTCTTGAGATTTTTTCCCAAAACGATTGTACAAACGGCCGACTAGAAATTTCGCAACTTTAAAATGACCGGAGCTTATTGTAGTGATTTTGCTGTCTGTCCGGCTTTAAGGCCGTTTTTCTCGAAAACTGAGAAAAAAGATGATTTGTGGATTTCGAGTTGTATTGAAGGTAAAAAGTTGGCCCCACCAATTTTGGAGAAAAACAGTTTTTCCCCTCTACTCACCAAACGGCTAAACCCCCCTTATCGGCTTGACCCATGGCGTCAACACCAACATCTTCCCGATCTATCAGTACCAAACAGAAATTCACCACGCATCAACATCCAACAGTTAAGAATCTCAGAAAAAAAACAGCCATCACATTTTAATGGAAAGAAACCAAGTTTATTGTTAACAAAAATAATTATTTATCGCTAAATAATTGATATGCCCGATAATTGTGCCGGTCAGATCCTGTTGTTGTGGGTTTTGTTTTTTTTATAATTTTCCGTACAATTTTATTTATTTTTTTTATTTCTTATGTTGATGTTGCCATTGCCATCCTTCTTGTTGGCATTGTAACTGCCTCCTGCCTCCATGTTAACATCTTCATTTCTGTGTGAAATATATATATGAAATTAACTAAAATATATAATGTTTGAAAAAAGCTAAATATTTACTTACACTTGGCCTGCAACGTCCTTCTTCTCGCCTGACATTTTGAAAATAATAATTTATTGAAATAACAAAACGCTTTAGACTTGCGCAGGCTACGTAGTAATTTTTATTTTTTGGTAAAAAAATTTTCAGACCGCTCCAATGATTCAGCGATGAATTTATAGGTTTTATCTTGTTTCCTTAATCGCGGAACCAAACTTCTCTATTCCGAGGTACAGTGAGCCTTTCGACCCATTTTAGAAGAACTAAATAACAATAAATTATTTCTAAGTATTAAAAATGATTAAAATTAACTCACTTGGAATAAAATTTCTCTTGAACCTATAATTTAACTGTAAATTTTCGTTTTATTACGTACACACCTATTTTGCTGACCAGCTAGAAAAACAATTCTAGAGTACTTTATACAGCTAGAATCGAAGTATCCTTGGATATGATTGACATGAAAATTGTGAGAGAGACGTAAAAGGATTATTTTTTCTGCAAATTGCTCGAAGTTATCGATCCTGTTTTTGCTACTATTGGTCTCATCTGGAGTTCTTCCTTATGGATCTTAATTACTGGGTGGAGTATGCTAATCTCATTCTGATAGTTATTAAGGTCAGTTAGCATCCTGGCTTCCTTCCTTTTCTCGATCTTTTCTGACATGTAGACCTTGTTTTGTTATTGCTTGGAGCTTTCTAGGGTTTTTTGTAGCTTCGCAACGTCCTTGTTCATTATTGCATTGTATATGCCTTTTTGCATTGTATATGCCTTTTTGCATTCCTTGATCAATCATTTTGTTTAATAGTTCGTCATGCAGGTTCTTGACAGGGCTACCGTTACTTTCCCTTTATCCGCTTCCATTAGGATGATGTCTTTCCTTTTGTTTAGGAGCGTTCTTAACTTGTTTAGGGTAGCTATTAATTTCTGTCCAATTTTGGATGGCTAGCAACCTAAAAAATCTGGTCTGCCAGTACGCCTCCAGCCCCCATACCAAGATGCGCCGGAGCAACATCCGCAACCAGTAACCTAACCAACTGATTGCAGGACTTCTTCCGCACTTGACATCTCACTCCGACCACAGATCACCGTTCGTTCGAAGGGTGTCTCCAAGTTAGCACAATAGTCCTCCTAATTGACAACTGAAAATACCGCAAATATTTTTACAATTCCCATTATCAACAACGTGTCCAAAAATCAATCGTATTAATGTTGTGAATGTCGAGCTATTGACCTTATACAAAAAAATCATTTGGGATAAAAGCTTAACTTGCAATCTTACATATCCCTGCTGCATGGTCCGATCTGTCCGTTTCCGTAGGCCACCAAAGTCTTTCCCGTCGTATAGCAGTAATGTCATCGGCCAGTTTATCTATAGCTTGGCGCGATTTAATTTTTTTCTCCCACTTTAGCTTGGCCACTTGCCTACGCGTGTACATTTGTTGCATTGTAATGAAATTCCGCAACATGAATCTCGTGGAATCTATGTAGTTGCAATTTTTTCTGGAATAATTCTGGGCTTCCGCATTAAATTCTAGAGCCACGCGCCCCGTCATTCGCTTGAGGCGATGTTCCCTTTCGTGTTGTCCTGTTTGATGTCGAAACCTACTATTTTTTAGTAGACTGTTGGCAACGTGTCCGTCGTCATTTAATTCTACCATACCGTACATGTATCGAAGGCCTGGATCAATTCCGCACATTTTTGAATATCTGCCTTGCAAAAAATCTGATTTTACAGTTTCCAATTTCAACGTATTCTCAGTCGAACTTGTTGTGATTGAACCGCCAAATGTTATGTTTCGCCGTATACATAGGTATTTCGACAGCTTGAAATAATCTTCTCATTTATCTGCAGTTTCCTCTTTTCGTAATTTAACACGCAAATGTGAAAGAGTTTCGTACAAAGCGTCCCTCGTATGCGTCCAAAGGTGAAATTTGGCACAAGTTTAAAGGATTTCATTTCACTACTGGTGAAATATTTTTGTTGAAAAGGTGACGGAGGCTTGGCCGTACCCGATTTGTGCGCGAAGATTCAGAGGCACATCCCCAAGGTCCTGCCAATCCATGGCCAGAATTCGATATCGGTCTCGGTAATGAAAGCCAGAGGTGTTCTCATAGGCTAGCAACCTAAAATATCTGGTCTACCAGTACGCCTCCAAGCCCCCATACCAAGATGCTTCGGAGCAACATCCGCAACCAGTAACCTAACCAACTGATTGCAGGACTTCTTCCGCACTTGACATCTCACTCCGACCACAGATCACCGTTCGTTCAAAGTTAGCACAATGGATAAAGAAGAATTTTTTTATTTTTTTAAATTTAATTGATAAATGCAAGGGGGAAAATCATCTGTCTCGTTAGCTCAGTGGTAAGAGCAGTCGCCCGGCAAGCGGAAGGTCCCGGTTTCAAACCCCGGACGAGGCGGTTGTTTTTTCTTCTTGTATTTATTAATTTGATTTAGAATCGTTAAAAATAAATTAATTCTTAAAATTCTTCTTTATCCGTTCTTTATTTGTCATACGAAAAAGTAATTTTGTACCGAACGGTGGACTAATGCAGCATATATTACAACATCTGTGCTATGAGGTTGATGTTGCGAAATTGTACAACGTCAGCAACCGCCGCACAAATATTTGCATTTATTTTAACACGCTACAACGGTACAAGAAACGAACTGGAAAATATTGCGTTCATACAAATGAACAAGCGCGAGTTACAGAATTGTAGCTACAATCCTGTAACACTCCGCCAACGCCTATGCACGAACAAATTGCGTAAATGTCCTTCCTGCACGTTGTTATGGAAGAAGAATGGCTGAAATACTTATCAGCCCATAAAACATTTGATTCGTCATTTGTGAGAGGGCTTTATACCACACCACCACCAAAAAAACGTCGCAAAACAAATTGTGAGGCATTTGATGCCAAAACAATGCACGCTATACAGGCTACATTTCCTCTGGATATTTTAACCATTTGCTGGCGTAAATATTGCCTATCGGATAATCGTTGGCGATACGACTACCGAGAGTAAAACAACCTCTTGCTCGAATAAAAAGCGAAAGTTGGCGATTCCACTACAGCACCTCGATGTCTACACGCTCAGTTTTGTTAACGAAATCTACAGAAATCGCTTCGCCAAAGGCAGAACAATGCATGCAATTCCGATCAACAGGATTATTTTCTGCACACCAGAGAACATCCACTCTGGTTTTCGGAACGCAAAATACTGTATGAACAACGTCAAAATTGAACGCTTACGTTAATACAATACACTTGCACCGAACGAGAGATGCATCACTTGGCAAACGTGAAACACCGACTAACACTCCTGCCACTCTAGTGTGGATTGGACCGACGGGAATCGGTACAAATTCACCAAGCCGTACTTACGCACGAGCGTCCAACAGGAAATTTTTGCGGGTTCTCACAAGCCTATTGTCTGTCTTCCAACTTAGCTGTGCAACTGTACCCTCTTTTGTTTTATTTTAGTCGCCTTTTACGACAGGCAGAACATATCGTGAGAGAATTCTTTATCCCCTCTCACAGGAAGGTAAAGGCTAATGCCTAAGAAGTATCATTTCAAAAAAAAAAATCCAATGCAACGCATTTGTCTGGTTTGACTCCATTTTCTGCAATTATGTGCCCTAAATACATTATTTCCTTTCCTAGGAAATGGCACTTGTCTGGTTGAAGTTTCAAATTGAAATTGCGGAGACGATTAAATACTGCTGTGAGTCTAGAACTATGATCTTTGGGATTGTACCCATGGACTACGATATCGTCCATGTATACGAAGCAATAGATGCCTTGAAGTCCAGATGGAACATTGTTCATGGCTCGTTGAAAAGAAGCAGGGGCTCCTTTCAAACCAAATGGCATACGATTGTATTCGTAGTGGCCATAGGGTGTGCTAAAGGCAGTTTTCTCCCTGTTCTTCGAGTCCATTTTTATCTGGTGAAATCCACTGGCTAAGTCGAGTGTGGTAAAATATTTCGACTTCCCCAACTGGTCTAATATATCAATGATATTAGGCAGTGGGTACGCATCGCCAATAGTAATGTCGTTAATACGACGAAAGTCTACCACTACTCGCCACTTTTTGTTACCATTCTCATCTGGTTTTTTAGGAACCAGGAGAAGTGGAGAATTCCAGGGACTATGGGAAGGTCTGATGATTTCTGACTCAAGCATTTCTCATATTTGCTTATTTATTTCAGTTCGGCTTGCTTCAGGAAGTCTATAAGGCTTGGTATATATGGGCGGTTTATCTTGGACGGGCTAGATCTTGTGGGTAATCGCATCTGTATGTGAAAGGAAATCTGTTATGGCCCAATATAAGGAAGATTCTTCTTCCAGCAGCCAAGGGCGCATTCTAGCGAAATAATCAGCAATTGCTAAACAATAACCTCGCATGGTATTGTTCTGCAACTGTCGGTTATTTTGCTGATTAGCCCAACAGCTGGCTGCGATGAGCGCTTAGTGGAGCAATCGACGATTACAATAATAATTAACCTCGCATGGTAATTATTATGTAAGGCGATTGTTTACTACTAAGCGACTCAGGTGCTGCAACCGGTAGAACAAACGACAAGGTTGTTGTCGTTTGTTTACATCCGCGTTGTGAGCAAAGAAAGCTTACTTCCGAGTATAGGTTCATAAAAGACCAATGACTGGTCTGTCGAGTGCCTGTAGTATTTTTTAGCCGTCAAGTGTTCAGTTCAGAGTCGCCTGCCTCCAAGTTCGTCTTAAGTTACCATAAGGTAAAGTAATTTGTAAGATCTCGCGGTGTCATACATATCGGTATATATGTATAAATATTGTCAAGAATAAAGATAGGTCAGTTGATTCAAAGTGAATAAAGTTTTGTAATTGTTTTCACTGGTAATTATTGGTTTTATTTATTTAATTGCTCGAGGGGCACGACAATTGGCGCAGCCGGTAAACTTAGGTAAGAAATTTGAGAATTTCTTGCTGTTGTGTTGTTTTTTTTTTCGTGGTTAATTTTCTTTTTTTAAATTTTTTTAAGATTGTCGAAATTTTTTTTTTGATAAATTTATTTTTCAGAGATTACAATAAATTAATTCTTTTACTTTTCAGGCTTAATTTAAGAAGTGCTAGATTAAGTGTTGAGTGTGATTTTAATTTTATGATAATACTGAGCTGAGTGTGAGTTTTTATATGAAGGGTTGATCATTATAGGCGTTCAAAACTTTTCAGTGTGCTCTAGGTGCAAAAAGTAAGGTATAAGTAGTTGATTAATCATGAAAATCAGGAAATAATTTTTCTTAAACAAGTTGTACGTTAATTAAATAGGTGCAAGCCTTATTTGGCTTCGCCATTTATTTAACAACAACTTGTACGTTAATTAAATTGGTGCAAAGCCTCATTTGGCTTCGCCATTTATTTAACATTATAATTTAGTTACTCCAACCGGTCATACACGTAGGTACATACAACAAACGTGATAAACAACTTTTCGTATTACAGGGCATTTACATAATTTTTGTGCAATTTTTTTTTAGGGTACAGTGATAACTGATTTAAGATTTGTTTTGCGTTGTTTTTTTTTGTGTAGTTTAAAATAAAAAATTAAAAAATATTGGATTTGTTTTTGATAATTTTGTTGTTGGGCAATAGGAGAATAAGGATAGTAGATAGTAAGAACACTAATCGTTATTTCGTTTAATGGTCTCGAGTATAGTGACGGTAATTTCAGTTGTTTTATATAGGGATCGGAGTTATCGAAAATAATTTTGGTCAAGAGGTTGAGTCTAGTTGGGTTTACAATAAGGATAGAAGTTGTGGGGAATAATCCGTGGCAGCGTATCAATGTCTGCATGGTGCTAGCTTTGTTATATATCTTAAATGTCCACAGGTAGGAGCAATATATTAACTAGGGAGGAATTAGCACGCTATCAGGCTCAGGAAAGGGAATTAGAACTGAAAGCACAGGAACTTAAGAAATTCCAGACAATATTGCAGAGTTATGAACAAGACTGGCAATATATCGAGGAGCATATAACGGGAGAGTTACGGAAAAGGTGGACAGAAAAAGAGGCAAAGAAATTATTGGAGGAACTGAATGAGAGTACTAAAAAAAGTACAAAAGGCGAATCGTTAGATCTACTTGTGACAGCAGCATTCGAAGTTATCCAGAGCCGTGAAATAGAAGCATAACAAGCATTGGAAGAAACCCAGAAGGAGAAAAAGGGCTCTTAAAGAATATAGACTCGCTAAAGGTACAGCTAAAGGAGGCCGAAGAAGCTACAGCAGAACTAGAGAAAGAATTGGGGCTCGATAGATCTTCACAGAGAAGTCCGAATCAAGATATTAATAAAGCGAACACGAGTAAGGGGTTCAGGCCAAGGAAATTATTATTCTGGGAACAACCTAAGGAGCAGAAGCAACATTCAGAAAAAGAGCAAAGTAGAAGAAAGAAACAGGAGTTAGCGTCGAGTGGAAAAGAGGGAAGCGAACGAAACCAGATAATTCCAGAGGAAAGAAACATATCCGGGGAGAACAGTCAGCAAGTCAATATGACAGACGTGCACGAAAAGGTAATGGATCTAGTATCCAAGTATGTGCCCATGCTATCCGGTGAAAGATCATCCAGGCTTTCGAAGGAGGTATATCGCTTCCTGAGTTGTAGTAAAAAACTACACGATCGACTGACAGAAGAAGAGCAGAAGATCTTCATTAGGTGTATAAAGTATCGCTTATCGGACGATGCGTACTACTTGGTAAATTCGCAAGAGCCAAAAGATTTCGATTCTTTGCAGCAAGTAATCAAATCAGATTACATGCCTAAGAAATCTTTTAGTGAATTGCGAACAGAAATGCTGGCATGCAGGCAGAGACCCGGCGAAGATATCAGGGAGTTCGCAGACCGGATGAAAGAATTGCTCGATCTGATAAAAGCGGCGGTCCCGGCAAAATACCCGGGAGGAGATAGAGGTCTGATTGCAGAGTTGGAGGCAGATGCCGTAGCGACATTCAAAGCAGGCGTTAGGCTTAAACCGACTCAAGTATACCTTACGGGTCGGAAATTTGAATCGCTAGAAGGGGTACAGGAGGAAGCTACATATTACGAAAAGGATGCTCAAAGGCTTCAAGTAAGGGGTCCGGAACGGGTACAGGAGGGCTGGAGGCCCAATACTATAAGGACACAGAACAGATGGAGAACAGATGAGGCTAGCTGCGATAGACCCCAACAACCTAGACGAGAAATTTATCCTACAGCTAGGCTGGCATCGCCCACAACCTATCAAGGACCACCAGCGAAGGCAGCTCCGCCCAGGATCATTCATTGTTTCAAATGCGGTCAGCCTGGGCACATGGCTAAAGAATGCCAGTGGGGAAAGCAGCCTCCTTACTGCACTAAGTGCAACAACTATGGACATGGTACACTCAGTTGCAAGAAGCAAAATGTTAGGTTCGCAGATGCATCAGTCAATATTCCTAATTTCCAACCGGGGACAGAGGTTCTGTTCTGCCAGTTCTGCAAAACCTGCGATCACTGCACCGCAAACTGTCTTAAAAAATACTTAGCGGAGCATGGAGGGCAACAGTTGGGAAACGGGGAGCGGCAGCTGGGGAGCTTTCCCCCAGCTGCCTTCCACTAACGGTCTTGCAGAGGGTAGGCGTATCTAGAGTAGGAAGCAATGAAATGGAATTAAGTCTAATGAATAACTGCATCATGACGGTCGAAGCCGACATAGGTTTAGAAGGTAAGTTATCATTGTTAGTAGACACGGGATCTACATGCAATTTAGTTAAGATAAATCGGGTAAGAAAAGATACACCAGTGCAAACGCAGAAGAAAATAATAATTGGCGGCTTGTTTGGAGCTCAAAGAAGCTCAATAGGAACTTGCGAAGCCAAGATGCGCGTGGGAAATAAGGTGCAGACTTGCGAGTTCAATACAATCCAGGAAACGGACTCGATACCTGCAGACGGCATATTGGGAATGGCATTTTTAAGAGACAAGGCTACAATTGACTGTCAATAAGAAACTGGTAATAAAAGGAGCAGATGAGCGCAAGACGAAACTACCTCTTTTTGGAAATATTACAGGTAAAGAAACGGTCATTACCTTAGCAAGGGAGAAATGCCTTCAGGAAAAGGTGTACAAGCCAGAAATATTAGAGCTCAAGGGAACTCCCCAAGTAAAATAAAACAAAGAATAGTGGATCAAATCGCCGCCTTGAAGAATATTATAACCAGTGTGGAAACAGCGTCCAACAATATAAGCAAATATCTTGGCTCTCGAGGACAGTCTCAGAAAGCGAGAAAAACGCGAGATAATACGAATATCCAAGAAGAGGAGATTAGGAATATACCGGTAGCGGAAAGTCCAGGGCTCCAGCAATGGCCAGAATGTGCCTTGGCTTCAGCACATAGCATAGAGATAAAAACAAAGAAAGAAGTAGGGGCAAGATGGCCAGAGGAAATGTGGGGCCAACCACAAGCAAACAAAATAAAGGAATGGGATAAGGAAGCGGACTATCCGCTGACGGCGGTCGAAATTCAATCTCTTCCGACCACTAACTGTGCAGGAGCTTCAGGTGGTAAAAGACCTTGCTGTAGTGATGGCACAAAAGCAAGGCAGCACGCGTTTAGGATCACAGGTACACAGCAAGCGACAATTGGCGCAGCCGGTAGGAAGATAACTGATTCAAAGTGAATAAAGTTTTGTAATTGTTTTCACTGGTAATTATTGGTTTTATTTATTTAATTGCTCGAGGGGCATGACAAATCCTCTTCTATGAAGAAGAGATCGTTGAATTCCCTACAGATATTGCGAATACTCTCAGATTCCTCCGAACTGCAGTGATCCAATTTGATAAGGTTTTGCAGTTTCATTATTCTGCCCTTAATTGGATCTCTTTCAGAGTCTGTGGAGATAATCACAAAGTCGTCCAAGGCTTGGTAAACTGGGTTCACCTCGCAAGGGCCCAGATCGGCGTCCTCCTCATTTGTATTGAGGATTAGGACTTTTGTCATACCGTTGACTGGTTCGACTTTCCAATTTCCAAGAAACAAACCTAGCCTTGATTTCCTTCTTGAAACAGACCAATTCGTTGGAGTTGGAATTTCAATGATGAATTCTGATCGAGCCGGAATTTTAATTTTATTTAATTTATCCGATTCTTTCGGATTTTTAAAAGGAAGGAGATATGATTCCAACTTTTGTGGAATTTGGAAGGAGTTAGTAGACGATTCCGACTCGATAGGATTTGAAGGAGATAAAACTTTATTGAAATTCTTTGACTTCTTTGATTTTATCCTGGAATTCACTTTTTGTGAATGTATTGATGACGGAGATAGAATTTTACTAGATACAGCCTTTTGTGCGGCTGTAGATGGAGATATGCTTTTACGTTTTTGCTTCGTTTCTTGTGAAGCTACGGATGGAGTTTTATTTTCATTAGTGAGTTCCACTCTGTTGGGAACTATTTATGAAGATACAATTTTATTATTTTCTCGCTTCACTTCTTGTGAAACATTGGATGGAGATATATTATTATTGCTTTGTGAAGCAATTGATAGAGAAGAATTTTTATAATTTTTACTATTGGAGAATGTTACCTGCGTATACAGTAAACTTTTAGTATGAGACCTCTTTTCTGGGTCTTCGCTTTTCAAATAAACATCTGGGTAATTGGAGTAATATTGCTCATACGGATAAGATTTATTTGAATCGTTTATTTCTAAAAAAATGTATTTATTTTTATAATTGATACTAGCATTGTATCGAGATAAAAAATCATGACAAAGTAGGCCATCGTATGAGAGGATGGAGTTATTTCGCACAATTTGAAATGGCTGCTCTAGGATGGAGTTAAATTTGGTAGATTTCAAATTCAATTTTGCAAATATGAGTCCTTCTGTACAAGTGGGCTCGGTAAATAATGTATTAATATTGCAGACAGCATCTCTGTTAACAGATACTATATGGTTTCAGTTGATGGAGTTTTATTAGGCTGATCTCTGCTCCAGTATCAATTAAAAATGTAAGTTTTGGAGCAGAGCAGATGTCAACAGGCAAGGAAATTTTGTTTTGTTCTGACTGTGTCGATATTGTTTTGTTCTGACTGTGTCGATATTGTTTCGGGCTTTCGATGAACTTGCGCTGTCGTTTGTATATGCGAGGGGTTGCCGAAATTGACCCCCGCTGCATCCAGTTTCCCTGCCTGGATGCCGATGAAGTTGGACTGTTTTTCCTATTCGGAGAAGGTGACCTTGCCGAGATATTTGCATTTGTATATCTCGGTGGAGTTCGATTCTCTCGGAATACTGGCTGCTGCCAGTTCCTATTTTGAGGCTGTCTGTCAGCCGTGTTTGTTGGTGGAGTATTGTTCACCTTCTGGAAATTATTTTGATTTCCCTGATTGTAGCCAGAACGACTGTTGTTCGCAGCTTTTTTCCGGCATTCTTCATAGTCTACCCAATTCGATGACAATATCGACAAGATAGTACCTGTGACTGAGATGTGACCTTATTAAAATCCGGAGGGCGTTGTAATTGCGAGTTTAGTTTTGGAACTGCGTTGAAGTTCTGTGCAGGGCGTTGTATGATTGGGCACTTTGAAGCAGCATGTCCCAGTCTATTACATTTGAAGCATTGTAAATTATGAATCGTATTTTGTCTTAAAGGGACTGGATTTGTCTTGTAATTCGTTTGAAAGATAGCTTGCTTGAGCTCCAAACGCGATGCATGATCTAAAATGTGAGATTTTAATACAGAGAAAGATTTATCGGAATGCACTTTGGCTAAAGTTTGGAGTTGGGGATTAATTAGCCCATCCTCAATAGCTCTCACTGCTTGATATTCGTTATCTTTAAAAGAGACTTTAAAACGAGTGTGAGTGGAATGTGTGTCTGATAACAAAATGCAATTTATGCTAAATTGCATTTTGTTATAATATGGGAATGCATTTTAAATTTTAAAGATTTTGAATGAAATTTAAATTGAAATGTTTTTTCAGGGTCATCATGTAATCAACAATGTATTGCATAGGGCAATACATTGGTGATTTTCCTTTATGGTTGTGATTCGGGGCATAGGTACCTGAGTCACAACGTAGGTAGGTAAGTTTTAAGTGTTAAAATGGTCGCAGTAATGCAGTAGGTAAGTTTTAAGTGTTAAAATGGTCGCAATAATGCAGTAGGTAGGTTTTAAGTGTTAAAGTGGTCGCAGTTATGCAGAGAGATCTCCTCCAAAGGTTAAACAAAGAATGTAAGCAATTCGAAGAGCAAGTAATTGTTCAAGTATCTCTTTCTGCAAATGTTGAGAATAAAAGAACAAAACACACATTACGTAAGCGATGAAAAGAAGATATTTGAACATGAATGTATGGAACCAGATAGTGGGTAGCTTAGGTAAGTTATAGTTTAATTTGTTATAGGGATTTTGATTATGGTTCTAGTTTTTGTGAACTTGACGGTTACATTTAAGTTTTAAAGAGTTCGCAGTAATGCAGATAGATTGCAAATTGGAGCAATCTCAGATGATTAGTGTTCTTCAACCTGCAGTAATTCCTCAAGTATCTCTTCAATTCTATTTCTGCATATCTTGACAAAAAAAAAAAAGCTTAGGAGTTTGTTTAAATGAAGGTAGCGTAGGTAGATAGTCAGGTAGCTTAGTAGGTGGATACCTTAGATAGGTAGGTACGTTTTAAGTGTTAAAATGGTCACAGTAATGCAGATAGAAGAAATTTGTTATAGGGATTTTGATTATGGTTCTACTTTTTGTTACATTTATGGCTTCGGTAGCTTAGGTAAAGCTAGAACAAAGAAATTTTAAGTTTTAAAGAGGTCGCAGTAATGCAGATAGAAGAAATTTGTTATAGGGATTTTGATTATGGTTCTAGCTTTTGTGAACTTGACGGTTACATTTATGGCTTCGGTATCTTCGGTAATTTGCAATGAGGAAGAACGACTATTTTAGTTAATTATGCAGAATCATTGTCACAAAAAGCACTTAATTCAGTGAAAGAATTATTGAAATCGGATAAAAAATCACGAAGTTATACCGACTTTAGTACCGCATTCTCAAAAACGCGTCTAACATGAACGAGCGGCTGATGACGTCACGATACATAAGACAATTCGCAGTCTAACGCAGCGCGAGTGTAGTTGCTGCGCCGTCGTGATAGAAAGCGCTCGGGATTGGATTTGTTTTGGATTTATTTCATAAAATGTCGTCTTATAAATATTATATTGTACAGACTGGCATCGTGCGTATTGTGTATCGTGACGTCATCACCAGATTCGCGGGCCGCGGCCGTTTTCAATTTCCGTTGTTTTAAACTTCAATAACTTTGTCATTTTTTGACGGATTTGAGTCATTCAAAAAGAAATATACTCAGAAATGTATATTGCTTTTGATCTGATATATTAAATTTGAATATCTTGTAGTAAGATTGTTCTCCATTTGAAGCTAATTTTTTTTATAAAATTAGAATTTACTGAAAGTGACGCTAGTATTGATCTTACAGAAACTTTTAACATTCAATAATTGTTTGCAAAATTATAATCTGCAATAAAAAAAAGAAAGGTACCAAGAAACATAAAGTAACGAAATCCTTTTTGTAATATCTTCATTCAATAAATTTTTCAGTTATAATGGATACAGTAGGAGCATTGACATCTTCGAAGGATACAACAGGAGCATCAATACCTTCTACGGATACAGCAGGAGCATCAAAACAATTTTTACTGGACACCTTCAAAATGGTTAAGTTAATGCAACAGAATGAATTGCGCAAGGAAAATAAGTTTTGTGATTTGAAGCTAAAAAGCGAAGATGGGTGCGAAAAATCAAAGTGCACAAATTCATTATATCATCAGCAAGTAGCTAATTCAAAGATTTACTAACACTTCCAATGAAAGAGAAGTTCGAGGAGTCCATTTTACTGCCAGATATTACTGGAGATGTTTTAGAAAAAATAATTACTTACGTTCATCTATACGAGCGAATTCGATGAAGAAATCGAAGATGTTGAAAATATCATCAAATCTGCACAGATATTTCTGCGTGAGCAATTAGTTGAAAGCTTTTTACTAGTTCTAAGCTAATCTATCAATGAACACACTTCCTGAAATATTGGCGACTTGGTGGGTACTATTCAATTCATAGTTTGTCGTATATCGTTGGTAAAGCTGATCATCTTTTCGAGAGCTTATTAATGAGCGACTTGACTATTGAGGAGATGCGATCTTTACTTGCTGATAACAGATTACATCTCCAATGCGACTAAAAAAGGATCTTTGAACATGTTTAGAAATGGGCTGAAAATAAAGTTTCTGAACGCAAAAGCTTCTCTCAAATATTTTCGGAAGTTATCGATTTGCTAGACTTTTCTAAATTGGAAAATGAATCTGTTTATCAAAAAATATTTGACAATAAGATGCATTAGCCAACGCAGAATTCTTGAAGAAAGTTGCTGAATTAACTAATCCAAAGTTTAAAGATGATTTAACAGAGAATCCCGAACCTTTGCCGGAAATAGCTACTAAATTAACTAAACCAAAGTTTAATAAAAATAATAAAAAGTTCCATAAGCCCACTCAACGGTTAATCGGATAGGTATCAAATAAAATGTTTATGAACCTTCGAGAAAAGAGGTACGTAGAAAAAGAAATCGACCTTCGACAATAAATTGTTAACTTGTGGAGGAGCAACGTGGTGTACTATTAATTCTTGTGAGTTCTTCGAGCCAAGTACGCAGCAGTGGAAAAAGTTTCCACCCATGAAAACAGGAAGGTGCCACCATGGGTGTTTATATCTTGACAACAAAATCTATGCATGCGGTGGTTTTTATTGCAAAACTGTAGAAATTTTTGATGTTGGAAAAGGAGCATGGAATTACGGCCCAGAAATGCTATTTTTTTTACTTTGACCTCTATTTTTTTTGCAAAATGGTCGTTGACATAACTTTTTTTTATATAAAAACTATAAACTGTAGACTCTCCTCTTTAATTTGACCTATTATACCCTATCTGCTATCTGCAGCCGTTAAACAGTTATTAGCTCAAAACCAATTCTGACAGCTATTATCAAACCCGTTAATACTTTCGTCCTGTTGAGTGTGATTACACACGATTTCTCCTACCAAATCTTCACTTCCAGGTTGTTTATTTAAAATTCTTACACCGTTTGCACTGGACATTTTCTTTTTTTAGTTTATTATTCATTATACATATATGCACCAACATTTTTGGTTGTTCACCTATTAGTACTCTGACACTATTTAAAAACCTTTTTTCGCTGTCGACTGATTATAATCTGTGTCTTCACACGCTTTATTGCTAATTTATATGAATCCCGCGATGTGTCGTGGTCCAGAGTCGTTATCGTTATCAATATAGTTGGAGTTCTTGTGATGACGTATTCGTCTGATGGAAACTTAGCATCGTTAGGAATTGGTGATTAAGAAAAATCCTAGTTTTTAACAAAACACCCTTTATCTTAAAAAGTACAGGGGTACGGTCACAGTTAAGAGCTCATTATATGCAGAACTTCATGGCCTAATGACTGCTCAACCAACCCAGTACCTATCTCCTAGGAGTTATGCTTGTCTAAACTAAAAATTTCGGATTTTCTAATCTTTTTGTTTTATGCAAAACGGTCGTTAAAATAACTTTTTTTTTTATATAAAAACTATAAACTGTGGACTCTCCTCTTTAATTGGACCTATTATACCCTATCTGCTATCTGCAGCCGTTAAACAGTTATTAGCACAAAACCTGTTCTCAAAGCTATTCCCAAACCTAAATTTATTCCCTGAAATATTGAGGCTTATTTGCCTAGACTTTGATAGATGTTAGCTCTTGGCTGAAAGCCATATATTCCTGCTCCCATCCCTTGCTAACACTAATTCTGTCATCTAAACCTTCTTTTTCCTTATTGATGGGTAACGTCTAGTGGTTTCAACTCAGTTGTTCACACCGAAAGCACTTCTGTCTCATTTTTCGTGGTGGGTACTCTAGTTTTTTGTGCCTTAACAGTTTGAAAAAGTCTTTCTGGTTTGAGGAAATGGATGTTAATTATATTTGATCGAGTTTCTTTTGTGGTACAAAGAAAGTATTTTTGCTATATGTAAATATGTGTATCCAGATGGATACATGGAGACTTCTCAACATGCCCACTGTAAGTGAATCTTTTGATTGAGTTTTATATTTTCTATGCATTTGAAATTGTCTGCTGCGCACTCGCTACAGAAACACAAATTTATTATTTGACCATTGCAGAAAATAATATCGTGCAAGGTTCCATTTTCCTTTTCTTTAATATTGTAAAAAAAGCGCGAATATTGTAAAAAAGTCGTTGAGGTTGCAAAAACTACGAAATATAAATCGTAAGAATTGCAAAAAACGAGATTCATTTTTTCCCATTCCTTTGGCAATCCATCTCTTGCTGCCTTTCTCCTACTCCTTTTTTTCTCCACTGGCGCATCCCCCCTCCATGCCAGAGATAATCTATGTGGTGCTGCATTCCACATAATAACAAATAAATAATAAAAATTTATCTTCGTGCTTTTTCTTCGATATTAAAACTATAGAAAAAAAAACTTACTTTTTATGATTTCTTCTGTTTCAATACTTCCAGTTAGATTTAAAATACCGCCGCCCTTCGGTGTTGGCGGTGGTGGTGCGTTAGAAATTAGTACCGTACAAGGCGTTACACGCCTTTGCTGCTGCATCCTTGCGCGCCAGTTTCTTTGACTGGCCATACACGTCATATAAATCATCATTAATTTTAATTTGGAAATGGCGCGGAGGCTTCCAAGATGCTCCTGCATCGATGAATCCTACCCCAGGGCGCATTGATATAACAAGAATACATTATTATTACAATCCAAAACAATATCGAAGGGCAAAACTTATCAAACATAACAGCAAGGTGGGATTCATTTTTTCCCATTCCTTTGGCAATCCATCCCTTGCTGCCTTTCTCCTACGCCTTTTTTTCTCCACTGGAATGTCTAAAATATCCGAAATATGTTGCCAAATACTATTCTTCAGCCGATGATTTTTGTAATTTGTATCCGTAACGTCATATATGGCTGGCTTTGTTCTGACGTTACTGATTAAATCGTTAATTTCCTCTTTTGGAAAATCTTTCTCCATAATTCTACTTACTGACATAAGCTACCTACCTACCTAAGCTACCTATGTACCTACCTAAGCTACCTACTTAGCTACCTACCTAGCTACCTACCTACATAAGCTACCCACTTACCTACCTATCTAGCTACCTACCTACCTAAGCTGCCTACTTATCTACCTACCTAAGCTACCTACCAGCCTAAACTACCTATCTGCCTAAGATACCTACCTACCTAAGCTACCCTACCTATGCTACCTACTACCTATCTATGCTACATACCTATCCAAATTGCTTTTAAAACTTACCTTTATTCCCATCTGGACCGGATGTGGTGCGGGGGAGTTTATAATTGATGACTTCAAATATTTATTCTTTCAGCCGCCTGAACTCCTCCAGCGCTAATTCCATGGAATTCGCAATAGTTGCCATGAACGGAAAAAAGCGTCGACTTGCCGTTTTGGACGTTTTGGCTTCCGGCTCTGGCTGAGCCCCATCATGGGTTGATGCTGCATCAATGCTCATGCACTGCTCTAAGCTCGCATCAACACTCATCGGGGTTGGGGAACTGTTCCCAGATTTATCTTCCATCTTATAAGAATTAGCTACCTAGTATCTACTTAAGCTCCCCTATCTATGCTACCTACCTAACTAAGCTACCTACTTACATATGCTACCTACCTACCTACCTAAGCTACCTAAGCTACCTACCTACTTAAGTTACCTACTTACATAAGCTACCTACTTAGCTACCCTACTTACGAGCTTTTTTCACTTACCCATACATACTGACTACATATAGAAACACAATGCATGTGTAGTAACTAAGTATAGATATTAAAAACAATAATAATTTCCCATTTTACACTTATGACATTTAAAACGTTACCTAACCTAAAAACTTAACATTTTCCACTTTAAATTTTTACATTCATGAAAACTGAACTTGTGTGCATTGAAAACGGATAGACGCTAGATCATTATTTTTAGAGAAAATATGTATTTTTATCCATTTAATGTGAAAATCCATATATGATTATTTGCATTGGCATAACTAGGTAGGGGCCAGGGTGCCCCCTCCCTCCCAAAATGCAAATTGGCACCCTCCAAGAAATTATTAAAATTAGCAAAAAATTAAAATTGAATCCGTTGTGATCGGAATCGAAAAGGCTTTAACGAGTTCTTTTCTTCAAGAAAACCTAATATAAAATTTTTAAAAACTATTGACATTGCTCTGACTCCACTGAATTTTGACAAAGGCGTGAGAAGGTATACTCCGTAGGAGAAATTATGCGGAACATACAGTTTGTGAGGAAATTGATGTCAGTGAAATTTTTAAAACGAGTGTGAGTGGAATGTGTGTCTGATAACAAAATGCAATTTATGCTAAATTGCATTTTGTTATAATATGGGAATGCATTTTAAATTTTAAAGATTTTGAATGAAATTTAAATTGAAATGTTTTTTCAGGGTCATCATGTAATCAACAATGTGTTGCATAGGGCAATACATTGGTGATTTTCCTTTATGGTTGTGATTCGGGGCATAGGTACCTGAGTCACAACATAGGTAGGTAGGTAAGTTTTAACTGTTAAAATGGTCGCAGTAATGCAGTAGGTAAGTTTTAAGTGTTAAAATGGTCGCAATAATGCAGTAGGTAGGTTTTAAGTGTTAAAGTGGTCGCAGTTATGCAGAGAGATTTCCTCCGAAGGTTAAACAAAGAATATAAGCAATTTGAAGAGCAAGTAATTGTTCAAGTATCTCTTTCTGCAAATGTTGAGAATAAAAGAACAAAACACACATTACGTAAGCGATGAAAAGAAGATATTTGAACATGAATGTATGGTACCAGATAGTGGGTAGCTTAGGTAAGTTATAGTTTAATTTGTTATAGGGATTTTGATTATGGTTCTAGTTTTTGTGAACTTGACGGTTACATTTAAGTTTTAAAGAGTTCGCAGTAATGCAGATAGATTGCAAATTGGAGCAATCTCAGATGATTAGTGTTCTTCAACCTGCAGTAATTCCTCAAGTATCTCTTCAATTCTATTTCTGCATATCTTGACAAAAACAAAAGCTTAGGAGTTTGTTTAAATGAAGGTAGCGTAGGTAGATAGTCAGGTAGCTTAGTAGGTGGATACCTTAGATAGGTAGGTACGTTTTAAGTGTTAAAGTTGTCGCAGTAATGCAATAGGTGGATACCTTAGGTAGGTAGGTACGTTTTAAGTGTTAAAATGGTCACAGTAATGCAGATAGAAGAAATTTCTTATAGGGATTTTGATTATGGTTCTACTTTTTGTTACATTTATGGCTTCGGTAGCTTAGGTAAAGCTAGAACAAAGAAATTTTAAGTTTTAAAGAGGTCGCAGTAATGCAGATAGAAGAAATTTGTTATAGGGATTTTGATTATGGTTCTAGCTTTTGTGAACTTGACGGTTACATTTATGGCTTCGGTATCTTCGGTAATTTGCAATGAGGAAGAACGACTATTTTAGTTAATTATGCAGAATCATTGTCACAAAAAGCACTTAATTCAGTGAAAGAATTATTGAAATCGGATAAAAAATCACGAAGTTATACCGACTTTAGTACCGCATTCTCAAAAACGCGTCTAACATGAACGAGCGGCTGATGACGTCACGATACATAAGACAATTCGCAGTCTAACGCAGCGCGAGTGTAGTTGCTGCGCCGTCGTGATAGAAAGCGCTCGGGATTGGATTTGTTTTGGATTTATTTCATAAAATGTCGTCTTATAAATATTATATTGTACAGACTGGCATCGTGCGTATTGTGTATCGTGACGTCATCACCAGATTCGCGGGCCGCGGCCGTTTTCAATTTCCGTTGTTTTAAACTTCAATAACTTTGTCATTTTTTGACGGATTTGAGTCATTCAAAAAGAAATATACTCAGAAATGTATATTGCTTTTGATCTGATATATTAAATTTGAATATCTTGTAGTATGATTGTTCTCCATTTGAAGCTAATTTTTTTTACAAAATTAGAATTTACTGTAAGTGATGCTAGTATTGATCTTACAGAAACTTTTAACATTCAATAATTGTTTGCAAAATTATAATCTGCAATAAAAAAAAGAAAGGTAACAAGAAACATAAAGTAACGAAATACTTTTTCTAATATCTTCATTCAATAAATTTTTCAGTTATAATGGATACAGTAGGAGCATTGACATCTTCGAAGGATACAGCAGGAGCATCAATATCTTCTACGGATACAGCAGGAGCATCAAAACAATTTTTACTGGACACCTTCAAAATGGTTAAGTTAATGCAACAGAAAATAAGTTTTGTGATTTGAAGCTAAAAAGTGAAGATGGGTGCGAAAAATCAAAGTGCACAAATTCATTATATCATCAGCAAGTAGCTAATTCAAAGATTTACTAACACTTCCAATGAAAGAGAAGTTCGAGGAGTCCATTTTACTGCCAGATATTACTGGAGATGTTTTAGGAAAAATAATTACTTACGTTCATCTATACGAGCGAATTCGATGAAGAAATCGAAGATGTTGAAAATATCATCAAATCTGCACATATTTCTGCGTGAGCAATTAGTTGAAATCTGTTTACTAGTTCTAAGCTAATCTATCAACGAACACACTTCCTGAAATATTGGCGACTTGGTGGGTACTATTCAATTCATAGTTTGTCGTATATCGTTGGTAAAGCTGATCATCTTTTCGAGAGCTCATTAATGAGCGACTTGACTATTGAGGAGATGCGATCTTTACTTGCTGATAACAGATTACATCTCCAATGCGACTAAAAAAGGATCTTTGAACATGTTTGGAAATGGGCTGAAAATAAAGTTTCTGAACGCAAAAGCTTCTCTCAAATATTTTCGGAAGTTATCGATTTGCTAGACTTTTCTAAATTGGAAAATGAATCTGTTTATCAAAAAATATTTGACAATAAGATGCATTAGCCAACGCAGAATTCTTGAAGAAAGTTGCTGAATTAACTAATCCAAAGTTTAAAGATGATTTAACAGAGAATCCCGAACCTTTGCCGGAGATAGCTACTAAATTAACTAAACCAAAGTTTAATAAAAATAATAAAAAGTTCCATAAGCCCACTCAACGGTTAATCGGATAGGTATCAAATAAAATGTTTATGAACCTTCGAGAAAAGAGGTACGTAGAAAAAGAAATCGACCTTCGACAATAAATTGTTAACTTGTGGAGGAGCAACGTGGTGTACTATTAATTCTTGTGAGTTCTTCGAGCCAAGTACGCAGCAGTGGAAAAAGTTTCCACCCATGAAAACAGGAAGGTGCCACCATGGGTGTTTATATCTTGACAACAAAATCTATGCATGCGGTGGTTTTTATTGCAAAACTGTAGAAATTTTTGATGTTGGAAAAGGAGCATGGAATTACGGCCCAGAAATGCTATTTTTTTTACTTTGACCTCTATTTTTTTTTGCAAAATGGTCGTTGACATAACTTTTTTTTTATATAAAAACTATAAACTGTAGACTCTCCTCTTTAATTTGACCTATTATACCCTATCTGCTATCTGCAGCCGTTAAACAGTTATTAGCTCAAAACCAATTCTGACAGCTATTATCAAACCCGTTAATACTTTCGTCCTGTTGAGTGTGATTACACACGATTTCTCCTACCAAATCTTCACTTCCAGGTTGTTTATTTAAAATTCTTACACCGTTTGCACTGGACATTTTCTTTTTTTAGTTTATTATTCATTATACATATATGCACCAACATTTTTTGTTGTTCACCTATTAGTACTCTGATACTATTTAAAAACCTTATTTCGCTGTCGACTGATTATAATCTGTGTCTTCACACGCTTTATTGCTAATTTATATGAATCCCGCGATGTGTCGTGGTCCAGAGTCGTTATCGTTATCAATATAGTTGGAGTTCTTGTGATGACGTATTCGTCTGATGGAAACTTAGCATCGTTAGGAATTGGTGATTAAGAAAAATCCTAGTTTTTAAGAAAACACCCTTTATCTTGAAAAGTACAGGTGTACGGTCACAGTTAAGAGCTCATTGCATGCAGAACTTCATGGCCTAATGACTGCTCAACCAACCCCGTAAACTAAAAATTTCGGATTTTCTAATCTTTTTGTTTTATGCAAAACGGTCGTTAAAATAACTTTTTTTTTTATATAAAAACTATAAACTGTGGACTCTCCTCTTTAATTGGACCTATTATACCCTATCTGCTATCTGCAGCCGTTAAACAGTTATTAGCACAAAACCTGTTCTCAAAGCTATTCCCAAACCTAAATTTATTCCCTGAAATATTGAGGCTTATTTGCCTAGACTTTGATAGATGTTAGCTCTTGGCTGAAAGCCATATATTCCTGCTCCCATCCCTTGCTAACACTAATTCTGTCATCTAAACCTACTTTTTCCTTATTGATGGGTAACGTCTAGTGGTTTCAACTCAGTTGTTCACATCGAAAGCACTTCTGTCTCATTTTTCGTGGTGGGTACTCTAGTTTTTTGTGCCTTAACAGTTTGAAAAAGTCTTTCTGGTTTGAGGAAATGGATGTTAATTATAATTGATCGAGTTTCTTTTGTGGTACAAAGAAAGTATTTTTGCTATATGTAAATATGTGTATCCAGATGGATACATGGAGACTTCTCAACATGCCCACTGTAAGTGAATCTTTTGATTGAGTTTTATATTTTCTATGCATTTGAAATTGTCTGCTGCGCACTCGCTACAGAAACACAAATTTATTATTCGTCCATTGCAGAAAATAATATCGTCCAAGGTTCCTTTTTCCTTTTCTTTATCCCTTAAGATGTCTAACAGAAACAATATTTATATTGTTATTTACAATTTTTACAAAAATTCAGTATAATTGTTGCGAAGCTTTACCTAAAAATTGTTTTCGACGAAGCACTAAAAGCACTCAACTTAGCCGGATAGTTAAGCTCCGGAGAGTTGAGAACGCATAAAGTAGCTTGGAAGACAAGGGTTTGGCTAGGCTCCTCTTACTGTAATTAGCTTGATCGTCGAAGAGACAAACTCAAAGGCATTCGTCCTGGCTGGATGGGAAAATTCCAGAGGGTCGTACGCATTACTGAGTATCGTCTCAAAATTGAGTCTTTATCGAAAAGGGGTATAAACAAAGAAAAACGGTACCCTGGATGTTATGTTATGCATCATTTCCATTTCTTCCATATAAATATTCAATTTTTGTAGCTTGTGGCCAGTGTCTGTGCATTTTCAAAATTCCTTCTAAATGGAAATAAAGCCAAGATCAAAAGATTCTCGTTCGGGTGAGTTATAACAGATTGCATCTACAATTTCTTGAACAATGAATTTTTTGTTGTTTAGTAAGAATATTTAAGGGATTCAGTTATAATTATCGTCCTACAGCTCAAAACGCAAAGGCTTCTTTCTACGTACAAAAATTTAATCACGAAAAACGAGCTCTCATCACTATTAGTGTGTGTGGGTGTGCAGTATTGTATGGATTTGTTGGTGTTAAGCTCAAAATTAAATAAATGTTTTACTTACGAAATAATTTCATTAAGATTTTTTTCATCATATTAAAAGTAGATTCTTAAGAAAAGTTTTGCCCATCAAGAGATTCCACCAATTTCATTGATGACTACCACTAGATTCATAACGCCCATCCTCATAACGGGATAAGAAATTCCATATCGAACCGTGAAATCAACTTCCTAACTCAGAAGATGTTAGATAAATTGGCTGAGACACTGTTTTTGTTTCTTCGCACCGGACAATAAAACTTAGTGTTAGTTTTGAACGATGTCATAAATTTTTGTATGCATACCAATTTTGTGTAAAACTAGGAAAACTGGTGCTTGCGACTATTGCAATGTTTAGTTAGCTTTACGGTGATGAAACCATGAGTCGAACTAAGTGTTGTGAGTGGTATTTAAGAGAGGACGTTTATCGAAAAAGATCAGAATTTCGAACAGTCAGAATTGGATTATCCACTATTACAATGCACCACCAGCAACTCAACTCCCATCTGGTATGTTTTATAAATCTTGATTGTATATATATTTTTACCACAAAAACGATAACTTTTTGCGTTCACTCCGTCAAATTTTGACATTACATTCTTACATAGAACAGCAGCCGTTCTGTCGATTTCCTTTCTAATTTTCAGTTCTAAATGGAAGAAATGTACTTTTTCGCCAATATTTTGGGTACTTCCAATATTTACTGTTTTGAGAAATATCGGTAATATTTTCGACAAACAAGGCCGTAAAAAATGCATTGCATCCAGATATTTTCAGTTTTTTTTTTTTTTGGTCACTAGCTTTTTTCAATTGTTTAATGTCCTTTTGTACTGCTATTTCAGGTTATGCCACCGACTTTGCATTCTTCTCCTGTGAAAATTTATTATACATACATATGTATAAATTAATTCCGTACACCTCAGGGAAATGGGAATAACATCTAAGCTATATGTATTTTTTGAAAGTTTATATGCTTACCTGATTTTCTCAGTTTTCCTTCAATTGTTTTCCATATTTCTGTTATTTTCGCGGAGTTGTCATATCGATCCCCTCAAGTTATATAATAATTTGTGACTTTTTACTAAATCGATTAGTTTTTTGTCCTCTATAATGCTAAAATTTAAAAAAAAACTTGAAATGGTCGAGTGGCGATAAAATTGATGAATTTGAAGACTCTCCACTTAGAATTTTCTGCCTTTGACTACAGACTATACCACATCATACTATATAATACCATACTTACCATATCTGGCAACCCGACTCTGATTACTTTTCGTCCTTACGAGCTCCCCGCATGCTTTGCGCATTCTCAACATGCCCTCACGCTTCCTATACTTGCTCTGGTGTTTTTGCAATTTGTTATGGTCGTAGCATGCTGCATGCAGCAGCATGCTACACTGAGGCTAGCGGCATGAGGTATGTGCGGACTACTTTTTATATGGTCGGAGTGTCTACACGCGCCGAACGCACCCGAATGGAGGAGAAGAAAAGAAAAGTCAAGAACATTAGCTACGGATGACTTTTGAAAAACGCGAAAACCAAGTAAATCCGAAATCATCAAGCGAGTACATATCCGACGAGTGCATCCGCGTAATTATTCGACAGTTTGGTTATACGGCAACCAAAAAAGTCGCGGAGGAAAGGTCCAGGTGTCCAAGAAATCGGAATATCCCACAAATCAAGAAAAACAGCCGATTTTTGCCCATTCAGCAAAAGTGGCTGATTTGGGACCTTTTTTTTTATTTGTTGTACTATAGCAGGCAGGTGCCGCTGTGTTTAGACGTAAATTTTGTCATTGGAAGTAAAGGGCAAATCGAAAAATCATTTGATTATTCTATTCTCTCTGTGCGTAATAGAAATTTGTCGCAAGTCAACAAAAAGAACCTATGTGGAAGTCTCTAAAGCAAATTTTAGCAATAGAAAAGAGTCTACATTGGCCTGAAAATGCAGTAACTTACTTCAATTAATCCACCACCTTTTCGTCCAGCAAAAAGTAACCCGATTTCGGGCTTAATTGCATTTTATACGGACCCGCAGAGTACATTCCAGTATCATATGCTGAAGAATTTACAACTGTAAGGAATTTACCGATGGATTTAACTGGCGGTTACTTAGCATTGCGTAGGGCAAGTAACATTGTTGGCTAAGCCTAAAAAATATAAATTTGTTGCGATTACGAAGAATTCACCGAAGAAGTTACAATATAAACATGTCAATACGTTAACTGTGGAATATGGAAAAATCTAAAGGATATGCGTGATGGTACAGTACACGAATGAAACCCTTCCATTCAACTGTTTTGCAGATTGTGTGCTGAAAGCTGCTTAAGTTTGGTATGTACATAAATGATGTAGCAATTCCCGTATATTAATTGTCAGAAAAAAAAAAGATATTAATTTCACTATCAATGAAATAAGTAAATAGATGAACACAATGAATAACTTAAACAAGTAAGAGAAGGTTGTAGGTTATAGTTGCTCTAAATTTTATCAAAGCATCAAGTTTTTATTAATGAATTTTTAAGATAGTTATTGGAAAGTTAGCCTTAGGTTACAAATAATTTTTTTATATTCAGGTGAAATAAGAGGCAAGATATATTAATTTGCATAAATTTACTATTCATTTTTGCCTTGGTACCAAAAAAGTACAAAAGTACACAAAACCATAAAGTTTTCGAACTTGATTGATAAGGTCTGCATAGTGTGGTGACATAAGATTTGTGTAGGAAAAACTAGGACTGCGTGTAAATAAGAGGGCAGGTATAAGCTTGAATACTAATATTTTTCAAACACAAGTAGGTTAACATGAAAACAAACAATTTTAATTTATTTAGAAAAATTATATGAAAATGAAAGCAACATTTCAGTTTCCTATAAGCTCGTTTTAAGCTTTAGTCAAGGTAGACATTTCCCGTTCTTTACATAATTTACGAAAATCGTCCTCACCATATGAAAATCATTACAATGAAAATAAAAGGAAATCAAAGAGAGAAGAATTTATATATCATATTGCGAACAGAGCAGTTGCAATCAATACTGGTAGTCATTAAGGTATTATTAGTTTTAGTTTCAGAAATCCAAATTTTATTTTATCACCCGAAGTGTATTTAGCAGAGAAATTACAAAAATTATCAAACTTTTCAAAGACGTAGAAATTAAAGGAACGATTATAACGTAAATATGGATCATTGAATACATGCATGCAGTAATTTTTCAACATGAATTAATAAGATAGAACTAAAGTATTAAAGTTGCAATTAAACCGTTTTTCGTGATATCTTAGGTTACCTAAATCAGAGCTAAGAAGCGTTTTTTTTTTACTCGTGAAACCGAAGATCTTGGCGGAAAATCACAGCAAATCAGCTAAGGAGGTCCGGCTATAATTATCAAAATTTCACCAAAGAGAAATACCTACAAATATCATCTATCGAGACTCGATAGAACAAGCGTTGAATTCTCAAGGGGCAAATATCCAGGTAACAGCTTTAAACTTATTTAGTCTTTGTTTAGGAACATGTTGCATATCCCAAGAATGACCAATAAATTAATCAACAACAGACGATCGATTTAAAACACGTCTGAAGATGTCTGATTAATTTTTCAGGTTTCCCTCGAAGTTTCATTTTGGGTACCACATTTTCTGTGAATTCGCTATTGGTTGATTATGAACCAATTGTGAAAAGAAATCAAAAAATTGCTGCCACTTTAAATCTTCCCCATCGAACTTGGGTCGGGTTACTTTCGGAAGTTTTAAACCCGATTGATTAGTAGGCACGGTCGAATTTCTATTAATCTTATCTTCTATATCTTCATTGATTTTGATTAATATTCATTCGTATTGTATCCGCAAATCTCCATAATTAAAACGATCGGAAAGTTTTTTATGAACTTAGGTAGTCACGAAATGCTAAGAATTTCGGATCTTCTTACCTTTTTTTTTTACTTTGCCATTTTTTTTTTATTACAAAATGGTGGTTAACATAATTTTTTTTATAAAAACTGTTGTTTGACTAGGTATTTTTTTTTTTTATTACAAAATGGTGGTTAACATAATTTTTTTTATAAAAACTGTTGTTTGACTAGGTAGTAGTCACCTCCTGTCCTGTGGACCACCATGGACGAAACACACACAATTTCAATATCATACAATAATTTTCTACTTGGCTTCAATATAACGGTCTTACACTGCACTCTGATAAGAAACTCAATGCAGCGGCGTTATGACAAGACACTGGGCGCGTTCAAAAACAATAATTTTTAAGAATTCTCAATACAATTGTCTAATTTCAATCACGGTTCTTCTTTGGAAAAAGGGCAAAAACCGAGATTTTGAACTCTTAACTTTACGTTCAATGTTTACTGACTGATCTATTTAGGAATGGGACTGGTCCTTTTGTGCGCCCACTCCTCATTCCTGCTACATGAACGTTCATTTATTACCTATTACTACTACTATTACTAGTTTTATTTTATTTTTTGTGCTTTTTTTTCTTTTTTTTTTAATGTTTTTTTTCTTTTTTTCCTTTTTCCTTTTTTTTATTTAATTTTATTCCTTTTTTCTTATTTTTTTTTTCATTTTTCTCTTTTATTTCATTTGTTTTCTTATTTATTAGCATTATTAGGTACTTTAAAACAAACTTAAGACATTGTGTTACGTTCATCGTTTTTGTTCCGCGGCGCGTTATTTATTTAATTTATATTTAGCTTGTGGTGCTTTTCCGAAACAGTGGATGCCTTCTTTGATTATTCCTTTACGCAAGACGGGCAATAAGTGCAATATTTCTAACTAAAGACCTGTCGCTAATTTCAGTTATATTGGTAAGATATTTAAAGCCCTGGTTTGCGATGTTTTGTTCTTCCATTGCAAGCCTTCCCTGCCGTCCTTTCAGCATGGCTTTATGAAAGGTAAATCTGCTACGACTAATTTGAAAGCTGATTTGATTACATTTTCAGGGATTTTAGTAAAGCTTTTGATCGAATCAATCATAAAATCTTTATTCATAAGTTGACCCTTCTTGGTTTTCCTTCTGTCCTTGTCAATTGGCTTCATTCTTATTTATCGGATCGTACGCAGCGAGTTATATTTCGCGAAGCTCTTCTGATGTAATAGATAATTACTTTTGGCGTTCTTCAAGGCAGCAATTTTGGACCACTCCTTTTTATAATTTACATCAATGATGTACCTTTAATTTTGGCTATTTCAGGAATACTTTGCTATGCTGATGCTGATGAAAACGAGTGAGGAATTTTAAGCTCGAACTTCGACACCTTTCAAAAATGGTGTTATATTGACTGTCTTCCTCTTAATATCATAGCAAATGTACTGTTATGTCTTTTTCTCATAAATGGCTCTTTAACTTCTTCTATCCTCCAACTTCTTTTATCTTCCAACTTCTTTTATCTTCCAACTTCTTTTATCTTCCAACTTCATTCTCTTCGGTAAAGTTTCCTAAGTGGAAAAAATGTATTCCTATGAACCCGAACTTTTAGGTTCGTGAGTTGGTCCGAAGACAATTGCATGGCTTCTACGACCGATGCCATTGTCCTGAAAAATGTGCAAGTTGTACCGTTTTCTTTAATTTTTTATTTCTTTAAATTTTTATTTCCCTAAATTCGCGTTTATGGCTATCGTTCTTGAAACTACTGGTCTCATTTTGGGGATTGCTTTGTGTATCTTGATTAAAGGATGCATAGGACTTATGTTGTTGTCATGTCTCATCATGGATTTCAATAGTTTGGAGTACGCCAAGGAATTTAAGGGCCGCCCTCTCGCAGGAGATATCAATAATTACAAATACCCCTGTCAACGATTTAAAGTACATTCGCCATCTTGAAGTATTTATATATAACTCATTTAATAACGGGCAGGCCATTCCGATATGCAGACGCGATGTCGTTCTTGCGTCCGCATATAAACTTGGAACAAGCTCGAGAAAGAAGATCTCGAAAAAAAAATGAAATTAAAACGACTTCAAAATTATTAGTTTATAAAAAAATATACGGTTTTCGTGGACTCCTCTCGGATTTTTCTTGAATTCTTCTCGGATTTTTTCCCTGACCCTTCTAAAACTTTTCTAAGGATTTTTCCCGGACCCTTCTAGTATTTTTTAAGGATTTTTCTCGCATCCTTCTAGGATTTTCTTCTTTATACCAGATCTTCATAATACATCTTCATACCACAGCGTCACACTACATCTACATCTGCGTCATACCATAAATGACAGCTGGGATATGAGATGGAATCACTCCTTCGAGATGATAGCTGGGAAATGAGATGGAGTCATTTCTTCGCTTTGCTATTCTGCCTGGGTTGAGACTTTTTCTCACACGGGTATCATGAGCTCTTCTGCCTGATTTGAGACCTTTTCTTACACCTTAGTGTAACATGATAGCTGGGTAATGAGATGGACTCACACATCATACCACTTCTTCGCTATGGTATTCTGCCTGGATTGAGACTTTTTCTCACACGGATAGCGTGAGCTTTTATGCCTCATTTGAGAGCTTTCTCACACGGGTATTGTGAGCTTTTCTGCCTCATTTGAGAGCTTTTCTGCCTTTTTTAACATTTACATGTTCGTTTTCATTATATTTCCTTATTTTTTTCTCCAACTTAAGTTCATTAACCAACTACGTGATAACGTTTCTCATATAAAATCTCTGGCACCCGGGTAGCCTGGGGGTGTTGATTACGGAATTCAAAATGCCAAAATATTATAAATTTTTTTTTTTGTTCAAGAAAGAATTTTTTGGGATTCCCCGGTATATAGCAAAAGCTAAAAAATGTTCTAATTTGTTATTTCATCACACAACCCATTAATTTTTGGTGACAAGTTTCAAGTCTTGGTTTGACTCATCAACAGGTCACAAATAGCGAAATTGTGTGACTTGAAAAACAAATGAAAAAATGAAGAAAAGGAGAAAGAAATGAAAAGTTTGAGAAAAATAGAAAAAAAAAACAATTTTTTTATTTATTAAAAAAATTTAAAAAACATTTTTCAAAAATGTTAAAGAAACAGATTCATTCGAAGCGAATCGAACCTGTATACGCCACGCAGTGGGCTGAAAAATAAAGAAGAAAAGGAAGAAGAAGAAGCGTTTCATGTCAGCAGAAAACCTTACACTCATCGGTGCAGCTTGGTTTTCTGCCTGCTGCAGACTCTTGAAAATAGATCAAACTGATCTCTTCTCATATAAACTCAGAATAAATTCTGGGTGTGAATTATATGAGGAAAAAACACTCCTATACATGCCCAGGAGGAACAAAATTAAGTTGAACCCGGTAAAAAGTCCAAACGTAATCTGTTTATAAAGTTTTTATAAAGTTTTTTTTTTTGCATAGATCGACATATCCAAAGTAGCTTTAGGATGGCATGGATCCTCGAACCAGTATATTTCTACTAACAGTTTTTACAGGTAATCAAAGTCAAAATGGCTACATCTAACTTACTATATAAGGTCACATATAAGGCCTGAGAAAGATTATGTGGGGCCAACCAGCAAAATGAACGCAAGTCCGTTTGAAAGTTATAAAAACTAAACAAATAAAATATAAAAAAGCTTTTTTTTTTAAACATTTATGAATTATTATTGCTTAAATTATGATTAAATAAAATCATTTATTTGAAAATGTTATACTGTAACTTTATAATCTTAATTGAACTGAGGGTTGGAAGGAATTAAATTATATTAATTTTTATTTATTTATTTATTTATTTATTCATGTCTACAAAGCATCCACATTACACTCTCTTACTTAAATTTTATTGCTTTTTTTTTTTTTTTTTGTATATGTCATTCAACCCCTTTCAGTCAGTTTTGCTGGTGTAAAAAAGAGGTTGAAAGGTTGGTAACTCTGCAGTACAGAATGTATATTTCAAACTATCTAACATAGTTAAACATTTCAGCTTATCAATACAATTTATACAATACACAATACTTATGTTGGTAATAATAATTGTTATACTGGCTTGTGATCAGCCAGTCAATTCAGAAGCCATATTTCATTACATAAATACAAATACCTCCATAAATGAAGGTATGTTATGTAAGTTCGTTTGAAACTCCATGTAAAGTTATATTACAGCTTGAGGTTGGCTGTCTTCACACACTGCTGTTGTACTAATTAGCTTATATAGTATAGTATAATAATAGTAGCTAGCCAATATAATAGCCCAATATGATACAGCTAATTTGCGCACTGATTGCCCAAGTATTAACTTATGTTAATGCAATACAATAATAAAACAGCGTAAGACACATGTTGGTTCATTACATAATAAAAAAAATGCAAGATACTAAATGAAAAAACAAAGTATGAGAACGGACGTAAAAGGATAATAATAATTAAAATTTTAGAATATGAAGACGTATAAAAGTCATAGCTTAAAGTATAAGGATAAAGATAAGCAGATGAAAAAAAAATCTAGAGAATAAGTATAGCATACCTAGTAAGACAAACTAAGAGATGATTATATGTTTTAAATTAAAGCAATGATAAAGCACAAGATTAGTCATAATTCTACAGCATTGAGAAACCTGAGCCCTTCTACATTTAAGCTAAGTCACAATCTACATTCAAACTTGTTTATATCTACATTACAGGTCTTTAGAAAATTGAATATCACAGGATATAACTGGACCAGAAAAAAAGAAGCCTTTGCACTTTTTTCAGGGAGGGTGTGGTGGAATGTGGCGATATGCCCTTACTAAATCAATTTTTAAGAATATTGAACAACCATTTAAATTCAATGAAAAATTTTGAATGTGTGGGATCGGGTATCTATCGGGTGTAGTATTTGTATTTAAACGTCTGTAATCCCCGCAAGGTCGCCAATCTGTTGAATCTTTCTTCGATACCATATGTAATGGAGAAGAAACTGGTGATGAAGAAGGGCGACATAAACCTAATTTAACCATATGTTCGAACTCTAATTTCGCTATTTTTAATTTTTGTATATCGAGTCTTCTTGGTCTCGAGAAAGGAAGTTGTCCTTTTGTGGAAATGTGATGTACTATATTATGACGTACGGGAGCATCGTAACAAGGTGTTTGAGTTAATGATGGAAATTTTTGTAAAATTTTCCCGTATTCTATTTACAACGATTGACGTGTTTCCATCAATTAATTTTTTATTTTTAATATCAACCAATAAATTGAATTTTTCGAGAAAGTCTGCCCCAATAATGGGTTTATTTACTTCCGCTATAATGAACGGATACGTTAGATCTCGTCTTTATCCGAAATCTACTTTCAACAATTTTGTGCCATATGTATTAATTTTTGAACCGTTTGCTGCTATTAAAATTAGATTTGGGTTTTGAGTTTCTTAATTAATTCTGCTTCAAATTTTTTGGAAATACCAGCAAGGGTTTTCATAAACCTGTAGAATTCGGAAGGTCTTTTATCTCCTATTTCTGAGGCACATAGAAGTTGTTCTAATCTTTTCTCTTCTGAATCGCTGAATCTTTGAATTAGAGTTTCTTTAAGAATTTCGTATTTATCTGTAGTTGGGGGTACTTGAAGAATATCCAAAACGTTCATAATCGTCTCCAGCGGAAGGGCTTGCACTATATGGCCGTATTTCGTTTCGTTTCATTGCAAAAGATAGTCTTACCGGAAATTGTTGTCGGGTTAATATAAATGGTAGCTTACTATCAGTTGGATGTGTGGTATAAAGACGCATTCGTTCGTCTTTACTTGCTCCGATAGCAATTTCAGCATCGATAACATTAGCCAACATACCTTTGATAACAATCCTAGTTCCATTGCATAAACCTTCAAGAATATTGAAATTACGGAGTAACATAATGACTGCACCGACTTTTAAATTCAGTTGATCCGGTGGCATACCGGCAGGTGTAAGTGAATTAACATATTCCATTTGATACATATCACTTACCTGATCATTCTCACTTGCAATACTGTCTGCACTAAAATAAGTGCAAACATAGCCTGAAACTTTTGTGAGAATTTCTTCATTTAATGCAAGTACGGTATCATTTTTTGAACTTAAAATGCCCGTATTGATTAAATCATCTTCTGAAATATCGTTCTTGTTTTCACCATAAACGTCCCTACCAAAATTCTCTAGACCCATGGGGTCAGCACCATCAAGTTACCGATCCAATAGTATATAACAGAAATTAACCGCGCATTAATTACTAGCCTGCTGCGGGCAGATAATAAGATCAATTAACTGCTGATTTAATCTGGTGCTAACATTCGCAGTCCAGTGGCGGAATTATACAAGTTTACCTTTTCCAGGTCTGGCATAGGATAAGATCACTTTCATGGGTTTATCTGAAGAGAGTCGTTTATTATCTGTCATGATACTGGTTGCAAGAGAAGAAGTTTTTATCTTCAGGTTGAGTAAATGCATGTAAGAATCGCCAATTCCATGGCTTTCAAGATCCTGTGTCTCCCTTTCTGGCTAATTAGGCCGTATGTGCCCTTGTTATGCCATCTTGGTTCATTTGCTCTACAAATTTATCGTATACCTCCTTGCATATAGCCACAGGATTTTACGTTTGTCTGCCTCCATTATTATGATGTCTTTCGCAGCATATGTTCATCTGTGACTGTAAGTTTTGCCCTGTGCAACTTATTGAGATATTCGTCGGTGGTATATAGTAATTCCTTGAGTTTATCGTGAAATTCCATTGGTTGCTCCGTTTTCAAAATATCCGCTATGTTGTTTGTCATGTTTGTCTGCATACTTGACGTCAGTGATTGGAGGTATGAAGGTGGCTCCATATGAAAGTAACGCTTGGCAATTGTCTTCAAAATCAACATCTGTGAGATTTTTGAAACCCCCCTTTACAATCCTCATCTTCATTATTGTTTATTGATAATGCTCCAGGCTATGCTCCAGCTAAGGTATTTTATTATTATTATTTTTATAATAATGCTCTATGCGATGTAGCTAAGGCATTTATTATTTGTAATGACATACATATTTTCAATGACAAAAGTATTGTAATGACATAGTATATTTAATGACAAAACCATCGTTAGCATTTTTAATGATAATATCGTGATTTATTAATGACATCCTGGCATTTACCATTAATACATAGGCTATATGGGATCTTGGATCTTTACCGTTAATACATAGGCCATGTGGAGAGACTGGCAATTTTGCATAGGCCATGTACGATCCGTTAATACATAAGCCATGTGGGATTCTGGCATTTTACCGTTAATACAATCTGTTTCATATATATAAGACACAGCCAACTTTCTCCATTATTTCTTTGTGCATTGTTTTTTTCCGCATAAATTCTAATAATTTTTTTCAAGGTTGACATTTTGAGTTATATTCACAAGAAATGAGCTAAAAGTCCCGCTATTTCCTTGAAAAATTTCTAAATGTTGAAGTTTTTCCCGTTTCATAATTATAAGACAATTATAAGACACCCAACGTATAGTGCATAATTTAACGGTCAAAGTGATTAAAGGAGAAGTGTTTTAAAGAAATTACGCATACAGTTATTAACGGTAAAGTGATTAGTGGTGAAGTGTGTTGCAATGTCGCGAGTCTGATTTATAGTCATCTGGAGTAAAAAAAAAAAAAAAAAAAAAAAAATTATAGTCTTCAAATAAAAATTATGAATGTCTTACCTTTTTTTTTTTTTAATTGTCGTATATAGTCCTATGAACCCGAACTTTTAGGTTCGTGAGTTAGTCTGAAGACAATTACTGTTCGAGTCCAGATCGTAATCATCATAATTATTATTATTATTATCAGTCAATTTAAATTTAAAGCACTGTATAAGATGTCAGTTTAAATATCAGTCCAATTGAATTACATATATAAATTAAACTTGTATAACTTACAAATAGAGCAACATTTCGAATTTAGCGCTCAATTCTTATTTCTTGTTTCTATTCAATTAGTTTCTGTAATAGTGCACTGAACTCTGTAATTTAGACCATAAGAACATTGTAGATCACGTCTCTTGGCATCGAGGTGGATGAAAATAAAGTATCCAGAAGTTCGAGATTATTCTTGTAGTTTTTTATTACGAAGAGTATTCTCAAGTGCAAAAAAGCTTGCATTTCAACATTTGGCGCCCGAGCAGGGACCCTTTTCGAATTATTTCACTGAATATAAACAGTTCTTCGTCGTTGGAAAGAATTGGGTCCATAATTCTACAATTTGTACTCTTCATATTCATCATCATTCACGTGGTGTCATCTTTAAATTCGGAATTATTTCATCTACCCAACCAGCAAATTGGAGAAAGTAATCATAAATTGGATTATATGTATGCAGCATTTCAGGTGGGATCTTTAATAATTTCATTTATCGCATTTCAATTGAGTACCAATTATTAAATTGTCATAAAATAGCATAGACTGCATTACAAACAGTACTTAACCTTGAACTTGAAAGTTCATTGATTTAATCATATATGAAAGTGTAGCAGTGACAATAAGGCAAAGCAATAAATCGAATGGAATGTGTACGGTAAAAAGTTGGTGATAAGGTTTTGTGAGACTTGGCATATACATACACAATATATAAATATTTTCGAATTCGTCTCTGAACTAAAGTGATTTTATATATCTATATATACATATCTAGAAAATTTGTACAAGCTTTAGCCATTGTTCATTGTGCGGAAAAACATTCCTAATTCGTGGTTCGTTTATTTGTTTTTTTTGCTAATCAATTTCTGAACATGAGTGAAAAAGAATTAGCTGAGCTAAAAGCTCAAAGAGCTTCTACCAAAGGTTGTATCACGCGGATAAAGAATTTAGTAGAACAAAAGGGAGAGAATTTAACTGGTGCAGAGTTGGAATGCAGGTTAGGAATTCTTGAGTCTTATTTTAAGCAAATCTTGTCGTACCAAACGTCGATAGAAAAATTAGCACCAGAAGATGCTGCTGAATCGAAAATTAGAGGTGAATTGGAGGATCTTTATTGTGCCGCAAAGGCAAAACTTTTGTCATTATTGACAGGTGGTAGAAAGGGAAGCTTTGAAACAGCTTCGGGTACGAAAGTGGTAGTGGCTAGTACATCAGTTAATCATTTACCGAAAATAAAATTACCTCAGTTTTCCGGAAGATATTCCGAGTTTACTAATTTCATGGGTTGCTTCACGAAATTAATCGACAAAGATGATTCATTATCGTCGTTAGATAAATTTAATCATCTGTTGTCTTGCCTAACCGGCTCTGCATTACGCACTATAAAGGCGTATGAGATCAACGAAGAAAATTATTCCAAAGCATTAAACCACCTTAAGGTGAGGTATGATAATAAGTATCTCATCTTTCAGGAGCACATCGTGTCCTTATTTAATCTTTCTAAAGTAACTAAAAATTCTGGTTCGCAATTAAGAGATTTAATAGATTCAACAAATGCACACATGAGTGCTCTTCAGTCATTAGGAACTTACGAGCATTGATGTTTGGATCATTTACCCATTGTGAGGTAGGCAAATTAACCAAACTATCTGCTGGATATCCCGGAATGTAGTCACTGTCGTCACTATCATAATCCTGGACGTCAGCACGTCCAGGAATAGGACTAACTACACATTCCGAAATTCTTGGGTCATTGAACCATGGATTGCTTCCAAAAACGGGGCTTTGTTGAACAGGTACCGACAACTGTTCAGTGTTAACTACATCTACGGAAGGAATAGATGCGCCAACACCACCGTTTGGAAAATTAGGCAATGCAGGTCTGTCAACGCCATGACCCGAATTTCCCACCTGATCTGTTGAATGCTGATTGTCCATTGCTGGAACAGATCGTTCACTATCAGCATTAAACGATACATCAACAGATGCAGGTGTGGCAGCAGGTTCCGAAACTGCTGCAATTCCTTCTTGAGTTGTTTTTGCCTTCTTACGCAAGTTTTTTGGGCGTACACCTAGGGCACCCTTTCTTTTTGTCATTATGGCCCCAAAAAATTAGAAAGGAATTAAAACAAATGGACAAACAAAAAATGAAAGTGTAGATGACAAATGTCGATCTGAAAAGAAATTGGAGAAATGGGTTAAGGATAATATATTAAGGCTTAGTATATCTTATAGATAATTAGTATGTAGAAAATGCTGCCATTAGTTGGCATGATAGAGTAATAATTAGTATTGTCGTAGCTAATTTTGGTATCCCTACACTATTAAGATTTCGGACAAAAGTCCACTGAATATCCTGTACAGAATTTGGTCCTAATTTGTGCGTTCGCATTTATAGTTTTTTAAAAATTTTTTTTTTTTCCAAACATGAAAGAAGTGTAAATAAAACCCTAATGCGATTTTTGGCCGTATTGGATTTATTTTTAATTGGCTAATTAGAATGGCATCCCTACACTATAAAGACTTTGGGAAAATATTCAATAGAAGAACGGACGGACGGACGGACAGACGGTCAATCGTACAGAAAAAATTCATATAAAATGGTGAAAATGAAAATTTGTATGGCAGACCCACGAAGGTTTTGGCCGTTTTGTCTAATAATCTACCATAATTTTAATTTGTATTATTTAAATTTTATGTACAAAATTTAAGCTCTCTAACTGTACGCGTTCTCGAGATATAGTGCAAAAAACGGTCAGATGGTCGGACGGACAAACGGACAGTCGTAAAGAAAAAGTCATTATAATGTTAATTATTGGCTTTTGTATCCAAAAGAAATTTGTAATACAATAACAATGTATGTGACTGATTCTGTTCACTGTGTACATGAAACAAATTATTTTTTTATATGACATCACCAAGATGGCGTTTACTGATTTAGTTAAATGTGAAAATTTTATTTGCTAATACAATAAAAATGCTATGTACAAA
Source organism: Dioctria rufipes (assembly GCA_963924295.1). Classification (NCBI taxonomy): domain Eukaryota; kingdom Metazoa; phylum Arthropoda; class Insecta; order Diptera; family Asilidae; genus Dioctria; species Dioctria rufipes. The sequence continues at coordinate 42,321,421 of OZ002742.1, forward strand.
ATTTAAGCTCTCTAACTGTACGCGTTCTCGAGATATAGTGCAGACAGACGGACGGACAGATAAACATTTTAAAAACTTACCTTTTCACAAATTCTTTCACTTATATCCAAACAGCAGTGGATCAAACTTATATTGCCACTGTTTGCCTGTTGGATTTTAATGTTTTTTTTTTATGTAATTTTTATAATTGTTTTTTTTTTTTGGCGAAATATGCCTTTTTTTTATATTATATTTTTAATATTTTTTTATTATTTTATTTTTTATTATTTTTATTATTGTTTTTACGCACAAAATCACCAATAACGTAATCACTTTGGAATCACTATACCACTTTATCGTGGTTAAAATTAAATATTTTTAAGTTTTTTTTTCAAAACTTGACATTTTTTTGTGAAAATAATTTCACAATTGTCAAAAGTCGAAACCGGGTTGTTTAGTTCGAAAGAAAATTTAAAAAAAATTATTCCTTTCCCCACTTTATTTTCAACTAAATTATACGGTGGGGGGTAATTTTTTTTTATATTCATAATGTACTCGCCAAGACCTTTCCAATGAATGTTCATTTGCTAAGATCGGATGAAAATTAAGGAATTAATTATGTTCCACTGTACATACATGCGCAGTGCAAATACTCAAAATTTAATTACGTCCGATTTGGTTGCGGATGCATTCAAATAATCAGAAATAATTGGAAATAAGAGAAAATCAAAAAATTTCTGAAAAAAAAATTATAATAGTAGAAGATATGTCTGGTTAAAGTGTGTGTGTGTTTAGTATAAAAAAATCCTTTTAATCCTTCTTTTCCACAAAATGATCTGGTGAGTTAATGCTATTTGTTTACACCTCTGAGCAAGTGCCCGTTATTATGGTGGCATGCTGTGGATTGGTGTCGGTATTGACTACCGTATGCAAAGAAAATTTTGGTAAATCTATGAAGAGGATCAAAAGTTATGGTCGAAATAGGTGTGGTATGTCTGAAGATTTCTAGACATTTTGAGATTTGTGTCATGTTTTCCTCTCATACATAACACCCAAGATAGAGTTGATGCGTTGGTAAATTTGACATTTAGATAGATTGGTGAACAGATGGTGGGTGTTAGGTATCATTGGATTCATAGTTGGGTATGTTCGGTCCATCGGTTGGAGAGTTATGGCTAATTGCGTGGTGGTAGGTAGGAATATATTTTTTTCCCAATACATATGCTCTAGAAGTACTCTTGAGTTAATGGTGTGGTTGAACCATTCCAAGAAAGTGCCCGTTTTTTTGGGGGTGTGCGATGGGTTGCTGTGGGTGTTGGCTACCATATGTAAGGAAAATTTTGGTAAATCTATGAAGAGGATAAAAAGTTATGGTCGAAATAGTGGAGGTATGTCTGAAGATTTCTAGACATATTGAGATTTGTGCAAAGTTTTCCCCTCATACATAGGACGCCCGCTAAAGGTGATGCGTTGGCTAGTTGGCCAAACTGGTAGATGGGTGAGCAGAAGGTGGGTGATAGGTATAATTGGGTTCATAGTTGAGGAGATTCGGTCCATGGGTTGAAGAGTTATGTATGATTGAGTGGAGGTTGGTCAGGAAAAAAATTTGATGTCGCAATACAAATGCAATAGAAATCCTCTTGAGTTAATGGTGTGGTTTAAACCTTTTAAGCAAGTGCCCGTTATTATGGTGGTATGCTGTGGGTTGGTGTGGGCGTTGTCTACCGTATGCAAAGAAAATTTAAGAAAATCTATGAAGAGGATAAAAATTTGTGGTCAAAATAGTGGTGGTATGTCTGATGATTTCTAGAAATATTGAGATTTGTGCAAAGTTGGTGTGTGACGAAACTGTTTGATACAATCCATAGTTTCAAAATTAAAGAAAAAAAAATCGAGAAAAAATAATCAAGATGAATTTCTGAAATCGGATCATATTTCGCGGAGTTATGGTGTTCCAAATATCTGGTATATATAATTTTGTTTGTCAAATATATTTGACGAAACACCGAATCATTGAAGTCGGTTGAGATCTGCGGAAGATACAGATGAAAATGTCAACCCAAAAAATGTTAGGCAAAATGCACCATCAATTTGCTACTGGTGATTTGAAAACCATCAGTTTCGCGATTGGACGCTCCAGTACCGAGTTATAGCTAAAAAACCGAAAAACCGATATTTCCGATGTCCCGTCGGTTGTGGGGTCGGGATCGAAATTCGGTAAATGCCAAAATGTCGGTCATCATCTGCTACCCCTACCTAACCACCGAATCATTGAAATCGGTTGAGATCTGCGGAAGATACAGATGAAAATGTAAAACCGGAAATTGATGGTAGAAATGCACTACCGAATTTGTATAAAAAAAAAAAAAACGGTTTTCCCGCCAAATCGGCCGTTTTCCGAAACTGCCCAGTTGAGTGTTTAGCCGTTATAGTAAAAATCGTGATAGTAGATTGTAACTACTTGTTAAATGTGTAGTACAAAAAATTCCTTTCCCCCCTTTTTTTCACTAAATGATATGGTGGGGGTAAAAATTTTTTTGATATTCTCAATGTACTTGCCGAGACCTTTCCGATGAGTGTTTGCGTGATGATATTGGATGAAAAATAAGGAATACATACTTGTAATGCATTCATCGTAACACTCGCGATAATGAGTATTAGACACATAAACAAAATTGATGAGTCAAATGTCATATTTGTAAAGTCATTCTACGAATATTGCAATAATTTTGTGTTTGGTAAGTAATTATTTGTATTTTATTAAATTATAAAATAATAAATTTGTAAAAAATTAATTTCAGAATAATGAATGAAAGTGGTGATAACGGATGTATCTGTGAGGAATGTCATGCACCAGGTAAAAAAAATATTAAAATTTAAATAATAGTGCACAAAATTTATATGTTCATAATTTTTGAAAGGTGGAGAAATGATGGAGGTTGCACCACCATCACCATCACCACCACCACCACCACCACCACCACCAGCTGCACCGCCAGGAGAAGTGGGTGATGTGCCTCAACGCCAGGGCCAACGCCAGCGCCAACGCCAACGCCAGCGCCAAAGACAGCGCCAGCGCCAAAGACAGCGCCAACGTCTCAGGCAAAATGCGGGTGGAGATAAGGAAGCTGGAAGCAGTGCAGCTGCTACAACAACCAGTGGCAATATTTATATTAATAAATTGATTATTATTAATAAAAAATAATTAAATTTTTAAAGTTTGTTACAATCCGTAGTTTCAAATTTAAAACAAAAAAAATTGAGAAAAAATAATCAAGAGGAATTTCTGAAATCGGATCATATTTCGCGGAGTTATGGTGTTCCAAATATCTGGTATATATATTTTTGTTTGTCAAATATATTTGACGAAATAATGTTCTGAGCGGAAAAATACGACGAAAAATGGAGTGTACACACGAAGGCCTTTCATTTGGTATGTGACATGCCGTGATGGAGATTCCACCCCCGCCGGTGCTACCAACCCCTCACCATTAAAAATACGCGGAGGAAAAAAGTTTCGTCCATGATTTTTAGCTACCAATTAGATGAGTAAAACTGCATCATCTGATTTCCGATCCGACACTCCAGTACCGAGTTATAACAGAAAAACCAATTTGTCCCTTCCCCCCGCGTCTGAGGTAATACCTCCAGAAAATGGTAAATGCCAAAATGTCGGTCATCATCTGCTACCCCTACCTAACCACCGAATCATTGAAATCGGTTGAGATCTGCAGAAGATACAGATGAAAATGTTAGGCAAAATGCACCATCAATTTGGTACTGGTGATTTGAAAACCATCAGTTTCGCGATTGGACGCTCCAGTACTGAGTTATAGTAAAAAAACTGAAAAACCGATATTTCCCTTCCCCCGTCGGTTGTGTGGTCGGGATCGAAAATCGGTAAATGCCAAAATGTCGGTCATCATCTGCTACCCTTACTAAACCACCGAATCATTGAAATCGGTTGAGATCTGCGGAAGATACAGATGAAAATGTAAAACCGGAAATCGATGGTAGAAATGCAAATCGGCCGGAAATTTTTCCGAGATAGTAAGATGAAAACTACTGGCCGAAACCTTTTCCTCAACTGCCCAGTTGAGTGTTTAGCCGTTATAGTAAAAATCGTGATAGTAGATTGTAAGTATAAAGGGTGGTGGTAAGTGTTGTGTACCATTTGGTATATAGTTGGGGAGATTTGGTCCATGGGTTAAAAAGTTATAGATGATTGAGTGGAGGAAAGTCGGGGAAAAAATTGGAATTTTGCAATAAAAATGCAATAGAAATTGTCTAGAGTTACAGAGGGGGTTGACCCCCCCAAGCAAGTGCCCGCTGTTTTGCTGATGTGGTTTGGTTGGTGTGGGTGCTGGCTACCATATGCAAAGAAAATTTAGGAAAATCTATGAAGAGGATCAAAAGTTATGGGCGAAATAGTGGAGGTATATCTGAAGATTTCTAGACATATTGTCCCGTCATACCTAGGACGCCCGCTAAAGGTGATGCGTTGGCTAGTTGAACAAACTGGTAGATGGGTGAGCAGAAGGTGGGTGATAGGTATAATTGGGTTCATAGTTGAGGAGATTCGGTCCATGGGTTGACGAGTTATGTCTGATTGAGTGGTGGTAGGTAGGAACTTTTTACATGGTTGTTTCCCCAGTAGGCCTATAAACCATGGAACTTAATGCATTGCCGCCACCGTTCGCCAAAAATTTTCAAACACGTTTATAAATTATTTGAAAACTTTTGTTTCCACCTGGCACCGCGCAGGGGGGTGTGCTAACCGGAGGGGATGCGAAAGAAGCGGGTGTATGTTAGCTACCATTGGGTCCATGAATGAAGCAAATCGGTCCACTGGGTGAAAAGTTATGGGTGAAAGAGTGGAGGAAGGTCGGGAAAAAAATTGGATTTTTGCAATAAAAATGCAATAGAAATTGTCTAGAGTTACAGAGGGGGTTGACCCCCCCCAAGCAAGTGCCCGCTATTTTGCTGATGTGGTTTGGTTGGTGTGGGTGTTGGCTACCATATGTAAGGAAAATTTTGATAAATCTATGAAGAGGATAAAAAGTTATGGTCGAAATAGTGGAGGTATGTCTGAAGATTTCTAGACATATTGAGATTTGTGCAAAGTTCTCCCGTCATACCTAGGACGCCCGCTAAAGGTGATGGGTTGGTTAGTTGGTCAAACTGGTAGATGGGTGAGCAGAAGATGGGTGATAGGTATAATTGGGTTCATAGTTGAGGAGATTCGGTCCATGGGTTGAAGAGTTATGTCTGATTGAGTGGAGGTAGGACGTGAAAAAAATTGATGTCGCAATACAAATGCAATAGAAATCCTCTTGAGTTAATGGTGTGGTTTAAACCTTCCAAGCAAGCGCCCGTTATTACGCTGGCATGTTGTCGATTGGTGTGGATATTGACTACCGTATGCAAAGAAAATTTTGGTAAATCTATGAAGAGGATAAAAAGTTATGGTCAAAATTGTGGAGGTATGTCTAAAGATTTCTAGACATTTTGAGATTTGTGTCATGTTTTCCTCTCATACATAACACCCCCGATAGAGTTGATGCGTTGGTAAATTTGACAATTAGATAGATTGGTGAATAGATGGTGGGTGTTAGGTATCATTGGATTCATAGTTGGGTACATTCGGTCCATGGGTTGAAGAGTTATGGCCGATTGAGTGTAGGTAGGTCAGAAAATTTATATTTTTTCCCAATACATATGCTCTAGAAGTACTCTTTAGTTAATGGTGTGGTTGAACCATTCCAAGAAAGTGCCCGTTTTTTTGGGGGTGTGCGATGGGTTGCTGTGGGTGTTGTCTACCGTATGCAAAGAAAATTTTGGTAAATCTATGAAGAGGATCAAAAGTTATGGTCGAAATTGTGGAGGTATGTCTGAAGATTTGTAGAAATTTTGAGATTTGTGTCTGTTTTCCTCTCATACATAACACCCAAGATAGAGTTGATGCGTTGGTAAATTTGACATTTAGATAGATTGGTGAACAGATGGTGGGTGATAGGTATAATTGGGTTAATAGTTGAGGAGATTCGGTCCATCGGTTGGAGAGTTATGGCTGATTGAGTGGTGGTAGGTAGGAAAGTTTTACATGGTTGTTTCCCCAGTAGGCCTATAAACCATGGAACTTAATGCATTGCCGCCACCGTTCGCCAAAAATTTTCAAACACGTTTATAAATTATTTGAAAACTTTTGTTTCCACCTGCACCGCGCGGAGGTGGTGGTCGGACTTTGCCAAGTCCCCTACTTCGAAGTGAAGTAGGGACCCCAGTAATTTACAAAGCTTCCACACACAAACACAATCCTGCTACAAACACACACAATACTGGAAGTGTCCCTTTAGGTTCAACTGATTCGACTTATGCCAAATCTGAATCCACAAACAGGTACGACTTCGTACGCATTGCGGGAGGAGGAGGGGGCGGTCACGAATGTATATCACTGACGTAGGCATTTATTTGAAAATACCTAAGTGTGGGATTTTAATAACCTAATTTTCACTTTAAAGAAAATTGTCAAAACAAAATGTTTTTTTTTGCAAAATCGGAAAAAAAACACAACATTTGTTGTAATCCGTAAAAAATCTGTAGGAAAATTAAACCAAATTATGAACAACGAAAAATATTTATCTAAATTTAATTTAATATTTCTCTAAATACGATATTCCGAGTAAAAACATTATCACGGGCAGTAAGCAATTTGCCCTGTTTATCGCTGTCTCGTACCGAAACATGAACAAAACGTTGATTTGTCGCTCGTGAAAATGCCACATACAACATTCCGTGTGAAAAGACTGGTTCCTTAAGCAATATACCTATATTTTTGAGACTCTGCCCCTGAGCCTTATTAATAGTCATTGCAAAAGCCAGCCTTATTGGAAATTGTCGACGTAGAAATTTGAATGGTAGTCTCGGATCACTGGAATTAAGGCCGATACGTGGTATAACAACACGAACACCTTTATTTGCTCCGACAGCAATTTCCGCATCAATAACATTACTCACCAATCTTCTGATTATGAGTGTAGTACCGTTGCATAAACCTCCGATAATGTCTAAGTTACGTAATAACATTATGATCGCACCAACTTTGAAGTTAAGTCGATGCGCTGGCATACCGGAAGGTGTCAATGCATGACATGCGTCCATTTGATACAAATCAGTTGGTTCCTCGCCGTCATCATAAACAAAACGATCAGCACTGTAATAAGTCGTAACAGTGCCTGAAAGTTTTGCAAGTACGTCTTCATTTAGCTGAAGAACAGTATTATTGCGTGTACTCAAAATGGCCGCATTAATGATGTCATCTTCTGGTAAATCGTTTATGTCCTCGCCATAAACGTCTAGAAGTAAATCATCAGATGCAATATTAATGGTTGGAATTTCAATAATATTTGCACCCAAACCATAGGTATTGGATATATTTCCATTACCTAATTTGAGTAACCAATTTGAGAATTGAATTTCCCAGGGATTGGTCCGCATATTTATGATTAACTCATACCTTCGGAAGTGTACCCATAGAGGTGATTGCTTAACGCAAGCCTCTATTATTGATAGCTGATTACCAAATGGTACAACTGGAAGTATTTGCCTCCAGTCGCCAGACATAATGGTAATCTTATTTCCGAATGGTTGGTTAATTCCTGTTAGATCACGTATGAGGCGATCAACAGCTTCAAAACCAAATCTGTGGGTCATTGTACATTCATCCCATACAATAATTTTTGCATCTCGGATGAACATTCCCTCAGTTGAATTTGGTGGTATGTTACAAACGATATTTTGAACCATTTCAATTGGCAATTTAAATCTGGAATGCGCTGTACTACCACCTTTAAGGAGTGTAGCAGCGATTCCAGACCATGCAACTGCAATCGCGGTCTGACCGTTTGAACGTACTTTATTTAGAATCGCATTCAATACGAAACTCTTACCCGCCCCTGCAAAAGCATCTAAATGCAAACAATTTCCTCTTGATGTTATGCCATTAAGCTCAGACATAACATCATCACAGAATACCTTTTGTTGGGGATTGAAACGGTTATAGGCTCTCAGATATTCATTTGCTTCTTCAGCAGGAATGAAACGGTCGATATCAGCAATAATTAAATCAGCTTGGTCAACAGATGGCAAGCCCATGTCTTCCAAGCTGAGTCTATTTTGATATAGTAGTCGACCAATATCGATGAGAGCTCTATTATATCCTTGGTCTTCATCATTTAAATTTCGAATGTAGTCCTCGGATATATCCTTTCGGTATTTTTCCCAAAGGTCAACGGGTCTAGCTGGAGCGCAAAAAATACATAGGAATGCGAACAGTTGGCGCAACTGTTTTGGCATTTGAAATGTTATTGCTTCCCTAAGTGCATTATCCCATTCACGATCTTCCTGCAGTAACCCTCTTGCAAAACAGGCCTCTTTAAAAGTGTCATATAGAACGCTATTATGTGTTCTGACATCTTCGAAACTTTTTGGGCCAAGAACTTGATGGAGCAGTATACGTAAATGGTACGTTTCTATATCCCGTACACTTACCGAATACATACGACAAATGGTTTTATCAAAACCCCTTTGTCGTTTACTCCAATAATTCCTATATTTACCTGTATTCCAAACATAATTGTCTGGAATTTGTATATATAGTAATTTGCGGGCTTCAGAATCAATAATGTTTAATTTGAAGAATCCCGTTAAATGAGTGTCTTTATTATCGGCTCTTTCGAGAGCTTCGACCTCCTCATTTGGACGGAATACGATACTTTGCCTGCCAGGCAAATGAACGGGCAAACGTGTAGGATTATGTGAATTGTAGCTTAAGAGCTTCTCCAATATGCGCCACATCGCTTCTACTGAAGCAACATATCGGGATTTCTCGAATGCTCTTATTTCATCCCACAATAGTGTCCCGGTATCATCCGTAAATTCAATAGTCACCATATCGTGTCCCTTGTATATATATTTATACAAATACTTAACTGCTTGCACACCATTACATATTTCAACATTGATATGTGCATTATATTTAAGCAGCAAGTACGGGTTATATGGAACAACGAATCTATTGTCAAATATGTGGTTATGTTTATAAATATATCGGCCATTATCTGGCCGTTTATAAATTGCAAAACCATTTTCATTTGCATAGGTCATTTCACGAAATTCTTTTGGAAAATACTTTGAGCATTTTCCATCTTTCATGCATGGTGACCGTGGATTAAACTGGCCGCATGGTCCATGAAGCATATGGGCGGCAACAATGTCATACAGTTTCAAATTGATATGCTTGTTTGGTATTTGAGCCGAAACAACTTTATCAATATCATCTGCATCCCGTATTTTATCATCTGTGTGTAATATCACTAACAGATGGAAATGGGGTAATCCTCTTTTCTGAAATTCGATCTGGCCCATATGTGCCACGACCTGTCCGAAAATTTTTTTTTTCGTAATATCCTTCAGAAAAGTTTTAAGTTTCATTTCGAACACCCGCGCTACTAAATCGGCTCGGTCAATATATTTCTGCCCGTTAAATAAATACTTAGTAATTTCAGGCCACCGAGGGTTGCACGTAAATGTGATAAATAAATTAGGTTTACCGTACTTAACCACTACTGCCATCGAATCTTGGAAGGCCTGTTGCATTGAACGTGGCCCTCCAATAAACGTGCTTGGCAATATAACTGGAACACCTGCTTGTATTCCAGCATCGGCGGCCCGATTACGAACGTGATCAGCAAGTCTCAAATACGAATCACGTCTCAAATCGCTCTGATGCCTTTTCAAATGTTCTAGACGCTGTGCTTCAATAGCAACATAAGCGTCTACAATATACTCTTGAAATAGCTTTCTAGAGCGCAATATAACATTATTATCGTTTTCTCTAACAGCGAAACGATACAAATAATGTTGTAGAAATGAATAGTTAAGATCAATGGACCAACCACTTCCACCACTTGGGTAAAGTAGTGCATAGGTCATCGGATCACAATGTCTATTCACTCTCGACAATTCTTGTAATCCACCGCCAATTGGATATATACAAAAAGCGGGCATCGGGGGTCCACCAATTGTGCTCCTGTATATAATTGCAACATCCGTTGCAACTGGAGCATTCAACCGGCCTCGATGAACCTCAGCGGATGGATTCGAATCCGTAAAAAACATTCGAATGTTTTTTATCGCATCTGGTCCATCTCGGGCTAATACCTCTTCCTCAACTTGTCGCATTAACATATACGACTGAGCAAAAGGATTTACATTGCGTAACTCCCGATCGAGTTGTCTTAACAGATCTAAATCTAGATCATGGTCCACATCGATATTGGCTCGTTGCCTTAATGCTTCTTCCGCATCAAAGATATAAGATTGCCCATATCGAGGTGTTGCATTTCCACGTGGACGCATACTATACGCTATTCGATGTGCCATTTTCCCTTGAATGGCATAAAACTTATTAGTTTGCCTTCCAGGAATATGCATACTTGCAGCTTTTATCGATGCAAACGATAATGCTGAATTATACTTCCTCAAATTCTTCAGGAAATGTTCGGATTTCTGGTGGTTACCCATAAATAGGTCCAGAATTAGTTGTGGATGAGGACCTATCGGATTTAGGGAAATCCTGCCATCCTTACAACAATGAACATATTTTCCCCGAGTATTTCGCTCTTCTGGAAAGTACAATGCATTGCAATGGATGCAGATCGAATTCAATTCACCACAGCTATGCATGTCAATGTCTGTGGGATTTAAATCGTCTAAAGTGCACCATGCGACAGGATAAACGAAATTCCTTAAATCTGGAATGTTGTCGCCATTGCTTTGCGGAACATCAGGAGCAACTTCAATTTCATCCACAACTAATGAGACTCCATCTGGAATTTCATTAACTTCCGTTGTCGTTGTAGTCCTTGTTTTCCTGCGACCCCAACCACGATTTTTCCTTCTAGGTATCCTTGGTTTAACAAAGATAACCTGCTGAACAACATCTGCTGATGTTGCGTTAGTGTCTTGTGGAACATTGTGTATTTGTACACTAATTTGGACACTAACACACAGAGGAATGGTGGGAGGTACATGCGCAATAAAAGATGCCGATGTACCTGCACCAGCATTGATGTTTGGATCATTTACCCATTGTGAGGTAGGCAAATTAACCAAACTATCTGCTGGATATCCCGGAATGTAGTCACTGTCGTCACTATCATAATCCTGGACGTCAGCACGTCCAGGAATAGGACGGTCTATACATTCCGAAATTCTTGGGTCATTAAACCATGGATTGCTTCCAAAAACGGGGCTTTGTTGAACAGGTACCGACAACTGTTCAGTGTTAACTACATCTACGGAAGGAATAGATGCGCCAACACCACCGCTTGGAAAATTAGGCAATGCAGGTCTGTCAACGCCATGACCCGAATTTCCCACCTGATCTGTTGAATGCTGATTGTCCATTGCTGGAACAGATCGTTCACTATCAGCATTAAACGATACATCAACAGATGCAGGTGTGGCAGCAGGTTCCGAAACTGCTGCAATTCCTTCTTGATTTTTTTTTGCCTTCTTACGCAAGTTTTTTGGGCGTACACCTAGGGCACCCTTTCTTTTTGTCATTATGGCCCCAAAAAATTAGAAAGGAATTAAAACAAATGGACAAACAAAAAATGAAAGTGTAGATGACAAATGTCGATCTGAAAAGAAAGGAAAAACGTTTTAGGAATAATATTAAATTTGCCCAAATTATTTAAAATTACAAAAAAAAAAAACGTAAATTAAAAATATGTAAACAATATGAAAAAATTAAAAGAAAAAGAAAAAGAAAAAAAAAGTGATAATAATAACAATAGTATGCTAAGCGTCCTTATATATTCTACGTAAGTAGTTTGCAGAATCAAAAGTAAAATCATAATAATAATGATAATGATATACATATATGGTTGGATATTAGCTGCCAATAGTTGCGCATCAATAAATTATCATAATAAATAAAAACGTAGAATTTATATATATATATATATTTATTTAATTGAAACTTCCCAGATTCCCTTATATGGTATTTAATGGAAATATTTATAAATAAAAAAAAAATATATCGAAATATTATTTATATATCTTTATTTAAACCTCCCGAATCCCTTCGCAAGTATAATGAAAAAATCTCCTGAGTATATTAGAATTGTATACATATATATGATTTTATTCCAAATCCATTCAAAAGTGGTATAATAAAAAGGTTTTATACGAATATTGAAATTATATTTATATAATTAATTAAAACGTCCCAAGTCCCTTTGTAAATTTTTCAATTGAAATATTACTTAAGAAATACCAAAATTACTGGTTTAGAAAAAAATATAAATAACCAATTACTTTCTAAAAATATAATGATTGGAGTGTATTTATTACCGTTCTGATATAGTTATACTTTATGCATTCTTATCACATTATTTAAATGACATAATAACCTATAAAATAAAAATTCGATTTATTCCGATTGAATTGAAACTAACTCATTACTTCCCGAAAATGTAATGATTGTAGTGGAGTAATATCAGCGATCTAATAATTCTTATCACATTATTTAAATGACATAATAACCTATAAAATAAAAATTCGATTTATTCCGATTGAATTGAAACTAACTCATTACTTCCCGAAAATGTAATGATTGTAGTGGAGTAATATCAGCGATCTAATAATTACTCGTATTTTGGTAATATTTATCAATATTATTAACAAAATTTAACTAATTTTCGATTATCGTAAGAAATTGAAAAAAAAAAACGGCAGAACAGTAAAATAAAGGGAAGTGGGGATAAAAATTGTAATGCATTAATAAAAGCAGAAATTCTATATTGAAATTCAGGCAAAAAAGGATGTCGTTAAAAACGACGTGACACTGAAATAAAGGGAAGTATGGGTAAAAGACATAGTGCATTAGCGTAGTGAATAAAACAAAAGTACACTTAAAAAGCATGCTGCATTAGAAAGAACACAAATAGTAACTATGATTCACCGTGAATCAGGAAAACAAAGTTATTAAAAAAAAAAAAAGAAAAAGGATATAACAGAAATAAAGAAAAACCCGGGTAAAAATAATAGTAAATTAGAAAGAGCACACAATTTCGATTGAAATTCAGATAAAATTTTTTAACAAATTTCTGGAAAAAAAATGAATACAAATAAAATGAAACCAATCCCGGCTTACAATCATAGTACATTAGAAAGAACAGAAATAACAGATAATGATTCAGCATAAATGTAGAAACAAAAATTTTTACGACTTTTGATAAAAATCGTGTTAAATAAAATATAAAAAAAATACATCAGAAAATGACACAGTGAATTACAAAAAGCACACAATATTTGAATGTCCCACACATTATAATTTCACTGTTACACAGTAACCCCACCTTCCACACCCATACAAATACCATCAACCCACTAATCACACATCGAATATCAAACAATTTTTGAGTTAGCCATCAGAGATGAAATTATTGGCTTCTGCCTTTCGAAATATATATAAGGAAATTTTTTTTTAATTGGCATCTATATATTGTTATAAATACATTATTAAATATGAATAAATAACTTGAATAGAAAAAGAATAAAAAAACACATAATATATAAGAATTTTGAATGTTATTTTTATTTTATATAAATATGTAGTGTTAAAGAAAGAAAAACATGAAATGTATTTGTAAAACTTGTTATGTAATATATTGAAGCTTCATAATAGAAATTAATAAAAAATTTGGTTTAAATAATTATCCGTGCAATTTAGAATTTCAAATGAAGTTGCATGGCATATTGCAAGTATTAAATTAATGCAACTATCCACCAAGTCCGCTAAGTGCTACTATAAAGAAAGTCCAAGTATCCAGCAAATGTAACTATCCATATCCCAGTCCAACTATCCATGAAATCCACGATGTAGAACTATCCGGCAAGTTCAACATTCCAGCAAGTCCAAAAATAAAAAAATTCAAACTATCCGCCAAATGCACAATTCAGAAAGCCCACTTAATTAAAACAACTGTAAAAAAATCAACACTTTCACTGAACTCGAAAAAAAAATTGATAAATAAAATTGTAATAACTTATTCACATTCACTACATTCACAAATTACGTGTGTTCCTATTTAGATATTTATATTAAATTATAAATTCATAATATTAAATTATAAAGTTGTACTAAATAAAATTATGAAAGTATGTAAACTGAAATGCCCTATAAAATGAAATAATCGCGTTGATACTAATTTACAGAACAGATAAGATTTTAACTATAAAATTTTGAAAAATAATCGCGACAATAAACTTAAAAAGTATTCTCTATTAATCTATAAATATCAATAATTATAAAAAATTTATAAAAAAATATATGAAAAATGAAACTATAAAAAATAATGAAATAAATAGGTATTAAAAAAATAATATAAAATGAATTGAAAAAAAATTATAGTAATAATAAAAAGAAAAAAGGATAATTTAAAAAAAAAACCTGTATCGTTTCAGCCCGGCATCGTTTCAGCCCGGCGAATAACTGCAACTCGTCCTTCAAACGTGGATGTATGCAGTGATTGGAAAATCCAAATTGTACAGAGCGTCCAGAAAGCAGGCAGAAGTGCACGTAATATTCTATACCATGAAAAAAAGAAAATTATGAAAATAGATACACGAAATTATCTATCAAAAATGGTTGTTTCTCATCTGTATATGAAAAACACAAAATTTTTTATATAGCAACACCAAGAAAGAGTTGCCCGATTTAGTTCATTTTTAAAACTTTATTTGCTAATACAATGAATATACCATGTACTAAATTTCAGCTTTCTACGTTGACGCATTCTCAAACAGTGTCCAAATATATAGTGGGAAACGAAATTTTTGTATGGCAACCCCACGAAGGAGTTGGCCGATTTCTCTAATATTCTAACAAAATTGAATTTATGTTATTTAAAGTTTATGTACAAAATTTAAGCTCTCTAACTATACGCGTTCTCGAGATATAGTGCAGACAGACGGACGGACAGATAAACATTTTAAAAACTTACCTTTTCACAAATTCGTTCACTTTTATCCAAACAGCAGTGGATCAAACTTATATTGCCACTGTTTGCCTGTTGGATTTTAATGTTTTTTTTTTATATAATTTTTGTAAATGTTTTTTTGGCGTAATCTGCCTTTTTTTTATATTAAATTTTTAATATTTTTTTATTATTTTATTTTTTATTATTTTTATTATTGTTTTTAACTTTTACCAATAACTTAATAACTTTTTAGGAACACTACCACTATATCGTTGTTAAAATTCAATATTTTTATGGATTTTTTTCCAAACTTCACATTTTTTTGTGAAAATAATTTCACAATTGTCAAAAGTCGAAACCGGGTTGTTTAGTTCGAAAGTAAATTTAAAAAAAATTATTCCTTTCCCCACTTTATTTTCAACTAAATTATACGGTGGGGGGTAATTTTTTTTTATATTCATAATGTACTCGCCAAGAGCTTTCCAATGAATGTTCATTTGCTAAGATCGGATGAAAATTAAGGAATTAATTATATTCCACAGTACATACATGCGCAGTGCAAAAACCCAAAATTTAATTACGTCCGATTTGGTTGCGGATGCATTCAAATAATCAGAAATAATTGGAAATAAGAGAAAATCAAAAAATTTATGAAAAAAAAATTATAATAGTAGAAGATATGTCTGGTTAAAGTGTGTGTGTGTGTTTAGTATAAAAAAATTCTTTTCCTCCTTCTTTTCCACAAAATGATCTGGTGAGTTAATGCTATTTGTTTACACCTCTGAGCAATTGCACGACCTTATGGGGGTATGCTGTGAGTTGGTGTGGGTATTGGCTACTGTATGCAAAGAAAATTTTGGAAAATCTATGAAGAGGATAAAAAGTTATGGTCAAAATTGTGGAGGTATGTCTGAAGATTTGTAGAAATTTTGAGATTTGTGTCATGTTTTCCTCTCATACATACACCCCCGCTAAAGGTGATGCGTTGGTTAGTTGGTCAAACTGGTAGATGGGTGAGCAGAAGGTGGGTGATACGTATAATTGGGTTCATAGTTGTGGAGATTCGGTCCTTGGGTTGAAGAGTTATGTCTGATTGAGTGGAGGTAGGACGTGAAAAAAATTGTATGTCGCAATACAAATGCAATATTAATCCTCTTGAGTTAATGGTGTGGTTTAAACCTTCCAAGCAAGCGCCCGTTTTTTTGGGGGTGTGCGATGGGTTTGTGTGGGTGTTGTCTACCGTATGCAAAGAAAATTTAGGAAAATCTATGAAGAGGATAAAAAGTTATGGTCAAAATTGTGGAGGTATGTCTGAAGATTTCTAGACATTTTGAGATTTGTGTCATGTTTTCCTCTCATACATAACACCCAAGATAGAGTTGATGCGTTGGTAAATTTGACATTTAGATAGATTGGTGAACAGATGGTGGGTGATAGGTATAATTGGGTTAATAGTTGAGGAGATTCGGTCCATCGGTTGGAGAGTTATGGCTGATTGAGTGGTGGTAGGTAGGATTTTTTGTTTTTTCCAATACATATGCTCTAGAAGTACTCTTGAGTTAATGTTGTGGTTTAAACCTTCCAAGCAACCGCCCGTTATTATGGTGGTATGCTGTGGGTTGGTGTGGGTGTTGTGTACCATGCTAAGAAAATTTAAGGAAATCTATGAAGAGGATAAAAAGTTATGGTCAAAATAGTGGTGGTATGTCTGAAGATTTCTAGACATATTGAGATTTGTGCAAAGTTGAGTGTGACGAAACTGTTTGTTACAATCCATAGTTTCAAAATTAAAGAAAAAAAAAATTGAGAAAAAATAATCAAGTGGAATTTCTAAAATCGGATCATATTTCGCGGAGTTCTGGTGTTCCAAATATCTGGTATATATATTTTTGTTTGTCAAATATATTTGACGAAATAATGCTCTGAGCGGAAAAATACGACGAAAAATGGAGTGTACACACGAAGGCCTTTCATTTGGTATGTGACATGCCGTGATAGAGATTCCACCCCCGCCGGTGCTACCAACCCCTCACCATTAAAAATCCGCGGAGGAAAAAAGTTTCGTCCATGATTTTTTGCTACCAATTAGATTAGTAAAACTGCATCATCCGATTTCCGATCCGAAACTCCAGTACCGAGTTATAACAGAAAAACCAATTTGTTCCCTCCCCCCGCATCTGAGGTAATACCCTTCAGAAAATGGTAAATGCCATAATGTCGACCTTCATCAGCTACCCCTACCTAACCACCGAATCATTGAAATTGGTTGAGATCTGCGGAAGATACAAAATGCACCATCAATTTGCTACTGGTGATTTGAAAACCATCAGTTTCGCGATTGGACGCTCCAGTACCGAGTTATAGCAAAAAAACTGAAAAACCCATATTTCCGATGTTCCGTCGGTTGTGGGGCCGGGATCGAAAATCGGTAAATGCCAAAATGTCGGTCATCATCGGCTACCCCTACCTAACCACCGAATCATTGAAATCGGTTGAGATCTGCGGAAGATACAGATGAAAATGTAAACCCAAAAAATGTTGGTCAAAATGCACCATCAATTTGCTACTGGTGATTTGAAAACCATCAGTTTTGCGATTGGACGCTCCAATACCGAGTTATAGCTAAAAAACCGAAAAACCCATATTTCCGATGTCCCGTCTGTTGTGGGGTCGGGATCGAAATTCGGTAAATGCCAAAATGTCGGTCATCATCTGCTACCCTTACTAAACCACCGAATCATTGAAATCGGTTTAAAAATGCACTATCGGCCGGAAATTGTTCGGGGATAGTAGGATGAAAACTACTGGCCGAAACGTTTTCCTCAACTGCCCAGTTGAGTGTTTAGCCGTTATAGTATAAATCGTGATAGTAGATTGTAACTACTTGTTAACTGAGTGTCAGTTTTGCGATGAAACACCACACTATCGAATTCCCCCTCCCCAATCGGTTAAGGTGACTGTTTAGGCCACACCTACAAGTATATAATCCCTCGTAGAATCTCCCGGCCAAATCATCAATAACACCTTGATCCCTCGCTGCAGTCCAAAACAATATCTCCTAAACAGATAAGAAAAGAAAACACAAAGAATACAAGACTAAAATATATTAAAAGAAAAACCACTTATCTGATTGTTGGGAACTCCTTTCCTTTGGCCTAGTGACTTCTAAACACTCCAATAAAAGGATTCAACGCCTAAAACATACAAAATTATTATCATTTATAACAAAATTCTATAAAAATATCATAAACTTACCTAAATTATACATCCCTCCTGTATATTTACATTTTGTAATGTCACATCGTGACATTACGTCAAATCATTTGCTTTCGCCTCAGTCATCAATTCAATAAACGTCGCTAGGGCAACACCGAGAGGCGAAAGCTCATAACTGGATGCGGCGGTTATATAAAGCCGACGAGCCGCAGCAGAAAATCATTCTTGGTTCAGAGCTCATCTGATTCGGAGAATAATCCGATTAACAAGAATATTATTCCCAACCTCATTATAGAAGAATAATTCTATATTTCAGAGAATAATCTGAAATTCCTATCATTTCCAATTTCCGTCCCACACCTAAGCAGAAGAATAATTCTGCCGCAGAGAATAATCTGCAATCTCCTGCCCACACCTAAGCAGAAGAATAATTCTGCCGCAGAGAATAATCTGCAATCTTCTTCTTTTTACTAGCATCTTGTTGCTCACGTATAAGCAGAAGAATAATTCTGCCGCAGAGAATAATCTGCAATCTTCTTCTTTTTACTAGCATCTTGTTGCTCACGTATAAGCAGAAGAATAATTCTGTCGCAGAGAATAATCTGCAATCTTCTTCTTTTTACTAGCATCTTGTTGCTCACGTATAAGCAGAAGAATAATCTGCAATCTTCTTCTTTTTACTAGCATCTTGTTGCCTACGTATAAGCAGAAGAATAATTCTGCCGCAGAGAATAATCTGCAATCTTCTTCTTTTTTATTGTAGCATTTACTGCCAAAAATAGCACTCTTAAATTTATATAAGAATACTTTTCGCATAGACGATTAATTCTTCTTCTTCTTTTTCCTAGGAGGCGGACTACGCGAATCTTTGGATTTTCACTAGATTTTTAAGTTGTTTTGAACTGAATTGAATTTTATAGTTTGTAGGTTAGTTTGTAGTTCTCAATTATGAAATTATGAAATGAATTTGTGATATTAGGTTAAGCAAATGAATTTATTTTAAATAAAGAATTTTATATTTGAATTTTAAAACTGAGTTGTCCATTAAAAACCGGCACTCCCTCCCACGAACGAGACTAGCTCTCACATTGGTCCTTCAAGTCCGGATAACTCAGTCAGTCAAATATAAAATTGAAATATTGCTTAAATATCACATAATTCAAGCTTCTCGGTAAAAATGTCAAAAGATGGCGAATCCATTTCATCTGACGTTGGTGACGAAACCATTGACTCTGTGTCAGAGTTGGTTCAGTCCCAAAGAGAAGTCAAAGAGTTAATGGAAGATTTATTTAAAAGGCATCAAAGAGAAGGAAAAAAGAAAACTGTCAAATCGACAGAAAAACGTTTACAAACGTTTACCGAATACTGGAAAGAATTCCAAACGCGGCATAGGGCAATTAAAAAGAGAGCGACAAAAGAAGATCTCCAGCTAGATTATTTTACGAAGGAAATATTTAGCGAGGTTCAGGAGTACTACATTGAAAAGGCTGCTGGCATGGAAGAGGACATAGACAGACTAACACCAACACCGTCTGCCAGAAATCCTCCACAGACAACACAAGCCAGCACAAGCTCATGTAACAATGAAAGACTCCCTAGAATCAAGCTACCAACCTTCAATGGAGAATATTCTACATGGATCTCATTTCATGACTTGTTCAACTTAGTAATTCACAATAACAATAATTTAAGAGACGTCGATAAATTGTACTTTTTGAAAACAAATCTAATTGGAGAAGCTGAAAAGCTGCTCAGGCATTATGAAGTATGCGACGCAAACTATCAACCAGCCTGGCAGCTCTTAAAAGAACGCTACTCAAATAAGAGAATCCTAGTCAACGTGCAATTAAAAAAATTATTGTCTCTCCCAACCACAAATCATGATACTGCCGAAAGTATCAAAAGGCTACTAGACAATATAACAGAGGCGCTATTAGCATTACAAAATTTAGGTGTAGAAACAAACAATTGGGATCCTATAATTATATACTTGACTGTACAAAAGTTACACCCAGACACACACCAGTTATGGGAGCAGAGCCTTCACAATAGCACAGAATTACCCAAATTAAAATTATTAACTAAATTCCTAGAGGCTCGCTTCAGAACCTTGGAAATGATAGGAAATAGAAATACGTCTTCGAACATGACACAGAGAAAACCATTCTCACCAAAACCAACTTATGGATTCTTGAATAGAAGCCAAAGTTCAACACAAAAGCACCCACCTACAAAAAAGTCCTCTTGCAGCCATTGCAAGGGTGACCATATCATATTTCATTGTCAAACATTTAGAAATATGAACACCCGACAACGACATGAAGTTGTCACAAATAAGCATTTATGCAAAAATTGCTTATCTCCCAACCACCTAACCTTAAATTGCACAAGCAATAAAAGGTGTTACCATTGTAACAAAAGTCACAACACATTGCTCCACTATGAGCAAAACGATTCGGTGACAGAATCACCTAATCAATCCACCCAAAATTCTAGTATGGAAATTGAACCAAGCACACCCTTAGCTTGTAGAAATGACGAACAACAAGTTCAAAATTTTCTAACTGCCAATATGAAAAGAGCTCTCCTCTCTACAGCTCTGATAAATGTCACCTCACCATCCGGAATCACAATGACATTCCGAGCATTAATAGACTCTGGATCTCAAGTGTCTATTATGACCGAAAAGGCCTGTAAACTCTTACAGCTTAAAGGTTCTCCAACCACCCAAGAATTAATTGGACTTGGTTCAACTCCCACTAATACAGCTATACAGCAGACCCCAGTCACAATTAACTCTCTACAAAACAATTTTAAAATAGCGAGCAACATGCTCATAATCCGAAAAATCACCGATCTGCTTCCAACACAGACAATCGAAGTGTCAAATTGGAAACACATAAACAATCTCCGGCTTGCAGATCCTACGTTCTCAGTTCCAGGAGAAATCGATGTTCTTCTCGGAGCAAACATCTATGCCGCCATCATTAAAAATGGAATTAGAAGAGGATCTAGCAATACACCTACAGCCCAAAACACCGAACTGGGCTGGATTCTGGTCGGAGGAGTACCAGATGTAAAAAGCACGACGACGACTGTGCTATCCACCTATACTACGACAAACCTCAAGTCAGATAAGAAACTAAAGAGAGTTCGGGAATATTCCACCAAGCCAATGTGTTCACTAAAACATCAAGCTCATACAAGAAAACTCCTACCCCCCGCAAAATATGGATATGTGTCCACCAAGAATCATAATACACCTCTACACCACATTGCTCAGAGAAAAAACTGGAGAAATACACCAAATGAAGCAAAGAAGCACTATACGCTAACAACTCTTTCCACCATCAACACAAAATGGAAAAATGAAACAAGAGTATCGCCATCTCGTTCAGTGTCAGCAACTTTACAATATAATAAAATAAAAACTGAACTAGATCACAGAGAAACTAAGCCTCTCACCAATAGATGGCATCACGATCATCCAAAAACTATCTCTCCTTCTGCATCAGTAATGGAAGAGAATAGTATTCCCCCAGTAATACGAACTGAAGCAAAATACTTCAGAACTCTTTCCTCCTCATTCTATAATAGAAATAAATTAAATATTCTCACCAGTCCATTCTAAAAAAAAACATATTGTCCTCTCCCCTTCACCAACTCATCACAGGACAATCATCGATTATCCCCACCAAAATCTAGTACTCTCTGGCAGTACAAAACTAAAAAAAACACCCGTTACGTTTGAATATAAACGATTCCAAAACCCGCCAAAAATCACTTCAGTTTTGAACAGTGACAAGTGCGGGCAGTAGTTTCAGTTTCGTTTTTATTTTTTATTATTTTTTATTTTTTTTTTTTATTTTTTTATTATTTGCTTTAATCAGTATGGAGGAGTTACTGGAGATATTTAATTCAGAGTCTTTAGACTCAGTAGATGTAGGCCTCACACCTACACCTCCGGAACTTTTGGCACCTCATAAGCCAATCAAGCCGGTGAGTCCACTGCCACCAACACCGAAAAAGGCACGCAGACCCCGATCAGCGATCGTACGACTACCACCCGTACATTCCTCGCCTATTAAGAGGAAGGCAAGGCCATTTGAGGCAAGACTGGCATCACCTGAAATAAAAAGGTTGCTAAAGAAATCGGAAAAACAAGATAGCCTCAAATTTAAACCGAGGTCAAGAGAGTACCGGCCAGAAGTTCGGGTACAAACTCGGCCAAGGCTTCCTACAGCATCACGTTCCACTCCATTGAGCATGCCAGAGCTGTATACTGCGAGTGACAATAAAAACAGAATTAATCCAAGGCCGAGGGAATGCTGCGCAAGAGATCTTGTCCCAACGACATCACGATCTACAAAAAGGAAACATACAGAAACAAGTATGCCAGATTTGAGCATGATGATGCCCGCCGAGGCACCCAAAATAATTAATGCAGATACCACACAAGAGCCAGCAAAGTACACGCCTAAGTTAAGTACATCACCAACCAAGTCTATTAACTTAGAAGACCAAATTATTGATCCACCCGCTCAATTTATGGATCCCCCAAATTGCCCACAGAAGCAATTTCAAGACCAAACTACGGCCAAACTTGGGATCCCTGCAGACCTAATAGGGAAAATTGTTTCTACTCCCATCATATTTAAATTATTGGAGACTACAGAAGTGCCCTGGGACAGAGTCAGAAACACAACGAGTTTTTTCAAGTGGAGTTTTCCTGGAGATGTCACTCTGAAAATGAAGAGAAAAGGAGACAAAATACATATCTTTCATCAGAAAAAATGTAAGTTTATTACGAAAACACTAAAATTTGTTTTTTTTTTCTTGTTTACTTAAATTAATTTCAAGTATGAAGGAGGTAGCATTGCAAACTTTCCTGTACTGCTTGCTACAATTTATCCCTTTTTTTGAGGCGGGAGGATGTTTAGGCCACACCTACAAGTATATAATCCCTCGTAGAATCTCCCGGCCAAATCATCAATAACACCTTGATCCCTCGCTGCAGTCCAAAACAATATCTCCTAAACAGATAAGAAAAGAAAACACAAAGAATACAAGACTAAAATATATTAAAAGAAAAACCACTTATCTGATTGTTGGGAACTCCTTTCCTTTGGCCTAGTGACTTCTAAACACTCCAATAAAAGGATTCAACGCCTAAAACATACAAAATTATTATCATTTATAACAAAATTCTATAAAAATATCATAAACTTACCTAAATTATACATCCCTCCTGTATATTTACATTTTGTAATGTCACATCGTGACATTACGTCAAATCATTTGCTTTCGCCTCAGTCATCAATTCAATAAACGTCGCTAGGGCAACACCGAGAGGCGAAAGCTCATAACTGGATGCGGCGGTTATATAAAGCCGACGAGCCGCAGCAGAAAATCATTCTTGGTTCAGAGCTCATCTGATTCGGAGAATAATCCGATTAACAAGAATATTATTCCCAACCTCATTATAGAAGAATAATTCTATATTTCAGAGAATAATCTGAAATTCCTATCATTTCCAATTTCCGTCCCACACCTAAGCAGAAGAATAATTCTGCCGCAGAGAATAATCTGCAATCTCCTGCCCACACCTAAGCAGAAGAATAATTCTGCCGCAGAGAATAATCTGCAATCTTCTTCTTTTTACTAGCATCTTGTTGCTCACGTATAAGCAGAAGAATAATTCTGCCGCAGAGAATAATCTGCAATCTTCTTCTTTTTACTAGCATCTTGTTGCTCACGTATAAGCAGAAGAATAATTCTGTCGCAGAGAATAATCTGCAATCTTCTTCTTTTTACTAGCATCTTGTTGCTCACGTATAAGCAGAAGAATAATCTGCAATCTTCTTCTTTTTACTAGCATCTTGTTGCCTACGTATAAGCAGAAGAATAATTCTGCCGCAGAGAATAATCTGCAATCTTCTTCTTTTTTATTGTAGCATTTACTGCCAAAAATAGCACTCTTAAATTTATATAAGAATACTTTTCGCATAGACGATTAATTCTTCTTCTTCTTTTTCCTAGGAGGCGGACTACGCGAATCTTTGGATTTTCACTAGATTTTTAAGTTGTTTTGAACTGAATTGAATTTTATAGTTTGTAGGTTAGTTTGTAGTTCTCAATTATGAAATTATGAAATGAATTTGTGATATTAGGTTAAGCAAATGAATTTATTTTAAATAAAGAATTTTATATTTGAATTTTAAAACTGAGTTGTCCATTAAAAACCGGCACTCCCTCCCACGAACGAGACTAGCTCTCACAGTGACCCTATCAAAAATCGGTAAATGCCAAATTGTCGACCATCATCGGTTACCCTTACTTAACCACCGAATCATTCAAATCGGTTAAGATTTGAGGAAGATACAGATGAAAATGTAAATGCAAAAAACCATGGTCAAAAAGCACTACCGGCATTTGTATGGGCGAATATAGGATTAGTTCAAAATGCCAAAAAAAAAAAAAAGTTTTTTGCCCCAAAATCGGTCGAAAATTGGTCCGATCCGAAAAGTAATTATATTTCTGTGAAGTACTCGTCAAGACCTTTCCAAAAAGTACCCGCATGTCTATCCACGGCAAATAGTGAAAAACTTCAAATTTATGCATACTACCCCTAGGAAAATGGCAAAAAAGCAAATTTTTTTCGCGACTTGACTCAGCAAAAACACCATGGAGGCTAAACGAAAGCGTCCAACTTCTTCAAACAAAATGCTGCGTACAGAGGAGACCTGTATCTAGCTGGTTTTGAAAGCTCATGCCGATGAGTTGTTAGGGATTGGCTGTATGTGTGGTTGAGTGTGCACTAAAAAATTGAATGGTTTTAATAGTTTTAAAAATAGTAAATGATTAACAATCACACTGAAATTTTAGATAGGTAATCTACTTTTAAGGGCGCATCTATGAAAAATATAAAAATTTCAATTATCTAAAGTTCGTAGTGGAAAGTTGCGAAATGAAAATTTCGGCTGAAAATTTGGAGCGTCAAAAATCTAGTTTCCGCAACTTAAGTCGGAGGGGAGGGGTGATATGCTCAAAAAATCAGAAAAAAATTCAGAAAAAATAAGCAATAGGAATTTCTGAAATCGGATCATTTTTAGTGGTATTATGATATTTTTGGGGTATGTTAAATACACATTTTCGTATATTTTGTTCTACGAATTTTGTGTGACGGAAAAAATATGCAGTCCACCTAATTACACTCGGCGAAACCTTTCATTTGGTATGCGACATGCCTTTATTGACCTCCCCCCCACCATCGATACTTACCCCCACCTATAGAAAGCTGTGGAAAAAAATTTTCGTCCATAATTTTTTGCCACAAAGTAGGCAAATAAAACTGCATACTCAGTTTTGTGATTAAACCCCCCCACTCCAGAATTTTACGCAAAAAACTCTAATTTCCCCTCCCCCATCGGTTAAGGGGACTCTATCGAAAATCTGTAAATGCCAAAAATCGATCTTCATCGGCTACCTCTACTTAACCTGTGAATCATTGAAATCGGTTGAGATCTGCGGAAAATACACCTAAAACTGTAAAAAAAATTTTAAACCCCCCCTAATTGAACGCCAATGGAAAAAAGTGCTTCTATGAATTGAAGCTGCCATTTATATGAAGAGAATGGCATACTTTGTTTTTTGTTTGGATTTAACATGGCAAAGTTATGTTGATGTGAAAATTAAATCTAGTACTACAATACTGAAAAGTGTAAATGAAGTAGTAGAAGAAAAATGATTATATCAAAAGTTGGCAAATAAAAAAAAAATAATTTTGACCGATCAGAATTTTCCTAGCCCCCCTTAAAGTTGGTAATTTTACTGAATTTCCAAAGTCGATCTAGTACAATTTGAAAAACGAAATATAGTTTAGAATATGTTTTTTTTTTTATTAATTTTAAATACCCACATCACTATCCCACGAGAGATATTCAATAAAGAAAAAAAAGCTGATATATCTGCCCCCCCCCTTTGAAAAATTGAAAAAACGTAGTACCCTATCGCGTGCACATTTAAAAATAAGTGGACCCGTATCTGTCCGTTTTTTGATCGGACACCTTTTAGTCGGTCAAAAAGGGGCCCCCATTTTTCACCATTTATATGTACGAAAATTTGGTACTTTGTGGTATGAACTAACTTGAGTTGTACGGCATTCCGAAATGTGTACTTTATACAAAAAGTTAGCAGGCTGTGTGGACCTTGTTATAGGCTATTAAAAAGCAGAAAATTCCTGTTCAAAAAAAAAATTATAGCATTTAAAAAAAAAATTCACCCCCTTACCCATCCCGATGCGAGCCCCTTAGAAAAATTTGGCAATGACCAAACGATGTAGAACCTTAATGCGCATGTCTGAAAAAAATTTGGTGAAAAACAGTTTATTGCACCTACCATAAAAAGTAGGGTCCTCCCTAAAAATTTTTGACCCTCTGAGAACAGTTTAGATGATTTACCATCAGATAGCATGTACCAAATTTGAATTATCTCAGACGGTAACCCCGTTAACAACCTTAGAAATTATGGGGTTCTCACTCTTTAACTGAGGAATTTCTATCTTGTTCTCTATATCTCCTACTTCTTAGGAGAACAGAGTACAAAATATTTACAGAGCTCTTCTCAGGCCATTGCCCATTGAGGTATCATCTATACATGATAGGTCGGGCTGATACTTCATCCTTCCCCTACTGTCAGGATGCACACGAAACCTAGGAATACCTGCTCTGCAATTGCGAAGCATTAGCCAGACAGAGATTACTCCACCTCGAACATGCTTTTCCTCCACCAAAGTACATGTGGAACCTAAATCCCAGACTGATTGTAGACTTCATTAACAGTCTAAACCTAGAAAGGGAGTAAATTGAACGAGGACTCATAATAAATCTTTTAGGTCGCAGTGAATAAATTTCAATATGAAAAGATGGAATTCCAACGTTTTGTGTCGGTAAAGTCTACTCAATATTGGACTCACTCCTTAGCAATGGTAATGGGCTGTGATGTGAATTTGAACATAACCAATTGAAAATGCAAGAATGCACATTCTGCATTATTGCAATATTCAATTGACCCAAAATTCATTGCTCAATTAATCGATCACAATAGGGGCTTTCGGCAAACACTGTCTCTCAGTGAGACAACTGAGACAAAACTTTGAGCAATAGTCTTAGTTGTCTCAGTTCGAACCAATCAGCTGATTTGGTAATTTTGACATTTAAATTATTTTGACCACAGAAAATGGATAGTAATAAATTAAGGAGAATATTGTTAGTTTATTCAAATAGCTCACTAAACTTTAATTAGTAATTGAAACACAAAATAACGAAACTGAGCCAACTGAGACAAGAAAATTCAGTTTCACTTGTCTCAGTTGCTCAGTGGTTGTGTTCGAATTTTGTAGCTCAATATGGAACTAAGACAGTTCACCGAAAGTGCAGTCTCAGTGAGCCAACTGAGAATATCTCACTTGTCTCACTGAGAATGTGCTTGCCGAAAGCGCCTAATAAATGTGATGGATGACATTATTGCAATTAAGCAAAACATGCGTTAAACCAAATGTATGTCATAATCATAAGAAGTGACTACAATTGTTTACAAGCGTTTTGTTTACATGTTTTGCAACCAACGTAATACGGGTCAAGCTAGTTGCGTCATATCTTTCTGTCGAAGATAAGCACATAAGTGCAAATAAGCGATTTGGTTTAACGTGCCCCAAATCACGGGCATGTTATAATTAAGCTAGAATAGTTCAATAAAGCGAAGTCGTTAGTTAGTCTTATAAGAGAAAAGACCTTTTATTTCGAGTGTCTGCTAGTCTTTGCTGAACTTTCCTTTTCTTAGACATCTACTGTTTATAGATGCGCCCATCGCAAAGAGGTGAGGAGGTCTGCTTTTTACAAAGCTTCTCCTGGGAGATCTGCTTTATAGCTGCCCCACTCATCGTTGGAATTGATAAAACGAATATCGCTACTCAAGTAATATTATTAACAAGGGAACAGAGCAGGATTACAATAAATAAATAATTTACTACATAGCTACTCAAATAACTCACTACAGGGCATAAGAAGAACTACAGTTCGTTGTCTTCTATTCCAAAGGCAATTAAAGGAGAAACAAAACAATCCAATAAAATAGCTCTCCTGTATACTTCCTATAACATGCGCATTACAGATGCATAATATATCTGCGAAAATCAATTTCAAACCACACAATAAAAACATCGATCAATCAGATAGAAATTTTTCATTTTTTATTTAATATTCATTCACTAAACTGTACTCACAAAGTTATGTGATTTTCTAATGTATATTTACAACAAAAGTATAAAAGGTTAGAGGAAAGTCTATGAATCAGAAGTATCAAAATATAAACGAATTGTTCCATAACATTTGATAAAATATATGTTTAACAAAATTTCTTCACACTTTCTGTTTATTTTATTTTATTTTTATTTCATTATAGTTCCACGAAATTTATATATTTTGTTTAGTTTGGTTAATAAATTTTCAACAATAACAATTTAGAAATAAATATGAATCTTGAACGAATATTGCTAACACCTATGTGTTGTTTATCTTGCTTTAATCCATGACAAAATTCTTAAGGAATTGTTCTCTTCTCAACTTGTAAAAGTAATCCTAACACTTTTTCTCTTCCTATTTTAATACCCGAACCAATTTTCTCGTGTTCGGGAATTCCTATCATTCCCTTTCTATATTTTCTAAGCTTTCCCTGCTGTTTTTGCACTTTTTCCTGAGTAGTGCCTTTTTTGCAGATTAAGGCCTGCGTAATTTCTTAATCCTAATACGAAGGCATGATATAACCGGACGAACCTAGAGGGCATAATATACATACTAAAATGCAGCTCGTCGCATTTGATTAATCTACTTTTTTTAAACTGCGGGCCCGAGGAGTGCCATTCATGTTTATCATGATCCTCTTGATCAAGTAGAGAATCAGTGCAAAGCACTAAATTTTACTTTTCTGATTATCCTGCTGGGGTGGCAACCATTTGTCCGCTGGCGTCAAAGTGTAGTGTCGATATTTTCTTTTCACGTAACACTACGCATGGATCTTTCGAAAAAAGATGGATTTGAATCGAAGCCATTATCCGAGCTATTTGCCCATTTTGATGCTCCAGCATCCTGTCGTATAAGTCTACAAAAGGGCCTTTATGCCTATCGACCGCAGATGACACTTCCCTTTTTATCCGACGGCCAACATCACTAGAAACACCACCACTAGAAGCCACAACTGCGCTAACGGTATATTCTACCATCTACACCTACGCCGCCAGCAGTTTCCCTTTCTGATACACCTACACTAGCAGTAAATCTACCATCTAAACCTGCGATAGTGTTATGTAACTATAACTGATTGAATTGGACGTGAAGTCCTAATTGCCAGCATTAGCTGACAGATGACTCGGTAGACAGCGTTGAAGTACACATATTGGAATAAGAAATTATTATATATAAAACGTTATACTCCAGATAAATTCTAATCAGGAATTATTTTATATAAGAAAACTAACTCGCTTGATATATTCATGATTGGAATCAATAAATATTCTAATTAAAACTTATTATATGTTTAAGAAAGATGCATAAGTATGTTGTTAAAGTTCATAAAAAAACCTAATTAAACCCATGTTCATAGCAGCGATAAAAATGTATACAGGGTGTCCCGTAAGTCGACGTCAATGCGGAACCGGGTGATAGACCAAATCGTAACAGTTACCAGAAAAATATCAAAAAAAATCTAAGTCACGTATTTTTCAAATTATAGGCATTTCTTTTGTTTTCGAGAAAATGTACACCTTGTGATGGTTTTTTAGCTCCTGTTGCTACAAATCTTTACTTTTTTCAATTTTATTTTTCTTATGTAATCCCGAATAGTGCTTATGTAGCCTTTTGCTTTAAGTTCTAAGCCAACTGCTCCAACTTCGAAGAAAATGTCACATTTTGCCGAACCAACTATATAAAATTAATAATTCGTTGAAGTTACACTGACTGTACTGAAAAAAAATGTACTACGCCAGTCTGGCAAGTAACTTTAAAAGTTGACGCATTTAATAAGGATTCTAAAATGGTACAACACTTGCTACATTATTTCTTAGATTACGGACAAAAAAATTTTTTCTTCAGGAAACCGTTTCGAAAAATTTCTTTTCACCGACTAAAATTGATTCTAGTGTACCCAAAGCTTGCCTTAAGAGCGTAACTTTAAGATTCTAGCTTGAGTGAAACGGAGAGTATGAAGTGTGAGTGAGACAGATAGTGACGATTTCAAGTTAGAGATGCTAACTTTTTGTTAAATTTAGGACAAATGATGCTACAAAGACAACGGGAAGATCCGCGATTCTTCGAGAAAATGTTGTGGTCGGATGAATCGACATTTAAAAAAGACGGTTACATGAACCTACACAACTTACACGAGTGGCACGTAGAGAATCCGAATTTAATGAGACAAAATAGATCTCAATATCGTTTTAAAATAAACATGTGGACCGGAATTTTAAACGGAAAAGTCATAGGACCTTTTGAGTGGCCAGAGGTCTTTAATGCTGAAGTTTATTTAGATTTTTTTTTTCAAAACCATTTATCTAATTTACTGGAAGACTTGCCACTAAGTATTTACAGAGAGATGTGGTATCAGCAAGACTGCTGCCCAGTGCACTATGCCCTTTCATTTAGAGAATATCTCAATGAAGAATATCCGGACAGATGGATAGGGCGGTCTGGTACGATCTCGTGGCCAGCCCGTTCACCTGAAATCCATTAGATTTCTTTTACTGGGGAGCAGTAAAAGAGAAAGTTTATAAGAAGCCAATTGAAAATTTAGCTGAGCTTCGGCAAAGAATAACGGAAGCAGTTGAATTTGTCAACAACGGAAGAATTGCCCGTCTGATAACCCGATCTTTTTTAAGAAGATGTCGAGCTTGTATTACAGATGAAGGAAGGCAGTTTGAACATCTTTTGTAAATAATAAATCTTAGCATGCAAATAATTGGTGTTTAATTTTAAACTTAAGGAAAATTTGTCATCAGCTTTCCCCTTTCTGCTGATGTTAGCGTGCCAACTTGACGTTTTCCTTTGGTTGCGATAACCTTACTGTGACTCTTTGGGAAGGTGGAAACTCCTGTTTCGTCGACGTTGAAGATTTCCTCCGCTGTTAATCTGTTTTCGTCATCATTCTTTGAAGTAACGTGAAATAATTTTGTACGGCTACCCTGTTGAAACCCATGGCACGAGCTGCTGAAGTGGGTTCAGGTTTCCTATGGGATAAGTCCGGATGTCGTTTAAGAAAACCATAAAGCCATCCTTCATCCGCCATACCTGTCCCCTCGTTGAAATGGTGCTTTAGTCTGTTCGCTGTAGCTAACTGATAGGCAAAATACCTTATATTAGCTAAATTTAAGCCAAACAAACGTTCCATTTCTTTTATATAAATGACCAATTCTTCCTCTTGATCCCGAGAAAATGCAGCCTTAAAATTACCCATTCCTTTCCGTCCCGCTGAACTATCTGGTTTTTCTGTGGATTTCGCAACATGTCTCTCCAGAGTTGTTTGAGGTACACCAAAGCTTTGAGCTGCCTTCTTGTAACCCATAACACCAGTTATACAGGCTTCTATTACGCTCTTCATCGAGTTTTGTGACCACTCCTGCCAAGTCGTCTTCCGTGTGTAGTTACGCACCATCTGATATGGATTACATTTATTTTGTAATAAACCTATCCCCAATGGATCAGGTTTGATGTTCTGTGACCTAGCTCTCCAGAACACAAAGTGGTGACAGGAACTAATTCTTACGAGTCTAGCTCCATTTTTCCTTTTGATATAGCTCCCAATAAGGCTAGTTCAAAACCTAGCTGGTATTTTAAACGATTGTTCCTCTATCCAAGTGTGCATTTCATAATGATTCTGACTGTGCTGACAATACTTAAAAATGTTGCTTCAACAGCGAACTGAAACATACTGACTTACGAACTAAAATTATTTTAATTTTCACTTTTTAATGCCTACTCACTGATATTTACAAACAACACGCTCACGCTGCACGAAGTAGAATTTGAGAAAAGTAGAATTTAGAAGCATCCAGGGGGGTGATTCTTTTGTCGTACTTTAATGTCAGAATATACGCCTAAGGAAATGAACTTATATTATGATGTAATCCATCCCAGCCAGACTGGTATGAATGCAAAATGAACTGAAACTGATACTTTAAAGTAATTATTATTTTGACAGTTCAGCGAAGTTTTTATAATTATTCACACCCAACTCGGTTAACATATTTACAATTGGTTACAAATTAATTCGGTTTTGTAGAAATATTTTTAAATAGATTTGAGCAAGCAATGATTTTGCTGAACTCGCATGTAGCTTACGAAAATCGGATGGGAGCATCCATTTTATGGAGGCAGTTAAAGGAAAGGGATAACCCCTTTCATATGAGCACTCCCACGTAAGTAAGATATCGTACAATATAAATATAAATATTAAAGCGGATGTAATACTTTTTCAGTTTCATCTCGCACTTTCGTCTCAACCAGGAGCTTGCAATTGGAGGAAATTTACGTAGCAGATGAGGATCCAAGGGCAATTCCATTTCATTTGAAGGTGATAAAAAAGAACAATAATTCCAATTTTTGTCTTAGTACAAACTTTATTATTTTATTTTAGTGCCTAGTAGCGCTTAATTTTTATGCAACGGGTAGCTATCAAAGAAGCGTTAAAAAAATAACCCATCTGAGCCAGTCCTCCGTTTCTCGTGCCATACGTGACATTACAGATCTTTGTAATAAAAAAAATGGCGAAGTACGAAGTTTTCCTGTATCCGAAGAAGAAATACATGAAATTCAGGGAGCGTAAGCTGAGAAGTTAATAAAAAGAAGAGGTTTTACTAAGAAAAATTTATTTAAGATTTGAAGACCTAGGACTTCCGGGTGTAATTGGTCTAATTGACTGCACACAAGTAGCAGTTAGTGCTTTACAAAAAGAAGTGGAATTCGCATACGTGTGCCGAAAAGGATGCCATACAATAAACTCCCAAATAGTCAGTATAACTAATTATTTCCTAATTTATTTTGTAATAAATTGAATTAAAATTCAGATTTGTGACAATAAAATGTTAATCCGTAATATTAATGCGAGATATTGTGGTTCCACCCATTAAATAGTATTATTTGTGCCCATTTTCAAAACGAATATGTTTCTGCAAATGAATAACAATGTTGGATGTTAGGTAATTTGAATAAGCTAATAAATATTATAAGCATAACAACAGAAATTTAACTTTGTACTTAGGTGATTCAGGATATCCTCTGCAGCCTTGGTTACTTACTCCCATAACCCATCCAACTAATGCTGCAGAAGAAAACTTCAACATGCTGCACAAGAAAATTCGAAGTATGGTAGAAAGAGTTAATGGAGTGTGGAAGAATCGTATTTTTTGTCTGCAGATGTATTATTGGAGAACGAAAATTGCACTATAGCCCCATTGCTGCTGCAAAAATCATAAATGCAACTGCTGCCCTCCACAACTTCCTAATTAAAAACAAATATACGGATGATTACTCCACTATTGATGCTGTTCCATCGGTTCATCCAGTTCGTGACGCTACTATGCATGCATCCAGCATTCAGCACAGCGGATGTTTACTTAAATGCTGGTAAAGAAGTTAGAGCGAGAGTAGTACAAGCAGCAGCAACACTTCCAGCTGCCAATAATACTGACTAAATTCCTTAGTTTATATAATTGTTTTATATTAAAAGAAATTCCTTTTCCTAATTTTTTATTTTATTTATTTATTGTACATGTTATAGTCAAAACCCGATTTTACTAGGAAATTCTAGTTCTAACAAAGCGCTCGGTAATTCTAGTTTTAACTAATATAACACAGTTAAAACTAGAATTAATGAGAGCGCTTTGTTAGAACTAGTATTAACTAAAGAATATTTAGTTAATTCTGGTTGTGGCTGAATTCTCGCGTAGCTCTTAGTTAAATCTAGAACTGACTGGTTGCTATTAGTAAATTTGCGTTACAATTAAATTCTCTCGCCATTAAACCTTGATATTTATTAAGGATGTGGCTATTTATACATACAGTATGTATACGCAATAGGTGAGGGTGGGGGCGTACAGATCAGTGACACACACGCCCCCCCCCCCCCCCCCCGCACACGTTGCCACACACACAAATGTCTAGCGGAATTCCATAGCAAGTCATAAGTTTTGCTTGTACGCAATAGTTTCGGCCGTTTTTCACTCATGCTCTCTCAAGTTCTGACATTCGCTACACACACTCATTTAAATCAAACAACTGGACCATGCATAAGTCGCAAGATTTGCTTGAGCGTGAGTAGTATGTATCCACTAGCCATTTAAAAATGCACTAGGTGCGGTAGGGACACAAAATAGTGTACCTCACTCTCTTACGTGTTTTCTTATGGCTGGTGGGCGTATTGCTCGCGGATTTATTGTTAAAGTTGATTTTTCTGATAGCTAATAAAGACGAGGGAGAGGTTATAAAAGCAAAGAGTGTCTGCACGGATTTTTTTCTTAAAAACAAATGAAAAGTTGATTTTTCTGCGTAGAGGTTGTCGAAATCAAAGATGATTGCGGTTTCTGCGGGCCTGAGCGAGTTGGAGATGAGCCGGCTCCAAAGTTACAACTGGTAAATGGGTGAAGTTTAGGGCTTTCATGATATGCTGCTTTGATTTAATCTTGTGTTTTGGTTTGCATGTGCTCGAAATGTTGTTTATACCTGGCGCTAACTGTTGGCTTATGTCAAGAGTGAGTGCATCTTTGCGACCGGTATAAAGTATGTGATGAAGCTTCTGCTCGTCAATGAAATAATCTGGAATAAAAGCTTAGGGTATTTTGAAATAAAACAAGTGGTGTGGATAGTATGTTCAAAATTTATTTTCTCATACTAGATTGACAGTCATTTTTGTATAAATGAAAATTCCTGGTCAATCCAAGAATTATGTTTTGCTGAGAAACCGAACCACTTTACAAAGACTTTATTTCCACGTCTTTTTAAAACTTTTTCTACAAGATAAAGATAAGGATATTTGACTGGGGCCAACTCAAGCTCATAAAACTTTCCCTTGAATCACATTTTGTTCATAATCCTTGAGAACATAGGTCGTTGGGAACGTGCTCTTGACTTTATTTCTAACAAATATTTCGGTAGACCAATTAGGGGTATAGCCTTTTTCAAACATATGCTTATGATTACTTATACGAACAAAATCACCTACTTTATATTTTGGTCTTTAATTTATTTTTGGGTATTTATACACAGTCGCCAATAAACGTTTCTCGTTGCGTGGACCAACAGCTACAGGTCGCATTTTAATAGTGCGATGCTTTGTTGTATTATACGCTTCTGCTAACCTAGTTAGCATACTAATCCAATTATAATTTCCGTTCATACTGAACTCTTTCCACATCATGCTTTTTAACGTTCTGTTAAATCTTTCCATGCCCAAAGAGAAGATAAAACACAAATAGCTGTTGTAAATAATTTTAAAGAACTTTCAGAATATATTAATTGTCCCGGTATTGAGCTGCCCTCCGTTTACGTAATAAATGGGTAAACTGGAAGCATACTAAGCAAGATGTTAATACACTTAACATCTGAATATACCAATTGGTGCATACACAACATCGTACGCTCGAATGAAATTATACGAAGTACTTTCAAAAATTCCGAATCAGATTTTATACTGTGATACGGACAGCATAATTTTTGTTGAAAAGAGACATCTAATTTTTTAGGTGGCCTTACAAATGAATTGGAGAGTTACGGCTCTAACGCTTATATATCAGAGTTTGTGAGTATTGGTCCAAAATCTTATAGTTTGAAAATAAAATGTTCATCAGATAAATATAAATACGTAACAAAATGTAAGGGTATTTCTATTAATTTCAAAAACTCTCTATTAATAAATTTTGAAAATATGAAAAAAATGATATTTGAAGAAACCGAACCTATTCAAGTAGAAAATAATCGTAAAATTAAAAGAAAACTTCCGGAAACGGTTGTTTCCAGAGCCCGACGTTAAAAAACTTAGATTTACTTTTGATAAAAGAGTTATTAACAAAGATTGTTTTTCATACCCCTATGGATTTATATAAATAATAATTCACCTTTATACTTAGATAAAACATGTTAGTAATATTAATTAGATAAATAAAAATCAAATTAATAAATGATATTATTGTAACCTGAATAAACATATATCAATACTGCTCCAAAAAAAAAAAAATTACTGGAAGCCGAAGTTGTTAAATAAAGTTATGCCGAGTATTTTATATTATTTTTTAAGACACCGGTTTATGTACGGCTTACATATATAAGGTCTTGAAAATATGAATTTCGTTATCAATCTGGTGTTTTATCTTAAATAGTAAAAGTCATGAGTTCTGATAGCGTCATTGTAGACATTCAGTTTGCTGTTGGAAACAACGCACAATACTTTGCGAAGGAAGTTTCTATTCTTCGAGCAGGATTCGTAATGCCTAGTCTATATTTCTTCAAGTCGCCTCATCCTCTGGAAGAGCTGGATTTTTTACAGATTGCAGAACGAGTTCAACTTTAAAAATATCAACGGTTTAAAGTGGAACAGCGGAATTATCGACTATAACCATCTAGCTGGTCTGTTATCAACGCTTGCACCTTTTACAATATATGTAAAAGGCTTTGAGAAAAACTGTTTCTTCAAAAATATCTTCCGAAAAGTAAAATAATTAATCTGAAAATACCAAAAATAAGCGAGCTTGAAAATTTTCAGACTTATTGTAAAATTCACAATGTGGATTCCCACCTACGATGTGCTGTTCAAAACTGTCTTAATATTTATTTATACATGTTAATAAATAATTTTATTGAATAAAATAAAACAATTTTAAATTTTTTATTCATTTATTTGTAATCAAAGTTCATTGCATCAAAAATAAGATTTGCTATACTATACTAAGGTATTTCATAAAAAAGTCTGGAATAATTTAAGTGTACATAACAAGTACAATTTGGAATAAAAAAATCTTCACATGGTAATTTACATTTTTCAGCATACCTTTTATAATATTCCTTTAGAGCTTCAGAGGCGTTGTTATTGTGAAACATCACAATATTGAAGAATTTCATCATTTCAAATAATTTATAAAGTTCCGCTTGCGTTAGTATAATGCTACCGGTGTTGACGGGGATCTTGTATTCGTTTTTTAATTCGGTCTGATTTGCTGGAAGCTTACCTTCCATTTTGGTTTTTAAATCGTTGAGATTCTCGTAAACTGCCAACCATCCGGAATAAGATGTTGATATCGGGAAGAGGCCGTGGCGATGAAACACTATTTTAGCTTCGAGTGATAACGGGTCAAACCCAAGTATTACTTTCCGGTTATGGCAGTCGTCCAAATGGTACGTGTAGTTTAGCAGGAGATTTTCACCAGCCACTTCTGCTGCATATTTTGGACAACTTCTTTTTTTTTTCATTTTTTACGTCTGCATCAATCTGGGCAACTTTTTTTTACCTTTTGCGGAGGTTCTTTGTCTTTACGCGGTAGTTCCATCTTAATCAAATCACACTGTTACCCTGAATACAAAACAGCTAGGGTTCAGGTTTTTATAGTTTTGACCTCAGCTTTGCAAGACTGGCTACAAAAATCCCCTCCAGATTGTGGATGATTTTTTGTTTTTTTTTTTTTAGATATATGCTGCGATATAAATTAACAATTTTGTTATCATTTAAACTTAGATCGTTCGAATCAAACTGTTTTAAAAAAGTCTTAAAGCTCCGTCCTCTGCATCGAGAATATAGAAATATACAACAATAATGTCCATAGGTTGCTGAAAACTGGCTTTGCAGTTGTTTTTTATTACTACAAAAAGAGCTTGAATTAGCTAATAAAAATTTTCGTACGCTTCAGAAAACCAAGACTTTCGTTTTCTTCTCACTGTAATTGATACGTTTTCAAAATATGCATGGGCATCACCAATTAAAAGTAAAAAGGCATCAGAAGTTTTTAAAGCGATGCAGTCTCTTTTTAATCAAGGTCGCATTCCAAGAAATTTACAAACAAATGATGGAAAGGAGTTTTTTAATAAACCGTTTCGACAGTTTATGAATCGCTGTGATATTAACCATTATTCCACTTACAGCGGTTTAAAAGCTTCAATTGTATAAAGGTGTAACAGAACGCTAAAAAGTATGATGTGGAAAGAATTCAGTATGAACGGAAATTATCACTGGATTAGTATGTTAACTAAGTTAACAGAAACGTGTAATTCAACAAAGCATCGCTCTATTAAAATGCAGCCTGTAGATGTTGGCCCACGCAACGAGAAACG
This sequence comes from Dioctria rufipes, assembly GCA_963924295.1. Classification (NCBI taxonomy): domain Eukaryota; kingdom Metazoa; phylum Arthropoda; class Insecta; order Diptera; family Asilidae; genus Dioctria; species Dioctria rufipes. The sequence goes on from OZ002742.1 coordinate 42,360,026, forward strand.
TTTATTATCGACTGTGTATAAATATCCAAAGGTAAAACCCAAATCGAAATATAAAGTGGGTGATTTTGTTCGTATAAGTAAGCATAAGCAAGTATTTGAAAAAGGCTATACCCCTAATTGGTCTACCGAAATATTTGTTATAAATAAAGTCAAAAGCACATTTCCAATGACCTACATACATTCACCGCTCCCCAAACTGTACATACGCCAACGGCAAGGATGTATGTGGACCACACAACAGACCATCCGCCAAGCCAGCTACATCGAAGACCTTAATTTATGCTTTCAACACTTTGAAGTTTTTAACGGTTATTTTACTTGTCCTAGGACTGTTTTTGAAATATATTATTTTTACGAATTCTTTAAACCAAAAAACTAACTTAACAGCATTGAAAACTAGTTTCTTGTAATTACAAAAAGGGAACAGGAATTTTCATTTATACAAAAATGACTGTCAATCTAGTATGAGAAAATAAATTTTGAACATACTATCCACACCACTTGTTTTATTCAAAAATCTCAGCTCAGTTAACACTATACAATACTAATAACAAAAAAACAGTTATCTTGATATACTGCAAATAAATCACAATAACATAAGTCTTAATGGTTCAACCTACTTTTCACTATCGCAAGAACAAATAAAAAAACGGTAGTTTTTTTATTTTTGTTGGTAGCACACCGCAAACAGCTTGTTCCACGTCCGATGGCAATGAATGTAAGAGCGCAAGTGATGAAAGATAGATTTGCGGCAACAACTTCGCCTTAAGTCTTTTCAGTCATAGAGAAATACCCCTACCCCGTTGTGCCCCGGTACCCCGTTATGACCCGTGTTACCCTACTGAATTTTATTTTAAAGCATGAAAACTAATTTAAATGCAGTAAAACGAACAAAAAAAAAACCAAAAATATTAATTATATATTAATTGAATATATTACTGCTACAAAATCTTTATTATATGAATACATCCACAGCATATAAATACTATTTTTGTTTACATTTTCACTTGAACTTAAAAATACATCTTTTATGGCTGATTTACATTACTCGAACATGCGATTTTACTGAGAAAGTGAGTGAGAGGGTCTTATTACTTTGCACTGTTAGAAAAAAAGGAAGAGGTGATCGACTGTCAAAGCATTATTTTCCACTCTTTTATAGCGAAGTGTCATTTGTGGCATTTCATCAATTTGTCAATTGCATAAATTAGTTGGACGTTTTTGCTGAAGTTCAAAATCGGATAAAAAAAGGCGCTATTTTCAAGAACAATACAGTACAGAATGCAATAGAGAATACAAAATATTCCCTTTAAAATTTTGACACATCCAATATTTAACCCTTAAATGCATGATTTTTTTAATTTGTAAAAAAAAAATTTTTTCTCACTTTTTCATAGTAAGGATACCGGGAAGTATATAAAAATAAAAAAAATATATATATAATTATATATTTATTATATAAAATAGGTATGTTGACAATTGGCAACATTATGCGTGTGTTTATTGTGGAAGACAGTGAAATTGGGCAAAACAGTTTCTGTCTTTAGTGTGACATAAAGCCACTTTACACTTAGTGCATTCCGTTCTTGTAAATCCTTTGCACCCTGGAAGTTTGCAGCGATTCTTCCTGTCACATCGCCTTTCATGATGGCCAACACCATCCGCTCTGACGTCCTTACTTGGGACCGGCTTCATAGGACCCCTGCGTTTTTTAGCCTCTATCTCTCGGTCTATGCTCTGGGTGGAAGGTCTGCCTCTTCTTACGGTCTCCAAACTTTTGTACAGACACAAGGTATGCGCCAGCTCAGATCTGAAGTCTGCCAGAGACATGAGATTCTTTGATCTGTTTTTGTTGGCTTTCTTATAGAGCACCCAAGAGTTGATCGTAGCCATATCTAGCATATGGTAGAACAAACGTATGTACCATTTTCGGGACTTCACTCTAATGCGATACCTTCCTAAAAAACTGTCCATGAGATCGACGCCACCCATGTGTGCGTTATAATCTTTTATAATTTTTGGACAAGGTATGTCGACCGTCCTTTTTTGTTTTTTGTCGTATCTGGCGACTGATCCAGCTGGTTCGGCTCCAACGTACGTGGACGCCAGAACGACTTGCTTGTTATCTTTCCAACAAGTCACAGAAATATCTACGCCTTCGTATGTCGCTACCTGCTCTTCGTAAGTTCCTCTGGGAACTTGCTCTTTATTATAGTCTTTTTGGGTAGGTATTTTGCAATTCTTACCTAATCGGTTTCGTTGAATTGTACCCAGGGAATAAAATCCTTGTTTGTCCAAGTAATGTAATAGAGGAACGGAAGTATGAAAGTTATCGAAATAAATGATATGATTGATCCATCGTGGAACTACTCGACATAGCCGGATTACTGTATTTCCTACAGGACCCAAATCTGGTTCATCAGCTAGTCTTTCGAAATCAGTCTTTCCACTGTAAACTTCAAATTTATGAGCGAATCCGGAAAGTGAGCATAAAACGAAAAGCTTGAAGCCCCATTTGTGGGGTTTGTTAGGCAAATATTGCTTCATAAAATGTCCGATCTTTGAAGCGCACATTTGTTCGTCAAGTGAGAGTCGTTGGTCTAAAGGAGCTCTAGTTGAAAATTCGTTGTTCAAGTGTTCTATTATAGGCCTGATTTTATGAAGACGATCGTGATCTACATGATCTATAGGTTTGTGTAAGTCATTATCATTGAAATGAATAGCTGATCTAATTTTTTCAAATCTATTTAGTGTCATAGTTTGCATAATGGGTGCGAAACCGAATCGTGACCAATATGATCTGACATTGGGGTAATGATAAACCGACATGAATATTAGAATGCCAAAAAACTGACGAATTTCAACAGCTGTGACATGAGGACAGCTAGATATGCCTTTTTGAACAATATATAAATTTGTTTCATAGACTATCTTATCCACGATCTTATCATTCATAAACAAAGAAAAAAATTCATATGGTGTTTCTTTTTCGGCTACTTCTTCACTCAACTCTTCATTTCCTAAGAATCGCACATGATCATCACTTACGTCCAAACTCTTCCTCTTCCAAATTAGGTCTCTGCTTTTGTTTCTCCAAAATTCCCTCCCTATAGGAACACTTCTCTGATGAGTTGACTCGGGGCCGCTGTTTAGATTACCCTCATTTTCTATCAATAGTGGATCCTCAAACTCAGATGGGCCAGCTCCAGCATTCACCTCTTCTTCAGATGGGATGGCTTCAGCAGTTGCCTCGTTTTCCCTGTCCTCCAAATCTCGCTGCAAATCAGAAATATCAGGATAGTATGGAATATCATCTTCATCATATATATTATCCTCGTCTTCCGATAGATATCCATTTTCTAGAGAATTCAGATAGTCTTCTATGCATCTATCACTCAATCGTCTTCGATTCATGCTGAAAACATGAAATAAAATACTATTACTGACAATGCAAAAACAGTCTAATATCCAATACTGAAGAATATTCAAACGCATACTGTTGCCAAATGGCAACATACAATTTTTCCGTAAAATTTCAAAATATAAACAAAATTGATTGAAAATTTATAAATATATTCAAAACTTACCTTTATAATTATCGAAATTCAATTTTTGTTTCCAAAAAATACTATTTATTTCGCCAAAACAAATAAAAAGCAACTGCACAAAAATCAAACAACTCAAGTTGCCCTCCTTATTACTTTCAAACGGAAATATTTAAAAAAATCGCGCACTTCTCGTTGTAACTGTCATATATTGACATTGACAAATATATTTTTCGTTCAAAAACAAAAAAAGTTCGGATACAAGTTCATTAGTCCACAGATAATCACAAAAAAATTGGATCGTAGACTTTTGGCAACAAAATGCATTTAAGGGTTAAAAATTTTTTAAAAAACATAATAACTTTATAAAAAAAAAATTAAAAAAAATTTTTAACAATTTTTTTTTAAAAAAAAAGAAAATGATGTGCTGTGACTTTCTTCAAATATTTTTAAGTTGTGTGCGTGTAAAGAATTATATTCGTACCCACTTGTAGTTATATGTATGAGTTTGCTGCCATAATAGCAAAATTTACTGCCATAAAATACACTTCTGGCTAGAACTTTTTATGGCTAATTATGGCAGTAAAAATTTCCCCTTCGTCGGGGAATTTGACATTTGACCCAGTAAAATTTTGCTGGATTATCTTTTGTCCTTATCGTTCTAAAGTATTTTCAGATAAGGGGAAACTACTTATTCTGTTTTCTAGAAATGTTCGAGTAATGTAAATCAGCCATTATCTTATTGAAATTAAAAAAAGAAACATCTAAAATATTCAAAACTTCCATTTTATACACAATTTCAGTAATTAATTTACAAATTTATTAAGATATTAAATTTTTTTATATCTTTCTATATATATATATTTATATATAAATATATATTTTTATTTGTACATATTAGACACAGAGTGACGTCACAGTCGTGTACCTTGCTACAACCGTATGCTGTACATTTCTTCTTGGAAGAAGAAGAGGAAGAGCTGAGCTGTCATTTAAAGTGATTTGTTTAAACCTTAGAATATAGAGCAAACAGGAATGGTGATAAGCCAGATTTTGCGTAATGAATTCCTGGTTGTGTTGGTAGTCCATTTTTATATGTATTTACACGCCATCCCTATTCTAAACAACTTGTCAATTTGCAAAAAGTAAACAAAGGTTTTGTGCGGAGCATCTGTGGTAAAAAATGTTCTTTTTCTACTTTATTTTGAAACAATTCACATAATTAATTTATATAAATCTTTGCTTCTATTAACAAAAAAGATAATTTAGGTAGTGCAGTTGCCTCAAACAGGATTCCCTAGTTTATAATCCAATTTATATTTGCAAGCACTGACCGAACCCTTAATTTCTGTTTTTTTAATTGATATGAAGATTTTTACAGGCACTAGTGGCACTATAAAACTTTGCACTAAATAAAGTTCAAAGATAAATAGTTTTGAAAAGAATTGATTCGGTATTTTTGTTAAATTTCACAAAAGAACTTTAAGTTGACCAAATCTGCTCACAAAACAAAAGCACATTTGACAATTAATCTACAGCTTTGACAATTTCTCTATCCAGCATCTCACTTACTCCTATGTATAGTCTCCTGCTCTTGACAAATTACGCTCATGTACACGAATTTTACACGATTCAACCATTCCTGTTTGCTATATATTCTAAGGTTTAAACGGCAAAACCGAGCCGCAGTTTTACGAAATTGATAAAATGGATAATAAAAAGGTGACAGTCCTCACGCCAAACGGAAGACGACAAAATATTACAATTTCACCTAGTACAACAATATTACAAGTAAGATTTTCTTTTCCTAAAGTTGATCAATAAAGTTAAATTACAACTGTTATTTTTAGATCCTGGATATAGTTTGCGCAAAATATGGATTTAATTGTGAAGAGTATGATCTAAAGCATCATAATACTATCCTTGATCCTTCTGCAATGTTTCGCTATGCTGGATTACCGAATAATTGCTTTCTAGAAATGATAGAAATAGCTCGAAAGCGGGACAATGAAAAGGAGGTTCTACTCTGTATACAACTAGAAGACGGCTCTCGCCGGCAGGGAACATTTCAACCATCTGAAAATCTGATGAATATTTTACAAAGTTTATGCGAAGATAAAATTGGACCGCAAAAACATCCTGTATTTATTTATATGAGGAAGGAAATATTCGGAAATGAACTTAAAAAAACGACTTTGAAAAGCTTGGGTATAAACGGGCGGGCAATGATAAGGTTGATTGATCGTAATCCAGAAGAATTAAGGAAGTAAGTGAACTGTTAACAGTAACATAATAAGCTCATAATATGTGTTCCACATTCTTACAGACAAGCCAATGTTTATGTCCCTTTTACCAAAGATACAGTTTCAAAACCGGATGAAACTTCAAAGAAGGCTGAAGAAGAAAAGGAAAAACCTACTCCGCCTGACATTCCTCTGTCCGTTGATGAAAAAACAACTCCCACATTAAAAGCCGCACCGGCTAATCATTCGTTTCAAATAACGCCAGACCAAGTGAAAGCAATAAAGGTAAATAAGGAAGAAGTTCCGAAAAGTCCCAAAGAGAAAGAAAGTGACTTAATGCAGACTGACATTCCTGGTCCAAGTAAGAAGACTGAATATGATTGGGGAACTGGAGGACGAACCATAAATGAAAAAATGGAAGAACTGGAAAGAGATATTGATTTCGAAGAAGAGGATGAAGAAATGCAGGAGGAACCTCAAATAATTCAAGTAAATCGCTACAAAGTATACTTAGTTTTAGTCTACATTAAAAGAGATCTCTCAATTTCAGTTAGGGGAAAGAAATGCTGTTATATTTTCATTGGCACAAGCACAGAGAGTTGTTGATGATCTTCCGGATTCATTCTTTGAGCTTACCACAGATGATCTCAAACTGATCTTGAAGGATTTGAGAGCACAAGCATCTGGAAGTGATGATGAACCACTTTTAACGTCAAAACTTCGTGAAATGCAAGAACAAAGCAAAATCCTAACTAAAATGGGCAAGTATAAGAAAAGCGTAATTCGGGTACAGTTTCCAGATCGGTTAGTTCTGCAGGGGACATTTCATTCAACAGAAACGTTAAAAGATGTCTATGAATTTATTAGGGGATATTTAAACGATTCTAATATTAATTTTCATTTATGTAAGGGAAATATATAGTATATATTTTTTTAAAAACACCTATTATGCTATCAACAATTTTTATAGTTACAACTCCACCAAAATTGGTTCCGGATACTAGAAAAACTCTTATTGAATTAGATTTTCTTCCTGCTATTGTTTTGCATTTTGGAGTTGATAATTCGTCCCAATCGAAAGAAAGTTTTCTTAAGCCAGATTTGTTAACGAAACTTTCATCACCTAATGGTGCTACGATAGCCGCATCAAAATCACGGTATTAAAAACCTTTTTGTATTCTTCCAATATGAAAATTTTTAATTTATTTTTTCGTTTTTTCAGTGGACAACTATCCAAGCTGGTGCAATTAAAGCATTCAACAGTAACGGAAGCAGCTCAAATTTCAAAAGGAGCAATTCCCAAAAAGCCAAAGCCAGACAATTTTAGAGAATCTTCAAGTTCTGCTGGTGCTGCAGGTCAAGTTCCGAAGTGGTTTAAGCCAATTAAAAAATAAAGGAAATTATTTAAAAGATTTATGTATTTATATTTATAGAAAATTTGAAAATTTTTCTTTTCATATTAAATATATTATTGCTCGTTTTTTCATGTAATTACTTTTATTCCTGAAACATCAATGTTATTCCAGCTTCTGTTTAGGAGGTTAATTCAATAACATATTTCGAAGTCTTTATTCACCTAGTGTTCAGCCAATCAACTCTTTGGCAACCCTGGCGTCTATTTGTGCCTATACAGAGACGAGCTCCACACATTTCCTACTTTTTGGCAAAGTGGGACCTGTGAAATAGTGACGTTCAATTATTTTCTGCAATTGGTAATTGTAAAAATCTTTGTTGAGGCCCGTTTTGACTAATTCAAATTCAAATTTATGCAAAAGCAAAAATTTGTATAAAATAAGGCATAGCCTTTCAAAAAGTACTTAGCATGAAATTTAGAAAGTACTAATGGGCGCCTGCTATTTAACAGAAAAGGATACTCTTATTATGCACACAGATTTCTTAAACTCTCTCAGAGGTTTCGATTTACTAATTTTTAATTTCACTGATTCCTTCATGGGAGACTTGCTCTATTCGATCCAGGCATACATTATCTTATAAACCGCCGGCACTTTTAAGTATTTTTTTTTTTCCAAAACTAATTGTGTTAGATCACGTTTGGGTAGAAAGAAAATCAGCGTCAAATTCAACTAGTTTGAGTTTTATTTAACTGTGCGACCAAACTGATTTTGTCTATCTAATTAAATTGGTTTGGTCTGCGCGTTAGCCTTAAAATTACTGGTGAATGGTAAGATAGATGTGTGGTTGAACTACTTTAGTTTATTTATATAGAACGAGATTATCAATCACACTTACTTTTTAATTGAGTGCAGACCGGTTTCAGCACATCAATCAATTAAAAGGTAAGTGTGATTGATAATCTCGTTCTATATTAATATGTATGTCGTATCGCACAATCTCAGCAGAAACCATCTAAGTACTTTAGCTTAGTTGCTGGGAATTTCGTATTTCTTATATCTTAATGTCTTGTTTTTATTCCAAAATGTAAAGTACTTCTGAAAGTAGTATTCTTGTACAAAATCCAAAATAAAATTTGAATTTGAATTAGGTATTCAAAACATTTGACCAATCCACAAACTGATATGAACGGAAAACTCTAAACAAAATAATCATAGTTACAGTAAATAAATTAAGTAGCTTTATAAGTAGATTGATTTGATCAATGCCACTACGGATATGTATTTGAGAACAATTCCAATAATTGTTACAGTGCGTGAAATTAATGACGCACTAGAAATGACCGGTATGTTTGCTATGCTATTCTATTCTATGGATCCGTCTATTATTTAATTTTCATTGCTTTCTATACTCCTTTGTACTACTAGGGCTGCTCTTACTCGTTTATGATTTGTTTTGCTATTATGTACATATACCTATCTACTATGATGTGCCCAACACTTTGCGTGCCTTTGACACGGGTGCTCAAATAAATAAATGTTTGTTTATGCATGTTTATATTTTTAGACATATCCAAGGCCCTTGCCTTGACATAATAAGCGATAAATTATTTTTGGAATATTTATCACAACTAGAAATCGGAGAGTATAAAAATGTATTAATACACTCAGAAGCTATCTGGTAAACAGACCAAGATTGAAGATTGGAAAAATTAACATCCTCAGGCTCTGTCTGGCAATTATAAATTAGGTAGGATTTTAACATTATAAATGAAGATCTAATTAATTGCACGAAGGGATCTGTGGTCGTAAACCTGTGTTTCACGGAACCCTAGAATTCCGCTTTTTTAATTTAAATGATTTTTTAGTCGTCAATACTGTTACAACTTAATGAAGATGTAAAAAAATACATATTTATCAGATTTACAAAATACTTTTGTGGAATACATAGTTTCCTATTCAGCCAGAAAATTGTGATTGGGCTAAAAATCCATTTGTTGAATAGTGTAATACCTACTAATTACCAATAATGTAGAAGACTCCACATTAAAAATAAATTTTTTTGAAGAGATATTGAATTTTTGGCCTCAATTTTTTTCTCAATAAAAAGAGGTATTGCAATGCCATTTGTTACCACATGTGTGAAAGATATTTCTGTCTATATATTGCCTAAAAAACCAAATATAGAAATAGATTAGACGCAGAAGATGACATGGGGTTACAAATTACAAGAATTATACCGGATTTTGATATCATTTGTAATAAAAAACAGACTCAATCTAGTCATTGAGTACTTTTTTATTTAAACTTTTTATTTAAAAAAAATTGTGTTTTTACTTACTCGATAGTTTTCAAAATTGGGAATAACGTTATCAGCAAAAGGGTTCCGACGACCGCGAAAGATTGAAGACCACTGCCCTAGATGATGATGAAATCATAGGATATACTAAGTTTATCATTCCGTTTGTAACACATAGAAATAATGATAGTATAGCAAAATTGATTGGACTCCCACACATAATATTAAACGGTATTTTAATTTTTACATGTCCGTCCGTCCGTTCGTCTGCCTGTTTGTCTGCTCTCATTCGCCAATAAAGTGGTGAATGCGCTAACATAACCCCTATACAAGAATACATTTTCAACCAAGCTATTAAACAATTGGAGAAAATCCAGGATAACCCCAATTCCGTCATTAATAATCTTCCAGATCTACTCATACCTGAAGGTTTTCGATACCAAGCACCGCTACTTTTAACTAAGGATGATAGATCAAATATTTATTCCCAAGATGGAAAAGTAATATTCTACGACAACAAAGAAAACTACTACAGAGGATAATAGTAACCCACACAGTTCGATCTCTGACAGTCTAAACCCACTACTTATGAACTATCACTCTTAAACTATCCCATATAGCCAACCTTCCTATTCCCACTTCCAAAACCCTCGAGAATATTTCCCAAGCCATGAAACAGAAATGTATGTGTGCGTTGGGAGTCCGTTCTCTAAAATGTTCTATATTGATACTTATGAAAAAATGCCAAACATTGACGTTATACAGGGTGTTTCCTCTATGGTGGTCCATAGAGCGGGAAGGGATAGTACTCACCTAGGCAAACAAAAAATTGTACAGATTGTGCAGAACTTCATGGCCTTTTAAACGATTCTCAAGAGTTATTGTGGTCTAAACTAAAAATTTCGGATTTTGTTACCTTTTTTTTTAATTTGACCTCTATTTTTTTTTGCAAAAAGGTCTTTAACATCACTTTTTTTTATAAAAACTATAAACTGTAAACTCTCCTCTTTAATTTGACTTATCACACTCTGAGTACTATCACTTCCCCGGATTGCTCCCTCAATTTCGAGAAATAAATTGTATGGGAGGCCGGAAAACACACGCTGTGGGCGGTAGGGCGGTTTTGTGATTTTGGTTGATTTTTATCTTAATACCATGTAACTTTCTTGTTATACACCCTGTGAAGGTGACCTGAATCTCAGGTGATAGTAAATCCTTTAAGTCCTCTCTACCCCCTTTCCGTCGCCAGTTATAGGACGTCAAAGTCAGAAAACTGGGAAAAAAATCTTAATTTTTTCAAATTTCAACGAATTTTCCCGCCAAAATGCATGATAACTATACAGTTTATTTTTGTATCTACCTATGTAAATGCAACCGTTTTTTAGATATTCCAGTTTCTATGATTCATAATTTCCTGAATTTTGCTAATTTGCGTGGAATTTCATAAAATTAGGCGCGATTTCTATTGTTATTAGCAAAATTAATGAAGTTATGTAAATATCATAAAAACGGTAGCATTGAGGTAGGAACATGTGCAGGATCAAATGAAAGGTAACATTCGGAGGTCTCGAACTCTTGCAAGAAAGTGCTATCCTTATCTTGCCTTTTAGCGGAAAAATCGTTAAAATTGGCAAAATTTTCTAATTTTTTTACTTTGACGTCCTATAACTGCCTGAGATGCAAGTCACCTTCATATGGTGTATAACAAGAAAGTTACATGGTATTAGGATAAAAAGCACCCAAAAGCACAAAACCCCCCTACCGCCTACACCGTGCATTTTCCGGCTCTCCTACCATACAATTTATTTCTCGAAATTGAGTGAGGAATCCGGGGTATAAAGAAAATGCGGTACGTATGGCACACCCTGTATAGTAAGTTGCTATGTAAGGTATATACCTTACTTAACAAAATAATAAAATAGTTTTAATTACAAAGTAACCTTACCATTTTACGCTCACTAACTCTCAGCTGAGTAATAATTACAGGTGTATGTGCAACCGGAGTCCGAATTTGTAGGCAGTATTCAATATCATCAGCCCACGACATGCCCCGACGGCACAGCGCCATATACAATGATTATTCAACTGAGAGTTTTTGTTTGAGGAATCGTGCTATGGCTGACGTAGTCAACGAATAACGATCGTTGTTCGTTCACGTAGTGCACAAAATAAAGTTGCCAAATCAAGAGAACAACAACCAACGAAGGAGGAAACTAAGGCATCATCGAACTTATGGCCAAAGAAAAGCCCGAAAGACGTAGATGACATGAATATAAAGATCTATTCATCGAGGGAGAAATGACATTCGGATCCAAAGGATAAAATGCACTAGCGCAACTTCGACTTATTTATATTTCTTCTGTCCGTCCAAACGATAACTGCAGAACGCGTTCACTTAGAGAGCTGAAGTTTTGCACAGGGTCTTTTAACAAAAAAAATTAATTTAAGTTCGAAAATGGGACATATCTGGTAGTCTTTCGTGGGGTTGCCATACAAAAATCTCGTTTTTCACTATATATTTGGACACTATCTGAGAGCGCATTAACGTAGGGAGCTGAAATTTTGTACACGGTGTTTTCACAGAAACAGTAAATATAATTTCAACAAGTATAAAAGCTAAACTTGGTCTAAGACCAATTCTTATGATGCCCTAGATGAATACCCGTATGCAATTTCGTATGGTCACCTCCTCTGTGAAAGTTTGATTTTTGAAATGGTTTTTCGTATATGTATATTCGTAAAACGGTTCGTCGGACAATAAAAATGATTGCGTAATTTCATAAATTTCATATTCTGAAGAACTTTTCAATACAATAAAACGTCTAGGACTAATTGTTTTCACAACATACGTAAAAAACCTAAATTTTTATAGGTGTGTTCAAATCAAGGTTTAATCCCACTTCTGACACCATTTGTGGGATTAACTGAGTATCGATTAATTTAATTATCATGTATATAAAAAACAGCTAAATATTTAATGAGTTCTTTCCAAATCTTTACAAAAATTAAATACGTGCGGGTAACTGCGCTTGTTTCGTAACTCGGCTGACTTAATTCTATCAAGAAAAATTACTCTTGTCGCTGTTGCTGGTGGCTTATCAGTAATCTTTATAAACAAAATGTAATTTTGTCGTTTGATTTGCAGGGCTCCTATATATATTTTCAAAATTAGAGAAAAAATATTAAAAGAGCATACAGTGTTAGTAGCATCAGAATACACATAATCATCTATAATTAACGTTGTTTTAGTAAAGTTTAAATCTAATCTAAACACATTAGTTGAAGCCAATTCAGGGACAAGACAGAAGAGCACATCATAATGATTATAAACAATGATTCCCTTATAAAAACTAAAGGTTATACTAAGTGGTAGCAAGACTTACGTTACTGATTGATATCAACATTATAAAGCCAGGATAACGGCTTTCACAGTAGTCAAATAGTAAAACAACGAGAAATAATTGTCATTTAACCGACGAAAATTCCAAAAATCTAAACAAATATTTTACAACGTCCTAAATAAACACTGGCGCTCAAAAACAAATTCACAAAGTCAACGTAATGCGACTGTAATCCAAACCGTTAGATGATCTCGATGTACTACCCCTTGAACCCAACAGAAGTTCAAATGAGGGAGATAAAACCGAGTAGCTATGAAAACTTGATAGATTATAAATGGAAGTCATAGTTGGGGCCGGAGTATACTCAGATTACCTATCGCTCACCAGACTTATTACATTTTACTACAAGTGACAGGTACGGAAGTTTTCCATGGATTCGTTCAAAATAGAAGTGATTTTAATCATGCTTAAGAATCAGATGATGATTTAAAATAAAAATATATACATTGAATGAAAACGACTGTGTTAATTAATTGTACACCTTTTCGAAACTCATTTTAATAAAACTGAAATGCTTTTTACATTATTTTGTTAATTTTGAATGAAGAACCTTAAAATTAAAAAAATGGTTTTGTGTTACCATGCGCTTTACAATAATGTTTTACATCTGCTTTATACCGAAATTTTGGTCTTCTTTTTCAAATTATATCTATACAGTTGATGTCAGAAATAATAAAATAATTCACGAAAAAATTACTCAAAAAATCACCAACTTTTCGATTTTATATATGTAGTAGAATAATCAACTTCTAAATAGATGCCCTCCATATAAATTTCCTTAACTAAGGAGTACATAAAATTTTGGTTCCGAGAAAATCACCACTTTCAAGTAAGATCTCGTCGAATATTCTAATATGCAGAAAAGCAGCTGTGGCAATGTGATTCGAGTTAGAAAATATCCCTTTTGAAAAAAGATTTTTTTCGGCGGTAATTCTCTTGTAATTTATTCTAAACTGAATTATTATACTTTTCGGATCCGAAATTCGATGTGCCTCTGGAGTACAATCCAATTTATTTTAATATATATACCTACATACATAATAATAAAATATAAAGAACTGTATCGAACAGGATAAATTTTAAAAGTACAGTAGCAATTTTTTCGGACATGGATCCGTGTCAGAATCAGGGAGCTACGATTCATTTTGTCTTTCGGATTCAATCGGTTTCAATTGTCGTCCTTTTCCTTTAGGATTGAACATTTTTCAATCTGTTATCGCTTTTTTGCGTATAGTATTCCAAATGGTTGCGAATGAGCCTAAGTTTTGTTTTTCATGAATGCAAGAACAATCGACTGTTCCAGGGCCGATTATCTTATCGTAACTCGACTTAGATTAGTTTTGAAGTTTTAGATTTTCTCTCAGTGACATTACAGACTTGGAGCGTGAACGCAAAGTGCACTCAGTATGGTTTGAAATTAAAAAAAAAAAAAAAATTATCAGCAGTGAATACGGCCAGAAATTGAGGAGAAAATATGCAATCGTCAAGATAAGCGTTATGAATGAATGTGTTTTATGGTTCAAGCTTAAAAACAAGCCAAGAGGAGAATTCAATCCTGTAACATGTTTGGTTGTAGTGTGACGCGATGCAGCAATGGCGTTTGTCGTCAACGTTAGCTACTTTGTATAGTCAGGGTTGACTCACTGTGATTGTGTGGTTGGAAGACGCCCAAAAAACGTCCAGCACCAATTCCAACGAATTCCGCCAATAAAACACCATCTAAAGGAAGAAGCCCGCCTAAAAAGTACAGGAAAAGCCCTCTTCGGGCAATTCAAGAGAGAAGTGCATTTGAAGTGCGTCAATATAACGACATTTGCCGGAAATGCGATTCCGAATAATATGCTATTCTTTTTTGCTAAAAAAAACATAAAAATGCCCCGAATTTGACTTTTTATTTCATTCAATTAATTTGTCCAGGTCATTTTTAATCATTTCAGGACATTTTTCGTCGACTGGCCAACCTAAACAGCACTGGTCGATCCTGACAGAATTTCACTTTTTTTTTTAATGCCTATTTTTTTTTTCATTTTTCACCCAATCAATCGGCGATGTTCATCAAAAGTGTTCCTTTTTGCCAGACCTCTCCAAAGATGTGCTTGGACTGACCAAATTCTTCCTTAAACGGAAGTTATGGACAAAAGGTGGCCAAACCTGCCGACATTCTCCTACATATGCAACTATTTTAATAAATCTACCTTCCGGCAAGACCTTATGTTTGTACGTAAATTCCCTCTAAAGTATTACTCATTTTAATACTCTTAAAAATCGTATCTCAATACCGTCGATATGAATGTTTATTGTTCACCTTTTGCACTATATAAATAGTTATGGTTAAGTTCTCTATTTTTATTAAGTATAATTCTAAAATTCCCTTTTCTGTGTACAAATAACTGACTCAAAGACATTGTTCTCTCATACTTCATGCAGATTCATTCGGAAGAGCAAAAAATGAACACAATAAATAGTAATTTCCGAATTAAATTACTTCTGATTCTATTAACAGCTATAATTTAGAATATTATTAACAAAGTTCAATCACATTTCAGTGAAAACTCTTTTTAAGCAATGATCCACTGATATATGCATACTGCAGGGTATTCCACCTAGATAGAAAAATATTTTACGTACAGAAATTGCAGTTAGTTGCAATCGAAAATGACGATCAGAACTCTGGTAGAAACAATTACTTAAGGTTAAAGTTTTTCGAAATATACGTGACCTTCTGCATATCTCTGAATGTATGATTAATTATCTTTCGGAGCGGCGTGCCTTGTATGGGCACATATACAGGTCACCCAGCTTGGCAGCCGCAGTTACTCAGTCAATCCCTGTATAGAAAACCTTCAGTTGAAAATATGAAAATTAAAGAAATACAATTTTTTTTATATTTGGAGCTTATTAAAGAAATTTTATATTCTTTGAACGTAGAGCAATTGCGACCTTGAAAATCAATTGTAGACAAAATATTAGGTAGAAAGAAGAAAAGAAAAATTTGAACTTATATCATTTTTTAATTTTAAAACCAAAACCGTAATGTTTTAACGTACCATTAATTACTTAGATGACAGGAGAATTTCTGCCAGGGGACTACTTCTGACTACCTCTTTTCTTCACATTAGTACTTATGCATATTATGAAGGGTACAGAGAACAACGACTTGAAAATGTGATATTCAGTGTTAAAAGTTTAAGTGGGTGTCACACTAGGAGCAGCGCGGTGCGACATGTTGCGGTTGCAACACCTGTAAAAATAAATCAGACGTGGCGCAGACGGCAAAATAGTTGCCGCGCGGCGATTTTGGAGATTACTTAAAAATACAATTTTGCTGCTGCCGCTGGCGGCAAGCTTTCTTATCCATTCGCATTAAGTCCGTGCAATTAGTCAAATTCGGCTTTTTGCATTCGTAGAAACGATCCAAATCACTTTTTCTTTGCTTTTCTTCAACCAGAACCAGAGCTACTAACAACAGAAGTTCTTCATCGGAACTAGAATACATTTGGAAAAACTCCGCCGCCCCCGATGTGAACACTCTATTTTACCGGGTGGCACCACACCGCGCCGCACTCTGTGACCATGGCTTTAAAGGCTTAATATTGAGCTGCAATAGACAACTTTTTAAAGTTTTTAAAGTTCCTCATTGCACTACTTAAAGTAATTTGTTCCGCCTTTTCAGCGGTATTTTTATCTTAATTTAAAAAAAAATTGACTTGCATTGTTCTTTCCCCTATAACCTTCATATACTTTTTAGTTATATTTCACAAGGAAATCTACGCAGGCAGCAAATTCTTATAGTTCAATCAATGGGGACTAAAAAAGTCCTTTGCCCTACAAAAGGTGGAGTAGAAACGATTTTGATATGTTATTTAGTTCCGGGACTCGATGAAAAAATCAAGTTTTCGGCATTGGGAGGTCAGCTCAATCTTATTAAAGGCATAAAAAATTGGTTTTTCAACGATTGATCCTACGACAAAAATGGTTCATATAAATGTGAAGATTAAATTCCCTACCTTTTTTGTACATCCTTTTTTTGTAGGTTGGATGTGTAACAAACAGCGGCGGAAACGTGAACATTTTACCAACAAAACCAACTTAACATTTTCACGGTAAATTTTATAAAAATGATAATATAATATTGTCATATAGACACTTTTCTATATTTCCTCTTTAGGGTTAAAACTTTATTCCGAAATAGGGGGCAATACAATATTTGTATAATTTTAGAGATGGACAGACAAAAATTTCTTAAATTTTATTGATTTTTAAAAGTTTAACCAATATTTTGTGTTATATGAGATAAACTTCCAATAAAAGTGAAATAAAGCCCGTCTAATTTCGATGCTGATAAAAAAATTCGAAGAGGCTGCGTTTACTGTTAAGCAGGCTACAGAATATGTGATTATCAACACAGCTTTTCCTTCTGCTCATCATTCGACGCTGTTTTTATCGAAGACGTCGATCTTTTAGTTCCGCTGAAAATATTAGGATCATCCAAAACGACTAGCTACCTTCGCAAACCAGGGAGAGGCAAAACTGCTGAAAGAGTGTATTCCACGAATAGTTTGAAAGTGAAAGAAGCAGCCGAAAACATCCATGCGGTTAGCGGCTGTAATACATCATTCGTCTTTAACCAAGGAAAAACGAATTTTTTTCGCTTGTCCAAAAAGCAAAACCAAGGACTCAATTCAGTATCATGCGTTTAGAACCATTCACTATGCGAGAATGCACCTGGTCATCATCGCAGCGACGAGGAAGATGAGGCAATGAGTAATGACATAGATGGAGGCCCAAAATCTCTCTCAGTAGAGTAAAGAAATAATAGAAACATATTCGGGGACATAAATTACGGAATACGAGCCGTACTCAATTGCAAAAAACTTAAAACATATAACTAAAGGAAGCGAAATATTGTGTGGATGGAAAGACAAGAAGAGTTTAACCAAGTTAACTTGCTAATGTCAATTCGCATTAAACGTCAGATTCGTGTTTTTGCACCGGGTTTTGTATTTTATGTGTAATTTAATTAAAAAGCATTAAATTGTTCCGTTAATTGTGTCAATTTTAAATAAAAACATTCGAAGTGATAATTTTGTGATTAAGGCTTGGTCTTAAGTTAATAAACGGGAGAATATTTCAACAATGAATTGTGCTGTGCGGTGCTGTTGTAATAATCACCGAAATAATCCCGGGTAGGCGTTTTCAGGCAAGCTGAAAATATTTCAGATTTACTACTTCCTAGAGCATAACAAATACATAAACAAAATTCCACCACATAGTGGGAAATGCCGCAATTTTCGGGCTTATTGTGCTTCCTTTAGTTCTATGTTCTAAACAAAAAAGGAGCCACTGTGGATTAGATCTACTGAGGATATCACAATTAAAAAAAGAATGCGCCGTTTACTCTACCTCGTGATCGTGTGAAAATAGCTACAAATTATTTGTTAAAATGAGACAAACAACGAGTTTGACGATTGGGAGGGTGTTTACGTTTCCGCAGCTGTAACTTGTTACACACCAGACTTACAAAAAAAAAGTATTTATACAAAAAATGTAAGGAATTTAGTCTTATTAAAATTTATATTTATAACCCATGGACATATTGATTAAAGTTTGACATCAAATATATCAAATACATAGGCATTTTGTCAAAAAATATTTTAAATAATATTTCAATAAAAATTAACTAGCGATTTATTTTCAGCATTAAGCCTGAAACACAATACGATGCAGTGCAGTGCAGTGTTATAGCCGTGCACTGCACTGTAAATCACAATAAATGCAGTGCAGTGCTTTGACAATCATTTTTTGAAGATTTCATATCTAAATTTTTTGTATTCTAGATTCATTATTTTGAGAAAAACTCTACCCACTTTTCTTCTAATGTCATTTTAAAATTAATTAATCCATTTTTAATTGAACCATTCCTCTATTCTTTAGTATTTAACAAACGTCAACTGATGCAGTGTGCAGTGTTTTAGAAATTAGCCTAAGTTACAGTGCAGTGCACTGCACTGCACTGCATGTGACTTGCAAAATGCTATTACATGGGCTCTAAATTTCAATGCAGTGCAGTGCACTGCATCGTATTGTGTTTCAGCCTTTACACGTGCTTTGAGCATTCTAGCCGCCTGTGGAAAAAATGTTACAAATTTTAAGATGAATTTAAATTTAGAATCATTTTTACCAAGGTGACAAAAAAGAAACCGATACTAAATTATTTTAATTCTGACCAAGATCCATTATCGAAAAAACGCAGCAATTACTGATATTGAATCCTGTTATTTGTATTTGAACAAGGCGCAGATATTGTGTGAAGTTTCATGAGAAAATTTATGATCTGAACATTAGATTAATGTTGACGAGGACGAGAATAACGTAACTTAAGTCCCGGAGTAAATAGAAGATTATCGATTCTAAATAATTCCTCAGAGTAATTACCTACTTTTATTCTATAAATAAACAATCAAGTTACCACTGAATAATTTTAAGAAAAATTTTCAATTAAATTAACCATCAAAAATATGTTGTTCTCTATTGCAACCAGTATTTTACATGTTTTTCTGACCCTATAACATACATATATTTTTAAACTTCAATAGAAAGCGTGTTTTGCTCATTTCTTATTGAATTTTGTAACAATTATTGTGTCCGAAAAATCCACACGCGGTGGGAGTTTACTTTTTTTAATGCAATGTTTTTATAAAGTTTATTACTTTTTATATAGAAATAATTTAATTATATAATAGTTTAAGAAAAAAAAATTATCTTCAAATCACAACGGAAAAACTTATTTTTTTAAATATGAATCCTTAAATAAAAATGCATTTTCCTCTATTCATTATTGGTTTTTGAGTGTTGTTTATTCTGTTTGTTTGTTTTTTTCCTTTTCTTTTTAGTTAAATAAAGTTTCAACCTCCAAGTGGGCGGACCCACATTACATTCTGGAACCTTTTTGTTGTAGTACTTTAGCCCGATCATTAGATTCTTGCTCTCGTCCGACTTGCGGACTGTGACATTCCTTTGATACAACACATAAGAATTCGGCATTCTCTTCAGAACCATAATTATATTGTGTGCCAATATTGACGAGCTGTTCAAAACGCCAACCATCAGACATTGTTGATACCATCTAATTGAAGAAAATATTTCATTACTTTTTTTTTTCAATATCATTAATAGAAGTTTACCTGGGTTAATTCATTTTCTTGACATTGTAGTACTCGATATACACGTTTTTTGTCTAACATTGGTCTCTGAAATAAAAGTACACAAATTATAAAACCTTTCATTATTTTATTTACAAAGTTTAAAAAAACTCAAATCCTCTCAAAACGAAGCCTTTTACTAAACCGGCACATAAACCTACGCTCAAAGTTCAATCGAATAATATTTGTTAATAAATTGCTTACTATATCTAAGTTTATGCAGGGTTTTTGATTCCGTGTCCGAATATTTCACAGTGTGGTAGGTATTGTCCAGAAAAGCAATAAAGAACAGCAGAAAAGTTTTGAATAAATAATGTAATTTTACTTTACAGGGCACGTAGAAAAAAAATTGACAAGTGATGAAAGCATCTAAAAACATATGACAATCCCTAGCGTCAAACGAAATATTTCAGACCTCTTCCTCTCATACAATTTATTGCTTGTCTCGACGTAACCTACCAACAGGTGAAATATTAGGGACGCGGAATCAAACAACCTGTTTAAATAAACTTTAAAATATGATCCAAGGTCGTCTATAGAGTTTAAGTAAAAATAATTTAATTACATATGAAGTGAGTACCAGTGAGTCCACCATGAGCGAAATAGTTTTGAATTGGTTGGACGATTTTCTTTTACAGTCCAGAACTAATTATCGACTAACCGAGACAGCGCTTAATATTGTGGTCTATGTCAAAGTCGCCAAGTTGACGGCCCAATTAATCCCTCTATTATAAACGTCAGGCGCCTTTCGGAAAATAGAAGCTTCGCTCCGATCTAAGGCATATGGAGAAGTTAAAACTGAACGCTGTTCATCTACATCGAGACCAATTTAATCCACAAAACATTTCCATTACCTTCAGATATTTGGCCACAAGAAAGGAATGTAAATAACTGCCTACAAAACGATTATTATGGCAATATTCAGGCAATATTATACTCTTTCTGAGTGGCTCTAGCGTAAAAATATGCCGCATTTTGCGAACTGCAAGATGCTTAAATTAGAGCATGGTGTGGATACATAATTTTAATAAAGAAAATGAAAAGTCCAAATCTAGGAAAACTATGGACAATCGGTTGAAAGCTCCCAGGCTCAACTATAAAAACCGCCACTAATATTTAGTGGTACCCGCAAATTCTTAACAGACTACTAGGAAATGACCTCATAGAAAAACACTATTGAGATTTCCTCGCACAGAAACCAAAACAGAAGAATTCACATTGACTCTAACGTTTGCCTGAACTATACATTTTTCAAAAAGCGACCCATACAAGACTAACTTCAGAAGATATAGACCTGTAGAAGTTAAGCTATTAACCAATCTACACTGTCTGCAAAACATCTTCAGTAAAGAATTCTGGTTTCAAAATTCAATATGAGAGAATGTGATATATAAGTTTTCTGGCCGGTAACTATGAGGCAGACAAAATCAAGTAATGTCATCTTATATAAAACCTTATTCAATGTCAGCTACCATTGAGTTAGGTTGTATTGTTGATAAGTTTCGAAAAGTACATTATTGGGAGGCTTACAAGTAATTTACTTTAGTTAGATTTTTGAAAAAACCAATTTTTAATACTTTTCATACACAAATTTTCCAAACATAATTGTGAATTCTACCCGAGCTATTTTTTTTAATTATTACTCTTATAATATTAAAATTGAGAACCTGTAACTTGAATGGAATTTATTGCTACAGTTTTAACTCGAAAATGAAGGATTGAGATAATTTTATTCAGTAGTCCAAAAACCGTATAAATCCCATAAGTAGTTTATTTTATAACAATCAATTTGTAAACTTTTATCTTGATAAAAAGTGCATAATTTGCTCATTTTAATTCTCGTGGTGACGATAGGATCCAGCAGTTCAAGCAAATATTCAGTTTGGTATATATGTGCATAATTTTGAATACTTTATAAGTATTATTGGTAGGCATTATGCTAATTTTATAAGAACGAAAACTCACGCTACACTAGTTAAATTTTTGAAGTTTTTTTCTCTTATTACTTCTGGTCTAAGGAGGCAGTATATGAAAATCCCACGTAAATCAGAGAAGTTTTTTTTTTCTTAAAAGGGAATTAGCTCTACAGAGTAGGTTAACTGGAAGAATATGTAGAAAAGAACAATTTGTTTATTAGAAAAGCTGGCTGGCTTCAGAAAAAAATCATGCGAAACAGCATCGAATTGGATCATATTTGAATAGAAGGAAGTCGAAGTTAAAGGTGAAGGATTTTGATACTGATAAGATAATAATGGTAGTTTTCATAGACTTCATTCAAATGAGCAATTAAGACTATATACTTACGGAATAAGATGAAATGAGCATAAGTGGTGCAATTCATGTCTCTCTAGCAAAATGGAGAAAACAAGTATTAATGGTATAATGTCTGATCTAATACATATGGTATCCCAAGTTCTCCAAGGTCAGTTCTGGTCGTCATATTGTTACTTTTAATCAGTTATTTATTCAATGGTAAAATTTAAGTACCTTGACTTAATAGTGTACAATAAATTAAAATTTCACGAGCAAGCAGTATATCCCATAGAAAAAAGTTTTTTCTCGAGAGCAATAAGGCGATATTTGCGTATGGACACCGCAATAATGTTATAGAATTCTCTCATACATCCAAATTTTATTCATTGTTCTTTGCTATTATTCGCTGGTACTTTAGGAATGAAGTAAAGGCTTCAACTTTTGCAAACTAAACCAATGCAGAGAAGTGTATATGGGATAAATCTGCCCGATACATGTTAGAAGTGTGGAGAATGCTAACGATACACTCCTAAGCAAAATACTTCCCGCAGATTCATGCAGCCTGTTCTCGGCTCGAGAGCGGGGATCAATCTCTACTTGAACGTCGTCGCGTTAGCTTGTTCTCACGAGTAATAAATAGAAATAAAAAATCACTAATCCCAACTAAGGCTATTTTGCCACAAGAGGTTCTTCAGTGGATAAATATAATCAGCGCTTGAACGTGTTAAATTGTTTCAGAATGATAAATAATTAGACTTAGATAGTTAGTCATATTTTTATTATTAATATGCTTGTTAGGTATATAGGTTCAGAACAAATAAAGAAATCAAACAATCTCCAATTACGATCTTGAAAACTTTTCAGTAAGTAAGCTATTGATGAGAGTAACTGATCAAATCAAATCAATCAAATCAAAAAAAAATTATTTATAGGCCCCTGCTTGAAGCAACGTACAACGTTGGGCTTTACATTAGTAGCTTAGTATAATAGCAAAATAACATAAATCAGTGTAGCTGGTCAGACCATAGGCCATCCCGACATTAGACATAAAGGAAAAGAAAATGAGATAGCATAGTGAGATCGGTTGGACGGTAAAAGTCCCTACAGATAATTTTGTGAAGATAACCCCAGGAGAAGTAGATTGAGAAGTCAACCGTAATCACAACTATGGATGTATTTGTCATTAACATTGTCTGCACATAGATGTTGGTTAGCAAAAATAAAATGATAGACAAGAATAAAATGATAGGACTTACATGAGATTCATTGCCTGTACTTAGTTGTTGTTATTAAAGAGCCTTACCTAGTGACATTACGGCTATAAAATTCTTTTTTTTTTTAATAATTTAATCTTAATAGTAGTTTCAGTGATTATCTGAAAGGTGGGTTCTTTTAAATAATTCACCGATAAAGATGTTAGCATACCAAACAGTAACAGGTAAAATCTCTATTTTATAACTTCAATACAGTGAAGAGAATTGAAAGTATAGACAACCACCACCCTCTTTTATCAGAACCATCGGCTTTTCACACGATATTCTGGAATATCTTATAACATTTTTGAGTAATATATATATTTGGACCAAGTTCAACTGAATATATAGTAGTTTTAGCATTGCCAAAGCAGACATCTTGTTTGGTATCAGAGAAACTCTTAACAGTGGACGAAGAGTTGTGAAAGATAGATCAAAAATATTGCTACGCATCATTCTTATATTGTTCTGGTTGTTTTAAAAATATTCAAATAATAAAAGTGTTTTTAGGGCTCACCTGATCTCTGCGAGAAATGCATTCTTTAAGTAAACTAATTAATTGTGTCACATTATAAAACTCTGCTTCCTCCAAGACTCCTTCTTCAGACAACCCATCTAAAACGAGTTTCCCGTGTCTTAAGTAATTCAGAACTGGAGCAAAATACCTTGGATCTCTATCTATAAGATATGCTCCTGTTTCATCCTGTAAAAATTCATGTATAGCAATAAATTCAATGCGATTTTTAAGTAAATTATATCAGATAAACACAACTTACACGATCTGATATTAAGTCACTGTCTTCTTGAATTAATCGCGATAAAAATGAATTCGGATCTCTGGATAATGTTGTTTTAGTAGTTAAGAAATGTGTGCCACCAACATTTAATTTAACCCATTGATTACTACCATGCTTTGTTAGAAAATTAGGGCTCTTTTTAGCATTTAAATTGACAGTAGCCATCATTTTTCACCCTCTAGTCACAAAAACAAAACTGAAAATCCACTTTAGGTATTCTGTAATTTCTGAAGACAGTGACATTTCGTTAAGTTTCGTTATATACGGAATATGTGGAAAAGTTCAGAAATTACCAAAAAATGCTATTCGAAAACAGCGAAAACAATAACGGTAGATACATATTACTTTATATTATTAATATTATATAATTCTAAGGAGAAGAAGAAATCGTATATATTTGAATAACAAATTTGAGTGAAAATGGATGTTTTAAGCTAATAAGTTATATAGTGTACATAGTGTTTCCGAATAAATATTGCAGGAAAACACTCTCGAGAAGTCGAGATGTATAAAAAAAAATTATGGAAGAACTGGCATCAAAAAGTATGACCTTCCCAAAAGTAATCCACGCTTGGTATGCTGCCCGTACTCCCGATCGAAACTTTGCATTTCGGAATTTTCCTCCCCCCGAATACTTCTCGCCCGTAACAAGTGCCAATATTCTCCCCTCTGTGGAATTTCACATTGCCGTTTCTTTTCTCTGTATGTTTAAATTTCAAGCCTTCATGTAAGCGGGTATTAGAAAGGAACGTGCTCAAGCCACACGCGGAAGTTTTTAGGCACTCTTTATGGGTGAGAAGTTTCGAAGGTAGGAAAAATTCCGTGCTACCAAGTTTCGATCGGGAGTACGGGCAGCACACCAATTCTACTGCAGCTCCGGCTATTTTGAAATTACGAAATTTCTGATCGGACGCCTGTACAGATTTAAGGTGATAATATAATAATTTAATAATCATTACGTGTTGTGAATTTATGATACACTTATTGTTTATATTAAAGTGATTTAATTGAACACGCACACAATTAATTTCGGAATAAGGAACTACGCGGAGCAACATTTTGTTCTGGCAGGTCTTAGCATAAGGTAGGAAATTCCTTCCTTCATTAAAAACTGCTCGTATGGAACGGCCTCAAAACATGTTCCACAAAATAATCCAACGAAAACACCAGAGGGCAACACTAATGGATTAAAATGATGAAATGACATCTTCAAACCGCGCAAGTATTTTGACGTACTGTAGGTAAATGGAAATCTGCCCACAAATCGATCTTCGATCTTCTGCTGCTATGACACCACCGTTTTGTAAGATTTGAGCTGGTAATTTATTTATTTGCTACAATAATTAACCAAAGAAAGTGTTGGACTAGGATAGAGAACTTGAATTGTTTAACTTAAAATAGTTCCGCACAAATTTCAGTTTAGGTAAAGTTTTAATATTATGAGTTGAACATAATTAGAAAATAGGTTTTTTTTACAGAATAAATCTGCTAATTATTGAAAATCTGTCAAAGGAATAAGTTCGGCGAACATGTCTTCTTTTGTAAGTACCTAATAAAAATACTAATTTTAAAAATATATGCATTTTAATAATGTTTTTTATTTAAAGCGAATGAAAGCTGTAAAGTGTCCCACAGACGAACTATCGCTAACTAATAGGGCAATTGTTAACGCAGCTGATTTTCCAGATGACATTAAGTTGGATTTTACTATAAAATATTAAAATTTATTGTTAATGAATAAAATTTTTAGATACATAGAGGTGTCTACAGGTCCAGGGCAGCATTACGTCTTCGCTTTAGAAAAAACCCATGAAGTTCCAAGAGGCTGTGCTGGATTTTCTCTGGTTCAGAGAAAATGGGCAACGTTGTCAATTAATCAAGATATTGATGTGAAACCATTTCGTTTCGATGCAAGCTCTGATGTTATTTGCAGCGTAACTTTAGAAACTGATTTCCTACAAAAGAAAACGTAACTGTTTTAGTAATAAAAAAGCTTAAAAACCAATCCCTTCATGACACTGTTGCATAAGTAATTTGAAAATTTCTTTTTCAGAACGTCGTTGGAACCATACGATTCTGATCAAATGGCCAAAGAATTTCTCCTACAATTTTCTGGCTTAGCACTGACTGTTGGACAAACTTTGGTATTTAGCTTCCAAGATAAAAAATTGCTTGGATTGGCTGTGAAAACACTAGAAGGTAAAAATGTTTCTGATATATTCCTATGTATTATAAAATGACCTAGTATTTATTTGCATGCTATGCAATTTTTTATTAGGTTCTTTATAACTGAGCTGGTTTTTTAGAAACTTTGTTGATAATTTTTATGGTGGAACTACCGTATAAAAATAAATAATAGGTCTAGCAGGTGTGCGTCTACGAACAGATATATCATGAATCACTCGATAAAAATTGTTTTAGCGGAAACGCTATTAATTTATTCTTGGGTAAACTGAAGAATATCTGATCAAGCAAAAAGGAAATTTCTTTTTATCTGTGTGGTTCAATAAACTAGATAACATCTTATTCATGTTATTGGCTTTTGTTTTATGTCCGCTGAAGAAGGTAGAATAATCAGGACGCAAAAACAGCTTCCGTAGATAAATGATTGTCAGACTACAATTATGTGGAAATTCTTAGCTGACAAAAAAATTGTACCACACGGCAAGAATTGCGTTTTGTGCTTACTTTTCCAATATTGAAACAACTGATTAAGCAGACTAAAAGTCTCGATTTTGAAAATTTTCCCTGTTCTAACAATGTCTGGCAAAGACTTTAGATGTATCTAAAAAGGTTTGGGAATCATGGTTCATAATGCTTTCGTATAAAAAACTTGAATTGCGCAAATTTCATTGACAATTTTACTAACATTGATCGCGAAAGATTGGCAGCCTTACCTATACCTCAAAAGGGGGATACACAGCTTTTTAATTTTATGATATTATCAAAGTTCGAAATGTGCTTTAGAATGCCATACCACATCCTTTGCGGGAAAGGAAAAAGCGTAGGATGTTCGGAATTATGAGTTAAAAAATTAAATTAAATAAATAATCTTTATTAGCAATAAATCATGCTTTCTGCTAATAATAATATTAATAATGTACCTTTCTTTCTTATTTTTTATACTCTTATTATACTATTGAATCGATAAGGTTGCATATCCGCTACATACTGGAGTTCTCGGCATAAATACTCTGGCAGAAGATTATTTTTCATTTTGAACACCATTTTTAATACATTGAAAATCGTTCGCTGATTAACTGACACCCATTTAAGAGTATTTAAGATTGCACTAATGAGCGTTCTTTTATGGCAACATAATATGCTCCTCATTTCCCTGTTTTGTAATTTTTGTAACCTTGCCATCTGTTCCTTCGTACACATAAAGAGAATTGATTGGCAATACTTGAAATGTGGCATAATTATGCTATATGAATATTAATTGCATTTTCCATCGATAATTTCTTATTCTATTCATAAATCCAATATTTTTAACTATTTTTGCACATACATAGTCTACACTTTGAAGTAAGTTTTTCATCACATTCACTTGTTCAATCAACACATTATCCATAAACACATAAACTCTTTCATCCGAATTTAGAACCATACATTTAGTTTTTGTTACATTCAGCTTAAGTTTATTCATTCTTAACCACACATTCAGTCTTCATTCAACTTTACAACACATTCATTTAAGCACATTCCCGATATAAAAATTAATGTATCGTCTACAAAAAGTGTTATTTCGGAGTTCCTTAGCATGCGCACAATATCATTTATATATACTATAAAAAGTAGTGTTGCTAGCACTGATCCTTGTGGTACTCCTAGCCGATTAACATTCTTATTTGATATTACACTATCCACCTTGGTTCTTTGTGTACGGCCATCCAAAAAACTCTGAAACTATTCAACTCTTTTCCGCGAATCCCAATTGTTTCGAGTTTATTATTTAAAATATGTCTATCGATGGTTTCGAAGGCTCTTTTTAAGTCAAGAAACACAGCTACAAACATGTCTCCCTTATCAATTTTTTCTTTCCATTTCACGATCAACCCAGTTAAAGTAGATTCGCATGAAAGGCCAGTATCTAAATCCTGACTGATATTCTGATAAAAATTGATTCTAGGTATCGTGAAAACTGCATTTGTGTAGCTTTCTCTAAAACTTCCTCCTCCGAAGGTAGCATATTGACAGGCCTAAATTCCTCGCAATTTTTTGTTTTCCCCACCTTTGATATTGATACGATTACAGATTCCTTCCACGCTTCTGGAAAAACGCCGTTTTTAAATGATGTCTTTATAATATCCAATAGTGCATTTATTGTCGTTTCTCCTCTATCTTTAATCATTTTAGCTCTAATACGATTAAAATCTAGTTTTTATTTTCCCCAGTATATTGTACACATCTTGATAACTCACTAAGTCAAACACAAATTCGCTTTCAATGTTACTTGCATTTTCGTATTGCATTGGCGCTATAGAATCATGTATATCCTCAATGCTGCTGATAAAAAAGTCATTGAACTCCTCCACTATTTTCCTTTTATTTTGAAATATCTCATTTCTGAATCTAACTTCCTTTATTTCTGTTCTACCTTGCTTTAATACTAGTGATTTTATTACTTTCCACATTGATTTTGGGTCATGGGTGTTCACGATTTTCGGTTTGATGCTATTTGCTTTAGCTTTTTTCAGATTAAGATTGTATATATTACGGATTTCCTTATACCGCTCCCAATCACTCTCTTCTTACAACATAGTTGCTTTCCTATAGGTATTTATTTTGTAATGCTTCATTTTACGAAGCACTTCATTAAACCAATCATTTTTTCTTTCACATACCTGTCTTTTTACCACGAAAGTTCCGTTACTCTTTTTATTTCCTTGGAAAAAATTTCAACTTTGGAGTTTACGCATTGAACATTACTTATACTTTTGATCAGACTCGTGTTTATTTCTCGCATATAACTTTCTTTGTTATTGTTATTGAGTACTTGAAACAATTTGCTTAATATCGGTTCTTTCAGCGTAATAATTTCTATTTGGTAGCACTATCTCAATAGTTTCATGGTCACTAATTTTCCATTCATTTTTTACATTGGCCTTAATAACATTGCAGTTTGAAACTACATAATCAATTAATGTTCGCGTATTCTGAGTAATTCTAGTTGGTTGATCTATCCACTGCTTGCATGCATAGTCTCCAAAAGCTTGTTTCAGTTCTTCTCTATATGTTTCCTTTTCAAGCCAATTTATATTAAAGTCACCAACAACACAAAATCCCTTGCATTTCCTCCAACTCTTCCATTAATGTAGCAAAGTTATCACAAAATAATCTCTTACTGGCTTGTGGTGATTTATATAGCACAACGACGTTAATTTTGCAGTCGTGTATTGCCAACCTTACTACCAACCACCACATATCTTTATTTATTTCCACTTTTTTCAAACTTCATAATTCCATCCCTTTTTGAAATAAATTGCCACACCTCCGGTGCGTTTTGAAATACTATCACCTCTTATAACGTAAGGCCCTCTATGTACATATAGACTCCCCGTATTTCCTTTCTTTGCTAGTATGCTATCTTTTTCGCTTGTACACTAGACATTCTGTAGCTCTTGCATGGTGCCTAGTATCTAGTTTCATATTTAATTTTACATTTGCCGCTAAACAGTTCGCGCATTTCTCTTCATCACTTTGACAATTCTTTTCATCATGCTCATTAGAACATCGTGCACACACTTTTCTATTTTTACAGACTTTGCCTGAGTGATTAAACTCCCAGCATTGAAAACAAGCTTCACATTTAGCCATTCATATACCATGCACTTACTCCATCCTGTATTAAGCCTACTCTCTTTCATTATTTCTTTAAAAGTTTCCATATTTACTTCAATTATACCATTGTACCTTGTGTGCTTGTGTTGTGATTTCTTGCGTGTTTCAACATTTTTAAAACTTTTAGCCCCTTAATATTATTTTGCATGCTCAAAGCTTGGACAATTTCTTCCTCCGTCAATTTTTCATTCATTCCGCATATATTTTTTCGCATCAATGATTCTACTAATTTACTCCTAATTTACTTTTAACCTGCTGTTCCACCTTTCCCACTGACTCACTGTTATCACACTCAATGGCGATTGCACCGTTATTTTTATTTATTACACCGTTGATTTTTAAAGATAGAGACCGCGGATCAATCACTTCCTTAATTTCTTCTCTTGTTTTGTTGCTATTCGGTTTAGCCTTTGGTTTTATTAAAAAAAGGTCTTACCTCACTCTCTTTCAATTGATCAGCGTAACTTTTCTTTAACCATGCTATTTTTTTCTTCATCTGATTTTTTCACTTCTTGCAATAACATTTTCATTTCATCTTCTTGTTTTTGCATGTACCTCTTATTTTCATTAAAACCCTAGCAACACACATTCAATTTTATCCGCTACGCTTATCATTGCGTTATCACAATCATCACAAATGAAGTTCAAATTTTTGTTTGAATTCATGGTATTAATTAAGTATTCTGTTAAACCCCACTGACATATAATAAGAATGGACTGCGCCATCCTATCTAATTCCTATAGTCAAAAATGGCACAAATTTTGGCTAAAATCTATTTATCTCTTTCAAGCTCAAAATGAACTGCAACCAATTTTGGAAACAGTACGGCTGTATTAATTGGAATGCATTGGAATTGACATAAAAATTCTGTTTATATACGTCTATCTCTTACAAGCTCAATGAAATTAGACAACAAATCTGCAGAGGATCACATTTTTTAGTAATATTAAATATTAATTTTTGGGTTAATTAAAACAAGTTTAACTCCCTAAAAAATTTTAATTTAATGCAATACTATTTTATAACATTTTTAGTGTTTCCAATCGAAAAATAATAATAAATTATGAATCGGTGTGCAATTGTACGAAATAAAGGGTTTTCCCAGCCTGTTCAATATTTGTGCCATTTTTGAAGCAGAACGCTCAGTCCATACTTATTATATGTCAGTGGGTTAAACCCACACATTTGATATGTACCCCACAACCGTAAAATCCGTTACAAATGCATTTTATATCGTTCCGACTAAAACCTTTATCGTATTTCTTGCAATTTAAATTCATTTTTAATCTCGATTTCAGGTTACTAGATCACCATTTAAAATCTATTGCCGTTATTTAATATTTCTCGTTAATTCACAATAAGCCGCACCCTTAAATCATATAACAAACAGGATAGGGTATAAGCATTTTTCTTGATGTAGTAGAATCGCATCGATGTGTTTATTTAGTCCACTGACTTATAACAATGGACTGAGCGTATTGCCATTTTCCTATAGGAAAGAATGGCACAAGTTTTACAGTTCTCTCTTTCGCCCTATGGCAGAGTTGGAGCTACCAACACAAAATATTACTTACTGAACGTTTACTTATGCCATTTGATGTCTTTATGTTGGCTGGAGATGCAATCACCGCAGAAAGAATTAGGTAAAGATAGTGTTTACCATGCGCCGTCTCTCTTGCCCATACGCAGGATTCAGTTAAGAATAACTTTTGAAAATTAAAGTCAGAATTAGTTTAATTTCTTATAAGAGTGCTTATAAGCGATTAAAACATCACTTGGACAAAAGAAAATAATTTTTTTTTAATTTATTTCGATTTACGGGTGTAAAATATCATCTGATTGGTTGAGTTTTACATATTTTTATGTAGTTAACGTTTTAAAGGGTGCTCTATCGGTGATATACAGAAACACAATATTTTTTGTGCCACATGAAATAGCAAATCGCTCAGTCCATTGTTATAAGTCAGTGATTTAGTCATGGAAGTCGTAAACTAAGATATTTTCAGAGCGGGCACATAATTTGGTGGTTGACACTTTATTAAGTTTTTTATATTTATAATTTTATAATATTTTTATAGGTTTTTAAGTTTTTAAGAAATTTCCTAGTGCCCCATTTATTTGCTGATAATATTTCTTGTCGTTGCCTTTGTATGGCTGACATCATATAAATAATCCTAAACCTTCCGTCAACTAACAATGACAATTCAATTGTAAGCAAACAAACCGGCATTGGAAAATGTTAAATTTTTTGCCACGGCTGTTTATTTTTATAAGTATTTCACATATATTTTATTTAAAACACTTTAATTTAAAAATTAAAAAATTAAACTTGCAAAGAATAGCCTATCCTGTTTGTTATATGATCTAAGACCGCACCGCTATCTATGCTGGCATGCATATGGACGTCCAATAGACCAATAATATCACCTGAATAACAGATTTATATTCACTTTTCCGCACAAACCATAAAATCTATTCATTTATAATATCCTACGTCAATTAACACATTAATTCCACTTTAATCCACAAAAGTTTTGCTTTTTCTCTAATCTGACAAACACATCCGCTCGGTTCAATGATCAACACATCACAACACATGACGACTTCCGAACTTGAAGGCCAGAATCTCATAAACATCTTTTAATTTTATGATATTATATCAAAGTTTGAAATGTGCTTTATAATGTTATACCACATCCTTGGCAGAAAAGGAAAAAACGTAGGATATTCGGAATTATTGAGTTGAGTCTTTGAGGTCACGATTTAGAAGAATATAAACTCCTTCCACATTCACCCTGTTCTACTTATGTTGGACTCACAAATTCTACGGAGTAGCGAACTTGACTTCAGTTGTATGGGGATGAATCCTAATAAGGGACCCAGACTAAATATTTCGTTAGTTCAATAGACAGGATGCGAAAATGTTCCCTTGTGAGCGGCTTATGATGTGGCTCGCGGCTCCCAAAATGCTTTTTGTGGCTGTTGTCACTCCCAACACAAAAGGAACTGTGAGCTTCGCTACCTATTTGCTCTTATTTCATGCATGAACAATTTCTTGCTTTGTTTATACTGTCTTTGCTCATCCTTTTTCAAGACACACAGTGCATTGAAATATTTTCCGTAAAATTTCAGTATGCCCAGTAAAAAAGAACTCAAAACTTGTATATAATATAATTTTTATGCTGGTCAGCCGGAGTGGTTTAATGGCTTGCTCGGGAGTTATTTAACGGCTCGGGATCGTGAGAGATCGTTAACTAAAAATATTTGGACTCAGGCTCGCGAGTAGGAGCAATTTTACAAAAAGATTTTCTAGAGCCAATCACGAGCGAGCAATAAGCGATAAGAGACGATAATATTGAAATTCAGGTAACATAGCGCCAGTGCTGCAGGGAATCGATATTTGAAATTATCATGGCATCGTTAAAAATCTGAAAGTTCTTTTTTGAACTTTGCCTAAAGCGTACCGTAGAGCATAATGCGTCTGATATCTGCCCAAATATGGGAACTGTATTCCAATCTATGCCTGATGTGAGACTTGTAGATTTTGCGATAAATCTGATGGAGTGCAATATTTCTGACTACTTTGAAACCGCGTCATTTGACGTACGAAAATTTTCTTACATACTGGCATTCATATAGGATACCAAAAAAAATTATTTTAGAGAAATTACAACTTTTTCCAGTCGTGAAGAAATTAACTTACCGGTGTAATAAATAAACGGTTAAGGGTAAACCTGTTTAAATAGAAAAGTAATCAAATCTGCTTTTAGTGTTTCCTTCTACAATATGTTTCAATTTGCATAGTTAAAATATGTGATTTTCCGTTATTCATTTATTATTTGACCTAGATGCAGTATCTGTAGGTATATTACTCATTTACGGACATTTATTTTCTAGCCCTTGATCCACATGCGATAAAAGAAAACAATCAAGGAACAACAAAGCCCGTGAGATTTGGCCGCCTGTTAGGAAATACTGTAGTGCAGTTTGAAAAAGTTGAGAACTCTTCACTAAATTTGGTAGGAAAAGCTAAAGGGTAAGCGATTTTATAAATTTATGAATTCACATAATTTTTATACCGTTATTTATAAAACAAAATTAGTCAATAATTTAGTTACTTAAGATTAGTCTTCAATTCAAGTCAGTATGTATACCGTGAAATGAATGCAAATAACTGGGAACACCGTTAACAAAACACTGAAATACCTGACTATAGAAGAACTACGCAGCCTTCACAACTCACCATCGTCCTGTATAATAGTTTAATAAACCTATTTTTAATTTAGTTAAGGTGTGTCAGTCCAGAAGAAACAATACTATACAGGAAAGATACATGAGTAGGGCACTAGAGAAAACCGGCAACAAATAAAATTGTTATAAGCAGACAATTGTTCTTCTTTTGTGTCTGCGGGACAGAGTAGAACACAAAAGAACACTTCAAGGCTACTATTTCAATTAGTTGGCAGTACTTTTGATGGGTAATTTAGATTAATTATTAACTGACCTTTTTAACACTTTAATTAATTTTATCTGTTAATTACTTTCCATCCGATTTCAATTTAAAAATCTGATCAAATATATGATTTCAATGAAGCAAACATAACAAATATTTAGCTCACTTCAATCCACAGAACAAGATGTCGTCTCCAATATATACGTGCTCTAGAATAGTTTTTCCACAACAATGAACTTACGCCCTCTATAGCATGGTCTTTTTCTTCTTCTCTTGCTCGGTTCAGAATTTAGTCTTTCGAATAACATCTGGATCAAAGATTCCAAACTCCTTCTGCCCAGATGATATTTGTGCTTTGTTTTTAAAACATTGTGAATAAGCTCAGAACGGTATAAAAATTGTGAATGAAAAATACGTTGGACACACTTATAAATTGCTCAGCTAATTTTATAAATTCTTGCAGAAAAGTTGTAAGGCAATCTATTATCAATCCTGACTGGGATTTTGGGAAAATGGGAATTGGTGGACTTGATAAGGAATTCAATGCTATATTCCGTCGTGCATTTTCGTCGAGAGTGTTCCCGCCTGAACTAGTTGAACAATTGGGCTGTAAACATGTTAAAGGTATTTTACTTTTTGGTCCTCCAGGTACTGGAAAAACCTTAATGGCTCGACAAATCGGCACAATGCTAAATGCACGTGAGCCAAAAATAGTAAACGGCCCTCAGATTCTGGACAAATATGTTGGTGAATCAGAAGCAAATGTTAGAAGGTTGTTTGCGGATGCTGAAGAAGAAGAAAAAAGGGTGAGTTGTCTGTAAATCATAAAATTAATTAAATAATTTCTCTAAACACGCATTATATAGCTTGGACCCAATAGTGGATTGCATATTATTATATTCGATGAAATCGATGCAATTTGTAAAGCCAGAGGATCTGTTGCTGGAAATAGCGGAGTACATGATACCGTTGTTAATCAGTTGCTTGCTAAAATCGATGGAGTGGAACAGTTGAATAATATCCTGGTTATCGGAATGACCAACAGACGGGATATGATTGATGAAGCTCTCATGCGACCGGGGCGATTAGAGGTACAAATGGAAATTGGATTACCTAGTGAAGAAGGAAGGCAACAAATTCTTAATATTCATACAAAACGTATGAGAGATTTCAAAAAGATTTCTCCAGACGTTGATACAAAGGTAACAATAGTTCTTGTTTAATCTTTCTATTTTGTTTATATCTTTGTATAATATGTACAATAATCACAAATTTTAGGAACTGGCTGCCCTGACTAAAAACTTTAGTGGTGCTGAATTGGAAGGTTTAATACGTGCTGCTCAATCAACGGCTATGAATCGACTTATTAAGGCATCATCAAAAGTAGAAGTTGACCCTGATGCAATGGAAAAATTACTAGTGAATAGGGCAGATTTCTTGCATGCGTTAGAAAATGATATTAAGCCGGTATTATAGAAAATATTCTAATTAGATAATGTACAGGGCTTGATTGGAGACAAATTTTAGGCATTTGGAACAGCCCAAGAAGCTCTTGATAATTTCCTTTCTCGAGGCATAATTAACTGGGGTACACCAGTTGCAAACATACTTGAGGATGGAATGTTATACATTCAACAAGCTCGGGCGACTGAATCTTCTGGTCTTGTATCTATATTAATCGAAGGATCTCCAAACTGTGGCAAAACAGCCCTGGCAGCTAAATTAGCAAAAATGTCAGATTTTCCCTTTGTTAAAGTCTGTTCACCTGAAGATATCGTTGGTTTTACAGAGTCAGCTAAATGTCTTTATATAAGAAAGGTGATAACGTGAAACAATTTGTTATGTACACACAAAATTGTTTTATATGTATATATTTCTTTTTTCTTTAATTTTAAGATATTTGATGATGCATATCGCTCAACCTTAAGTTGCATTGTTGTTGATAATATCGAAAGACTGTTGGACTACGGTTCCATTGGACCTCGATATTCTAACATAACTCTACAAGCATTATTGGTTTTGTTGAAGAAACAGCCACCGAAAGGTCGAAAGCTACTGATTCTCTGTACAAGCAGTAGAAGGTAAGGAATTATCTGTTTGGGTGAATTTATTTACAAAATATGTACGATATCGCTCGGTAAGTTAAAATTTGTAAACGTCCTATTTGATGCACTTAATTTCGTCGTGCAAATCATGATTTTATTCGTATCCTAATTTAGCATAATTATTATCATGACTCACTCATACGCCCCAAGAAAGCATACTAGCATAGATGGCACAAGAACTAGATGTCGCATACAGTACCAAAAAAGTATACAAAATTTATATGTCTTGGTAGTCCATTCCGGAATGGATCATAACATTTGAAATGATGTATACGTCGAGTGATTCATATTTTTTCGTATCTGAAGTGTTGAGGAAGTCAATCAAATGTATACAAAACTGCTATTATAAAAATATTTGCTTTCGGCACGCTCTAAAACATGTTATAGTCCATTCCAGAATGCACTACCCATTTCACAATCTGTATACTATGCTCTAGTATGCCATGCGGCATCTAGTTCTTGTGCCATCTATGGTATTAGGCATCTCTTTCGGAACTCTCCGCATTTCCTGATACCCTCAGGATTTTATTTGAAGTGCATATCGGGAAATATGCTACTGTTCATCGTAGAAAATCTAAGGTCATCTATATCGACCAATAAAAGTTATCATGTTTGAAATTCCGAAGATCTCATATTTCCTGGTTCAAGCTTTACCATCAATCGCAGTCTCTTTCTCGAATTTCAGCATATATGAGCGTACTTTAGTAAGGACTTCGACAAGTTATCTCATTCCGTAATACAGTTTAAAATCATAATGTATAAGCTATTATTTCTTAAATGGACTGCGTATAATACATATGTATATATAGATGGGTAGAAAAGATAAAATATTCCATCATTCCATTTTTATAGTCTAGATGGCTTCGTCTAGCATATCTAAAGGGAGCCAGTTAGGCTCGTTGTTTTCTTTCTTTTTATTAACGACATTGTAAAATCTTATTTTATGCTAATGGGATAAGTTTTTTTCTCAAATTAAATTTCCCTAATGACAGTACAGATTTGGTTTTACGCTTTGTGTAATAGCAATAATTTAGTACTCAATATCGAAACCTATCACTTATTACTATAAATTCTCAGATTCTACTATTCGTCGTGTGGGCTCTATCCATGACTTTATCTCTCCCACACAAACTTACATTAAGCTGGTTTTGATAATCAAACTACATAAAACATCCCGGTAGATTCTCTTCAACTTCTAAAACTTTTCTGAACAGCACTTACACCCAAAGATACAAATTAGAACAATATGAAAAATACTTAAATTTCTTGCACAAAGGTAATTTACAAGATCCTCTTTCAAATTCTGTACTGAAAAAAGAAGAATTTGTAAAAATGTACCGAGTAGTAAAAATCATTTAATTTCGAAATAAGAAAATGGTCAAACTTGATGCTTAAATTCAACTCATTCGAACAAAGATGCAATGAACCATTTTGTTTGTTTAAGTAAAAAGTAGTATCAGACTTTTCAATCTTGATTTGCTACAACCATAGATTAATAAAGTATTTCATACGTAGATAGCAAACGCTGAACAAAGAAATGGAACGCTTTTTCTATAAATTTCGACATGAGATTGCCTCCCATCACTGACTTATAACAATGGACTGAGCGATTTGCTATTTCATGTGGCACAAAAAATATTGTGTTTCTGTATATCACCGATAGAGCACCCTTTAAAACGTTTACTACACAAAAATATGTAAAACTCAACCAATCAGATGAAATTTTACACCCGTCAATCGAATTAAATTAAAAAAAAATATTTTCTTTTGTCCAAGTGATGTTTTAATCGCTTATAAGCACTCTTATAAGAAATTAAACTCATTCGGACTTTAATTTTCCAAAGTTATTCTTAACTGAATCCTGCGTATGGGCAAGATAGACGACGCATGGTAAACACTATCTTTACCTTATTCTTTCTGTGGTGATTGCATCTCCAGCCAACATAAAAACATCAAATGGCATAAGTAAACGTTGAGTAAGCAATATTTTGTGTTAGTAGCTCCAACTCTGCCATAGGGCGAAAGAGAGAACTGTAAAACTTGTGCCATTCTTTTCTATAGGAAAATGGTAATACGCTCAGTCCATTGTTATAAGTCAGTGCCTCCCATACAAAGAGCACGCTCACCCTGTTGCTTATACGCCTAAGCAGACTGCGGTTCACTCAGCATGAGCTGTCTTCTGTGTGATGTTACGAAAGAGGTAAATGCGAAAACTGCTTAGTGCTTTATCTGATTATTTTTTGTATTGTGATTTAGGGGTATTCTAATAAGAAAGAACGCGTGTGTTCCTGAAAATTTTTGAAGAATGTTAATTTCCTTCATATTACTAATTGCGAGTGAAAATGTAATCTTATATTACTTTTGAATTCGTAACAGACAGAAAAGCAGTCCTTACCTAATAAGTGGCAGGAAATGAGAGTACCTCTTGCCACTCAAATTTTTAGTCGAAACTGTGCTGCAGCTGCTTTTCTTCTGGTTATGGACAAGTATTTGATTGTTTGAATAGTAAGATGCCATTTGGAGGGAACATATATAGCAGTGCATTGAAAAGAAATGGACCAGTTAGGCAATACTTAATTGATATTTTACCTTATATTGAAGCAATATCGCTAAAGAAAAAAATGCAAAACTATTGCTTACAAGGGCTTTGTCAGTCTATATCAGCAATTTTGAATATGTCGGAAGAAATATTCGATGATAATCCGAAACTTAGTTTTCTTTTAACATATAAATTTAATCAAAATCCAATTTAAAATTTATTTACTTTAATCAGACACAATGGAGGTGATAACAAAAATATATCAGCGAACGATTTTATGTATATAGTAGCCCGTATAACTTCAAATAAACTTATTATAAGCTTAAAATCAATAAGAATATCTTGTAGACGAAGTTTTTAAAGAAGTTGAAACTGATAATAATCAGTGTTTCTCTAATAGTTTAGTGTCTGTAGAAAATATGAACAGTAATACCACAGATAATACTTCTGCTTTACAATTTGAAGAAATTAAAAGTCAAGAATATGACGTGGTACTGGACAATATTTGCACTTCTAATACTGAGAATGTTGGCGCAGAACACCTTTCCACTCGATATTTTGTAGGCTACGTAATTTCAAAGTTACTTTCTTCCATAAATAATTGCCAAAAACGTTGCGTTAATATGAAAAGATCTGGGGAAATACATAGTTAAATTTTCGCACTCTTCAGAATTTTTAATATACCATAAAGATTACTCTCATAAATCGGATTTTGGTAGTCTTGTTCCTCCCAGTGATAAGTATTTTGAGATTTGTAAATTGCATGTTGCAATTTTTAAAAAAATATTTTACAAGACCCCTCATATTAAAAATATTAAGTATACCATAACTAAATATTGTATTGATAGAACCAATGGTATGAGGGAATTTTCAGCCTGGTTTTCAACTGACGACACCTGTTACGAACATCACATTAAAACTCTCGACATATTAATTGGTATCCTCTTGAAAAACAACTGTTTATGAAAAACGAAAAATATGCAGTCTTTTTTTACAAAAAACCAATCTGTAATAATACCAGATCCAAAGCTAAAAATTATAAAATCATAATTTTAATACTCCAAACAATTTGAAATATGAGATGTTTCTCTTTCCGTTTTAAGAATTTTTGGAGTAAGTAAATTACATTTACCAAACGGACGGACATGCAAAAATCAAAATAACTTTTAATATTATGCGTGGGTGTCCAATCCATTTTACTCTACCATTATTGTTTCTGTGCGTTACAAACGGAATGACAAACTTACCCTATAGATTTAATCTAGGTTATAAAAAAAGCTACTTAAATGAAATTAAGGTCAGTATTATAATTTCAGTTAAGTAAACGATAGAAAAATCACTTATCGTTAATTCAAATATGATATACTTTCGGGAACATACGAGCACAACATAAAAAGTACATTCTAACTAGAAAAGAGGTTATAACTACGATACCCCTTTGGTCTAGAATATTGACTATTTACCCAGTATACGAGAAAAATCGTAAATTTTGTAAGCCAACTACATGAATTAAATTTATCAACAGTAATTAGTCTAGAGAAGTCAAAAATTTAGAAAATGACTTGAAATATTACGGAATTCCCAACGAGGTAATAACTAAAGGAGATGCAATCATATGTACGATCCGTGTACATGAGCGTACCCAAAATTGCCCTGCCTTTTTGTATGTTTCATTCCGCCATTTTTGGTCTTCGCTGTCAAATCCATACTTCTCTTCTATATACCTTGGGTTTGGTTTATTTTGGGCTTGGCGCATTGACGCAGGAAAACCCGTAAAATAAACGTAGGGGCACGAAGCAAATAATTACTTACAAACTTTTCACCACTGAACTTTTCTTCGTAATTATTAACTTTTTTATGTTGATGTTTGTAAATTCAGTAAATACTTTTGAGTATACGAAAGTAAAAGCGATTAAAATTGCGCACAGGTTGTACAATCTTGTACAGGTTACAAATTTTACGGCGCTTATGTACCAACAATACCAGGTCAGTGAGTTAGAAACTGGTACGTGATATTTTCTCATTTTCATCTCCTTTAGTTCTTACCTCATTGAGAATTCCCAAGTAATATAAGATTACATTTTCATTCGCAATTAGCTATGAAGGAAATTAACATTCGTTCTTTCTTATTAGAATACCCCTAAATCACAATAAAAAAATATACAGTTAAAGCACTAAGCAGATTGCGCATTTACGTCTTTCGTAAGATCACACAGAAGACAGCTCAGCCACTGCTCATGCTGAGTGAACCGCAGTCTGATTAGGCGTATAAGCAAAGCAACAGGGTGAGCGTGCTCTTTGTATCGAAATTTATAGAAAAAGCGTTCCATTTTTTTTGTTCAGCGTTTCCTATCTACGTATGAAATACTTTATTAATCTATGCTACAACTGACTTGTCGTCTCTTACAATAAATGGCTCAGAATATGAAATTAGCAGAAAATTCAGGGGGTGAGTCCCAGAGATCCGACATTTAAGCACTGAGACCGAAATGATCATTTGAGATATCGCTCGTATTTACATTGAAATTATCGATATTTTTATAGGCTTGTAGAACGTACTAGTTTTATTAAATATTTCTTTTTATTGATTAAAATAAATTTGTGTGTTCTACAAGAGATCTTACTTTTTTTCACTAGGCAAGTTCTAGAAGATATGGAAATGCTGTCTGCTTTTACTTCAATTCTGCACGTACCCAATTTATCTCATCCTGATCATGTTGCAGCAGTTTTAGAGGACGCTGAACTATTTTCCAAAAGCGAACTTCAAAATATTGCAAAGAAAATGCATGGAAAGCGGTAAATTAAATTTATTTATTTTATATTGTCATTATGAAATTCATATTTCTATTTTTCATCTCCAGTGTATTCATCGGTATTAAAAAATTATTGGGACTTCTTGATATGGCCCGACAAACCGAACAACAGTATCGTGTTATAAAATTTTTGTCTAAAATGGAAGAAGAAGGTGGCATGGATATGAGTGCAGTAGGACATTAACTGATAAAGGACTAGCTACTTAACATCTCCATTGTAATGTTTAATGATATATTTTAATAATTCATATCTACAGATACCAGATATAACTTACTGCAAAAACTCAACCAGTTTAACAATATTAATGGTGGTAGCAAAACAAAAATTAAGAAAAACTGCTTTTATTGTTCTACGTTATATCATTGAAATTGAATTAATCCGACAGTAATTCTAACAATTAATAATAATAATAGATAAAATACTTGTCAATTTATTATGAATGACACACGGATGTTACCTGGCTTAGAATGAATTTCGATCGTAGAAGTACATAATAGTACTTAATATAAAAATTGTTGGCATCGATAAATTTTATTTGTGATCATTTTGTAAAAATCAATGACAACATTTAAGCGATGCGATCATTCCAACTATACACGTATATTTATTTAGATACTTTTAAAATAGTCTAAGCGAATTGTTTTCCTATATCTCTTCCATTAGTTTTTTGTTGTCATAAGTGTCGACACTAATTTGCTATTTTATTTATTAAAAATAATTGAGTTCGATTATTTATAAAAGTAAACTAAAAAAATGTCTTTTGCTTAGCTTTAATATTCAGTTAAGAATGAGTTAATGGAAAAAATGTATGTGTAAATTTACAGAATGAATGAATAGAAAAAAAAATTAGGAAATTTTCTGGTAAAGGAAAATTCAATTACTAGAGTAAAAATTTACCTATATATATATATATCATGTGCATAAGAATAAACTGTGTATATTAGGACTATGACGGTTTGAAAAGTTTGGTGATTTAAAGTACTTTCGTATACTTTCTAAAATTACGGGAGCCTATTATGTAATTTGTTTCACTAAAAACGATTTCTTATAGATGAATTGCGTAAAAAAAAAGTTATTAGAAGTAACATTTAAAATGAAATTCAGTTATGAAAATAAATTCAAGTTACTTATGTGGTAGCGCATTGCGCACTTTAGTCTAATGGAATTTATATATTGTTAAATTACGTAGCGTGTTATGAATAACTTGGAACCGATTCACGTATTTCTTATTCAAGTAATTTAGCTATATTTTCCTTATTTTAATTGGATTTCGACTTTAATATTAGTATCTTCGCGTCAGATTCAAGTAATTCAGCTGTGAATATTAGACTCCTTCATATTACTTTGTTTTTAAACTTGGAGAAAATACTAATGTAAGCAATAACAAAATAGCTTTGTGTGTTGTTATTTACGTAGTTAAAGAAATATATTTACTAGAAAAATGAATCATAAATAGTTGTTCTAGTTATTTCAAAGATTTTTGAAAGATTCTGATACACTGCACTTCTAACCAAACTCAAAGCCATTGATCTGGATTCTTACTATCTTGTATTGTACACCTTATAATCGGACGGTTATATGTCGTATAGTAGATAGCATTACCTCTGATTTACATAATATTGATTCTTTTCTTTCTCCAGCTCTAATAATTAATGATCTACTGTCTCTTGCTTTCAATCTCATCTATTGCTTTGCAGAACACAGTATTATCAGTATCACTCATTTGTTTGACTCTGCTGCAGACTTGAAAGCGCTACAAGAATGAAATGAAAATGTATGATTAGATTACTAAACGACGAGGTGAGCAATATTTGACAACGTACAAAAGAAGGCCTTTAGACTCATTGTCGATGCGACAATAACTTCTGCGACTAATACCGTGCACCGATGTAATCGGATTGGTTGTTTCTTTTTTTAACCGATATTTCTATGGTTTCTGTTCCGAACAAATACCTTGTTGAGTTCCCTATAGACAACAGTCGCATCGTCCGTATTTTAATATTGAATCCTTTTTAACCCAAACCGTTTTTTTTTTTTTTTTTTTTTGTAGACGCAACCTTATGCAAAAATTGCTAAGTCCCCAATCCAGTTCAAAAGCA
Organism: Dioctria rufipes; assembly: GCA_963924295.1. Lineage (NCBI taxonomy): Eukaryota > Metazoa > Arthropoda > Insecta > Diptera > Asilidae > Dioctria > Dioctria rufipes. Next base: position 42,404,226 of record OZ002742.1, read on the forward strand.
CTATCCTTTTGAATGAAAATTCCTCGAAGGACAGGCCTTATAAAGCTTTCTACCGTTAACCAACGCTAATAAGGCCTTGAAATATGTACTTGATAGTTTCCCAAAACATTACAGCTCTCCATGTATGTCATAACATTGGGATGTATTTGGTTCATCGAGATTGAATTCCGTCTCATTACTTTGGTAATATTTTTCGTATTTGAATTTCCCAAATTTGGCAATAAAAAAATACATAGATTTTCAAGATCTGCAAATTTTTTAAATAAAATTGATTAAGTAATTCCTGTAAACTGATTTTATTATTTTATGGAAATATTTTGTAAAGGAAAAGAAAAAGCGTGTTTGATCCAATGATTATTCACAACACTGTATACTTGATTCACAAGGATTACTCGTAATCGAAATCTTTAAATAGGCCCATAGAACTTATGTTGGAATTGTCAAATTTGCGTGATAGCAATTTCGTGTTATACAAAAATCTATTATTGTTAAAGAATATTGTCACAAAAATTTGTTATTATTTATTCTAAAGGAATTAAATATTAAATTACTTGATTATTGCGTTTAACAAAATCATTATTACGTAAATTTAAAAGATATGTACAGAGACATGAATATGGAATGAAATTGTTAAAGGTGTGATACCTACTTTATTACGGAAATCATGATGTTCGTTGCGAGCCAAGCTGAATGAAAATTCAGGGACCAGGGAACCTTTTATGCAAGTCAAAACGAAATCGTATTTTCTGACTGAATTTGAATTTAGCTTCGTTCTTTGACTATCTTTTAACCTTTCATAATAACGCTCCAGTTAAAGAGAGCGGTTTGTTAACACAGCCATAACAGACAATTTTCTTAAATAAGACTACATATTTTCATTTCCAATCCCACATAAAAGTTTTTTTTAGATTTGAATTTGACTGTCACGTTACAACGCTTAATGAATATAATGACGCATCTATAGATTTACCTAATAAGCGATAACATCAAAAAATTAGACACAAACAAGGGAGGAATAGGTATATTACAAAAACTCGACGGACCACACACCGAGGATGAGGTTGGATCACTTCATGGAACTGCGATATTTGATAATAAAATTTCTTGCTTGTTCGTTCCAGGCAAAGCTATCTTAATATTCTTTCAGAGTGAAGCTATGACATTTGTATCTAATTACATTACATCGAATTGAACTAAAACTATATACACATAAAAAAATTAGATAAAAGAGAATGAAATCTAATAAAGGGATAAAATGAAAAATAAATAGACCAAGTTTATTTCTCATCGGCGGCTTCCACCACAAATTACTAAAGCTATTGTGGTGCGGGAATATTTGCGAATGACATTTAATTCCGCACTTTACTGGTACAAAGGAACGTAATCTTCTATCTGCTGAATATGGCACAAAGTTGAAGAAAAGAAGTACTAGTAATTCAAAAGCCACCAATTACAATATTTGTTCTTGTTCGTCAGACATTTATGAAGTATCTATAAAAAGAATTTCAAAAAAGATCACATGAGAAATATTAAACACATTGAAAAAATTCTTATTATTACATATATTGCTAAAGAAAATATAATGAAACTAGAGTTTATTCTTATTTCAGAAATTTACAAAAACAAAATTATAATTCTAAAATTATGGTGGGGAAAATACATATAGGGCAATATTAATCGACCAAGATTATATTCGATTCGGTATGAAGTCTAATCAACACAACCTGTATAGATATTTGCAATACCACCTCAGAGAAGTCGTTTTGGAAAATAATCTAGCCTGGTTAATGAATAAGCTCTAGTTAAGATGTTCTAAAAATAGTCTATTGAATAATCTTAGTCGATGCACATAGCCCATAGGGTGTTATATATATTGACAATTTACTCTTACATCCAGGGCAAACTTGGATCATCAGATTTACTTTGCAATCGTAATATAAGATTATATAGATGCAAAGCCGGTCCCAATTTTAGAGATAACCCCCTAACAACATCAGATCTTTTCATTAGTAAAAGTGAAGCTCCATCTATTTCATTTTGACGGAACACATCAGCTTCACGTGGAAATTTTTTTTCAATGTATTTACAAACTCTCTCACATGACCAACCGCTAACATCAGGAATTTCATCTTCAAATAATTTTTCCTTGATCCTGTCTTTATGTTTTGCTTGATCTTTAGCTTTATTCTTATCATCTTCATCAGTTAATAAATTTTCTGTATTTCCATTATTTTTTCTTTCATAGAAAGAATGAATATCAAATACATCCTGTTTGTTTACCTTTAATTGAGAGGAAGTATTTTCAATGTCTTCTTGTCCAACATTCATGGGGATCTTCTCAATGACAACACTCTTATTAATATTTTGGCAATTACTGCACTCCCAATTTAGTTTGTTAAGTGCCTTATTAATTGTGGGAGTATGACAATTTAAATGATATGCATCTACGCATACGCAACAAGTAATAAGGATTCCCTGTAAATTTTTTTGTTAAAATAATTTAGTAAAGTCTGGACAGAGTGGATAATTACGGCTACTGAAGTTTCGTAGCACACAACACAAGTTGTACAATTCTTACAACGCCAGTGCTCCTCTAATAAATTTTGATTTTGGAAGCAAATTTTAAGACAGATCGGATGTACTACAAAAAGAAATTAGGCAAAGTATTTTTCATAGCAATATACATTAACGTACCTTTGTAATTACAATCTTTGCAGGGAATAAGTTTTCTCCCTTTCTTACTTTCTTGTTTTCCACAGATCATACAGCAGTCACTGATATGAGGCTCCAAAATTGGAGGATGTTTCTGCTGTTCAGATTTTTCATACTTTTTCTGATTATCTACTAGTGTTTTAGCGACAGTTACAGTACTGGGACTCTTTATTTTCTTAATTTTTGGAGGAGAATCACCTGTTAGTTCATTTAAGCAAACAGTCGCACCAACGCTTAGTGCTCGACTAGAACGTCTTCTTGGCATATTGTTTTCAGAAGGATCGAATACAACTTTCGCCTTCTAAAATTTGGAGAATTTAAAGAAAAATGTCTAAACCTGTCTGTTACTTACTTTGACTCTGCCTCCTGTTCGAACCACAGGTACATCCTCCAATAATGAATTCTGTCTATTCTTTACTCTTGGCATAATTCAGATAAGCAGCCAACGGTCTTTACGTATTCGTTTTGAATAACAATAATAATTTATCGAGTAAATTTGAATGCCCAGTACAGCAGGCACAATATTATAACCAAATCGACCAATTTTCCCAATGAATTGTGAAACCACTATAAGAAGCTCTTCTTAAAAACAGAAAATTAGCAGCATAACAGAACAGAACGGACATTTACCATTTTTAAGAACTAACTTGCTTCTTCTTTTTTAATATGTTAAGCATAACAGTGTCATTGAGCAAGGTCTATAGAAGAGAAACTATTCCCATTATGAACACCGTTCCGCCATATTGTCTGAATTTTTCTTTTCCTATTGTTATTAGTGGACGAAACACGTCACAGCACATCGTCTGCTTGTCAAAATTCGCTTAACTGTGTACCGCGGTTTTATTGAAATTTTACCGAGTTATTTTGAGTGATTTGTAAATTAAAGAACAAGTAAATGTTTCTGGAAATTATGAAGTGCTCTGTGCCTAATTGTAAGAACTATTTCAAAAAGGACTCCGCAAAACAAGACGTAAAATTTCATGCATTTCCCACAGACGCTGTTACTAGTGTATTTGTATGGCGAAGCAATTTGAGCTTCTGGCAATGTTACTGAGAACATTTATTGCCAACTGTAGAACGTCAAAATAAAAACCCACTGTAAAATTTCCAAATCTTATATATATATATATATATATACAAACGTTTGCAATGAGGTAGAAGAAATCTCGAAGATTATGAGTCAATTTTGAAAAGTTGGCACACGTTTCAACTCATCTATTGGTGGAAGAGTATTTTTAACTGTTTGCTGATTTATTAAGTGCATTTTATATTTACTTCATTTACTAAATTTAGGTTTTCAAATGCGATAAAATGTTCGGAAGGAGGGTGTGCTTTAACGCATTGAGATTTCACACATTTCATGTCTATATTAGAGTTGATATCTGGCCTGAAATTGTCCGAGCATAGGTTATACGTGGATTCATACATCAAGGTCTACTACTTTCCACCAAAGCTATTTGAGAAATGGATACAGAAATGGATATACAATCACAAGGATACTAAAATGTACTCTTCCAAGCAACTTTCTAATTTAATTGCGTTTGATTGCACAAGTGAAAAAAACACACGACAGAAACTTTTAAATATTATAGAGAATCTCAATGATGGTAGCTAAAACAAAACATTTTACACCTTTTAATTATTTATATTTGTTTGCAGTAGCACAACTATATTTTACTTATTTGGTTATTCCTTTGTATGTAAAGCATGTCAATAGCACAATGAACAATATTATATTAGTACAAAACGTGTATGTATGTATATTTGAAAACGAATATAATTTATGTCAATCTTATGCTGTTTTTATTATTCCTCAAAGTCAATCGATTCATAGGTAGTTGATCTAAAACTAGTGGCGACTGGAAGTCAAAAGGGCGATCCCATCTCATCATCAACATTAAAAAGCCAATAGTTATTAGAGAATTTATTTCAGGTGAACTTGTAACTAAATCCAATTCAGCATTCAGATGTATTCTAAGCCCGTGATATTTTTTTTTATATCAAAAATAGGAATTCGGTGGCACGATTAGGTTAGTGATACCGAGTAATAGTAAGAAAGAAAAAAAATTGTGTTGTAAGGATTTAGGGAGTGCAATTCAAATAAAATAATTAATTTAAAAGTGGATAGATATACGCAACAGAATTACATGTAACAATTTTAATTAAGTATTTACATACATAATTCAAACAGAAATTTACAATAATGAATTAATTATTATAACAATAGCAACTTTCACTTAATATTAATTAGGAGTGTTTGTTTTTATCTCGAGAGAGACTGCTGTACTCGCATTATTTCCAAGTGGGGTGCTTTTTTCTTTTTTGAGAGATAAATTCCTAAATACGAGTGTAAATTATAACACAACTATTTTTCTTGATTAAGTACATTTCTAAATTCTAATTTCTCCTGAATATGTCTGACTTTTATTTGAAGAAGCTGAAGAAGTTATTACCGAAATTATTCCAGGTTTGTTGTAGTCCAGGTGCTTTCATAATCATCGACATTACTTCATTGCTTACAGTCTACCACCACGAATTGATACTCACATTCTCATTTCCTCTGGGGAAATTTCTTGCTTGGGCAATAGATTCTATGGAAGTTTTTCCACTGCTCTGATCACCAACTACAACTACTCGAGGTAAGTGATCAGCAGGCGAATAACTGCAATCATATCCTGACAGTTCATCTAATACTTCAGAGTACTTCTTCTCCTTGTTGTTTTAATCGTGGATCTATAATATACCACATTGAAAACTTCCTTAACCGGACCTTGAGCAGCTAAATAAAAAGCTAGCTCATTGGAATCGACAAATTGCTGGGCAATATTTATTGCCATCGTTTCATCATTTTATACAAGCAAAACTTAGAACTTATTTACGTATTATCACAGCATTTTTAACTTTGGTTATAGCCGTCTTCAGGAGGGATTTCATTGTTTGATCCAGTTTAAGATATAATAACAATACTCAAATGGGAACGCGTAATCTGGAATAATAACATTAAATTTATTTTGATTAATGTAAGATTCCAAATAATTACAAACTAAGCTTCCACCAATTCCATGTAAAAGTTTTAAAATTGGGAAGAAATATAAAGCGCAATAAACAACAGTCTTTCCATTTTCCGAGAATTTCTTATTTAGTGAAGGTCATATTACCATCATTGTGATTAAGCACATAAAGTGAAATATATATTTTTGAAAGCACTTTGTGTTTACTTAGAGAGGATATACAGCCTCCTGTGTTCAATAGTTTCTCTTCAGAGCTTGGTGTAAGACCATTAAAAAATAACCATTTCTTACAAGCGCTCAATTCAAAGGTATTTACATTAAATAAACTCTTTAAGAAGACTATCATTGAATGTCAAATAAGTTATGGAAAATTAAGAAAACTTAACTTAAATACAACATTGCTTTATTTACTTGTCATCTTTCTTTGACATAAGAGAGCTGTCAGAGATTTTCTACTTTTCTCACGGCCAAGTGTCAAAATCTTAATGAGAATAGATTGTCTTCTATATACCTTGGCCCCTTGGCTCTATATTCCTCAAGCTTCACTCTGCTATATCTCATCGAGTCAAAGCTCCAAGCTCAATATAATAATAATAAGAAGAAGAGCAATACACTTGTATTGTATTTGTATTGTATTCCTGTTCCTCTGTCATGTCATTTGTCAATGCTGTGTGTTGAATTTCCTATTTCTAGGCCACTAGGGCTCGCTTCTTAAATCCGTTAAGCACAGCTTAACAGAGGTAACTTACGCATTGAAAATTCTGTTTAAAAAGATTCTTGTTATATTTAAAAGTATTTTTGGCATGGCCTGGAGATCGTTGGGAGCTAATAATGCGGATTTAATAAAGCAGCTGACAGGTAGGTATTTTAAAATTTTTGCAAAGAAATATTAATATTTTGGATATGGTATTAATTTTAGAAAATGGTGTTATTAAAACTGAGAGGGTTGCCCAAGCCATGCTAGCAACAGACAGAAAATTCTATTGTCCGAGAAATCCCTACATGGATGCTCCACAAGGCATAGGATATGGGGTAACAATTAGTGCTCCGCATATGGTAATATAGTTTTATTGTTTAAACATAAATTATAACACTTGTTTGTTTTTACTTTTTTTTAGCATGCTTTTGCCATGGAAATATTGAAGGATCATATTCGACCTAGTGGCCGTGTTTTGGATGTTGGCTCTGGATCAGGGTATTTGACTTCCTGTTTTATGAGATATATGGACTCTCAGACAGTCAATAATGAAGGAAAGGTGATTGGCATTGAGCATCAACCGGCATTAGTAAACTTAAGTAGAGAGAATATTAATAATGATGATCCACAACTGCTGGAATCTGGGAGAATGGTTATTATAGGTAAATTAGAAAAGTATATAAAGCACACAAAATGACTAGCATTCCATACTAATCATCATCAAAATAATCTTCACAATAAGTTGACAACTTTTTTGTATTTTTACTATATTGATTCATTTCATGAATTAGAAATATTTCTGTCTGACAATGGGCGCGTTTAGGCAGAGACCAAAACGGTCAAAATTACTGAATTTTTCTTTCACGTAATTAAAAACCATACCGAAGTGGTTGGTAATTTTACGTGGTTGTAGTAGTAGAGTAGTACTTCTTTTCTTTATTAGCTAGTTTGAAAAGTTTGAAAAACTTGAAAATTTTAAGTCAATTGTCTGGCAACTTCAGGCAGGGCACAAGAAAATACATGGCAATAATGTAATAAGTAGGCTCATTGTGGCTTCTAAAGGTTTACATTGACATGATATTCTTTTGTACCATTGTGCAGAAGGGAGATAAATTCCAAAGGTGCAATTGGGAGACATTTTTTAATGCATACGAAAACTAGGCTTGAAGAGTTTGTTGGCAGTTGAGGGAAAATTAATTCAAAAAGATATCTTCTTAGATATGTAGATCGAAAATTTATTTAGTAATATTTGCTATTCATTTACATTTTAAGTACATGGACATGGTAAAGTCATTATAATTGCTATTTAGTATAAATTTTTCACAAATTTAATAATTTTCTACTTCAAAGTATATACATATATTAATTTCTGACTTAACAATGGTAGGGAAATTACTAAATAATTGAAATCCTTTATAAATTAAACTGTTGCTGTTCTGTGAATATCTGTTATAATATTATGGAAATTCAAAATCACATGAGTTTCTCAGACTGTAAGGTCCATGCCACCCACGTAGTTAATGTATCTCAATAAATAGATAGGCATACCTATATTGATTTTTCATCTTAAATATAAATATCAAGACGTCCACTGCAATTCTGTATTACTTGTTTGACTCTTTGAGATTCTAACAAAATTTATTACACCAAGAATTGACCTCATCTCCATTTTGTAAGCATTGTAATCTCGATAACATGGTATTACACAAAAATAACACTGAAGAACAAAAATACTTAAAATGCAATTTTATTAGCACATTCTAAATACTAATTACACCCGAGAGACTCAGTCTTCTTTGAATTCTCTTTAAAAAATCTATATTCAGAGTTTTTCTCACGGTGTAATCTAGAGGGTGTCCCGTATATGGTCTTGCCCCCGAAAGCTATGGATAGGTGATGCTTAGACAAGCAAAGTATTTTATGGGTGGGAAGGGTAAAACCTAACAGTTTTCAAGATAACGGGACTTGAAAGATATTTGGATATGTTTTAATAGATCAGCACCCTGTAACTTTGAGCGTTACACCCTTTGTGTGATAGGTCATTTTAAAGCAAAGCTTTTGGGCTTCTTAAATTCCATATGAAAATTTGATAGTGATGTATTTTTTGATAAGAATAGCAGGTTAAAAAAAAAACAGTTAAAATTCCGAAAGTTTTACTTTGTTGAGGCATAACTACAAAGCGGAAAGGAACACGGTGAAAATTTATAGAGCATTCGAAAGGTCCAACGAATATCAACCTAAAAAATTTTAAATTATCATAGTGTGACGTTCAGAAGTTACAAAGTGATCTATAAAAACATACTCAAATATCTTTAAAGTTTTGTTATCTTGGAAAGCGTTAGGTTATCTCCTCTCCTAGCAATACAATTTTCTGCTTGCCTAAACATGAGCTATCCATGACCTTCGGGTGCAAGACCACATACGGGACACCCTGTATATGCAAGTCTAATTTCAAAATCTAATACAATACCTAAATATTTAATTTCATTCACTTGTTCTAAACAATCACCATCAATATTAAAATTCAAAACATGATTATAATAATAATAATAATAATTTTTATTAGCTTAACAAAAGCCACTTTTACAACAATAGTTTACATTTTCTCTCTTACGTAAGATATAATATTCTTTTTGAAATTTCTAAAATTTATTTCATACTTTAGTCTATCCGGCAGCTCATTAAACATACGTAATCCTCTAAACATTATGCTGTTCTGAGTTCCTGAACTCCGAAAAGATGGTAGTCTGAAGTCATTTGCAGATCTCAGTTCATACGGCTGGCTATCACGCACGTAATTTATTTGTCCAGTTAAATACTCTGGTAGCATGTTGTGTCTTATTTTGAATATGAATACAAAAACGTTCGCAGCTATTCTTTGCCGTACACTTAGCCATTTCAGTGCCTCCAACATGAATGTAATAGCTGTATATCTGCTACATCTGAGAATAATTCGCATTGCTTTATTCTGTAAGGTCTGCAGTTTTTGCAACATTTGCTGGCCTCCCATGAAAAGAATGGTGGAGCAATATTCGAAGTTTGGTCTCACAATAGTGTTATATACATTGATCGCCGTATAAGTTGATAAGTTACCTCTAATTCTTCTTAGGAAGTCAATTTTTTTTGCTATTTTTTTAGTGATATATTCAATATGTTTCGAAAATTTTATATCCTTATCAATAACAATCCCAAGATATTTTATTTCTTTGACAGCTTCTATTACTGCTCCGTCAACCATTAGGTTCAAATTACCTTCACCGTTAATTAATAATGACTTAGTTTTTGATACATTTAACTTGAATTTATTTGCTTTAAGCCATTCACTAAGTTCGCTGAGGTCCTCTTGCAACAATCTCTCCGCCTCGCTAACGTCTTGTCCTGCAATATATATTAGTGAGTCGTCTGCAAAGAGTGCCACCTTTGAATATTTTACTACTCTACTAATGTCGTTAATATACAACGAAAACATGAGTGTCCCCAGTACTGAACCCTGCGGCACCCCGATATCGACCGATACCTCTATCGATGTTGCTTGCCCCACTTTCGTTTTCTGTGTTCTCCCAGTCAAAAATTCTGTAAACCAGTTCAATTCTTTACCTCTTATTCCATATTTATACATTTTTTGTAGTAAAAGTTGATGATCAACAGTTTCGAACGCTCTCCTAAAATCCAGGAACACGCAAGCGATTTTATTTCTTGATGCTATCTGCTCTTTCCAATCAACCATCACCATATTAAGCGCCGTTTCACAGGAATGCCCCTGCCTGAAGCCCGACTGATTAGAGATTATAAGTGCATTTTCCTCTAAATATTTTATAAGCTGCTTATACACTTTTTCATATGTCGGCAACGCATTCACTGGTCGATAATCCTCACACTTAGCTGACTTTTTTATTTTAGCTATTGGTGTTACTATTGATTCCTTCCATGAATCAGGGAAACTTCCTTCCAACAGGGATTTATTCACAATATCTACAAATATTTTTCCTAGCGCTCCAAAGCAATCAATTAACATGCTTGGACTTAAAAAATTGCTGTCTTTTTTTTGCTTCATTTCTCTCAATGCTTCCTTAATATCCTTATGACTTATTGTATTAAAAGTAAAAGAAGTACTTACGCATAGTATTGTTTCAGCATACCTCACTATAGGTATAGATTATCATTAAAACCATACACTTACTTTTATTGATATTTAGCTTTAATTTGTCCGCTTTCAACGACTGGTTCAACCTTTTTAAGTCTTTCTGAATTTTTCTTTCATAATCCATTACATCTTTTCCAGCAATAAGAATTCATCATTGGCAAAAAAGACCAGTTTGCAGTGTTTTAGGTGTTTATCCATATCATTCATAAGGATGATAAAAAATAACGGACCTAGTATTGATCCTTATCGAAATCCCAACGTCATTTCAATTTTATAAGATGTCACATTATCGATTTTCGTCCTCTTGTGTTCTATTTTTCAGATAAGACTTGAAACCGCTCCCTATTCTTTACTCTTATTAGTAGTTTCTTTTCTATTAGCCCACGCTCAATGGTCTCGAATGCTCTTCGTAGGTAGAGAAAAACAGCAATTTTGTTCTTAGCAGCTATTTCTTCTTTCCACATGATTAATTGTTGATTCACATGAATGATTTTTCCTAAATCCTAATTCGAGTTTCGATAAGCAAATTGTTGCTGTCAATATATTCCTCTAGTTAACTGTAAACCACTCTTGTGAAAGCCTTTTCATTAATTGGCTTATAATCCTCACATATTTTTGGGTCCTTTTACTTTTTCACAGTTGTTATTCTGGAGTCCTAATTTCTTTTGAACAAGTAAAAAGTACTATTAAGCATTCGTTTAAAACAGAATGGTGACTCTTACCACAGACGGATGAACTTTATTTAGTAATCAAGCCTATATTGAACCACGGTGCATTTTTGTTACAGAAGATTTTGTAAGAAACTATTGAATGTTTTGAATGTGGTACGAAAAGTACGAAACGTATACCGTGAAATATGTACATTACTGATTGAAACGTGTTATTGATAAATGGAATATTACACATAAGGTTTGTGCTTTTGTGCCTGATAATGCAGCAAATGTAGCAACTATTCATAAGGTAACATATTCCGTGCTTTGTTCATATTCATTTAATTCCACAAAAAGTAAATAGATGCAGTACGCGTGAAGGTAAAGTTCATTTTTGAATTTTTCAAAAGAAAATCATTTTCTATTAAATAGCTTCTTTCAGTTCGAAATCAAAAGGAGGGCACTGAAAAAAAGAATGCTTTAGGATATTGCGAAAAACTGCAACTCCACATATAATATATTCCTGAGAGTACTCTATATCAAGAAACTTTTGTTATATAGTAGGTACACCTAGTCCAAGTGAATTCGCATCTAATTACACTAAGTACATACAGAAGATTTCGCAATTCTCAAAAGACGTGCTAGGTTCTAAAAGCATTAGCAAAAATTACTGAAGACAAAAATGTTTCCCTTTCTAAGATAGTAAAAAATATATTAAAAAAAGTAAATTAGAGCACAACCTAATCTACATGAAATAATAAATATGATCTGCGATATACAGTAGCGGTTAAAAGCCTGGAAGATTTTATGATGGTAATTTGCAAGCATTGTATTTTCTCTGTCTTTATTGCAATTTTTTGTTGTAGTGACTTCCGTTATTATTCCACAGATAATATAGACTGATGACAGGAAATTGAACTTAATTTGGGATGCTTTTTCCCTCTGATGGGGGCATATGCTGGCTTCAATAATTTTGTATGGGAAAGGCCTGCAGCTAGCAGTCAATATTATTGAAGTCTGTGTATTATTCACACATTCATGATTTATCATCACCGAATCTCCTTCATTCTCCTCCTAATCCTTACCTCCCACTATGCTTTTGTTTTTGAAACCTGTACATTGATTCACAGTTTATTCCCTGAATTTATATATTTTATGAAAGAAACACCTTGTCTTATTATCTTAATTTTGCTAAAATTTATCGACGGTAAGTGTAGACTGAAAATATATATATATAAATCAATAATTGGTATTTAACTCCTTCGTATCGAACTTTTATACCGCATTCATAATTACCTCTCCCTGCCTTATCAGGTCTGACTCGAAACACCTTTTCTTTTCACTTTAATATCATAATGATTACCTGTTTTCAAAATTTTTACAGTATTACATTTCGTTTAAATTTTAATATTTTCAAGAGGGTGATGGCCGTGAAGGTTGCCCTGAATATGCCCCTTATGATGCCATTCACGTTGGCGCGGCTGCACCTAAAACTCCGCAAGAATTGATCAACCAATTAAAAAATGGTGGAAGATTAATTGTTCCAGTTGGCCCGGAAGGGGGCAGTCAGTACTTGGAGCAGGTATGTGTATAAAGAATTTCTAATTAAATATGTACATCCTAGCTAATATAATTATGAATACATTATTTCAGTACGATAAAGATGAGAGGGGGAATGTTGTGAGCACCCGTTTGATGGGCGTTATGTATGTTCCTTTAACAGATTTGAACAGGCCTTGACTTTGGATTGCTTTAAAAATTATATTGGTAGTATTCTTAACTTCTTTAATTATTTTACGTATCTTAAAAATATTTTAATTTATTTTTAGAAGTACATAAATTATTATAAAAACTCCCACCCTTTATATCCATGAGCACATTTCTTCAATTATTTTGTTAATAAATATTTCTTATCTTGAAACAACGTTTTCTCACTTTAACAATTTTGTTGGCATCAATATTGCAGGATGTCTAAGTTATATATAAAATGAGCTAATAGATCAGCTAGTGTGCATTTAAATCACATAAATTCTACAAAAGCGTATTCTCATTTTCTGTGAGGCTTATGTCAGATTTCAGATAATCATATTACAAGCTATGGTTCTATTGAAACTGAAATGGTTTCAATAGAACCATAGCAGACAAAGCAACCAAAGTATTGGTAATTTTGAACTCCCATCTAATTAATTTTGTTTTTTGTAACTCAATCACATATTCACTAGGGATTCGACGTAGAAAATGTATGTACAATAGGCTTGCGATTGGTGTGTTTGATTGAATTTCGTGATGACCACCATGCGTACCTATTGTTTTGACAGCATTCGGATATCGCGGCCTTGTTTTAATTGATCACAATCATTCCGCTAAATTCTCTCCGACAAGGTCAGAAGCATGCAAAACCGAAAATTATCAAGCAGGAAACCTAGAAAAATTGGTCCCGTAGTTCACAAACACAGTGTATAGCTGAGCAGAAATGTCGATAAACTGGTAAAAAAAATATGTGAATAGACAAACTTTAAAAACACTTCTCCTCCCTTTACAACAAATGTGGTGCTCAGACGGCGCAGATAAAAAGGACCCTTAACATCCTCAATAATATCTCCAAAGATTACACCTATACGATTATTGGAAGAGATTTCAGTGCCAGGCATCCAATGTGAAATGACATGCTGGAAAGTCCATCTGGCAGAACTATAGCAAATTGGCTCAATCGGAATCAATATAACCATGATTTACGTGCCATGCTCGGTCAGATCATCTAGCAATAGAGCTGATTATTAAACCCATTCGCCGATGAATATACTGACGATGGCCCTACCTACCTCCACCACCATGGTAGACGTGAACTAGAATGATTTCCAAGATAAGTTGACGACCCTTTATGAAGACAATCAATCTTTCATCCAGCAGTATTAATCTAATAAACGCAGAAATAGATTCCTAAATAGAACTCTTCACAAATTTCCTACTGAGCAATATATGTAGATTACTTCTATAACATAAAACTACTGATATAAAACCCTTCCGATGAATCTCCAAAGCCTGTATAAATATAGACAAAAACTGGGCGCGTTTAGGCGGAGATCAAACCGGTCAAAATTATTGATTGATTACCGAAGTGGTTGGTAATTTTACATGGTTGTGACCAAACGCTTCCAATTCTTCCGAACTGGTTTGGTCTCCGCTTAAAGGCACCCACTGATGAAAATCCTAAACCGCATTTATTATTGAACACTCAACTCACAAAACGAGGCCTACCAATACATTCTATCCCAGGTCAAATGCTTGTTGATTACGTTCGATGAACATGATGACAAAATTAAGCCAGGCCCACAGACCTTTGATAATATTAACAAAGTCTGTTCTAGGAAGCCAAACCCAAAACCACGCTAGTTCGCTTACAGGAAAAATGTGATGCAAAGTAAAATATCTTCACAAATTAATTTCACGCACCTTCCACATCAACAGAAAGACATCATTTAGCCCCACCTCCTTAATCTCAAACTTGGGAAAAACTTCAAGAAAGTCATCAAGCAACAGGTTATAAACACATGCAAAGAAAAAAATATCCACCAGATCTCCCAATTTGATTTCAAATCACAACAATCTACTTTTCACTTAGTCTCATACAAATGCAACCAGATCTATAAATAGGAATAAATGCATCGGAAGTTGCTTCCTTGATATCTAAAAAGCATTCGACTCAGTATGGATAGGAGGCTTGTTTTCAAGTTAAACCAGATTGGTTCCCACACACCTCAATATATTAATCCACAGTTTCCCACCTTCTAGGAAATTTTATGTGGAACTCGAAGAACGCAAATCATCACTCAAGGCAATAGAAGCTGGTGTCCCGCAAGGCTCTATTTTAAGCCCATTCTCTTTTATCTTTATACTTCAGACCAACCTCCAAACGAGAATTCCACAACACTCCTATAGGCAGAAGACGCCCAATCTCGCTGCCAAGTTTTCTATAAAGTAAACCTTCACCTTAAAAAATTAGACTCGTACCACAGAATATGGGGGGGGGGGGATCAAAATAAATGTCCAGAAATCTGAGTTGTTCTGCATTCGGAAGCCGTGAACCGGACGAAACCTCCAAGCTGCAAAATCCAAGGCCATTGAGGTCATCTACAACTTCGGAAAAATAACACCCACACAAAGGGCGAAATACTTGGCAATAAAATTCCATGAACTTCTGAGATACAATGACCACGCTAACACGACCATTAACAAAACCAATTTCGCTTACAACTTACTCAGTCCAATAATAAACTTCAGGGGCGAACTATCAACTCAGACCAAACTTTTGTTGTACAAACAACTCATAATAAGACCTGTCATCACTTACTGCTTCCCTATATGACACACAAATTCTCCCATTTATATGGAAAGACTCAGCAAGCTTGAAAGGAAGATTTTTGGAGCTTACACGAGGTTGTTTATATGAATCGAGTCGGCTTCTCTAATTTGCACCATTTCAATGAGATTCATCAAGTATGTAGGTACTTGCTCTGGTACGGTATCTGATACAACTTCTTAAGGTCGTAGTCTGGTAACTTGGTTTGGAAAAATTAATTTTCTTTTTTTTTTACAAATTTCGAAAGTACTATGTATTAAGAGTATACTGTAAAAATTTTATACCGAAACTCGAAATATTGATGGAGTTATAGCACATATACGCGAGCGCTTGGTAGTAGCGCGCCCCGAGCAAATGGCCGCACCCCTCTATTGTTTGCGCGTTACCTTTATACCTGCTTCGAGCGTCGGATACCTTTGTGTATAGTATACTAAAAGTTTTACCTCTTTCTTCACATACATTTATTTTGGAGCTAGTTATATCGAAATTCAAAACGAACAGTCCGTGTACGTTCGTTACTTTGTGCATAACCATCTTCGAAGAGCGTAAAAATGAATTGGAAAGGAAACTTTAAACGTGTTTTTCTCGAAACGTTTCAACGGTCGGCCGGGGTAATAAAAATTTTCTATCCAACCGATTGGGCTGATATTTGGATATGTAACTCATCAATATCTCTCGCAGGAACTAGGATCTTTTTATTTTCGTCCCTAACTTTCCATTTTACAGACAGACTTCCACTAAAAAAAAAGTCACTTTTATTCCGAAACCGACCAGAATGACAAGCTTACAGAACAATAATCTTTTTGACTTTTTTATTTGAGCTGTCCTCAAGCGGCGAAATCACCACGGTGTTGCAGTTGCAGGCTTCTTGAATACTATTCAATACATTCAAGTAAACGTGCACATTTTCTTTTTAATAAACCTTTTTTTTTTTCATTCATTTTTGACTCAGAGTAATATGTTCAGCCTTTAAATAAATAAGCCCTTATTGGTTTATTTATAGAGTACCTTTTTATTATTCACTTTCACTTCTAGATTTTCACAATAATATTTTAGAACTTGTAGTGTAATACTTTTTATTTAGAATAACTACTCTTTACACTTTGATATTATTTCACTGGAAAACACTGGAGGCCTTACCTTGGGTACGCGTAATCTCCAGATTGAACTAAAGAAAACTACTCTGCTCGGGCTTCGCTTCAACAGCCTATTTATTTGAAAACGAACCAATTTCTTTCCTTAACCAATCAAAATTGGTCTATAATGCATTTTCCTATTTGGTGGAAATTGCCGGGTAGACAATTCCATGTAGATGCACATTTTTCCAAAAATCGAAAAACATATTGAGAGTATCACAAAACAAATAAAAAAAAACAATTAAAGACAATTTTCAGGGTCAGCTGTAACATATGAAAAAATAATAAACACGAAATTACGTAATACTAGCCCGACGGTCAGTAGGGATCGTATATAATATTTTCGTTGTGGTGAACGGTAGCTAATTCGCAGTGACGTGTTTATTTTATTGTCTTGCGGGTGCCCCAAAGAATGTTGAGATATGACACATGTTTCTGAGTGGGTTAATGGGTTTTTTTATGAAATGAGACTTGTTTATTTATTTTTAGGTTTGTGTGATAATGCATTTGAACAATATTATAACTCATTCAATGGATAATGCATATGAATGTTATGAATTAGAGGAAGGTGAAGTCGATTCATGACATCGGTCATTAAACTCAACTTGCGAAAGGATAAAAAATCTTAAATATCGGCCCTAGTATGTCAGGAATACAAGACTCTTGGATTGGAATCGACAATGTATTGTAATAATTCAATAATTTTTTGGATAATCTTAAATTTTCTATTATTTTGCAATGTTATTTAAAAATTTCGAAAGTTATGAAAAAAAGCTCTATATAATCCAAATTTAAAATTGCCCTGCCTTCAAACTGCACTAAATTGGGCACTAATTGAGTGGAAAGGTGAACTTGAAAATAGGAAAAAAGTTTTAGCCGTCTTTCTAAATTTAAAAAGAGCATTCGAAACAGTTGATAGAAATATTCTTTTGATTAAATTTAAAAAATATGGAATAAATGGTAAATCGTATGAGTGGTTTGAGTCTTACTTGTCTGAAAGGTATCAAAGAACAAAAGTTAATGAATGTTTGTCTGAGAAAGTGAGTATTGACATTGGTGTTGCACGAGGCTCGGTTCTTGGTACAGTACTTTTTTTATTATACATTAACGATATTGCGACCATTTTATCGGATGTAAAAATTGTGTTATTCGCTGATGATGCATTACTTTACATAGCCCAAGACGATATTAGTTTGTGTTTCCCGGATGGAAAGTGCTTTAGAGAAAGTAGGTTTTTGGTTAACATGAATAAGCTAAAGTTAAATATTGAAAAATCTAAATGCATATTATTTGGTGGCGAGAATATAAGTGGTATAAATATGAATGTGTGTGTGCCAGAAATTAAGTACTTAGGTGTCATTATAGAAAAAAATTGATCGTTTAAAAAACACATCGACTATATATGTATGTAAAAAGATTGGGAAAAAATTGGTTTTTTAATGAGAATACCAAGTCAAATTTCAATGGCTACAGCAATACAGATTTATAATTTCATCGTGAAACCTCATTTTGAGTATTGTTCAACGGTGTTATTCTTAAGTACCAAGGGGCAACTAGAACGCATGCAGAAGCTACAAAACAAGCCGATGAGGATTCTACTTTATTGTAACAGATATATAGTACCACCATTTCATTAATGTTGAATACTCTCCAATGGATAAGCGTGAAAGAGAAGATTGCGTTTAATGTGTTAATTTTTGTGTTTAAAATCAAGAATGGTATTTTGCCTGAATACTTAACAAGTACTTGCAATATGTAGGAAACGTACAATCAATATCGTTAAGAAATGCTACAGAGTATAGATTAGGTTCGTTTAGAACATCAAGAGCACAAAATTCTTTAATTTATCGTGGTCTTAAAATGTACAATCAACTTAAATATGATAAAAATGATACAAATATTTATCGTTTCAAAAAATATTGCATTGAATTTGTAAAAGCGAATATTCACGTTCTTTGGCCATAAATTTTTAAGATTGTATTAAAATGTTTATATGTTGTTGTTAAAAGCTTCTTAAACTAGCTAATAAAGAAGTACTACTACTACTACTAAAAATTGTTTTTCATATATAGTCTGCTCTCAAAGAGATGCTAGCTGTTACATATAAAATTTTACAAGATAAGACCCCAGCAGATTATTAACAAGACGTTTCCCACTCAAACGCACTAATAAAACTATAAAACCAAGCAGTCTGAAAATTTAATCAGATCCATAAGACTGGCATAACTTTTTCTATCAAATCAAAAACTATTTACATAATATGTATTGTTTCAACACGTCCTACCGTTAATTCAATACAAAAGTGTATACACCTAGTTTGCTTGCTTTTACCGAATTAAATTTCCATAAAAATGATGAAATATTTATTACAATTATTGTAACTGTTTATTACACTGTACATAGGCTAACTAAAAATTGTATGTTGTCGGATGTTCAAAGAAATATCCGCGACCCTTAAAAACTTGCTTTGCAATTTTCTTATGATTCTTATCATTGGTGATAAATGGTCCATGGCCAATCTCAACCGCCAGTGCGTTTACTCGTTCTTTTGTATGATAGCATATAACAGTAGCCAAGAGCATTTCATAGTCGGAGCACTTTAATCCGATACAATAGGACCGTGAAGCTCGAGACAAGCTAGTAAACATTGAATATATTAGTGAAACCATTTCTGACATTCTCTTAATATCTAAATGTTTTTCTATGACTTCAGTTCCGTATCTAGTTAATAACATTTCTGAAGACATTTGCAAGCGTGATATTGAGAGTTCTAGCCATTGAGACGGTACGTGCAAAGATGGATGAAGTTGTTCATTTAGCTGCCATTTTGGTTTCGGATTTTCTATGCTTTCCTGTTGCAAAATTTTACGAAGTATATAGCTAGGATGAAAGAGTGGGTTTCTATCCTTCTTGATTATTTTGTGGATATTTATCTAAGGAATGAATTTATATTATTATAATAAATTTAAATGATATATATTAAATATCAATATTACTCCCGCGTGTTGTAGTCCTATCAGACCGACATACAAACAGAGAGAATCGTTAGATTCTCCATGCGTGTATAATTGAGCAGCATCTCTTAAAATTATTTCTGCTGGATTACCAGATAGTAATGATGAAGGTCCCATAAAATCTAATGAAGAGGAGGCAGCTGTCCATAAGCTGTCTAAAGAGTACATCTGAACAAAAGCAAAATGAAAAATAGACAAGGGATAGAATAAAAATGGTTTACTTTTGTGACAGCCGATTCCAATATTACGTCCTGATTATCAAATTCATCTATCAAGCCAGCTGTATAGTATATCATGCTCTCCAAGGCATATGCCTTACAGAGCAGATCAGATATCCGCTTTCCTATAATATCGATATCTCTTTGAATTTTTTAGCATTACTTCAAATTAAAAATTAAAAATTTATACTCACTTAAGGAAAACTGTGCCTTGTTTTTTAGTTATGCAATGCTCTGTCATGTGGTTGATAAGACGCTTAATCAAACCCAAATTTACCAAAGACATTCGGAGTCGTTGGCATCTAAGTAGGTAGTGAAACAAATCGTTTCCTTCATTTACTGCTCCCACAACCGCGCCTATTATAGAATACATAATTATATAATTTAAAGTAACTTTTGTCGGAGCATACTTTCAGGGACGGTTACATTTTGAAATTTGACAGTGCTATAATCTGATCCATTGCACCCAAGTGTCGATTCTTTACTATTTCTCTCAACGCCAGAACTTGAACCATCTACCAAAAATAATGTTATCCCTGCCGATATATCACCTGAAATGCTTAGGTTGCTTGTTTGCGCAATAATCAGATATAAATCAGCTTTCTTTCCATTCACAATAAAACACTTTTCACCATTAATTATCCATTCTTTTTCCAAGTCATTGTATTCAGCACTTGTGCTGCAAAAACTGTCTTCTGGAGGGACTGAAGATTCATAAACTGCTTCCGTAGCAATAATTGATCCTAAAGAAATTATCTTTAGATGTGTTGTTAATTATGTGTATTACATCATGCATTTTTACCATCAGCTAAATTTGGAAGAATGCGTTCTTTTTGATCATCATTGCCATACTTTTCTATTATATCAGCCACTAAGTAATGCGAAGATAAAATATGTGAAACATCAGTCGATATTGTTGCGGGCTCTGTCGCTATAAGACTTTCTGAACTAAAGAAACCTTTTCCGCCAAATTTTTGTGCTATGTTGTTCCCAAATACTCCTAATCTCTTCAATTTTTCTATTACTTCCGGCTCCACACATTGGGTGTTATTACTCTTTTCTACATTGAAAGTGTCCAAAAAATATTCTCGTACCTCACGAATTTCTTCATTTAATTTCGACATATCGTCTCTTAGAATAACTTCTGGAAACGGCAGAAGCTCCTTATCAACTTTCCCAATAAAAAAGTTCTTTAACAACGGTTCCCGTGTAGGTAATTTTTTCTGGTGCTTCGTTGTAACTTTTATTTTTCCAAGAGTTTCGTTATATCCCACGGCCGCCTCATTGCTGCCATTTTCACAAGATTTTTCCTGAACACTGCTGCTTTGACTTCTTATAAAAGTGTTTCTTCCGCCACAGTTTTTAAGATTGTATCTCAAGATTTTACAAGTTAGGCGATTCATGGCTTTAGAAAATATTAATTAATAACAGTTGTACTACAGTACATCAGTATCTATAAGAATAAATCTAACCTCAAAAGCGTCTGCTTGTTCTACTTCGCTCCCTTTGCGAAGTACTAGCATGGTTGGTTGTGGAAAGGTTGAAACAGATTACACTTTTGGCAGAATCACATTAACGACGCCAGCGTCAACGAATAACGATCGTTGTTCGTTGCCAGCGTGTGTAAAGCTTACATACCTAACATTAAGCATATGTAAAGTACCGCAACAGTGATATCGTAAACATAACAAGAAAAATAAATGATAAAAGATATGATCAGAATAGCCACGCGACGTGCTACGATCCATTCATAAAAATACGCTAAGTCCGGTGACAAACATGTCAGTGCTCCCGCTTCACTCTTTTGGTGGCAGCAAACGCGCTCGTGAGTCGTTACGGGTTCCCCAGGTTAACGTCAGATCCGTGTTTTTGCATGTTGTGTTTTTTTGTAATAAAAACGCTCGAAGTGAAAATTTTGGACTTAAGTTAATAAACGTGTGAACATCTTAATAATGAATTGTGCAGTGCGGTGCTGTTTAAATAATCGCCGAATTAATCCCGGAAAGACGTTTTTTAGGAAAGTTGCAGTCCTGAAATGAAACTGGAAATAAGTGAAAAAAGGATGAAAAAACAAAAATATCAACATAATTGTTCAAAATATTTCTTTGTTTACATTTTTTTTACTTTTTAATGTTTCAATGGCAGTTCACAATTTTGTTTTATTTAGAGGCAGCGGAGAAATTTAAGAAAAATTAAATATATTAATATTTTTTTGGTATTTTAGGTTTCCAAAAGATAGGATCTTAAGAAAAATATGGCTTCAAGCCATTGGCACAACGGATTATAATACAACCGCCAACAGTAATATTTGTGAGGACCATTTCAGTAAATTTAATATAACAAAAAGAAGAGTGAGAAACTTCCTCAACAGAGGAGCAGTTCCGATTCATGATTACAAATCATGTGGTAAATATGCACGACATGAGAATGTACAAAGGTGAATTCATTTATGGAATGTTTATTAAATAAATTTTAAATTCCAGAATTCCGATGGTTTTCATATTGCCAAAGAATCTGAAATCAATGAATCATACAGTGAGGAAAGTAGCGCAGGCTTTGAAATTTGCACAAAATACACAATGCACAAATACGCTTCATGCAACTTTCTGAAGTAATTAATATACGGTTATGTAGACGTCTTCATCTAATTAGATAATTATTTCAGAATATAACTGTAGTGGGTGAAAGAAGAGGAAGATATCCTATTAGAATATCCTGAATATTCCGAATTTATGGTGAAAGCAGAAGAAGATACGCCAATAGAATGTTTATGGTAATTTCTAATCAATAATAATAATGCTAATTTATTAGCATATTCAACATTTCCATAGTATATTTTTTTTAATTTGACATACATTACTAAGTTATTTAGCACCAGATAGTAGTTTAATTTTAAAAATTGAAAAAGCTAGAATTGGTCTAAGAGCAATTTTTATTATACCCTACTACATGAATGCTTGTAATGTAATTTTGTATTCCACTCAACTGCTAGTTTGGATTTTGAAGTGGTTTTTCACATATATTTCTAGACAGGTTTGTCGGACATAAAGATGACCAATTTTATAAGATTTAATTGTCTGAAGAACACTTAAAATATCTAGGACTGATAGTTTTCACAGTATACGTAAAAAAACTAAATTTTTATATGGCGACACCAACGATTTAGCCCATGTTTTACGTGTGCCATGTAGAGAATCAAAATAAGCAGCCCATTTTCATACAGCAGTGGAGTTTTGTCGCTTATGATAAATGCAATAAAATAATGAAAACTCCTAATTTATAAAGCTTAAAAGTAAAATTTTCAAATCATAGAAATGATTCTGCTTTACGATTCCAGCAAAAGATTAATATTGCTATTAATTTAATGGAATTGCTACAGAAAATTTAAAATTACGCTGGATTTAAATTTGTAAATTTGCATGGAATTCCATCAGTTTTCCATGTCCTTTAAGACGAGTTTACCTGGACACTCGTACGACAACCCAAGGTACCAAGTTTTATTGTATTGATAACTGGATTCAAAAGTGAAAATTCAAGTTTTCCATGTTTTTTTTTCGTATCGACGTAGTTTATATCCACGTTTATTCCATGCTGGAAAACTTTTGGAAACCGTGAGAGAATTTTCGCCAATAAAATGCCGGAAGAATGTATGTAGCCTCATTTTAAGATTTCAATTCTACTAAAACTAACCGAAACAGTTTTACTGGATTTATACCTGCATATGCATTCTTTTTGTTGGGTGCAGTGCATTGCAGAACACAGGAGATTACAAATTGAATTGATTTGTAGAGCGCATAGAAGCAGAAAAGGTCTTGAAAGTATAAAGAAAATATTCAAATTACTTGAATTCTAGAAAAATGTCAAAAGAGAACTCGAAAAACTTTGGCGGATTTAAGATCTTGTAAGAATTAAGGTCATGGCACCTAAGATATTTTTTCTATACTTTAAAAACCTTTTCTACTTCTATACACCCTACAAATCAATTCAATTCGCAATTTCACAAGTAGATAAAAAAAACCTCCATATAAACCCAGATCACTTTTTCAAAGCTCTTTAATTTTACAAGCAACAAAAAATAAAACTATCAGTAATAAATGTTGCGAAAAATTTATGTGGCATAATAAGGCAGAGAGAGAGAATATATAAAGCTTTCTATTAGGGGACCATTAGCTCGTTTTAATTCGTTTAATAAGTTGTCTCAGGTAGTGCAGTGCACTGCACGGAAACAAAAGAACACAGCTTTTGCGCATAAAAATTTGAAGTAAAGTGAGAACTACCGCATTTTTTACGAGAAATGTTTCATTAAAATTTCAAAAACTTCAAAGTGTAATCCCCTCCATTTTACAGTACGCATTCTAAAACTATCTCCTTCACCTTTTCAGCATGCTTCAGTATTGAAGATTTATTACCAAGGTATACCTTTTCTGAATTGTTAATTGGCATGGTGACATTTCATTAATTTTAATAAGATTTTATAATTTGAATTTTTGTTGCTTTGTACGGAAGACACTAATTCTTTCATTAAATCTTTATCAGTCGATGGTTTTGCAACTAAACACGGCATAATTCATGTCCTTCAGTCGATATAACGCAAAAAAACAATTCAAATTCGCTTGTAAAAAAAAATATCAAATGAAGACTTATCGCTGATAACTTTGGGAAGGCTATATTTGGTAATCTCCATGGATGATAATGTTTTAGCTCATAATGGCTCCTTTAGTTACATTCCATGCCCTGCCAACGTCGGCATGATAGAGAATGAGCAAATCTAAAACGTACAATGAAGCAAATTCTAAGGAAAAATTAATGCTTATATACCTACCGTCAATAGAAATAAATTGTTAGTATAGCAGACATGAGTTGTGTCAGTGTCAGCTTGTTTCTTCCTGTTTCCAGTTGTTTTGATTAAATATTAATTTTGATATCACGCAACAGGGTTAAAGAAGCGGTGTTTTCCAAATCGGTGTCAAATACAAAAGTATTTTATTTTATCAGCAGATAAAATACTTTTATTCTGGGAAACCAATAATACCATTAAAATCTGTTTTTGACTTGATTACAGTACTCTTTGGTACTGGTACCTCATAAAACTGGATCGATGTATTCTTATCAAATTTTCACAAAAATGCCTGTACCTGTTTGTAACCATGAAAAATTTGTCATGGCATATACATACTATATAAAAGTGAAACCAAATAAATTATAGCTCTATTATTTATATAGATACATAATATCCGCCCTCGCACTAATTAAAATAACAATTTCTAGGTATTAGACCCTTTTTTTCTGAATGAAAGTAAGGATACATGAGCAGGTAACTCCACAGTATGAATCCTCTTCATATGTTGCCTTAAGTTGCTATTACTGCTGAAATTTTTTTTACAGAGAGCACAATTGAATTGGCTGTGAGCTTCTCTGGAGTGTTTATGAAGATCCAATACCTTATTAAATCCTTTCATACAAAACTGACACACATGCGACTTACGTTGATGCATTATCAGATGATGTGATGTTGCAAATGCGCGAGGACAATACTGACACATGTACATTGTATTTGGATTTTCCATATTTGATTCATCGTCCCCTTCGTTGAGTTCTATTTTTGCACTTGCTTTTACTTCGACAGCTGCCATGTCAAACATTCGAACATGATTAATAACGGAAGGATCAAGTGATAAATCATCTCGATTAGATTCTGTATTCATTTCAGGCAAAATTGTTGGCTGCGTAGGAACAAATTTTGTAATAAGAAAACAGTTTTCATCACTTGATTCCTTTGAAATTTTAATTGGAGGTTGTGCGCTAGATGATGCTTCCTTCTCTTCATTGGCTGATTTTTGCGAATTCGACAAAATATTTTTAACATTTTCTGTGAGAACTAGGGGTGCACTTTTACTTTTTTTTCTTTTACTAGTCTTCTTTTCCGGTTCACTGTAGCAGTACAAAATCGTTTCTGAACTGCTAATACAATCTTCGGAGGCGTCATTATATTTTTCATCTTCCGCCTCATGCTCAGATTCTTTTTCATCCAAACATTCAATTACGTCATATGCTGCCAAATCAGAGCTATCGCAAGATTCTTCCGCTTGAGAATGGACAGTAGGACTTAACATTTGTCTTATTGTCTCGTCTGCTTTTCGCAATTTCTGGATAAATGTATAACATTGTCCTAATTCATCCATACACGTATTACATGCCATTGATGGACAGTTGTTCATTTCCCATGTCTAAAATAATATTGATTCTTCTTTCAAATCTTTAAATTAATGAATATTGAGCATTATTACCTCCAATAATGATAATTCTCCAAAGATATCCTTTAATTCAAATTTCTGCTCATTAATTTGTAACTGATACGATGAAATATCGTAATCTCCCGCAGAAAAGCAGATTCTGCAAAGAGTGGTTGCGTTATCCAGCTCCAGAGTTTCTTCATCCATTATTTATATTTTGTGCGAGATTTGTAAGATAATAAATACTTTTCAATGGTCCATCATATTTGCAGTGCAGTACACAAATTGGTTGTCAAGTTAACGGAACGTCAAATTTACTCCTCTTCTTGAAATTAATGAATTTAATAAGGCGAGGCGCTTGCCTTGTTTCTTTTGGGCCTTCCCACACAAGAAGTTTTCAAGGAACGAAGGAATTTCCTCCACTTGTGCTGAGACGTGCCAGCACAATAATGTTGCTCCGCGTAGTTCCTTATATGATTATACCGAAACATGTAACATTCCGTTAGTTACTTATTCAATGTATTAGTAAGATCTCGGGCGCTGCTAGTATGCTCCACTTTTTGTGGATGAGAGGCATTCAGCAATCATATAAGACAACTTGCTACACTTGTGCCCAGATCTGTCATTACAACCATTTTGCTACGTTGTAGTTAGTTATGTGATTGTCGAGTTTAATTATATGCATGTTCAAACAAGTTATAGTTATTGATATAAATATTGATTGTATCACAGATTTACAGCACGAAATGAGAATTGAAATATTATATTATCACATAAATCGCATAAAACAATTGGCTGCAGATTGGAAAAGTGTAGTATGCTGTAGTGTGTTGGCCCTAGGTTAGTGCAATCTGTGTCAAAACGCGGCGCAACAATTTCATTGTTCAATTTGCCGCGCTATCGCGTCAATAAAATAATCTGGACTGAGCATATTTCCATTTTCCTATAGGAAAGATGGCACAAGTTTTACAGTTTTCTCTTTCGCAATATGGTAGAGTTTTCTTATTCCATTTGATGTTTTCATGTTGGCTGCAGATGCAATCACCGCAGAAGGAATAAGGCAAAGATAATTTACCATGCTCCGTCTCTCATGCCCATACGCAGAATTCAGGTAAAAATAACTTTTGAAAATTAAAGTCGGAATGAGTCTAATTCCCTAAGCCTAAGGTCCGCGCTAAACTAAATTTTAGCGGGTCTCCAATATCGGGCCGTTCTTTGCCTAGTACTAAGGTCCGCGCTAAGCTAAATTTTGTATGAAAATTAAACAAGCTAAAAGATATTGGCGAAAATTTATCCTGAATTTTAGCGAGAGGGGTACTAAGGTTAGCACGCTAAATTTGGCTATTGGATTTTGATTAGAGATGGCACCACCAGTAAGTCTCCAGAAAATTTAGCTTGAATTATTTTTTCACGGAAATACAAGCGCGGTCAAAATATTTCTAAAAGCAGGTAGTTAAAATTAATTGGATACAATAAAAAGAAATACTGAAAATACGGCCCTGAGAAGAAATCCAATTCGTTCGTACTTACAGCAAAAGCCTAGTAATAAGGTCCGCGCTAAGCTAAATTTTAGAGGGTCTCCAATATCGGGCCTTTCTTTAGCAGCTAAATTATGACAGCGGAGACTTAGAGAAAAGATATATTAAAACCAAGAAGAAGAAGAATTTTGAAATCTTTTTACGAAAATACAACGTGCTGTGATAATATTTCTAAAAACAGGCAGTTAAAATTATTTGGAAATATTAAAAATATAAAAATAATATGCATAATGTATACAATACAAAAAAAATAAACAATAATATTGAAAATACGGCCACGAAAAGAAATCTAATTCATCCGTACTTACAGCAAAGACGTAGAAAACTACGTTAACTACAAAAATCCGGTCAATAAACTTATCAAATATCAGAACTCTGACAATAAATAATTTTAACGCGCTAAAGAACGGCCCGGGCGGATAAATTCAAGCTAAATTTTTTGGAGACTTACAAGTGGTGCCATTTCTAATTAAAACCCAAAGGCAAATTTAGCGTGTTGACCTTAGTACCGCTCTCGCTAAGATTCAAGATAAAGTTTCGCCAATATATTTTAGCTTGCTAAATTTTCATACAAAATTTAGCTTAGCGCGGACCTTAGTATTAGGCTAAGGACTTACAAAACTACGTTAACTACAAAAATCTGGTCAATAAATTTATCAAATCTTAGAACTCTCACGCTAAATTTTTTGGAGAAATACTGGTGGTGCTATCTCTAATCAAACTTCAAAAGCCAAATTTAGCGCGTTGACCTTAGTGCCGTTCTAACTAAAATTCAGTATAAATTTTCGCCAATATCTTTTATGGATACAAGAAAATATATTTTTTTAATTTAATTCGATTTTCGGGTGTTAAATTACATCTGATTCGTTGAGTTTTTCATGTTTTTTATGTAGTAAACACTATATTCTAAGAGTAAACGATTTAAAGGGTGCTCTAACGGTGACATACAGAAACACAATATTTGTGCCACATGGAATAGCAAATCGCTCAGCCCATTGTTAAGCCTAGTACGCTGTATACAAACTCTATGTAAAAAAAATGTGGGCGAAAAGTGCAACGAAAATTTCGTTTTGAGATTTCGTAAAGTAGTACGCTGTTCGAAAGAAAAAATCAATGTTTAGGTCATGGAATGCAGATAGCGCTAATATGAAGTGGAGACATTTTTTTCGCAGCGATTTATATATCCAGACATAATTTCGTACGGAAAAGTTGACAGTTTGATTATTGATACTGTTTAATGTTTAGCGCTTTGACACATATATTTAATTTGTGATTTTACGTGTGTTACGTCAGTCAGTTTAATGTTATTTAATTTGTGATTTTACATTTTCTCCACGACTTTTTCCCGTGTAGAATTACTATATGCCCAGAATGGAAGCGAAATTTTCGCTTGAATAGCGTACTAGGCTCTATAAGTTAGTTCAGTGGTAGTTAGACGTTCGATTATATAATAATGGAGACTTCCTAAAAATCAGAGCTGGAAGCACTAATTTATAGTTCGAATTTTGGTCTGTCAAGTCGTCGGGTATGGTAGTGTCATCGAAGGATTTTTGCCGGTATATTTGGGATTTTGGTTTGAATTAAGCAAGGTAAAAGTGAGTGTTTCCAACAGGTCGCCCAATTAATATCTTTAATATTATAATCACAGTAGTTTTTTAGAACTTGTAATTTGAATTTAAGTTTATTACATGGGCTCTATTATAGCTGTGCGAGTTTTTATTTGTAATATTGTTCTAAATATTTAATCAAATCAACAAGTCGTTTAAGTAAATTTCAGAAGTTCGTTTGGAAAAAACTATTAAATTTAACGCTCAAATTCTAATGCCTAAATAAATTATCGTACATTCAAAAAAATAATTTTTCTGTAATTTTGAGGTTGGTTGTTTAGGAGAATGAAAATGCTTAAAAAGTAATATTTTAGATGAAACCGCACGATTATTAGCTCAACAGAGCACCATGCTACAGTTATGTATAACTGTTGTGTATTTCAAATTCGAAGTATTTATTTTCAAAATCCTGTTTAAAGCAACGTACAACGTTGGGCTCTACGACATACATTAGATAAATACAACAATAGCGAATAAAAAAAAAACGATATTGCAAATCATACCGGCTTCTAGAACTATATACGGAATTGAACCAGATACAGCTGAGACAAGACAGTACGCTGGACCATTGAGATTAGATATAGGAAATATAGAATAGAATAGAAAAGCATTTATTGAAGAACCTCAGCTTACTACAACGTTAGGTAATCGAGTAAGTAATAGATAGTTGGTATAAGCGATAGAATCAAATTTTATAAGAAAACTAACAAAGGAGCAACGGACAAACTCATTGCAGTAAAAATTAATATTAGTATTTATGATGAAACACAATACTTCTTCAATTTTAGAAAGGCTAACTTTCCAGAACTTTCCAGTAGACTTATGTCTATTGATTTCAACACATTACTATCCAGCAGCAGTGTTGACGAAGACGTTTCTAAATTTTACATAATTATTTTCGATTTATTTTCCTCACGTTCCTCGCGAGCGACAGCGGTCCTCCAAAACATCCGCCTTGGTTCAATAAAGAACTAAATATCTCAAAAATAAAAAGAATAAATTGTGGAAAAGTTACATGAGGGACAAAGACTTTATAAGTCACAACAATTTCCTCACATCCTACAATGAGTTCAAAGAACTCTCCTCTACACTTTATGATGAGTATATTCAAAACTTGCGCGCGAAATTATTTCGTGACCCACGTATCTTTTTTAAGTTTATTAATATGCAGAAAAAAACAGACAACTACCCCAATACCATGAGGTACAAAGATTCTGCTAGTGATGATTCATCCGAAATTTGCAATATGTTTGCTTCATTTTTTGACAATGCATTCTCTTCGTCAAATTTCCTTCCTCGAAATGACAACTTTAGTCATATGAACGATTCTCATAATGTTTCATTCACTATCCCTACAATTGCGCAAGAGGATATACTCGATCATATTAACGACCTTCCAAATGACTTCACAACGGGCCCTGATGGCATCCCTCTAGCTTTCTATAAGTCATGTTGCCATGCCCTTACAGCTCCGCTGAGAATTATTTTCCAAAAATCACTTAATAGTGGTTGTTTTCCTCAGCTATGGAAAAATTCTTTTATCATACCTATCCACAAAAAAGGTAGTAAAAGTGAAATTTCTAACTATAGGCCTATCGCAAAATTGTCTTGTATGCCTAAATTATTCGAATCTATCATTTACTCTCAGCTATCAATTGCCTGCAAGAATTTGCTTTCATCAAACCAGCATGGGTTTATTTCGGGCAGGTCTACAACCACTAACTTGTTGGAATTTGTCTTGGATACCATTGGCGGGTTCACAAAAGGTTATCAGACAGATTGTATTTATACTGACTTTAGTAAAGCGTTCGACAAGTTATCTCACTCTGTGATACAATGGAAAAGTATGGGTTTCACCCAACATTTATAAAATGGACGGTGTCTTATTTGAATAACAGAACATATCAAATATTATTCCGTCTCTAGAGTCCTGAAAGCTTCGTCCGGCGTACCTCAAGGGAGTCACTTGGGCCCGTTGTTTTTTATTCTATCTATTGACGACATTGTCTCTGTTGTGAGGCACTGCAAATGATTGATTTATGCTGACGATATTAAACTTTTCGCTCAGATTAAATCTGTTAACGATTGTGAACTGATACAGGATGAACTTCACAAGTTTTACGTTTGGTGCAAAAACAATAATTTGGCTCTCAATATCGACAAATGTGAGGTTATGACTTTCCACAGGAATCAGAAACCGATCACTTATGATTATGTGTTCTCGGATTCCACGATTCGCCGTCGCGAGGGTGCTGTTTGTGACTTGGGTGTCAAATGTGACCATAGATTGAATTTTATCTCTCACATTAACTACATGGTATCTAAGAGTAACTCTATGCTGGGCTTTATCAAACGTTGGTCTCGAGAATTCTCGAATCCCACCATAACATTGCGTTTGTACACTTGTTTTGTGAGACCTCTCCTTGAATACGCTAGCCAGGTCTGGTCTCCATTTTACGGTACACACATCGACCGCAAAATCTCTTTGCGCGATAGTGAGCACAATCTGAGAAGGGTACCTCTGTTGCATGTTAACTCCGCAAGATCCAACTTTAGTATGTATGAACCCATCAATCGCATGTGTATTGTTGTTAATATTAAGGCAGAGCATTTTGACGTTGGCATATCCAAGCATGTTTTAAAAAAACGTCTATTTAATACTTAATTTTCTATTTCCATGTCGCATTGCATGTCATCTCATTTGGTGTTTGGGCTATGTTTAGTTTAACATACTAATACTAACACCGACTAAGTGATGAAACGCATGTATTGTTCACCGTTTATTTTATTAAACGTGTCCATGCAGCGAGCTTGTGTTAAGCTGGTTCTGATAGTCTATTCTTTAAGCATTATAGATTAAGTTAGATTTAGATTTTAGATTTAGATTTATTGGAGAGTTTCCTTTTACAATTACGACATTTTGCTTATATGTAGTGTATAACTTCAATAAATTCAACAAACAAGCTCACAACTACGTTCAAGTTACTTTCTATTTTAAGATATTTTAACGGCACTATAAGGTTAGTATTTAATTTTAAGTTAGTCGAACAATCAAGCTCTTAGTTAAGTCAAAAATAGTTCAAGAAACAGACTCTTAGGTTTCTTCAAATTTCTTTGAACTTTACACTTTAGGACTAGTAATTATATTTGATTACTTCAACGATCAAACTCTTAAATTTAATTAAATTTAGTTCTATTTTACACTCTCTAGGTAGACTATTAAATAATTTCAAGCCATTTATCATGAGCATATTTTGTGTTTTTGTTTTCCTATAGGCTACGATTCTAAAGTCATCCCTATTTCTTAGATTGTACCTAACTGTTTCGCTGATATATTGTATAAGACTTCTTAGATAATTAGGTAACAAATTATTCCTGAGTTTAAAAATATATATTAATACCTTGAAGTAAATTATTTGTTTCACACTCATCCAGCCTAATAAGTCTTTCATCTCAGCAAAAGGCTCCAGTCTACTACACTTCAGGATAATACGCATTGCTCTATTTTGCAGTTTTTGCAGTCTGTTTACAGTTGTAGAATTTCGACAGAAAAGGATGGTAGCGCAGTAGTCAAAGTGTGGCAAAATAATGGTGTTATAGACACACAACGCTGTATTAAAATCCAGAAAATTTCTGATTCTTTTCAGGAACCCAAGCTTCTTCGCTATCTTACAGCACAATTTGTCTATGTGTGGTGTGAAACTCAGTTTGTTATCTATTACGATTCCAAGATATTTGACTTCATCTAGAACATCTATACTGGAACCCTGAATAGTTAGTGACAAGTGTTCACTGCCATTTATTAGCATGCAATTTGATTTAGACACATTGAGCTTTAACTTATTCATGTTGATCCAAATTGCGATTCTATCTAGATCCTCCTGTAATTTTTGTCTGCAGTCCCTGAAGTCGTTCCCGGTTATGTACACCAACGTGTCATCCGCAAAAAGCACTACTTTCGAATTTTTTACCACACTAGTTAGGTCATTTATATATAGCACAAACAGCAGCGTACTCAGGACTGCACCTTGTGGTACCCCTATGTTGCATCCAACAGGTGTCGATACATTAAACTCTAGTTTTGTCACTTGCGTTCTATTTTGTAGATAACTCTGGAACCATTTATTTTCTGTTGCCTTGATGCCATACTTGTCAAGTTTTTTTAGTAATATGCTGCGGCTAATTGTTTCAAATGCTCTTTTAAGGTCTAAAAAAACTGCAATCACAAACTGTCCAACGTCAATTTCCTTCTTCCACTCCAGAACAACCAAATTTAAGGCTGATTCACAGGAATGTTTAGGTCTGAATCCTGATTGGTGCTCAATCAACAAATTGTGTGTACATATATAATCTTCAAGCTGGATCTGTACTGCTTTTTCGATGATCTTTTCTATTAATGGCAGGCTGTTAATCGGCCGAATTTCTTCGCATTTTGTTGTATTTTTAACTTTGGGGATTGGCATTATGTAAGCTTCCTTTAAGGCATCCGGGAAGATCCCTTCCTGCATTGACTGGTTTATGATTTTTACTAATACCGGCCCCGTGAACTGAATACTATCTTTTATTATGTTGATATTTAGAAACCAGAGATCATAGGATTTCTTTAATTTGCTTAAAATCGTTCGCAGTCCATCGATGTCTATACAGTTAAACTTAAATTCGGTAGTAGCCTCAACTCCTGTATACACATATGGTACAAATGGTATACTCTTTTCTATATTTGTAATACTCTTGACAAAAAAGGCATTTAATTTTTCACAGATGTCCGGGATATGCTTAATAGTAGTACCTTCATACTCAATTTCTTTAATGTCACTTCCGGTTCTTATTTGTATTAACGTCTTCAGAATATTCCACATGCCCTTTTGGTCACCTCGTTTTGACATTATTTTTTGTTTAAAAAAAGCATTCTTCGTTTCTACAGTTCTTTTCTTGTACAAATTTCGTGCTATTATATAATCCGCCCAATCTACTTCGTTTCTTGTTATTTTAGCTTTTTCATACTTATATATTTTTGACTGCCTTAGCTGTTGTAGTTCTCGATTATACCATTCGTTTTTGCTGCAACTTTTTACCGTTCTTTTTATTATCATTGGTGCTATGCCACTAATAAGAGATTCCTTTAGTAGTTCTGTGCATTCATTCACATTATCAGTACCCATAATACTATTGGTGCTTATACTTCTACTAACTGCATCTATAAATAACTCACTGTTGTATCTAAGGTATTTGATGTCTTTAGTATTACTGTTTACTTCATTATGCAGTCTGATTTCAATTTTAATCGACTCATGATCGCTAATATTAGTATCCTTGTCGAAGGTTATATAAAGATTTCTCTTAATGTTAGTAAAAATCAGATCAATAATAGTGGACGTATCCTTAGTTATCCTAGTGGGATTTGTTACAATTTGCTTTAAGTTGTTGTCACTGCAGATTTCGTATAGCTTGGTTTTTGTCGCATTTTCAGTTAGGACATTGATGTTAAAGTCTCCAGTTAATACTATATCACTCTCCTGTGGCAAATTATCTTCAGCCCATCTTTCAATATAGCTGCAGAAATCACTAGCTGAGAAACTTGGTGATCTGTATAGGACACCTATGACCTTACTTTCATTGTTGCTGTTCAATTTCACCAATAGAATCCATGTGCAGAAATCCACACTAATATTAGACAAAACAGAGACTTGTATGCTTTGTTTGGTATATGCAGCTACACCACCAGTATGTCTAGAATTCGAATAACACATTATAAAGTTGTACCCAGTTATTTGCAACTCACAGTCATTTATTTCTTCCGTGATATGCGTTTCCGAGAGAAGTACACAATCATATTTGTATATATTACACAGGTGCCTCACTTCATTTATGTTACTCAACAATCCCTGAACATTTAGGTACAGTATATTTAGGCTATAGAAGGGTATTGGTTGCTAATAGCTAATAAATCTCCGCTCGGAATTTCGGTGACGCCTATATATTTCGCATGATCGATCCCAGGCTACATGGCTGCAATTTAGTTTAAGCCCGTAAGCTTCATTTGCATTTGTACAATTTCCGCATTTCATCTCCGTTGCGGTACATTCCCTCGACTCATGTTCATCTCCACACTTTCCGCATACTACTTTATTAGTGCAATCGCTCGCCTTATGGTTGTACCCCAAACACTTGAAGCATCTCTTCACATTAATGCTTTCGAATATTCTGCATTGCTTCCATCCAACTTGTATTCTCCCCACATTTATGACGCTCTTGAAACTGTCAGCGTCCAATTCAACAATGGTATTAAATCTACCCTCAACTTTGGATTCATAAATCTTCACAACTTTAATATCAGAATTTACGAGTAATGTATTTTGTGATTTCAATTTAATAAATAACTCATCATTTGTGAACTGATGTGTTAGACCACATACAATAATTTTAGGTTTTCGTAATCTTGGTGTCGTGATAATATATTTGTCGCCTAAGGTTTTTTCACTCTCTGCTCTTAGCTTAATTACACTATGTTCGTCGACACATTTTATAGCCAACACACCATTATTTTTATTATGTATTTTGCTAATTTGGATACTAACTTTTTGGACTAGATCTTTTTGTGTATCTTTGCATTCTTGCTTTAGATTTTTTGGTTTAATTAACACCACTGGGCTCGCTTTTAGGATGTCGGCATATGTGCGATCCCCGGTGTCACTATGTTCAGGTTTTTTGAGACTTTTTGCGAATACATTCAAAGTCTTTTCCATTTCTTTTTCGTGTCACATATTTGTTTATTACAATGTTGTCTCATTATCACTTATTTTATTTGTATTAATTTTCACTTCCACTCTATCCGAGTTCGATATCACGTAGTCAATTAATGTATTTGAGTTGCTAGTAATTCTTGTAGGTACATTCACTTTTTGGTTAAGTCCGTTGTCCTGCACAATTTTTTGAAGTTCTCTTTTGTAAGTATCGCTGCTACACTTATCTTTTCTCTAAAGTAATCACAAAATCCGCGCTCCGAATGGCTAGATGAACGATATGTTAGAGCTATCAGTAAACTGTAGTCATTAAGAGTGCATTTCACTAGGAACCACCAAAAGCTCAAATCCACCATTTCATGCTGAATTATTTCACATTCCCACTCTCTCCTCAAATACATTAGGACACCCCCTGCACGACATCAGCTTGAGTAATATCATAACTATTTATAGCGATCTCCGTATCTTCGATTTCTGACTTTAAATGTGTTTCACTTAATGTAACTATTTCATAATCACTTTCTGGCACAAAATGCTCTAGCTCAGTTATGCTGAATTCCACAAATTCTGATTACTGAATTTAAGAAAACCGAAATACACGGAATCAAATGGGTTATGTCACAGTTTTCGGAAATTCAGTTTTGTTTAAAAAATTCAGAGAGCGGTTGTGACTTTTATTCCCTAGATTTGTTTGTAACGCACGCATAGAAATAATGATGGTAGAAAAAAATGGATAGGACATCCACGCATAATATGAAATGTTCTTTTGATTTTTGCGATATGAGCTTTTGAACACGGGCTTTACAAAAAAAACTGAAATTTTGCACATGGGCTTTTTTTAACAAAAAAAAAAGTATATTTAAGTTCAAAAATGGGACGAATCGGGTAACTCCTTCGTGGGGTTCCCATATAAAAATTTCGTTTATCACTATATATGTTGACACTGCCTGAGAACGCGGCAGCGTAGAGAGCTGTAATTTTGTACAAGGCGTTTTCATGTAAAAAGTAAATAAAATGTTCAAAAATGGGCTAAATCAGGCAACCCATTTTTGATGTTGCCATATAAAAATTTAGGTTTTTTTTACGTTTAAGCCTAGTACGGAGTTCGAGTAAAGCAGTACAGAGTACAGGTAAAAAGTGACATTTCCATACAAATTTTACCGCTGGTAAAATCCCAAGCAAAAATTTTACTGAGGTCTTTACTAGCCCAGTACGGAGTTCATTGGTAAAAAGTGCCATATTTTCTATTATCTGATATATGGCATTTGTAAGTCTCTACTCATTTTACTCACAATTTTAATGTGCGGAGCATTAAAATGCTGGTAAAACTTCGACATTTATTTGATTGTTCAAAAACCGGGTTTATTAGTTTTTCCTGTGGATTTCCTTGACGATACACACTTAGACCTGCCGGAGCAACAATCTCATCGTCGATATGATGATTTATATCCTTTATAAATAATAATCACTTAACATTTTTAAAAATATTTCCGATTAATTATGATTTTAACAGTTGTCACTTCGTTTTCTCTACATAAAATTTACGTCAACTTTTTACCAGCGTTAAAATGCTATTTTTTGGAGACCGCGTTAAATTTTACCATTATCCGAACTCCATACTAGGCTTTACTGTGAAAACGATCAGTCCTAGATGTATTTATTGTACTGCAAAGTTTTTGAGAATATGAAATTGGTTATAATCGTTTTACTGTCCGACGAACCGTTCTAGAAATATATGCGAAAAACTACTTCAAAAATCAAACTTGCGCAGATGGGTCATTACGAAATTACATCTACGATTTCACAGGAATTGGTCTTAGACCAATTCTAGCTTTTTTTACTTATTCTATTTTCATTTTGATAATTGCGGTGAAGCATTGTGTTTCAGCCAGGGCCCACACGTGGGAGATTATAGGCCAAGTCTCAAAATTGAGCACGGATAGCATACCAATACTACTGAAAATGAAATTGATTTGGCCATTATAAAATTACGAAATTTCTAATCGGTCGGTTGTACAGTTGTTTACCTGCGATTTGAGGTGATAATATAATAATTAAATTATCATGATGTGCTGTAAATTTGTGATACAGTTATTGTTTATATCAAAACCTGTAACTTAATTAAACACGTACACAATGAATTTCGGTAATCGTATAAGGGACTACGCGTAGCAACATTATTGTGCTGGTACGTCTCCCTAAAAACTGTTTCCCACTAGGAGGTCAGTAGAGCAGGAGGTGATAGTGCTCACCTAGACGAACCAAAAATTGTATGGCAGGGGGGCGGGGCATATCAACCATTTAGGAGTTACAGGGTGATTAAGCAAACAAGCTAGTTTTTCACAAATCACCCTGTATCTTAAAAACGACAGAGCGTATGGTCACAGTTAAGAGCTTATTGTATGCAGAACTTCATGGCCTTTCCAACGACTGCTATTCTAAGGCATATGTACCAAGTTTCAAGCTCATCTTTTCTATCCTCAACATCCATTTTATACGCTGAGACTTAAACTTTTGTATTGTTACTTTGATTTTGAAAATTTAGAGATATTTGTTTATTTTTAAGATTTTAAATAACATCATTTTCCAATTCCTGTTTTCAGACAATGGGTGATCAGGAAGATATAGTGATTAATAAAGATAGTGATAACAACATGCAGGAATACGTTTACGCTTCTTCTTCAAATTTCTTAAAATCTGTGGCACCAATACAAAATAAGCGACGAAAGGAGAATGAGGTAAATCAGCATTTCATAACGGTTTTCATAATATGTGGTTCCCATCAATTTCTTAATGGTAATTTTTGAAATTAATTCTTAAAATGAGCATAAATTCTAAATTGAATCAAAATTGTAAATTAGTAATAAAAATCCACCACCAGACTTTTCAAATGACACTAACATAATCTTAATTGTACAATTAAAATAAAAACCTTATTTAAGTCTAGATGTGGTTTCGTACTGTAGACAAAGTAAAAAAGAAAAATTTTAAGGGTATATTTAGGATCTCAATTCGAACAGAATTTATTCGAGTGTGTAAGACAAAATAGACCAATGAAAAATTAAACAAAACCTACGAAATTTAACAACAAAAATCAATAAAACAGCAATGAACTATTGAGTCGACGACTGTTTCTGGAGTTTATTAGATTTCGTAAAATTATGTAAATTAGAACAATTATGTCGAATTCCTTTCAACGAGCTGTACACCGGTGCAGTGCAGTTTTACGTGATGTTGTTTTTGTAATGCAACAATAAAACCCACCCCAACCACATTGAAGAAAGTTCAAGTGTTGATGATGACGATGCAGAGCTTATCCTAATTCAGATTAGTTGACTTCGAACAAAAAAACATTTCGGATTGGACTAAAATAAAAAAATAGTCCTGAGAAGGACTACAATTTACATGACAAATACTATAATTAACTAAAATTGTACTAAAAAAGTAAATGTCACCTTAAAATTTGTTGCAAAAGTGTATGAACAGTTAAATTTTTTTTATGGCACCAATACGAAGAAGCTTTCTCATGTTGAAACTGAATTTACTTTTCTAATGAAATTACTATGTACAACTCAGAAATGTGCATCCTGCAAGAGGGCGGCCACGTAAAACACTTTTTTGCTCTAGAAATTTTTTTCACTTTTCGCATAACATAAAAATATCAATAACATCTGAACAGTAATATTATATTGAGTTATTCCTTTTTTGTTTGTTTTGTTTTAAATGACTGTTCACTGGTCAGATTTTAGAATAAAATGAGTAAAAACGCTAGAACCTTCTAAACTATATCTACTCGCCAAGGGCAATTTAGCAAATATCTTAAAAATAGGAAAATCGGAAAATGTGAAAGCATTCATAAGTGACATTCATCAAGTAAAAAAGGAAGAATTGGTCTAAGACCAATAGATGCCCTATGTGTTGTGGCAGTCAATTTAAAGCTTCTTAAAGTGGTAAACATTTGCGATAGAAACAAAATAAATATTTCTGGACGCTCATTATAATTTGTGAATCAATTCAATATAAAGAGGCCCATACACGATCACGCATATTGGACAACTCGAGTAGGACAACGATGTTATCACGCAGATTTGACCGTGTATGGGCCTGTTTGCGGTGTAACACGCAGTGTGTCCAGCGATTGGACGAAAATTAAATTAGTTTGAATTTTAGGGGCGCGGCCACGTGTTTGACAACATATTATACCGTGTAGGGGTGATGCTTGTCACGCTCTTGAAAGAACTCTATTGAAAAAAGATAATAGTTGACAGTTCTAGCAGCTGCTGATATGTGTTTCTGTTCTGATGTTGGACAGCATGTATGTAGTGTTGCTTTGTTTTTCTATATCCTTGGTGTAAAAAATTTATAGGGTTATGGATAATACAGCAAAAATTTTCAAGAGTTCAAATTCAAGGCTCGATAACTGAAGCCTTTGACCATAAATCGCAAAATACGTTGTATCGTTAAAGAACATGAAAAGTCCTCTTTGGAACAAGTTGTCAAGTTTAATCCTGCTATATTCTTGAAAGAACTTACAAGCATTTAAGTGACTATACTTCGTTGGAAAAACTAAAAATTTTCAAACGTATATTCGAGTGGGCAGGAGTGATTTTAGAACAGAAGGAATCCAATGGTATACTCCATCCCGCTTATTTACTGAACACCCTATGTATTAATTTTGATACCTATATATCAATTTTCGGCATAATTGAAAAATTATTCCGGTAACAGAAAAAAAAACAAAAGGAATTATAATATATCTCGTAAAAAGAATTACATGTTTTATAAAAAACTTTTTGTTACCGGGAAAATTATTCACATTTTCAGAAAATTAATACCTATATCTTCAAGCGAACGAACGATATGAAAAGGGATATCGCATGCACGATAAGTGTGGATTGCCTTATTATTATCATGAGAGAGACATGAAGGGGTCATTTCTTAAATAATCTTGGGGAAAATTATCCAACAAAATTTCCCCTACTTCAATTTTTACATTAGGAAGTTGCCACAACAATAGGACATGTTGCGCAAATTTTGAAGAGGATGTTTTGTGCGATAGATGATGGTCTTTTTGAAGATATCGATTCCGAATTCTTAATGTTTATTGTGGTATGGCGATATTTGAGTCGAAGACAATTTGAATCATCATTTTTCCCAATTTTCCTACACCTTTTATGAACCGAAATTCTGGATGTAGTGATAATGTTTCTCTGCTCTCGCTCTATTTATTATACTTCTTACTCAATGTTATACAATACTTACTCATTAATACTTTTATATAATTTTTTTTTCAGTTTTGTGATTTTGTGCTTAAATCCAAAGATAACATAGAAATAAAGGTCCACAAGATTATTTTGTCTTCTGCAAGTCCTTTCTTTGCTGATATGTTTGACAGTAAGTTTTTATACAAGTTTTTTAATTTATTTTTAATTATTTGTACTAGATATCAGAAATTGTAGTATCCCTAAGAATTATACATTTGCTATAGCTGGTATGGGATAATAATAAAAACTTTTTCTTTTTGCCAACGTTTCCCGTTATATTTTAACGCTTCATCAGGGCTAAAAATACACACAACAACCATTCATTGGAACAACAGTAAACTTTAAAAATATCTATAAATTACCTCAAGAAAATTACCAGTAGAAATTACAATTAAAATCACAATAAAAAATTAAACATGATATAAAGAGCATCACATAAATCTAAAAACATTTTTTACGGCTGTCAGATAGCATCACTTATGTTTTAAAACTTTTGGTATAAAAATCTAAATGCTTTTAAATTAATGACTTTAACGATACTTGGAGCATATTTCTTCTCAGCTATTATATTTGGGCCATTTTATCTAAGATATTACATGAATTTATAAATTTTGTTGCAATTAATATTAATTATTTTCCAGTTAAATTGATCGAAGCCACTACAAATTCTGCATCAATTCCATTTCATAGCGATATATTAGAAAATTGTATTTCATACATGTATACAGGAAACATAACTATCAAAGCCAAGGATTTAAAATGTGTTACTGTTCTCGCCGATTTGTTTAGACTGGAAAATTTATTGAATTTCTGTGAAGAAACGCTTTCCCAAACTATCAATGCCAGCAATTGTATTGAATTATGGAGGTTTTCAGGTATGTATGTATGTACATACAAATTTATTAAAGGTACATGACATATTCCTTTATTTGTAAATTATTTATTAGAATTACCTCGTTTGGAGATCTTGCGAGAGAATTGTGTACAATATATTTTACATTCGGCTGCTGCACGTTTTGATGACCCATTATTTCTCAAGTTAACAATTGATGAGGTAATTGATGTTAATAGATCTTATAGAATATAATATTTGTATCTTTTGTGCAAATAATATTGGTAGAAAAGAATATTCACGTGAGTATATAAACCGTTTTAGTCTATGTATACTTTTTAATGTTATTTGTAGTATAATTTTATCAATGGTTTATTTCCATAAGGTGCACAAAACTTTTTCTTAATAGGCCCAATAGGAATTTCTTTGACTTTCTCTTGGGGCTCGTAAGGAAACTAATGTAGGATTGTGGTTAACATTATCACCGGCTACAGCTAGTTTCAAGCTTATCTAACAAGGATGGGGGTTGTTGATAGCCGTGAGTGTCTGTTCTGCCTGGAAGGAGAGCCCGAGATAATTGAACACATTCTGTGTGCTTGTCCGGCTTTCGCCCGGAGCAGGCCGGATACTCTAGGGTCTGCCTTCCTATCTGTAGATTCAAGAAAACTGCTATATATCGTGCAATTAGTCTATTCCAGAGTAGATAAAATGTAGAAAGAAAAATCGGTTGTGGTAAACAGTGTTCGCCTCAAAGCGTCAAAGTTCGGTGTAAATTAAAAGCGGAAACTATAGGACGAACTGCAAGGTCGTTCAGGGAGTTAAGAAGAAAGTATGAAGTGGATCACAAAACCATAAAAAAATACCTGCAAGCCATGGGAATTCGACAGAAAGCAAAAAAATCTGCACCATGTTCGTCAGCTCGTCAAGTGGAAGTAATAACAAGAAGACTGAGGACACTTTCTCAAAAACATTTCTCTTCTAAATTAAATTACAAATATGTCATTGCTGATGAGAGTTATTTTACATTTGAACGGAACGAATGGCAACAAAAATTTTACAATGAGAGTACAGACCATGTAGCACCAGATGAAGTGAAATTTATCCCGAAATCAAAGTTTCCAGTAAAAGTTTTAGTGTGGTTAGCTTTAAGGCATAAGTGAACCAGTTTTTTTTCAATGGTGGTTTGTTTGGCTGTAAACAAAACAATTTATATTGAAAAATGCATCCTGAAGAAAAAGTAGTTTTCGGCCCGATTTGGCATTTGCGCATTAGTCAAAGACACTTTACTTGAGTTGGAAAAGCGAGGAATAGAATATATACCTAAGGAATATAACCCACCAAATGTTCCACAATTGAGACCAATTGAAAATTTCTTGGCCAATTTGAAGAGAAAGGTATACAGCAATAATTATCAACCGAAAAATGTGAATACTTTAATTGCAAAAAATGAAAAAGAACTAAATATAATCGATAAATCTGAAACCTAGCAGGCGATAAAGAAAGTACCTAAAAGAGTTAGAAAAGCACATAAAGAAGGATTAAATATTTTTCTGTGAATAATGTTATAAATTAAATATTTAGATTTGAAAAAAAAAAATCAACGGCACATTTTTTTCGAACGTGTTTTATTCTTAAATTTGTTCGGATTTCATTCCCCATACGTTATACAAACTTTAAAATTACATAAAGTTAAATGAAAGCAAAGAAGAGACTTATTAAATGACATTATCTGATGAAAACAAAATAGAACATATTTAATTTGTAGAAAACCAAGAAAATTATTTAATTCTTCAAATTAATAAAAAACAAATTGTAATTTTTTCCACTTAACAAGTAAATTTTCGCAAAATTGGCATTTTGATGTTTTTAGTTACCGAGTTATACTAGTTGGCTTGATTCCAAATTTGTTTTCTTAAGCCCACCATTTTTAGAATAAATTCTATCTGGAGTTTAATTCGTTGCCAAAGAAAAGAGTATGAAGATCCGATCATTTGATACCAATTATTGGCAATAATGTTTCCGAGCAAAGGAGTAAGTTAATGGGCAATGATCAGTGTTAGGTGATAAACAATTTTCAAAAGCTCATTAGCCAAATTTACCATAATCTCGGTCTGTGTAATCTTGGTATTTAGTGGCTGGATTACAAACCGTGCGATATTTAAGTGATGTTCTGATTCCATGCAGTTTAATTTTTGTTGTTTTAAACGGTATTATAAAATTATTTTTATAAGTAAGTAGTTAATTTCGAAATCGCGATGTATTTTAAATGTAGGCATCCATAAACATTT
Source organism: Dioctria rufipes (assembly GCA_963924295.1). Lineage (NCBI taxonomy): Eukaryota > Metazoa > Arthropoda > Insecta > Diptera > Asilidae > Dioctria > Dioctria rufipes. The sequence continues at coordinate 42,448,673 of OZ002742.1, forward strand.
AGGTTGAGAAGAAAATCACATGAAACACATCACACCATTCGCAGAAAGGTGTAGCGACGACCACGACTACATTGCTCCACTCAGAGTTCTGTTGCATGCGATATATCGCGCTCGTGGACAAGCAATTAAACACATTAGCTTTATGTTGCTACTATTAGAATGTTTAAGTTGTTAAATTACTTCCTATTAGAGTAGAGTGTGCTTTAGCTAATTGAAATCAGTTGACCATCACTTTCGGGGCATTTAGAAATTGATTCAAATCAATTCAATTAATTAACTAAGAATATTTTTAAAAAGCTAAATAAAAAAGAAAAAATAATCAGACGAATTTATCTAATAATGTGTGTTTCTCAAATTGATTTTTAGACCAATTACAGGTTTTTCAAAATAATTTAAAACTTATTTTTAGATATTGAATAAAGATTTATTTTTCTAATTTTAACATTTAGGTAAAATATCTCTTAGATTCAGAAAAGCTAAACTGCTCAGAGGAGAAAGCCTTTTATTTTCTAATCAAATGGATAAAAGAAAATGAACAAATAATTTCTGAAAATGGAGAGACAACATTTGCTGAACTCATAGATCTAATTCGATATTCTGTTATAAAGGAGAGTTTTATTGCCACAGAAATTCTATCAAATGAATTATTTACCGATAATATAGCGTTTTGGAAAAAGATTGGAAGTTACATTCAATTTAAATGGCGACCAGTAAATAGCCCAATTCTAAAATTTTCCAAAGATATTACTCCTAGAATAGGAACTCGCAGTCAGAATCTAGTATGTTTGTTCCAAAATTCGATGCAAAATATTTCGAATTATTTTGCATTCTCAGTTACAAAATTGGGAAAGAAAGAACGAAAAAACTTTGGATACACTATGTTCGGAAATTTCCTCTTGATAAGTGGAGGTGAAAATGATAACACTTGTGAGTTTTTCTCTCCGATTGTCAACGAATGGTATGATTTTCCAGCAATGAAAGACGAAAGATGTCTACATTCTAGTATTTGCTTGGATAATAAAATATATGTTTGTGGTGGTCAAACTGGTTTAAGCAATTCGAAAAGTGTAGAAGTATTTGATTTGAATTGTGGCGAATGGTACTTGGGCCCAAATTTAATTCAAGAACGGTCAAATTTTGGATTAACAATGCTAGGTAAGTAGAGAAAATTATTTATAGATCGTTTAATTTTATGTAAGAATTAAGATAAATTCCCATCATTATGTCAATGTCGCGTTGTAATTTACCTTTTGAGTCTTTCCCACATTTAAATTACTGCAAATTGTGGGAATAAAGGTCGGCTAATCTGATTTACCCACTCTGCATAACGAGAATAAGGTTCCAGGAATACTTCTCCATCTACTATTTGTGTTCTGACAATGCATTTGCTGCTTTAAAGCTAAATTTGGGGGACAAGCTTAAGTCTATGCTGGTAGAACGGGAGACTACTTATTTCTAATATTAACAGAGCAGTTGAAAGGTTTAACAATCGAATTATTGCATTGGAATCTACGGTAAGTGATATCAATGATAATTGCGCTCAAATTAATGAACAGAATGGCCGCTCTTTAAAACTTCTTAAGGACTTAAACTGAAAGTCGATTGTCGGATGTGTGGTTAGAGGAGTATGTGCTATTAATGATGGTACTCCTTATAAAATTTACTGAAATATCTGCTCTGAGATTAATCATCTGCTTTCACCATATTCTTCTGTTTTCTGCTTCAAATCTAATTCCAAGCTGTCTAAGTCGCCAGTCAAATTTTCGTGGAAAGTTTTGTCTTTCCCTATGAAATCATTTGAAATCGGCATTTATCATGCTGTGAAAATGTCATTATCCTAAATTGTAGTAAAATCTGTGCTCATTATCAAACTCAAAATATTCAACCCAATCTGTAATGGTGAAGTGATTGATGAAGATATTTTTTTATCTCGAGTCAACGATTGTCAATGCTGCTTTGTTTGTTTTTATACCTTGGATGTAATTATAGGGTATATATCGTTTGTAATAGATAACTAGATCAACTATTATTCTTACCAAAGCTAAGTGTGGAAAGTTTTATCTTTATTTTTTAAGTTTTTTCGCTGACTGAAAGAAGTACCTTGTTACTTCTAGAATTTTTTTTTTTAATTAAATTTGGCTGTGCTAACATTTATTCTGTGTTTTTAATTACTAATTGTAACTTTTCTTATATTTTTTGTTGCAGCGTTGAAATAGTTATTAGTCATTCCATTTGTTTATTTATTGTTATTTTTGAACCGGCTAAAGTTTGGTTATTTTTGTCGAAGTTTTTAGCGGGAAGTCTTTGACAGCAACTAATAGTGTATCGTCGGGACATCTATTGGGTAATAGTATAAATAAATAGGAAAAAAGCAGAGTTACCAGAACGACAACATGAATAGGAGTACCAAAAGTTTGGATGAATCTATTTTTAATGAGAGTTACAGCGAATCTTGCAAAATATGTAAGGAAATGGTCCTAAATGAGGATCAAGCATTAAATTGCGAAGGCCGATGTGCAAGATGGTTCCACATAGGATGCCTCAAAATTACCACTAAGAACTACAAAAAAATCGAAGATCTTGGTGATACAACAATATGGATGTGTGCTGTGTGCAAGTTGGACTTCAAGAAGTGGGTTCAAAATAAAGATAAAAAGCGCAATGATCGCGAAAGGGTACAGCTGGAAACATTAGAAATATCGAAAAGAACTAATGAAGCTATGCAGGAAATGAAAGAAAAAATAAATACTATTGAGGAAATAAATAAAAAGATGGACTCTCTTCAAACTGCTACTATCAATACACAAACTCAGTGCAAACAATCGTATGCAGAAGTGCTTAAAATTGCTAATGGGAAAGAACCCAATGAAATATTAAACGGAAATGTAGTGACTCGCTCCTACAACATAATTATAAAGCCAAAATCGCAGCAGTGTCACGAAGTCACAAGGAGACAACTAAAGGAAGCGATCGACATAGTAAAAATAAAAGCACCAATCACAAATATTCAAAATATCAGCAACGGTGGAATACTCATAAAGACCTTAAATCAAGAGGCGCAGGAAAAAATTGTACGAGAGGCTGAAAAAAAGCTAAACAAGGAAATTTATGAGGTTTCAACGCCAAAAACAAGGCATCCAACAATTCGCATATCGAACCTAGACAGGGAATATAAGGAAGAAGAACTGAAAGTCGACCTAATGGGATTAAACCACTTCATCAATCAGGAGGATGAATTTAGAATTGTTCACAAGAGGGAATACCAGGTAAGGGGAGAAAAAAGGTGGTCTCTAATTGTTGAAGTTCCGGGAAAAACCTTTAACAAGATTGTGAATCGGTATATTCATTTGGGATACAGGGCACATTTTATAAACGAAGAAATAAATATTATAAGATGTTTCAATTGCCAGATGTATGGCCACAGAGCGAGTAACTGTACAAACAAGATCTGTTGTGCGAAATGCGCAGGTGAGCACCACACGCAGGTATGTTCCTATAATATCCTCAGGTGTATAAATTGTGTTACATGGAAGTACCACAAGGAGATAAACCACAGTGCATTGAGCTATAACTGCGGAAAATATTTGGACCTACTTGGTAGAATGAGGGAAAGAATTGATTATGGCTCCGAGAAGCTAAATAACTAAAGAAAAACACTCTAAAAATATAAACTCCCAGAATATGGATCTAAAAATACTATATGCCAACACAAGAAGCTTAAGAAATAAGTTAGAGGAGGTCGAACTAATGGTAACAGAAGTGGGACACGTGGACATTGTGATACTAGTGGAAACCTGGATTAAGCAAGATGAAATACATTACTACAATCTGCAAGGATTTACTCCGATATTTAACTGTCGTAAATCTACTACGAGGGGGGGAGGAACAGCGATATACATAAGAGATAATATAAAATTTGCAACCGAGCAAACCACGGAATTGTCATTCGAGCAATTCAATGTGATACCTATTATGATTGAAGATACAATTCCGAAACTAATAATTATCACATACTATAAGCCGCCTAATTCTAACGGAGAGCAATTTCTAGAAGCACTAGACTCTATATTATTTAAATATAAAAATTGTATGTTAATATCGGATACTAACATAAACCTGCTTAATGAGAATGAAGACACTAGGAAATATTTGGAACTACTATCTACTAATAATGCAACAGTGCTGAACAAAATTGACATGAAATACCCTACCAGAATTTCGGAGCATAGTTGCTCAATAATTGATCACGTAGTAACAACTCTTAATATGGAAAAATACCACTTTGAATTGGAACTCAAAGACTGGCCTCAACTGGATCATCGCATCATGATAACTACGCTTAGAAAGGCTTTAATGAGGAGAGCAAAAATGTCTAAAAGGAAAATAATAAGAATAAATACTGAAATTTTAAGAACAAAGGTAAGATCTGCTATTGATGTTTGCGAAAATCTAAACTTTGATAAACTTATCGATATAATCCAAAAAGCAAAACAGGAAGCAACTGATACCAGATTAATCAGAACTCGAGAAAATAACTGGATTACATTAGAGATAATAAGCCAAATAAAACAAAGAAACAAATTATATAAAAAAATCAAAGGGGGTTCAAATAATCCTCAACTAATACAAAACTATAAGAGGCTTAAGAATGATATCATCTGGAAAACAAGAAGAGCAAAAATGTCTTATGTGGAACAAAAAATGCAAAGAGCAGGAAGCGACTCAAAAAAGATGTGGACAACAATCAACGAGACAATACGAAATAGTAATACGAAAGGTAGAAACGTCAGTATAGAAGAACTAAAAGTTGAGGATAATAACCTGAGAGACAAACAACGAATTGCAAACTACATGAACAAACATTTTGTGAATGTTGGCCCCTCTCTTGTAAAAAGATTGGATGACAAGTGTAATAACCCTTGTCAACCAACTAAAAATGTGACAAGGTCAAACTGCATATTTATCAGGCCGGTGAACAGTGCTGATGTGGAAGAGGTATTATCTCAGTTGAAAGTGGACACAGCACCAGGGTTAGATGGAATAAGAGCAAAGGACGTGAAGGATATCAATGACATAATTACAGAACCATTAACAAGAATAATAAATAACTGTATCGAGGATGCGGAATTTCCAGCCTGCCTGAAATCTACATGCATAGTGCCAATCTTCAAAGAAGGGGATAGAAGAGATCCAAATAACTACCGACCTATAGCGCTCCTCAATGTATTCAGTAAAATATACGAAAGACTACTTCATAATCAACTAGTAGCATTTATACAAAGTAGCGGTGGATTTGATAAAAAACAATATGGATTCCAAAAGCAAAGCAACACGACAGCTATTATGACTGATGTAATGGAGTTCATTAATAAAGAACTCGATACTGGTAATTATGTTGTCGGAGTATTTGTTGACTTGAAGAAGGCGTTTGACACTGTGGATCATAATGTATTAATAGAAATATTATGCGAATTGGGGATTAGAGGAAAGGCAAGCCAATTACTAAGTAATTATCTGCGAGCAAGACAGTGTTGTACAAAAGTTGAAAACAACTATAGTACGAATGAAGTGATGAGTACTGGAGTCCCGCAGGGATCAATTTTAGGTCCGCTCCTCTACTCTCTGTACATCCAAAATTTAATGGAAGCTGGGCTGACTGCGGAATATTATATATATGCTGATGATACCCTTTTCCTGTACAAGGGAAAAAATGGAGATGAATTACAGAGAGAAATAAATGAGGACTTAATACGATACACAAGATGGCTACATGGGAACAAACTTACAATAAATACATCGAAAACAAGCTATATGGTTTTTCAACAGAAAGGCAAGCAAAAGTTGGACATTGGACTGCAAGTGGAAGGAGAACTTATTAAACGAGTTGACTCAATAAAATATCTGGGAATGATAATGGATGATAAACTGACTTGGAATCAACACACTACATATGTGAGGAAAAAAGTGGCACCTCTTATAGGAATCATGAGGAGAAGAGACTTCTTTAATCACCACACAAGAATTCTAATCTACAACGCATTTATACTACCAATAATTACTTACAATATAATTAATTGGTCACAATGTAGCAATAACTTACTAAAATGCATGCATAGAGTATTAAACAAAGCCATAAAGTCCATATTCAATTTACATAGACTTACGCCAACGCATGAACTGTACGAATCGACAAAGTTCCTGAGCTTAAAACAATTAATTTATGTGGAAAAAGCTAAAATGATATATAAGATACGAAATAAGATGATAAAGTCGAACATAAACTTAATAGAGCATGGAGAAATACATAACCATGGCACACGATCACGCCAACATATACGCTTACCTTATGCTAGAACAGACAGAAAATTAAAGAGTTTGAAACATACAGCTGTACCCATTTACAATGGATTACCAGAAGAAATAAAAAATACAGAGCAAGTGCACAAGTTCAAGAAACTAATAAAGAATTATGCACATGAAAATGTTGCAATAGTATGATGTGTAAACTGATTACTATGTAACAAAGATAACTAGTCAATAAAAGGTAAAAGATGAAAAATAGGAGAAATGCTCTTCACTAATACCAGCCCTTGGCTGTCTGTGAAGATGCCCAAAGAAAAAAAAAAAATAATAATGAATAGCCTGACTAGAGAGATGGAGAGAGTGGTGGAAAGGAGGATAGCTCTCTGTAAAAAATAATGATCTTACGATAACATAGATTAAACGCTCATGCAAAATATTCGAAAGTATTTTGATTTGTGCGTGCTAGCCCGTCCGTCTGTTTGTCCGAGCGATAACTCGAGAGCACAGAACTGTTTAATGTTATTTAGTCAATTCGACTTCCCGTGTGACTCACATGGCAAAAAGTTTAAATTTGAATTTCTCATTTTGATATACATACATCGCTCTGAAGCCCGGGTTAATCTGCTACGGCAGATCAAAGCATTGATAGATTTACATTTCCTTCAGAGTCGCTTCATTGTGAAATTGTTAAAATTTTATTCACCTTTTTTAACACTAGCAATCTCTTCATACTAGATTCGCTCACAGTAAGTGACACGTGACTCGGAAGTAGTATTGTTTTAGAAATTGATCCTTCCTGGATGGCCGGGTGATATTTTTCTTTTTATCGCATATAAATTTCCAGGATCCTAGCACCTATAGAGTTAACTTGCATAAGGTTTTCCTTATCATTGATCTTTCATTATTGCAGGGGTGAGCTAATTTCCTGGTTATCCGTAAGCCATTTTTTATGTGTGAACAGCCAAGCTGGTACTCTTAAGTTTCATAATAATTTTCTCTTCAACATTAATTACATTAATGATATTAAAAGTGCAATTGAGTTCAGTAAAGTGGCGTTGTTTGCTGACGATACTTTAATATATGTAAGTGGAAGGGATATGAAAATTATATGTGAACAGTTGAATGAGGACCTTGAAAACATGAGTAAATGGTTGAAAGCAAGCAAATTAAAATTAAATCTATCTAAGACCAAGTGTATGAAGTTCATCTCCGTGGACAATATCTCAGTGTGTATTGATGGCACAAGTATTGAGTGCGTGGAAAGCCTTAAATATCTCGGGGTGATAATAGATAGTAAACTAAAGTTTAAAGAGCATTTGGACCATATTTGTAAAAAATAGCTAAAAACACAGGATTCCTGAAAAGAATACGACCGGCTCTAAATTTAAAAAATGCCTTAATGTTATATAACGCATTAGTCTTGCCACATTTTGCATATTGCTCGACCCTCCTGTATGCATGTATTTTTAAAATAAAGCATAATATACTACCTGAATATAACTTGCGTCACAATCAGAATTCTAGACTCGCCAGATGGAATAGAAGCACCATCCAGAATTTTTTGATGTACAAGGGATTGCAATTTTATAATAATTTACCACCAGAATCAAAATTGGAAACAAGAATTCGAGTTTTTAAGTATAAATTAATACAATTCATTCGCATAAACGATAATTAAAATAAGTATAGAGAAGTAACCAAATGAATTATAATTATTATTATTATTAAATTCACAAATGTATGGAAGAGTTTTTTAAAACTATTAATTAAATACAAATCAATACAATACAAAAAAATATATATATCCCAAGTCTAGTGTATACAACCATAGGGTCTGTAATTAGTTTTCAACTGAAATCCAGAGCCTTATTTCTGAGTGCGACTTCCTATATGGGAGGTATTTATGATTTAAAACAGCAGAGAATTTCGATGCAGCGAACTGTGGTTGGTTTCTTTCAGTGTAAATTAGATCCAAGTCACTGTTACTGATAATACGGATTGTACTGTATATGCCATTAACACCTCGGATCATGATTTTCTGAATGTCAATTTTACTTCTTTTAATACCAACATCAATATTTCTACAGCTTCATTTCCCTCTCTAAAATTTGAAGCCGTTGGTCCGAATTCATTATATGTATTTCGAATATTTTCTTAAACCATTAGTGAAGTCAGGCCCATCAACATTTTGCATTTTTTTACAAATTTCTTCAGAAGTATGTACCACCCACCAGCATGCAGGTCATGCAAAAACTGCTGACACTTTCTCTGCGAACGACAATCTGACTTTCGCGTAGGACATGGCTTCGACTTTGCTATGCTAAAGTTGTTTATTCAAGAGTGTAACAGTAAAATATAAGTTAATGGAATATCATATAGTCCAAAAGTAGTTAAAAAAATATGAAGACATTGTTACAGATAATCGGTGTACTTTGCTTATCCAGTGCATAGGGTATTTCGGCATGTCAATCGGTTAAGTTCCGTGCATTGTAAATTGAACCTTGCGGTTCATGCAATAATTGTGTGCGAGACGTGACTGAGTTACACGGTTATTGATGCTTCGTTTCAAGTGCGAAAATTATTGAGTTTCAATCCAAAAAAAATTTTTAATCTGGTATTATTTTCATAAACATAAATATTTTATTACACAATGAAATAAATAATATGTCGATACAAAAATCCTTGAAATCAATATCATTCAAAATACATACTTTCCTATTTATTATCACTAGCCAAAGTTTCGCTCGTTCAGTATTTCATCTTTTAGGAGGTTGAATATAATCATCGCTTGATTTTTCTTCATCTGGATGTTCAGTACTAGAAAATGGTGCCTTCAAATCTTCGAAAATTATTTTATAAGGAAGCAAGCCATTACTTAGTGTGGTTATAAATGTTGTTCTACATTCTTTACAGGGTCCCAATTTTGTAAAGTTATGCTCTAAGTTCTTTGGCAAATTTAAACTATATTCAACATAAGCCATAGACATATTTTCAACAGATCCATCCTCAAAATTTTGTTCTGCATGTATAATTTTTCATATTTGAATTAGAGTCTGTTATAAGCTGAATCAAATCTTCATCACTTAAAGTTTGTTCTTTAAGTAGTTCATCAACATCTTGAGCATTAATATCATGAAATCGTTTACCTGGTAACAAACGACCAGCAGTTTTGAATGGAATAAGATTTTCTATATGGATCACCACCGGTAAAAGACCTTTCCAACATTCATTGAGTGTTGTAAGCCTAATAAGCATTAGTTATTGTTTTTATACATTCTAGGATTGAAAATTTCTTCCAAACTTCAGTGAGTGATTTATTTTCTTCAGATTTTATATTTTCCAAAATCGCCCGAAAACTTAATTGAACGTAGTATGACTTAAAAGTTGGAGATCACATCTTGATACAATGGGTGTGTTAGTGAAGAGAATCTTTACATTAGGATGAAATAGCTCTTTTGGATGTCCAGGGAGGGGATGGGAATTTTTTCCAGTTCAAGCCAGTTTCGTCCGCATTAAAAATCTGATCCGCAAAATAACTACCATCTTCTACAATTTTCTTGATTTCAACCGTAAATTATTGAGCAACTTCTGTATCAGCTGATGCACTTTCTCCTTGGAATTTAATGTTGTAATCATGTTTGTTTAAGCTTTTCTAGCCAGCCATTGCTTGCTTGCAGAAAATAATGGTGATTGCCATTCCGTAGTAGTTTGAGGTCTCTTTTTAAATAGTTGTATATTTTCGTGTTGCTTTTAGTCTGTTTCCACCCAAAGGCAGTCTTTTATTTGTGGAAAATTTGTGTATCTGAGAGGAAACGCTTAGCAAGCTAAAGCGAAAGGGGAAAAAGCTTCCCACATAAGTATCCGTAAATATCCGATTACTTAAAGCAAGAGCCCGAGTCCACTGATCACCGCACCGTACACCGTGTTGGGATCTTGAGGGAATTTCAAAACTTTTCAACATGAAAAATTTGATCTTATACATATTTTAATTTTCCTGCATTGCTTACTTATCTAATATTCTAAAGTTAATGTTATACCCTAGGCAGATGGGCAAAATCAATGATCATTCGTTCGTAATTGAATTTTTCAAAAATCGATTTACCTTTGAAATTGAATTTTAATTATTAAAAATGTACTTTCGTTTTAATTCACAAAATCTTGGGTAACTGGATTTTTGAAAAAATCAATTACGAATGAATGATCATTGATTTCGTCCGTCTGCCTAGGGTATAATACTCTTCTCTCATCTACGAATTCTGATGCATGCTAGCAGCGTGTACGCCTAAACGTAAGAAAGTCAGCCAAATATTTCCCAGAAAATAATTTACGGTGTTTCAGTTTCAGGCGTACCTTTTTTCTCGTTTAAATACAAAGAATAAATAGAAGAATTCTCGACTTTCTTATTGTTGTATCATCACTACTGTCTAGCCAGGGTAAATGGAACTGAAATAATAACATCATTACAGAGTTCATACAATTTTTATTCAGAAGCCGAATTTTAATTGAGTGGTTCTAACTGTTTATTAATCCGGCGTTGTTATTTTATGTGGTTTCAAGTTTCATCACTTCATATGAAAATATTAATTTTGTAAGCTTTCGTGGTTTCCTCTTGCGAGGACGTTAGTTACGCCAGTGCAAAAGACCCGCTTAGCGGTTATCTCTACTTTTTTTTTTTAATTTGTCCAGTTTTTTCTTATTTTTGCTTGGAGAAAAAAAAATAATTAAAATCTTCCTGCCCAGTTATTCTTATAAAAATTATTTCATTTTTATGTGTTGTCTTGTCAAGTAGTAGACTTATATGAGTCTCTGTTGCTCTCTGTATATGGAGATCAACCCACATTACACATTTGCAAATTCAAATTCCAATCGCGTTTTTTTTTTTTAATTATAATTATAATAATAAATTTAAATACCAAAAGATGATTACTTGTGTATGCAATGCAAGTTGGAGAAAAATAAATTTATATTTCAGATGGATGTTTATATGCAATCGGAGGAGAAACAAATTGTGTGGAGCGCCTAGATCCAAGAACACAAGCGTGGCAAACAATTTGCAATGAGTGTCCAATCACAGAGGCTACAAGATCTATTGTCGTTAATGGCGATATGTACTGTTTAAACAAATCACAGAAATTTATATTTGATACGCGTACCAATAAATGTGGAAACGTTACCAATTCTCCCGTTAAATTATTCGGGTAAGGATTATATAAGAGTTTTTTTATTAAAACTATAACTCTAACCCTTTATTTATATATTATGTTTGCAGCAATTCTTTCGATATATGTAATATGTCTGATAACACATATGCCTTAGGATATGCGGAATGTGAAAAGGAAATTCAATGTCATCGCTTGAATTTTGAGGAAAATTCTTCGAAATGTATTTGGAAAAAATTTTACACTTCTCTTGATTCTTCTAACACGGTACAAACTAGTGCTGACAACAAAACTTCACGTAATTGTTAACAATTTTATAAAATTAAGATTTAATATATTTTCCCCATTTAATAGATTTAAATGAAACCAAACGAAAAAATGAAACGATTCCTGATTTTAACAATCTGAATAGGTCAAAATCACTATTTGGTGTCACATCTCAAGCGACGTTTGGTTCTTCTCCACCGATATTTGGTGAACCCGCAACGTTTTCTACAGTTCATAACTCTCAAGTTTTTTCAAAACCAATTGTTGCAAAAAATATAAAGGCTGAAGTCAATGTAAATGCTACAGAAACTGTACAAAAAAGTAAAGTTGACGAGTTTAGAGAGAATCTTGCTTTGGTTGCAATGTACTTGAAATGATTTCATTTTTTTCTTGTTCTTTTTTTTTTACATTTTCATTTTAACAATTTTGTATTATTAATTAACAGTTTGAAATAAAGTATATTTAGAGCAAACTTTTCTTATGTATATGCGTTCATTGCTGTGATTAAAACTTGAATTCATTTAGCAGTTTTCCTATATAAACTAAAACTAGGGTCTCGATTCGCATAGATTAGTCTACAAAAAATTTGGAACTGTTTTCTATTACTTTTTATAAGTATAAGATTCATAATTCCCTTATAATTCTTAATTGGAAAGAATCATAAAAAAAGAATCACTACTAGGCTTTGTGGACCTATCCAAGGCATTTTGGTAAAATTTAAACTACCAAAGATCTTATGGTCGTAGGACACAGGCTTTTTGATAGAGGCCCCTATTGCTGAATCCGCCGGGAGAACTAAGTTTGCGAATTTGCCAGTTTGACAGCTGTGAAAAAATCGTAGGTGAATAAATCGAGTTGAGTTTGTAAATGCATATTTAATAGAAGTTAAGCAAAGTAAATATTTTAAAATGGTTAATTGTGCAGTAAAAGATTGCAAAAAATGAGAAAAAAAAAATGTTTTCCCATACATTTCTTTGGAAATTGTGCAACTAGTAATTTTGTGCGGATCTCTTTGTCGTAGCTTAGGCGTATACTTTAGTCACATATTTTGACATTTCACCTCAAATTTGTCGTACTTTTATATTCACCATATTCATTTTGATTTATCCTTTTCATCAATCATAAAATAAACTAAAATGAATTTGCAATAAATTAATGTCAGAATACACGCCTAAAAGTACGACAAATTATTTAACTGCTTCCGAGGTTGTGACAAAAATTCTATACTGTGGTAAATTGATATTCTACACCTAATTAGAGCAATACAAGTGCTTAAATTGGAAATAATATTTTGGGTTTGTAATGTAAAGTGTCATTTTCAGCTCATTCTACGTAATGCAAGGCTTGCTGAACTGAATGAGAATACGAATAAATCAGTAGAAAATTTCATTTCGTTTAGGCGTATATTTTGACATTAAAGTACGACAAAAGATCAGGAGGGTGATCTTAGAATATAGAGACAACAGGAAGTGTTGATCCCTGTAAAATTCATGTGCATGAGCGTGGATTTTTTCACGGTCCCGTGAAGTAGGTCAGCATTATATTGAAGAAAGAGACAAATATATTTTCAGCTGTCAAACGAAATTTTCTAATTTGTAACTATTTGTATTTAATTTAAAACTTGTGAAAAGTGAAAAATATTTTATTTAAAAATAGTGCTAAATAAAGTAAAGACTGTAAGTAATTATCTGTTGATATTATAGTGATATATTTCTAAGTGATGTTCATGTAATTTCAGAATGAAGTGTTCGGTAAAAATTGCCACAACAACACCTAGGTACGACGTGGGAAATCATTTTTTAGGCAAGTATAGTTATAAAATATTATTTTGTATACTTTACACAACTTTGTATATTAAATTAATTAAAAATGCACAACAAAAGCGATGAAAAATCGAAAAAAAATCCTTAATCCATCTAGATTTGTTTACGTTTGTGACAGTTGTGAAATTCCCTGGGTATGTTGGCATAGTGACAGCGAATAAGAGCATTTTCGATGGGAGCAAACGTAATATTTTCAACCATATATCTTGTTGCCCCGCTCTCTATATTGATTCTACTACATGGCTGTACTGAGCGTTCACTACAGCGGCAACAGATACTAACACAACCAGAATTTGACTACACCAAATTTGGCTTATCACACTTCCTGTACTCTCTATATTCTAAGAGGGTGATTCTGATCTTTTGTCGTACTTTAATGTCAAAATGTACGCCTAAATGAAATGAACTTTTCTACTTTTTTTCTCGTGTTTTTATCCAGCTCAGCAAGCCTTGCATTACATAGAATAAACAGAAAATGACACTTCGCTTTAAAAATTCAAAATATTATTTCGAATTTAAGCACTCGTAATGCTCTAATTAGATGTAGAAAATAAATTTACTACAATATAAAATTTTTGTCACAACCTCGGAAGCAGTTGACTAATTTGTCGTGCTTTTAGGCGTGTATTCGGACATTAATTCATTGCAAATTCATTTTAGTTTATTTTATGGTTGATGAAAAGGATAAATCAAAATGAATATGGTGAATATAAAAGTACGACAAATTTGAGGTGAAGTGTCAAAATATGTGACAAAAATATACGCCTAAGCTACGACAAAGGGATCAGAATCACCCTCTAGGTCACCGCTGTGACTCGACGGTAGGCACCTGCATATTTCGTAGTGCCACGCTTTCACAACAAACCCAATAATTCTGAGTTTATTATGAAATGCAATGCACTGCGACTTAACAGTGCCACCGTTTAGGCAAGACCTGTTTGCATTTATTGTGTAATGTCTTGCTTTTCGCCACACAACAATGACCTAGTCAAGAAGCGTTGTCAACCAATTTTTGTTTCACACAGATTAGTTGATTTATTTATATTGACAACAAGAATTGATTGATCTTCTAACCACATTGTAGAGATTGCCTACCAAATTCTGAATTTATCCTTATGAATACAAAACTTTTAGACTCATTGAATATTAACTTCCTGATAACTTTGGTTTACAATGTGTAATCCGTCGGATGGAACAATAGGGGTCAGAATTTAAAAACTCAAATGATCCTGTTATGTACCTTCTTATCTTGCAAAAATATTAACGAACGACTTGTACCGCACCTGCCCCACCATAGCTTTAGATGCCGTGTGGAGGCTTCTCCTGTTAGATCACAAAGCTGGAAATGGTGAATTGCCGTAAATAAGCAATCAGCTTGATCACTTCGAAATATTTGAGAAATTCCTAAAGGATCCGATGACCAGCCTCATTTCGGAAATCATTCCGAACCGACAACATAATTTTTAGTCACCATTAATGGTACTGTCCCAAATTGTCTACTTTTAATCCGAACCCTAGATAAAATCCTTATTTAAGAGATTTAGGTAAGTAGTGTTCAAATATCGGACCTTGCAGGAAGCGCCTTCCTCAATCAGGTAGAAATAAAATGCACACACACACACACACACACTCACTAAATTTGAAATAACATAGTTTTCCCAAAACTGAAAATTTTTAAGGAAATCCTTTATAAATTAAAATGGCATTGAAAAGACAATAATTTGCTGCTTTACTCACTTGGATTTGCCACTGCAACATTGTACAAAAAAAAAACAATATATAAATACAGTTTTAAAAAATAAACAACAAAAAATATTTCGCGTAACATTCAAAAAAGATTCTTATAAATAAAATCAAGTAGTGACTTGAGACTTTCTAATATCAAAAAGTCCTTTGGCAGTTATAACTCCATAATCACTTCCTCTTCTTTTGGAACTTAAGCGATCTCCTTCAGGAAAAGTATAATCATATTTCACTGGCGGGCCCGGCCTCTTAGTACTGGCATTTTCTGATTTCGATCTGGCCAGAGGAATTTTGGCTTTGGAAAATTTCTCGCTTGAAGTTGTCACCTGAGCGATTTTCTGTTTTGTTGATTCTTGATCGATTCTTATACTTTTATGTTTTGTGTTCTGATGAGCTAACATTGCTTTAATATCCATCTTATGGCGTTGGATTTTCTCCTCTAGACTTTTCAATCTTCTTTCATAGTAACTGCCACTGTCATTGGACATTGCTAAAATCTCAGCTTTGGGCATTTTAAGTGACGATGTCCTATCGATATATCCCTCTAATTTTTGTTTGCCTGACATTGATGATTCTTCAGGTGTGAAACATTTTCTAACATATTTGTTGGTTGATGTGAATGCGCTGGTGGTCTCATCATTTTTACAATTTTTTCCAAAGTTAAAACTCCGGCTATTCAATTTCGTACTACTGCCATAAATTTGATTTCTACCTGCTAAATTGGAAGGAGTCTCACTTGCATTGTAGCCAGAATCAATTGAGTGCCGTTTCTCTAATTGAAATGCCATTTTCTCACGATTGTTTATCAACTTATTCTGCTGAACATCTGATCTTTCCGATGATGCACTACTAACTTTTGAATCAGGCATACTAGAAATTTTACAATATTTAATTTTTGGTATTGAATGCAATTTGGTATTATCTATAAGTGAAGTAGAACCAGTCGCGTTAGGTATTGAAATGCTTTTTGTACTTTTGTTTGGGATTACAGCTGGAGATGGAGAATTCATGTGAAGTAAATTATTTTGGGGTGTCGTTGTTCGCTTTTCAAAAGGTTTTATGAATTGATTTTCTCTCTTCTCAGTAGGTAAGCTTTTCTTAATGTTATTGACATGATTTGCGGGTACCACCATTATGGAGTTCTCTAATTTTACATGGCTGTTGAGCTCCCTGAAATTAAAAAGGAGTTATGTATAATTATTAAATTCTCGCTGGGAAATTTAATGTGAATCTGTTCAGTACATTAATGATTTTATGATCCTTTCCGGAATCCAAATATTCGCTTCATTTTAATAGGCGGAGTGAAAGAGGTTATTAATCTAATTCAAAGTAATTATTTTTATTTTTTATTATTAAGACGGAATTGTTTTTGCTCAATATCTCTGCCATTTTCAATTTTTCAGCAAAAATGGTAAGGACTTAAGTTGTTGTAAATTTTCTACAACTTTAGCCCTTACAAATGTTTTCGTGCGATCGATATTTTTCGAACTAAGCAGGAAAAAAGTCATAAAGTATAATTATCGAATTATTTCGTTTATTATTAACTTTAGGACATAAATGTACAGAAACAAAGTTTTATAGAATTACATTACCTACAATTTTAATCTCTACGATTTTTTTTCCTAGAACCAATATTTCAGCTCCTACGCTTGCGATAAAAGCACAGAGCAACGTAAAAATTGTATTTCGCGAACTTTTTTCCGCACCAACTCAGGGTAGAGTTCCAGTAGTCCTAATGCAGGTTTCATCTCTTGCAAGTTCATTGCCATTTCTGACGTCTTCTTCCTTATCATAAGGTTTGAAGCTGGAATTTCGATTTTTTATTGCAAGCATTAAGAATGTTTTTTTTTCTTTTATTTTTTTTCCTTATAGGCTTCAGAAGGCCAGACCTGTTCTTTCAAGATGTCGTTGTCGAAACTACTTGACTTTTTTTTTTGTGACGATGGTCCTGCCGAATCAACATCGTCGGTTTCCTCTTCGATGATCTCCTGACATTCAATGGTGATGTTCGATGTTGTTGGACAGGATTCTCGATGATACCATCATCTCCGTTGTCATCAAGTAGCTCCTGAAGCTCGACAAAATTGTCTCACCACTTCAGCTTTGGCACATAATCGAACATTTTTGTCATGCTTTACGACACCCACACATTTTGCAGCAATTTGTTTTCGTTTTGACAAACGATTCCGGTGCGGGTTCTATAGTGGTAGTCATAGTAGTATAGGAGTTTGGGTACTCAAACTTCTTCTCAGGGCCTAAGGAACTCGAATCTACTAGATTTACCAAAATGTACTAGATCAAACTTTGATCCCCCTCTTAATTGGAATAAACATTTTTAATAAATTATGTTCAGAGTATCATAATGCATCGTGTTTACGAAATCCCTAATGTCTGTTCATGTAGGGCCTTAAATGGGCATTCCACTTAGTAATTTATTGCTTCCTTTAACTATTCAACAAAAGGCAAAAGTTTTCGAAAAATAAAAAAAGATTATATAAAATTTTAGTTTTCATCCGTAACAATCAGTGTTGGGCGTAATCTGATTCCAGTGTAATTTAATTAATAATTCCATTACAGTTTAATCAAATTATCAAGTAAACTAATTAAATTGTACTTGATTACATGTCAATCAGATTACTTATGAGAGAATATGTAGTGTAATCTGTTACAATTTAATTCGATTATTTTGTAATCTAATTATTGTAAAAGATTACTTTGTAGAGTCAAACGGGGTGAAGTGGATCACGTGAGACATGGAGTGAATCGGATCGCCTATATTTTTTTATATCTTCACTTGAATTTTGAAAATAGTTGTAAAAAATTAATAGTCAGTGTAAGTACTTTTCGCAATTATTTTCAGAATTTAAGCAAAGATATTAAAAAAAGATAGGTAAACCAATTCACCCCATTTAACGGTACTTCACTTATTTATGATCCAACATGTAACCACATATGCCGACTACCGGCAATAAGTTTTTATAGTTGACTTAGATTAGATTTAGACACAGTTTTCTTGTTGATGAATTATTAAATTACAAAATTAAAATAGAATGGAATATACGGATCGTTGGTACTTTTATTTTGAAGCTTTGTTTCGCTATAATAAGTAACGTATGTTACTTTAAATAACCATAAAGTATTCAAAGGTAACTATTAACTAACTAAAGAAGTTTTTAGTAGTTAGTTCTTTTCTTAGTAGTGACTAGTTAGTTATACTTAGTTATTTTTTTCCCATCACTAATGACACGGCCACAAAGTCATGTACGTCTACGTAGCTAACTTCCTTCAATATCTACACAATACTTCAGTATACAAAGATTCCATTTGGGAATGAAATTCATAAAATTTAGAAGACTTATAACCCGGCAATGTAACTAATCACGTAAAATGTAATGCATCATGTAATCGATTACATAATGTAATTATAATTATGGAAATGGATTACATTAGTAATCTATTACAAAGTAATCTGATTAGCGATTACATGGCGAATTGTAATTATTAATCGTTAATCAGTTTACATTTTGCCCAATACTGGTAACAACCTCCGTATGTCATTTAGTTAGAAATTCTCTTATCTGCAGAGTTCAAATGTAAATAAATTGCAAAAAAATATATTATTAAAAAAGGCGGTTTACTTGAATTCGGAAAAGTTCGTTAATAAGCGTATAAAATGCAGCCATTTGAGGGCCAATTAATTTTAACTTCTTACAATTTTTCTTTTCTTTTTAAAATAAACTTTTTACTTACTTTCTTTTACTCACACTCTTGCCATTAATGCATTTTTCATTTGTTTGCATAATTTCATACAGCTTAGATCGATATTCAGGTACAGTTAATTGCACATCATCACGAAATGGTGGCAATACATCTGAATTAAGTTCAGCTTCTGGTATGGTGTGTCTAAATCTATAATTATGTTTATAAGAAAAACAAACTTTAGGATTTCTTTCCGTAGTAACCTACTTTTCAATGTATTTATGCGAAAGGGCTTGTTTCGCTGTTAGCCTGCTCGATGGATCCAATATGAGAAGTGATTTGACTAAATTTTTTGAATCTTCAGGTGCACTTGTCAACAATTCATCAAGTTTTGGTGTACTATTGATTTTGGTAAAAAATTATTTTCTAATACAAAATAGTTGGCTCTTTTCATAGCTTACTTGCTTGAATTGATTTGTTGATTAAGCAATACAGAACCAAAACCAGCTCCAACAGCAGCTACATCTTTTTCTGTTACTTCTGGTAGAGCAGAAACAATTTTTTCGATCTGTAATAAAGATTTATCTATTTTAGAAAATTAGGTAATTCTCTTTTATACGGAAAATGAGATTATTTTATCAATACGTAGAATATTTCTCAGGGTATATGTTCAACCGATTGGCAATGATTTCTAAACAAATAAACCTTTAGAATTAAGTTAAAAGAATATTCCGCTATAGTGTAGCCAAAAAACATAGTTTAGACTTACTTAGTTGATATAACCTGGCTAGGATTACAACTATCAAAATAAGGAGAAACTCTTTCACAATAGCAAAGGTAGAAATTTTACTATTAAATATTTTTTTAAAATTTGGCACATATACGTTTTGTTCGTGTATGTAAACGTAACTTTTTAAACACTCAGAATGAGAGACAGTAACAATTTAATTTTGCAAAGGGGACTTACTGTGTTAAAGAATAATGTAGTCCCATGTAAAAAACTGAATTTATTTAATTTTTATTTATGTGAAGACTTTGGTTATCCATCAAATATTAACTCCGACCACTAAGGCAATAAGGGCTATTCTGCCTCCTTACTTACCATACAACAGCTGTCCATCCTCACGATAACTTGAGAACGCGTTCATCTAGAGTGCTGGAATTTTGCACATCTCGTTTTAAACTATATACATATTCGGGAATTGCCTGGAACGCGTCGACGTAGAGAGCTCAAAATAATTAGTGAAATTTTAAAAATGTACTAAATCGGGCAATCCCTTCCAGGTGTTACCATATAAAAATTTAGGTCTTGTAAGTATACTGTGCAAACGATCAATCATAGACGTTTATATTGTATACTGAAAAATTTTTCAGTATAATAATCTTATCAAATTGGTTATAATCATTTTTACTGTCAGACGAACCGTTCTAAGATACGAAAAACCAATTTAGTAATCAAACTGGTTATTCGGGTTCCATATGACTTCTTTTAATTCATATAGCGGTAAAAACTCCAATATAACGTCTATAGCTTTTTATATAATCTTCTCTGAGTGTTTATTCTATTTTCATAATGACACTACCCTCGAAATTTTATTTTCCATTTACCCAAACTGAATAAGTTAAAAAAAAACGAAAACTCGAATACACGCTTTTTAAAATCACTACTCCTTTTCGCCATATTGTTTTTTTTTTATCTATATAATATATTAAAATTAATTATATCTCTCAAACAAATAATGTTGGAAACAATTGAATATTGCATGGGCATCGGAAATACATAAATTCTGCAAGTTTCAGAGCTCTACCTGGTCCGGAAGTTTTCGAAAAAGCGTGTAAAATTGCAGTTATTTCTTCGTACGATGTACCTTCGATGTGCGATAAGTCCGCCTTCTAAGCGAACTTAATCGCACTAGCGCAAATGAATTTGTATAACCATCCAGATGATTTGGTATGCGCGGTAATGTGCCCCACATTTCACAAGACAACACGAATCCGATGCATCGCCTGTATTATTCATCCAGACGATGTGATGTTTCCCTACACTTGACGTTGACACATATTTGTCGTGTGGACGCATTTCTGCAGTATACAAGCTGCCGCCATCTACACGATGTCAGATTTAACTAAAATTTAAAATTTGTGACAAGTGTGCGCATCGGCTTTATGTCTTCAACGCATCTAGAACATTTTTCTTATTGAAATGAATGTTACCAATTTAAGTAAAACAAAATTGTAGAAAATTGAAATATTCTCGTATACTACACAAATTTTATAACTCTAATCTTTTTAGTGAAACAGAAGTCTACAAAAAAGTTCTATTTCTATACAAATTTGTGAATTACAACTACAAATAACTTTTAGTGGAACAAAAAATGAAAAATTCCTTCAAATTTCCCCTTGTAGAATACAACTGCAATTTTGTAGCACAGAAATTTTGTGAAACCAAAAATATCAATTTTTCTAGAATTTTTGTTAAAAATCACTTGTAAGTTCGTGAAATAGGCCACCGATAAACAAGAATAAAAGCGGCTTAATAACAATAAAAAATCATATTTACCTGATTTACTGTACTACTTCCGGGAAATATAGGCTTCCCCCGTATCATTTCTCCTAAAATACATCCTAGACTCCACATATCAATACCCTTCGTATATCTAACGGTATTAAGGTGGAAAATTTAATTATAAGTAAAACAGATTTAATATATATACATACAAACGTAATAATGTAACTCACCTTTTGCTAGCAACAAGTATTTCAGGAGCTCGATACCATCTTGTGGCAACATAATCTGTCAATATTGGTTCCACGGGCTCAACGGAAGTACTTGAATCTCCGAGCTGTCGTTGTGACACTGAACGTGCAAGGCCGAAATCGGCAATTTTGCATCTATATTAAGATTATTAATTAAAACGTATACATGTGCATATTTAATTAAGCGCAATAAAGTTTACCTGCATTTACTATCTATTAAAACATTACTTGGTTTTAAGTCTCTATGTATTACGTTCCCTGAGTGAATATATTTTATAGCATTAAATAGCTGGTACATAACGTATCTCTTGTGGATGTCCTTTAAAATTGTTCCCCTCTTAATAACATTATGCAAGTCACTCTCCATAAATTCGAATGATAAGTAAATGTCTAGATTATTTGTTGCTCTGTGAAAATAGCTTGAAAATAACAACGGTAATTTACAAATTTTCAATTTACTTATGAACGCTGTGAAGTTGGATAACATTCGGGTGGTTACGGAATGCACGAAGGAACATTATTTCTCGAAAGGTTCTTTGAGCATCTGTCTCATTTCGGAATGCATCGAAAATCTTTTTCACAGCAACCACTTGTGTACTTTTTTTATCTATGGCCTTCCATACAATACCATACGCTCCCTTTCCTAATCGCTGAAAAATAATTTTTTTGTTATTTATTTATTTTTTTTTTATATTATTAAGCCAAGCTTAGGTATAACCTACAGCATGGCAAGAAGGAGATAGGAAAAGTATTAGAGAGCATGAGGAGAGTGGCGGAGGTGCTGATGTATGTCGCCCTTAAACTTTCGCAGATTGTATTTGATTGTATTTATTGGAAAGATAGAAGATAGTAGTCTGTTCCACATTCGCATAGTTCGGGATAAAAAAGCATCACCGAGTCTTGCTGTATGGTCGAAGGTAATTTTAAGGGTAAAAGGATGTGCGCGGTTTGTAGCGCGAGTATTACATGCAGGAATCATTCTACAACGGATCAGACTAGATATTTCACCAGAGCATTAACCATGCATATAGCTATAAAAGATCGAAAGGCATCCGACATTGCGGCGGTGTTTGAGCGAGTCAATATGACCAATTATTGCCTCATCGTCAGTGATCTTGAAGGCCCCCATCTGGACAATATCCAATGAAGCTAATGGCTCAGCCCCGGTCCAGTTGTGAGAATTGTATTCCATTCTAGGTCTGATTTAGAAGAGCGCGAGATTTGTCGGGCTGAAATATTTCTTACACTTTTTCAGAAATCTAAGACATTTCGATGCTTCTTTGGCAACAGAGAGATGTGGTCTGTCCAGCTAAATTTACTGGAAATAATAATGCTTAGTGGCGGTGTATCGGAAATTAATGCTCTATTAAATGAAATGGGAGTAGTTAAGTGGTGATCTTGTTTTAAAGAGATGAAACAGCTTTGGGTCTTAGATGCATTGAATTCGACGCTATTCGCTTTACCCCAAGCGAAAATATTGCCAAGGTCGTTATTCAAAAATCTAATCATGCAGTCTCGTTTAACACATGCAGCATTTCCTCTGGAGTCCGTAAGAGTATATCAAGGCAGTAAGCGAAATCAAGGGAACTTTCATCGGCAAAGCTATGGATATGATTGAAAGTAAGGGAAATCAGATCATTAATGAAAATTAGGAAGAGAGATGGAGAGATAACAAATACCTGGGGCACACTGGAATTTATAGAGTAAGGTTCAGATGTAATGACGTTGTCGTGTCCCAGAAGCAGTTAACAATAAAACAATTAAAAACACTCGAATTACTCATATAAAAATATTTATTCCACGCAGAACTGACCTATCCTAATATATCAAACAAAGCTAACCCGAACCGAAACTTGACACTACGATGACTGAACACTGAACGGCACTCGCCAGACCAGTCATTGGTCTTTTATGCACCAATATTCGGAAGTAAACTTTACTAACAACGCGGATGTAAACAAACGACAACAACCTTGTCGTTTGTTCTACCGGTTGCAGCACCTGAGTCGCTTAGTCGTAAACAATCGCCTTACATAATAATTACCATGCGAGGTAAATTATTATCGTAATCGTCGATTGCTCCACTAAGCGCTCATCGCAGCCAGCTGTTGGGCTAATCAGCAAAACAACCGACAGTTGCAGAACAATACCATGCGAGGTTATTGTTTAGCAATTGCTGATTATTTCGCTGTAATGCCCTTGGCTGTTGGAAGAATCTTCCGTATATTGGGCCATCACAACGTCTAAAGCTCGCACATTTACCGGCACAGACCGGCATCGACCAATACCGGCATTTTTCATGCACATATAACGACATAAAATAGAAAGGAAACTTTTATTTAAGGCAGGTATCGTGAGAAAAGTATAGAAACGTGATCCTATGTTAACTTCGCAACTAGACCAGCAACCGACAAATGCCGGTCTAGTTTCTAGCCATCGATAACGACTGGCAATGAAGTTTTCGTTTCGTGCTGGTATCTGCCGGTGCCAGTTGATGTGAATTAGCTAACTTATTTTCATAGAAAATATTGTGCCTGTCTTTCAATCCATATTAGAAGAGGGGAAAAGAGAGCAAGTGCTTTAAGTTTAGCTAAAAGGGCAGGATGTCAGACTTCACCGAAGGCCTTCGAAATATCCAGGGCAACAATTTTGGACTCACCAAAATTGTGAAGACTACTGTTCCAACGTTCCGTAAGAAAAGTCAGCAAGCCTCCAGATGAGTGTCCAGGCCGGAAGACATATTGGCGATCGTTGGTGAGCTGATTGGTTTCTAGATAGTTTATTATTTTGGAGGTAATGATAGATTCAAAAACCTTCGAAAGAATCGAACTATCTGCAATTGGTCGATAATTTGAGGAACCGCTACCCTCTCCTTATTTGGGAATAGGCTGAACATTGGCTAGCCATTTCCGAGCAGTTGGAAAGATTTCTGTAGAATAGTTTGCGCACGGTGTAGCCAAGGATGAGGTCCAGCTTTTAATTAATAGTAGCGAGAAACCATCAGGCCCTGCAGCTTTGGAGACGTCGATCCTCTTAAGGACCTGGAACACATCTCCCGTACGGATCTGTGCGAAGTGGGTGAAGTCCAGAATATGAAGCGAAACTAGCAGCCAAAATATTAGCCTTATCCAGGGAGTCAACAACCACCTTACCATTGTTAAGTAGTAAAGGTATAGAGGAACTGGTGAAGTTGTTCCTGATGGTTTTGACTAAAGATCAGAAACCTTTGCTACTTTTGTGGCTTGCCAAAATTCTTTTGTCTAATACTCTGGTCAAAAAGACATTTTTCTCTTTGGATATGTTATGGAATTATGCTGAGTGATTGAACTTGGACGTGAAGTCCAGACTGCTAGCATGAGGTGACAGATCACTTGGTAGATAGCGTTGAAGTGCAGGGCGGCACGCTAGCTCACCTCGGCTATTGGCGGAGAGTGTGGGGGGTTCCACGAAGACCTGCTGCTGTCACCTGCCATAAACAAAAAATTTTCGTGCCAAAACCAAAAAAAAAAGCTGCAAGGTCCAGAAGGGACCTTACATCACTTACCATTACCTCCTGTGAAGGCGCAGATGTTCTGCCTTCTTTCTGCTTGCCCCATTGACCCAACGATACTGAGGGCAGAGTATTTTTCAGTATCGTTGGGTGGATGGGGCAAGCAGAAAGAAGGCAGAACATCTGCGCCTTCACAGGAGGTAATGGTGAGTGATGTAAAGGTTCCTTCTGGACCGGATGTCTTGCGGCTTTATCGTTTTGGCACGAAAATTTTTTTGTATATGGCAGGTGACAGCGGCAGGTCTTTGTGGAACCCCCCACACTCTCCGCCAATAGTCGAGGCGAGCTAGCGTGCTGTCTACCGAATGATCTGTCAGCTCATGCTGGCAGTCTGGACTTCACGTCCAAGTTAATCGCTCAGCATAGATCCATAACAGATAATAGACCTGCAGGTGTTCCGTGCTAAGACTTGTTTCAGTTCTGGACATGGATGTAACACATAGGTGTGAAAATCAGACTCTTTCGCTTTTTTTGCTTAGTTGCACTTATCGTTAAACCAAGAGCGATTTTGTTGTTGAGATCTGCTATGGGAATACGGAATGTATTCACGCATGCCAAGACTTAAAATGTTACTAATGTGCATTCCTCAACATCTCTCTAAGTAAAACAAACTGACCAGCCAATTTCAGCATTTTTATAGTGCCAGAAAAGCCTACTTGAAGCTGGAGAAGTAGGGCAGCGCAGGTTTGAATATATAATTAAAATATAATACTAACAACTAATTTCGCATGTATAAAGTATCAAATCACTCCAATATTTATAGTTATTTAGATTGTTAATGTTTAGTAGAATAAAGAATACAAGTTGAAAACATTGGGATGTGCAGTTCTAGATATATAAAAGTCAAGGATATAAATGTATGGGAGTAAAGAAGATGAAATAGAAAGGTTTATAATTGTGAAAATAGAATGGGTATACAATCAGAATTAACAAAAGGTGGCTAAGTAAATTTAAGGCCATTGTATAGATTTATATCTAATCCATAATGAAATGGTCTTTGGAATACCATAAAAAAATCGTTCCGAAGGTTTTTTTTTACTTTTTGAGTCTACGTATGTTTCTATTTTATAATTGTTCTCTGGAATAATTATATTTAAATACATATATACATATGTACGTTCTACGTTTTGAAAAATATTGCGTTTTTCTCCACGATACGTTTTTGCTACATATAAAGGTTTTTCCAATAAGAGGTGTTGTTTTGATATTCAAAGAAAAATGTCATTTTTTGAGATAAATGATCGGATCTTCATTATAAAGAGGAAGGTATGCCGTTAATAATGGAAAATAACATCAGCCAAATGACCACCACGACCACGCCTATAGGACCATATCCTTTTCATGAAATTTTCCATAACCAAATCGCAAAGTGGCTGCCCTATGTCCTCGATAGCCTCACGAATACCATCTTTGAGGTCTTGAATCGACGCTGGGCTGTTGGCGTAGACTTCTCTTTCACGTGGCTCCAAAGGAAGAAGTCGCAAGGTGTTAAGTCACAAGATCTCGGTGGCCAATTGTGATCACCTCTTCGAGAGATAACACAGTCCGGAAACTTTTCCCGTAAAAGATCAATGGTTTCGTTGCTTGTATGGCACGTAGCGCCGTCTTGTTGAAAGTAAACGTTGTCCAGATCAATACCATTCAATTCCGGCCATAAAAAATCATTAATCATCTGTCGATAGCGCAATCCATTCACCGTAACTGTTGCTCCAGCCTCATTTTCGAAAAAGGAAGGTCCAATGACCCCGCGGGACCATAATCCGCACCAAACAGTCACACGTTGAGGATAGAGAGGCTTTTCAACAATAACTCTTGGGTTTTCCGAGCCCCAGATGCGACAATTTTGCTTGTTGACGAAGTCATCGAGGTGGAAATGGGCCTCATCACTCAAGATGAGTTTTCGATGGAATTCCGGATCATTTTCATGCATTTCAAGGACCCAATCAGCAAAGACTCGACGTTGTTGATAATCGGCCGGCTTGAGTCCTTGTGTTAACTGAACTTTATAAGCCCTAAGACCAAATCTTTATGCAAAATACGGTGTAATGACGTTTGTGGAATGCCTAATTCCAAAGAACGACGAGGAATGGACAAACCTGGGTTTTCTTCAACACTTTCGGCTACAGCAGCAATATTCTCGGTTGTTCTTGAGCGACGTGCACGGGTTTTATTCTTCACATCACTAACTTGTCCCGACAGCTCGAATTTTTCTACCAATTTTTGTATTGCGGTCCGACAAGGTGCTTCACGACGACCCAAAAATGTTCGAGTTTTACGAACCGTCTCTGCCACATTTTCACCATTTTTATAGTGAATTTTAATAATTTCAATGCGTTGTTGAATCGTGTATCGTTCCACTTTTATTAATGACGTAGTTTCTACTTGTCAAATGTCACAAAAAGACCTCCAAAAGTGACATACCGAAATAGCGGGCTAATTAAAATAACACCTCTTATTGGGAAACCCTTTACTTGTAAAATATTACAATTTGCATGTGGTAAAACAACTAATAGGTATAAGGAATAAAAAACAAGAAGTAGTAAATTCACAACAAAATTCAAATAACGGTTTGTGCAGTCGAATTAAATTTTTGCTCGGAATTCTAGATTTTACCTCACGCCAAGTACTCTATGGATTTATGTTCAGCGATTGGGTCGACCAATTTGAACAGTAGAATTTTATTTTCTTGGAACCAATACTTGCGGTCATTATCTTGTTGGAAGCACCATAAAATAAGCATTTCTTCCTCTGTATGTGTAATTTTGGCTATTTGAACTATAAAACTAGCAGCACAAAACTCTAAATTCCCATATTGACGACACCTTGATTATTCCAATTCAATCAAAAAATTTAAATGCATGTTAGTACATATAAGGCAAAAATTCAAAAAACTACAAGGAAAAGATTTTACTAGATCTAGTCATGACAAATGCATTTTTTTGTATTCGAAAGGTAAAACCATGGCTTCAAATATCGCTGCGACAATAGTGGTGAACTGAGATCTACTCCGAGTAGGACCGGATTAATTGAAAAAAAAGTGCGTTTTAAAGCAAAAAATTTTGCCAGTTGAAAGTAGGGTGGAGTTTTTCCGAAAAAAAAAAAATTTTTTTAGCTTCACTAAAATGCTACAGATACGGAGCAAAATTATAAACCTAAGTCACAAATGCATACGTAAATCGTAAGGTTTTCAATAAATCTTTAGTTTCAAGCTTTAGGATTTATTAAAAACAAGTAAAAAAGCTAGAATTGGTCTATAAGACCAATACCGTATGTAATTTTGTATGGTCAACTCTCTGTGGAAGTTTGGGTGTTAAAGTGGTTTTTCATCTATTTCTAGAACGGTTCGTCAGACTGTAAAAATGAATATCACCAATTTCATAGGATTTCATATTCTGAAAAACTTTTTCAGTACAATAAAAACGTCTAGGATTGATCATTTTCACAGTATGTATATACGTAAAAAACCTAAATTTTTCTATTGCAATACCAAGGAGTTGCCCGATTTAGATTGATATTTACATTTTCTATGAAAACGACATATACAAAATTTCAGTTGTCTACGGTGACGCATTCTCAGGCTGTGCCCAAATATAGGTCTGTTCATTCAATGTAATCAAAAAAGAAATTTCGAATTTTCTTACCTTGTTTTGTAACATTTATGCGTTAGAGGTATGTATCCATTAAAAGAGTTATCAGCTATTAACCTTTTCTTAGGCCTATTCTCAAAGATAATTTGTTCCCATTGTGACTAAAAACAAGTCATGTAAAAAAAAATATCGCCTAATTTCGGTATGACCTGGATAGGTACAACCATAATTGGAATTGCAACGGCCGACTTTGCTGTAGTCATAGAAAAAACTGGCAATAGAAAAATTTTGTAAAAGATTTTATTTCACTTGAAGGTAGCCACTCTGTGTATTTGAGCACGCGATAGAGATTACTGCAATTATTAGCAAAGGAAAAACAATTCTCCCAATATTACAAAGTATAAGTGGAATCGGATAGACCTGTAATTGAAGGCATGGGCAAAGTTAACCTAATAATAAGTTAAGAAGCTGGTGAGATTTCCGAGTGTTTTACATTTAAAATACACACGGCAAGAAATGGAAGGAAGAAAGAAAAAAAATCAAACTCTCTTTAAAAATTTTATGAATAAAGATAAAAAATGTGAAAGCGCAAGTTGCATGCACCGAAACAGAATGGCAAATGTTTCATTTTCGTAAATAAATGAGAAGGGGCGGAGTTTTCACGTTTTACTCCCATAAAATGCTCCCGCGCTTTTGTGAAAACCGGTTTTCATGAAATATTGATAATGTTAGGACACATGTTGTTGTTGTTAAAGGTCTAAAAGGACACATGTTGTTGCTGTAATCCTATGATATTTGAACAGGACGTTTTTCTGTTTACATTCGTTTTGGTATGAAGAGATTAAGTGGTAGAACTCATGCCGGATTCTCTGATATTTTCGGGAAAAATGAGAATTTCATTTGAGAGGAATTTTACATCTCCTTTCAGCATCTGGGCCAAAGCGAAATTTATCTTTTTCTTAAAAATGGGTGGTAGTGTGACCTGATGTACATTACTATGAATAGGTTGAAAGGATTTTGAGGGATTTAATAAGATTTTGTCGTTCGGGTAATCCTACGTTCTCTCGAGTTTTGTGTTTAACTCGTTATGTCAGTTGCACTACTATAGTGCATAGCCAATTTCTTTTCCCCCATTCATGCAAAAGACGAAAGTATACGAAATTACTTGTTTCATTCTAAAAAACACTAGAAATTTTCCCATTTTGATCTACAGCTTCTTAACTTATTATTAGGTTAACTTTGGCATGGGCACTATTCAAGAATTAACATGTGCAGAATAACTAAACCGGTCCTCGAAAAAAATTCTGTATGATGAAGAGGGCGATCTTCAAGTATTGCACATGGACGATTGGCGGGTTATGTTAGTCATACATATTTTGACGGAGGCGATATAGTAGATGTGGCTAAAATAATAAGCAGATTAGTCATACTTATACATTTATAGCTATTACAGATAATAATGAGCTGTGGGAAATTCCCATTCTGCACAGAATAAATTACATTTGTGCATATTAGCAATTTTTAACTTCTTATAATTTAAAGCTTTAATTTTAAAATTGAGATGAGTTTAAGATCGGATGTTTTTGTAAATTAGTGAAATAGTGAAAGTCGCACAAGAGGAAATCGATTTTATTTTTTTAACGTTGTATTTTATTTATAGTTGAAGTTTCGAGAGTACGACAATAATATTAGTATTAAACTAAATATTATATCTCTGTTTACTTTTGTAATATGTAGAGTACAAAAAA
Organism: Dioctria rufipes; assembly: GCA_963924295.1. Lineage (NCBI taxonomy): Eukaryota > Metazoa > Arthropoda > Insecta > Diptera > Asilidae > Dioctria > Dioctria rufipes. Next base: position 42,479,309 of record OZ002742.1, read on the forward strand.
TAATAACCCTTGCTCTTCATAGCATTTATATTCAGATTTAACCCCGAAAGAATTACTTCAACAATAAATAGTTGTCGGAATAATAAAAAGAATACAAATGACATTGCTCTAAAAACTTCAATCACACCACACACAAATAGAATAAAAATTAATTGAAAAACAATATTAGGTACAGATAATCCATTCAAGTAATGCTATTATTCATATTTAAATTATTTACTTACCTTTTTAATTTCAAAATACTTTAGAATTTGGTCATCAATTTCAGACATTTTATTTTTTTCCTGAGATTTTGTTTTCGTTGACATTTTTGGGTTTTTCCTTTTTTTGGTGGTGAACGGATAATTATTATATTATGAATATAAAACTCATTGATGTTAAATTATTATCATAAAATAACGCTTAAAACTGATAACTAATCGGAGGCTCGAGAATTTCACACAGATCCACCAGTTGTACAAAAAGAGATTTGTTTCAAAGTGCACTATATTTGTTTATTTTCAATTGACAAACGGATAATAATCCCCTGTAGGTTGTTGGATCGATTTTGTAATATGGGAAACATGCACAAAAATCATTAAAGTTTTTCAAATGAAATACTATCAAATATTATAATAATGTAGGTAGGTAGGTAGATAGGTAAGCAAGGAAAACACCAAGAAATTCATATCGCAATGAAATTATTCACTTTCCCTCGAAATTTTCTTCTCAATCAACTGCGAAGTGTACCTAATATTTTCAAGGTATAAACTTTTCCCAAATTGGGGCATCACATGTGCTTTTTTTTTAATTGAAATTTAAAATTTGTTCAATACAGTAAACGTGAATATAAATAAAAAAAAATTGTTTTCCTTGCTGACAATAATTATCAATGCTCTTTCTTCGGCACAGCCGTCTATTTGATACATCTTTGTTTATAGAAACAGTGTCACTTGCGGTAACTTAGCAACCGTCGAGTTTTTCTTTGAGGGTACCTAGTGTAGGTATGTAATGTTATTTTGCACATATATATTTTGTTTTCATTTGACTGGGAGTGCAGAAGGCATATAATAAGAGACTACTATGAATGAATTATTTTATTGAAGCCCAAATAAGAAACCTTTATATTGCTTCTTTAACACCTACCTGTTGATACGTATCTTTGTCGTTGGGATTGTTCATATTGGTTATATTTATCCATACGAAATAAAACTTGTAATAGCAGTCATTTATAGATTATTTAATGCGATATGTGTTAGTAAATGGCATAAATAAGATAAGGTAATAAATCAAATGAATATAAGTGATAAGATATATTTATACCACAAATAAGTAAATATACAGATAATGAATCGAATAGAAAAATTGAAAACCAGGAGTGAGATACATGTTGCGAGTTAATTAAAAAAATGTGCAACGTCTCGCTCGAATATAAAATAGACGATGCCTCGATCAGATGGAGCAAAGCCTTAATTCTTTCTTAGAAATTTGTTCCTTAAAAGTTTTAAGCAGAAAATCGTAGAATGTAGAAAGTTGTGTCTTCGAATATCCGGCACACACCAAATTTCATTAAAATCGATCGAAAATTACTCGAGTTATGACGAAAAATATGTTCGAAATTAGCCATTTTCGATTTTCGGTAATATTTTTATATTAGATCTCTTGAGGAAAATTATACATCCTCAGTCTTTATAAAAATGAAAAAAAAAAAACTTCGAAAAATCTGCCCAAAAATTCAGGAAATCAACTCATCTTTCCCTCTCCAGAATTTCGAAAGCTTCCGAAACTCGATTTCGAATTTACATTTAAGGAACCCTTTGATAGGTTTTGAATCCAATGACACCTCAGTGATTGCTGTAGATTTCGTAGTCTCGGAACCCTACGAAAACACGAAATCACCTGTTACTTCGGCGCCCACGAATAGTGGAAGACTAGGTTATGCCCGCTTGCTATGCTGCGCGATGGAGGTTGAAGATAGGTGAGGAGGGGAAAATAACCGACGTGGGATGGGGGGATGGGTTAGCTACTATATGAAAACAGAATGAAGAGAAACGGACCAGAGGGAGTGAAGTTATGAAGAAAAGAGTGGAGCAATGTCTGGATTTTATTTTTAAATTTTTCCATTTTCTATTTCGCTTTAAAAAGGGGAGAGGGTGAAGAATAGTCCTATATGACAAGAGCGGATACTGTGGGGGCGATCGCCACCCTAGAGCTCTAATAAATCAAAATTTATACTCTAATCAAATCAAATGAAAAATATAAAAATAAATCTTTTCAAATCTTCGAAATCCGCATTAGAAATATAGAAAATAAGTTCGCCCTTCACTTAATGAATACATCACAAAATTTCTCTAAAGTTTCCCTGCATTTTGCCTTTAACTAAATATTAAAATTATATTATAAATTTGTGTATAAATTTTAAAATTTTCAAGGTATACAAAGAAAGCAAGATCTGGGGCCGGATTCCGCAACTATTAGTTTACGCGTGCACACAAAATGTTGTGTACACCACCGTGTTTCGATTCCGCAAAAATGGAAATGACTTTTTCTGTCAAAATTTTCTACACTTTAACTGATATTTTCTCCCCGCCATTTTGGTCGTGAATTTTGAAGAGGTACCTGTGAGTTGTCAAGCGTTATCTTCAAAATTATTTGTTATATTATTTATTTAACCTTTTTCTAAGCCATGTAACTCATTTCTTATAACTAAACTTAACTGCTTCAAAAAGACTTTTTTCTGACTCAAATAACATTCAGCACAGAAAAATTTTCATTCAGCATTTAAGTGTACACTCTTCTTCACGGAGAGTTTTTTTAAATCATGTGCACTGGCAAATTTTTCACAGTTGCTGCGGAATCTAGCCCCTGTGCAGTTTTAGTTTTAATACTACAGTGAATAACAATGAAATTTTTAACTCCCAACGTTTATCAAAATACTAAATTACATTACTTACTTTGACTTTGCTTTCTTTGTGTACCATGAAAATTTTAAAAGTTATACACAAATGTAATATAATTTTAATATTTAATTAAGTGAAAAACTCTAGATAGTTTTTTAAAAACTTATTTGTTATATTTATTATTTTTTCATTTTTAGTCATAAATTATTCTCAAAAAAGTTAAAATTATACCACAAAGGAATTTTCAGTACAAGCAAAATTTTTGCACTTTTTTGTGATAGCTCGCAAAAGCCAGGTATTTTGCTGAAACGTAGTATGTTGGGAAAACTATCATAGCCGGGGTAATTAATCTCAGATTTAGTTTTCCTGCAAATATTTAATTTAAGTTTATACATACAGGGTGATTCCGATCAAGATACCTTCAGGTAGCGATTCCTTGAGGTAAGATGTATGTGGAACAATTTTTTGATCATCTTACCTCAAGGAATCACGTGGTATACTGGAAGGTATCTTGATCTGAATCACCCGTATATTAACCCTACCTAATTAGCATTCCCCGAAAATTTCTTCAACCATTTAATTTGCAAGAAATTGCTGTCCAGCCCACGGTCTTTGAACTAAATGCAAGCGACCTTTACATGAAAAACACCATCAGTACGACAAGCAAGAAGTGTATAATGTCTATTTTATGTGACTCTAAATTTTACTATCCTTACGGGATCAAAAACATATACATATTATATAAATAAAAGAACTGCGGCAATATCTGAATGCTAATGAAATTTTCATGCTGAAACGAGAAGAGAAAGCTATACAGAGCGGTCCGTAACTGATGGCAAGTGCGGTTATATACATATTTTGCACGCTTCTCGCGATTGATATAGTAAGCAATTAAAAATCAGAAAAAAAAGCTATTAATTTATGTCTAGTATAATTATATTATTTATTTTTATATGAAATTTGACTTACGTTCGAAGTTGTAAGTCGAGAAAAAAGTAAAATAGGTAAAGATTTCTTAAAACTCAATTCTATGATTTCATGTGAGACTGCTTTAAATTGGCTTATATTTGAATGGAAACGCGAGATAGACAGCGGAAACGCTGTGATAGCTGTGCTTTTGGATTTGAAACGTGCATTTGAAACGCTTGACCGAGATATGCTGCTGAGAAGCTATGGGTATATGGGGTTAGAGACGTAGAATTGGATTGGTTTCGTTCATATTTGTCCGGAAGGACTCAAAGAACAAAGATAAATGGCATGTTATCAGAATCATTGGACGTTTCGTTGGGAGTGCCCCAATGCTCTGTTTTAGGAGTAACCTTGTTTCTGCTATATATTAATGATATCAATGGGATTTTGAAATCGTGCAAAATTGCCTTATTCGCAGATGATACTCTCATATATATTAGTGGAAGAGATATCGGTAGAATTGTACGGGAAATGAACGAAGACCTAGTCTTGCTGGATAAATGTTAAAAGGTAATGAATTGAAGGTGAATATGACCAAAACAAAGTATATGACATTCAATATAACTGCCGATTTTCCTATAAGATTAGATGGTGAAGTAATTGAACGTGTAAATTGCATTAAATATACTGGGGTGCGAATTATATATGTGCGAAAATTGCAAAGAAGATTGGATTCTTGCGCAGAATTAGAAGTATGTTAAGTACAAATAATGCAATAAGGCTTTATAATGCACTTGTACTGCCGCATTTCACATATTCCGCAACGCTTTTGTACACGACATCTGAGGAGATAAAGGACAGGCTGCAGAAGTTACAAAACAAAGCCATGTATTTTAAAGTGTAACTTGCGCACCCCTGTGAAGGATATGCTAGAAATTTTGAGTTGGTTAAATGTGAAGCAAAGGCTGTGTGTAAATGCAATGATTTTTATTTTTAAAATGAAAAAAAATGTTACGGGAATACTTGCATAAGAACTTGGTTACAACAAGGGATGCTCAGCCTTATAATCTACGAGGAAATGATGACTTCAGGCTGGCAAGATGTAACAGGAGTAGTACTCAAAATAGCTTAATGTACAAAGGATTAAACTTTTGTAATTGTCTTCCATACGCAATTAAGAGTGAGAATAATTTAAATGTATTTAAAAGAGAAGTGCTTAAATTTTTAGTCAGTAAGGTGCAGTGAACTTCCAAATATAAATAGTATGTCCCTTTTTTATCTGAGTTTATCTGAATTTATTAAAATGTATGTATTTTAATTGTTTTTTAGTCTAAATGAATTAGAGTTTCGAATTATATATCAACCTAGGATTAAATTTTTAAATTTAAGTGTTAAATGATGTAAACTTGGTTGCTAAAAGCTTTATTATGGGCTAATAAAATAAAATAATAATAATATATAGAATACAAGGTATTCCCATAACAAACCACGTTCCGCCATTAGTGACGTAATATTGTGAAATGTATAGGAAAGTACGGTACAGAGAGCACAATACTCTCTTCTAAAGGGCTTTCCAATAAGAGGTGTTATTTTGATATTCAAAGAAAAATGCCATTTTTTGAGATAAATGATCGGATCTTTATTTCATTATAAAGAGGAAGGTATGCCGTTAATAGTGAAAAATAACATCAGCCAAATGACCACCACGACCACGCCCGCAGGACCATATCCTTTTCATGAAATTTTCCATAACCAAATCGCAAAGTGTCTGCCCTATGTCTTCGATAGCCTCACGAATACCATCTTTGAGGTCTTGAATCGACGCTGGGCTGTTGGCGTAGACCTTCTCTTTCACGTGGCCCCAAAGGAAGAAGTCGCAAGGTGTTAACTCACAAGATCTCGGTGGCGGTAAAAGATCGGTGGTGGTAAAAGATCAATGGTTTCGTTGCTTGTATGGCACGTAGCGCCGTCTTGTTGAAAGTAAACGTTGTCCAGATCAATACCATCCAATTCCGGCCATAAAAAATCATTAATCATCTGTCGATAGCGCAATCCATTCACCGTAACTGTTGCTCCAGCCTCATTTTCGAAAAAGTAAGGTCCAATGACCCCGCGGGACCATAAACCGCACCAAACAGTCACACGTTGAGGATAGAGAGGCTTTTCAACAATAACTCTTGGGTTTTCCGAGCCCCAGATGCGACAATTTTGCTTGTTGACGAAGCCATCGAGGTGGAAATGGGCCTCCACTCAAGATGAGTTTTCGATGGAATTCCGGATCATTTTCATGCATTTCAAGGACCCAATCAGCAAAGACTCGACGTTGTTGATGATCATCCGGCTTGAGTTCTTGTGTTAACTGAACTTTATAAGCCTTAAGACCCAAATCTTTATGCAAAATACGGTGTAATGACGTTTGTGGAATGCCTAATGCCAAAGAACGACGAGGAATGGACAAACCTTGGGTTTTCTTCAACACTTTCGGCTACAGCAGCAATATTCTCGGCTGTTCTTGAGCGACGTGCTCGGGTTTTATTCTTCACATCACTAACTTGTCCCGACAGCTCGAATTTTTCTACCAATTTCTGTATTGCGGTCCGACAAGGTGCTTCACGAAGACCCAAAAATGTTCGAGTTTTACGAACCGTCTCTGCCACATTTTCATCATTTTTATAGTGAATTTTAATAATTTTAATGCGTGTATCGTTCCATTTTTATTAATGGCGTAGTTTCTACTTGTCAAATGTCAAAAAATGATATCTCCAAAAGTGACATATACCGAAATAGCGGGCTAATTAAAATAACACCTCTTATTGGCAAACCCTTTATCTGTCTTTCCTATAAAAATGTATATACAGTAGTCAGATTTACGTTACAGTCTATCAGCTGCGTGTGTCAAAAGTTTAATGGGAATATCTTGTCTTCTATATACCTTGGTGTTTTCACGCTCCGTCTCTCTTGCCCATAAGCAGGATTCAGGTAAAAATAACCATTTGAAAATTAATGTCGGAATGAGTTTATAAGCGACTAAAATATCACTTGAACGCAAGAAAGATATATTTTTAATTTAATTTAATATGTCTTAATTCCTAGTCGCTGTACCCAACACTTTACTGCGTGGCGCATATGCCTGGGTTTGTAATAAATAAAATTTGAATTCGATTTTCGGGTGTAAAATCTCATGTGATGGGCTGAGTTTTACAGTTTTTATGTAGTAAACGTTTTAAAGGGTGATGTATATGATATACAGAAACCCAATATCTTTTGTGCCACATGAAATAGCAAATCGCTCAGTCCATTGTTATAAGTCAGTGGTTGATACACACTCGTTACAAAAACCGGTTTTTACGTCGTGTCTAGTCTCGAGTGTGTATCATCGTGTGTCAGTGGTCTAAGAAAAAACTGAGGTCTTTCTTCGCTACATCAGGTTGAAGTTTCGTTTATTTTATATTGGAGCGAGGCCTCTACAATACAACAAGTAACTAAGTCAAACTTCTTTTCGCAATTAGTAGATATTTTATACACAAGCGAACTAGTCTGATATTCTGAACACTACCTCAGCATAGCCGTCAAGACTCACCGGAAAAGTTCAAGTTCAATGGATCGTAATCGTCGCCATGATGCCTGTCATTTTTTATTTTCAACTAATTGAAACTGACAGCTCGCATGTTAGGTGATGGGCACGTGTGGGATCCTCATCATTAGCAATTAAATTCATAAATAAGCTTCATTAATAGTACATAATCAAACTCAAGTTTTATACGAAAGTAATACAGACAAAAAGTAAATAAAGCAATGGCAGAAAATGTTAATGCTGAGGAATTTCTTCCGCCTAAAGAGTCTAAAAGGGCAAAGAAAAGATTGGCCAGCGAAGGTGATCGAATGCAAGTAGATGAGATTTCTGGAATCGAAGGGTTAAAATACCAGAGTATACCGAAACAGAAGAAAAAAAGATACACAAATCCAGATGTGCGAAAGATATCAGTACCACCACATAGGTTGCATGGAAATATTTTATTATTTTACGTCGTCTTTAGTTACATTTAAATTACAGGTACTCTTGCCTTAAAGAAAAGTGGTTACAAATATTTAGCCCAATTGTTGAGCATATGAAATTACAAATTCGATTTAACATGAAAGCTAGACAGGTAATTTGGTTTGTTTTCACTGCTGCATAAATACATAATCTTTATTTACTTCCAGGTTGAAATACGCTTGAGTCCAGAAACTCCTGATATTGCTAATCTTCAGAAAGCTGCTGATTTTGTAAAAGCTTTTCTTTGTGGCTTTGATGTAGAAGACGCCTTGGCATTGTTAAGATTAGACGATCTATTTGTAGAGTCTTTTGAAGTAAAAGATGTAAAAACACTAAAAGGAGATCATAAAAATAGAGCAGTAGGACGGCTTGCTGGTAAAGGGGGTAGAACAAAGTTTACTATTGAAAATGTAACAAAAACCCGAATAGTGTTAGCTGATTGCAAGATTCATATTTTGGGTAGTTACCAAAATATAGCACTTGCAAGGCGAGCTATTTGCAATCTTGTATTAGGCTCACCACCTAGCAAAGTATATGGCAATTTAAGGTCGGTAGCAAGTAGGATAGCAGAGAGACTTTAAATTTAATTGCGTATATTTTATGATAACTTTGTAAAAACTAACAATAAAAGCATAAACAGTGTTATTGAAGCTAAAACCATTATAAATATCATTTTCCTATTTTTTCTTTGATACATTTCGGCTTTTTGTAGCTGTTTCAAGCCTTCAGATACGCGTGTTTGTGTTTGCTCCACATTGTAGTCAATCCGATCCAAAACAGTTCCCTGCTCATGCACCATGTGTGCTAAGTCTTTGAATATATCGTTCAAGTCGACTATTGATTTTACAATTTTAGTCACTTCCTGTTCTCGGTGTTCTGCTAATTTCGAGTTCTCTTCTTCAAATAAGAGCAACTGTTGCTGAGTTAAGCGAGATGAGATCGGTTTCTGAAAGTGCTCATCAATTTGTTCGTCTGTTTCTGTAAAATAACTGCTTGATGCTTTCGGCTGCAAGAAGTTGTCGAATGTTTCTACATTATTAATTTTATTTTCATCATTCAATTCAATCGTTGTAAAATCTGTAGCTTCAAAGTATTTATTAGATCTTTCTTCTCGCGACTTCAATTGGTTCAGATAAGAGTTTTGGCTGTTGCGGAATTTTATTGTCAGATCTTGCAAAGCCAATAACAAATAAGTAACAACATTCTTAGTCAAACGTTGCTCTGTTTTATTTCCAGCTCCAAGACTCGATCTTATGCACTGTATATGCCTGTGTGTAGATGTAATTAATTTCGATATTTCTTGACTTAAAATATCTATTTGTTGTTCCTCCTCGGCATCATCATCCAATGTAGGTCGAAGCAAATGACGTGCATGAAGTGAGCCTAATTCATCTAATTTTGGCTTAATTCTGGAAAATAGAGAAGAAAAGTAATATTTTTAATATTGTGAGTGTAAAGTAAGATATTTTATCTGTATGTATATATGCCGGGTGACTTGTAGGAATTTGTCTCAGATACCATTGAAGGATTTGCAAGAAGCCGCCAAACAGATTGTATTTGGAAACTTATAGGTTTCCTCTAACATTTCTAAAATGGACAGTCTTATTTAGATAATATCTTATTGCGACATTCCTAGAGTTCCGAAATCTTGGTCCGACGTACCGCAAAGGAATCGGTTGTCTTTTTATTCTATCTATTGACGACATAGTTTCTGTTGTGAGGCACTGCAAAGTTTTAATTTATACTGACGATGTTAAACTTTCGCTCTGATTAATTCTGTTAACCATTGTGAACAGGTATGGGGTGACCTCCATAAATTTTACGATTGGTGCAAAAGCAAAATTTGGTACTCAATATAGACAAATGTGAAGTTATGACTTTCCACAGTAATCAAATCAATCACTTATTATTATGAGTTCTTGAGTTGCTCGCGTCGTGTGGGTTTTGTCTGTAACTTGGGTGTCAAATATTAACAAATTAAATTTTATCTCCCACATAAACTTCATGGTACCAAAGAGTAGTTCTATGCTGAACTTTGTAAAAGGGACCAATTAGAGTTTTCGAATCCAACCATAGCATTTCGTTTGTACAATCTCTCTGTTAGACTACTTCTTGAATACGCAAGCCCGGTGTGGTCCGCTTTTTTTCCTGGGATTTTAAAAATTAAATATCTCGGAAACTATAAGTTTCCCCTGAAAATAATTTCGATATTCGTGATTTGTGAGTAAATTAGTAGTGAGCAAAGTTTGAACAAAATCAGAGAGTTGTGCCTGATGTAAACTTAAGCAATCTTTTCTCTACTAAATTTTCTGAAACAACAGAAATATAAATTTTAAATAGCTTACTTCGACATCGAATACTGTGCCTCCTCTAATTTATCGATCCAGATGGGAGGCGACCTGCAATCATCTCTTAGTTCTACACCTTCTTCTGCTTCATGCAAAGATCTTTTTAAGAGTTTTTCAGCGTCACTGTCTTTCTGTAATACTCGTTATTAATCTTTATTTAAAAGCATCTACAATTAAAAATTATCAGAAATATGCTTACATGATTATCGGAATATATATTTCTATTTTTTACGGCGTTGTTACGCATTATAATAAATACTTCAGATAAATTTCTTGAAGTCATTTTAATGCTTTTCAATTAGTTGTCTATATGGGATAGAAAGATTTAAGTTATAAAATTCACCAATAAAATCTGTATACCGTACACGGATAAAAATAAATCCAATTGTCATATTTATCTTCTTCTCGTACTTGTTTTTATGCTTACAGAAAGTGCACAATGGACACGTTCAATCTTAAAGCCTGATTCAGATTGCTCCACAGCGACAGCAACAGCGGCAGCAGCAGCAACGCTAAAAACAGTTTTGCTGTCGAGTGTATCAGATTGCATTACAGCAGCACAAGTCAGTGAGCAGAATATTATGATATTTCTCAGCAACATACCACTTTTTTTTAATTCATTGGAAATTTTTTTAAGAACCTTGATTTTTCATATAAAAATTGTTTGTTTTTTACTAAGGATATAAGTTTTTCCTCCATTTTCCCTACATGAAAAATTAACTTGACAGCTTGGGATGACAGCAATCGCTGCCTATGAAAACAGCAACAGCAAATTTGGAATTTGAGATGACTCGACAGCACGACGTTTTTGCTGCTGTCACTCCCAACCAATGAAAACGATTTGCTGTTGCTGTTGCTGCCGCGTCGTGCCAATCTAATTCAGGCTTAAGAGGGCTTTTTCTAGCGGCCACACGCTGCAATATGCTCAACCTTTCGGGGAGGTAATATTCCGTGCTGTATTTTTCTAAGTTGAAGCACGAGCAGCATACCAATACTACTGCAGGCAAATAATTTCGGCCATTTTGAAATTAAAATTTCTGATGATCGGTGGCTGCAATTCTTTACCTGCGATTTAAGGTGATAAAATAATACTTCAATTCTCATTACGTACTGTGAATTTTTGATACAATTATTATTTAGGCCTGAATTACGACTTTGCCCAAATTGTATATGCAAGTGGCAAGATACAATTGCACTTCGACTGAAACTAAAATTTGCTCAAAGTGAAAAATTGGTGTTGGCTGCGGCCAACTTCAGTTCCATCACAGAAGTTGGGACTTCTGGGTTGTTCAAGCAGTTGAAGCTTTAATTTAATTACAAATTTCACCTCAGCGTCGACTTCGAGTTAAATTAAGTCGCAGTCGACAGATCAGTCGTAATTGTAATTCGGCCTTATATCAAAAACTGAGCACGCACACAATTAACCACGGTAATCATATAAAGAACTACTGCCGAGAAAATTAAAAATTTTGAAGATACGTCTACCAAAATGCTTCTGCATTGTGCTCTTACGTATACGCTGGCTCATTGTGTTCTGTAAATTACACTGTACCACACTCTGTGGTGTAAACGTAAGGTACTTTCTATTCTCTTCTGGCCGGATTACATTAACAACGCCAACATCGGCGTGGTCGTCGTTTTATGTCAAAAATATTTAGAGACAGTACTGCATGTATGAAATGCATTACATTACCCACGCCGGCGTCGTCGTCGGCGTGGTCGTCGACCCATCTCTAATCCTAAATTTAACACTGACGCTCCATTGCTGCCAATATGCCAGATCTAAATCTATTATGAAAAAACATGACAAAATGAAACTATATTTAAATTTCTGAAAATAAATTATATTATATTAAAATAATGTGGACTTAAAGGAAAAGAAAATATATTTTTTATTATTATTCAAAATTTTATTGCAAACCGGCAGAGATTACAAGCAAATAACTCAACCGTAAAATGTAAGGGAAATTAAGATATGTCGGTGCCGCCCAGTGTTAATGTAACTTGCCCGGCGTTTTGCTCGGCGTCGGCGTTGTAATGTAATCCAGCATTTGGCTTTGTCCGACTTCGACTCGTACGTTCCGTTTAGTTTTGCAGTGCACCATTCAATTCACAGCATTTGCATGATCGAATTGGCGATTGATGATTTAACGATTAGTTTGTCCTGTCGGATTGAGGTCTAGTTAAGACGTAATTTCTGAATTAATTTCTAGTTTTATACAATTTATATAAGTCAATCTTCTTCATAAATTATTAAACAGTGAGTACTACTTAGTAATTTGTACAAAAATATTAATCTCAAAGTGGCAAAAGTCCTTGACAACTTCAATAAAACTAACCACTGTTTTTTAATTCGAATAATTCGAAGTATTTTATTATTGGTTATTAATATAATAGTTCAAAGATGAATGGGCTAGCTCTAGCAGTTGCCTTGATTTTGGGTATAAATGGTGTGATAGGTATTGATGATGCTCACCCATTGTCAGATGAATTTATTGATATTATAAATGAAAAAGCAGAAACATGGAAGGTAAAAAAAAATATTAACAATTATCTAAAGAATCTTCATGCTGATATTTTTTAACAGGCTGGAAGGAATTTCCATCCTTCGACTTCAATGAGCTACATTAAACGTTTGATGGGGGTTCATCCCGATTCTTATAAATTCACTCTGCCGTTGAAGGAAGAAGGCTTGGATTCAGTTGGGAATGCTGATATTCCCGATAATTTTGATGCAAGGGAAGAATGGCAAGATTGTCCCACAATAAAGGAAATTCGAGACCAGGGTTCATGTGGATCATGTTGGGCTTTTGGTGCTGTTGAAGCAATGTCGGATCGAGTAAGTATATACTGATAATTCTCAAGCTAAAATGAATTTGTTATCAATTTATTGATAACATTTGACTTGTTTTGGAAACAAGGTTGTGTACAGACTTATTTCTTTCTTTCGAAGTTTTGCTTACTCAAATTCTCTATATGCGCACACATTTCCTTTCCAGGCGGACAGTATTTTTCTTTAGTGACTAATTGTTTTGAAAGTTCTTTGTTTATGGAAAAATGTTGGGTGGCTTAAATTTTTGTTACGTCAATTCTTAAAGCGGCATTTTATTATATATATTATTATGTATACGCAAAAAGCTTGCTTTTTACAAGTACTACTACTTTATGCTACTCTAAAACTTTTCGCGATAAAAATTAATTTGTCTTGTACAATTACAATACAAAACAAACTTAAGAGACCCTGCGTGAGATCACGTCGGCGTTGGTGAGTACGTGGATCTACAGCAGATACTTAATAGCAGATTGAAATTATCCAAACTAACCTAATAAACTGCATAGATAATCACAATTTATTTATATGCATTACCGCTGATGGGAATTCGTGGCAATTTTTTTACTTTCCGATTTGAACAAGTAAAAGAAAAAAATGTCCTAACTAAAATTGAGCTGGTTATATGTATATACAAAATCACTAAGGGCATAGACCACTAAAACATATTTCGAGAAATTGGTGAGACATTTGTATCTTAAAATGAGTAACATTGACCGTCACTACTGCTTACTTGTACTAAGCTTTTTTTTTACAGTCAATTATAAAAATGATGATACCAAAGATATATTTTTTTGATCAGAGCATCTCTCTGGGACAATGTTTTGTAAAGGATTATCTCGCAGCTATGTATGGGCTGGACTGTTTACCGACAAATGTGTCATTCATAGCTGGGAGATAATCCATTAAAAAAAATATCGCAGAGAGATGCTCTGGTTGAAACAATTTCTCATGTCATCATCGTGTACAAAAGAACCATCTTGAGAGGTGGGAATTAGGGCTTGATGTTAAGTCAATTTCTTTACTTTACCACAAAATTCAATCATTCATTAGCATAATGACGGAAAATTGAAATATGGCAAAAAACTTTCCTTTGTTTTAGAAGGTTCTGTACAAAAACAGCCGAATTTTGTGAATTATTTATTTATATATGATAAGCAACTAGGCCTTTGTACCCATTGTATAAAAACATGTTACTTTGGTAAACAAAATGAGTGGCAGAATAATAAAAATATACTATAATTAACTAATATGAAATTCTAAATATGCCGATAAAGCGCATTCGATCGATATCCATCCCTTGCTGTCCAGAAAGATATTACGTAGAAAGAAGTTTTACAGAAATGAGACCCTATTGTTAAGCCGAAGAGTGTGAAAGTGTGTAAATCAATGCGCAAAAAAGGGACATATTACGAAGAGCTTAAAAAATGATTAGATTAAATCGAATAGAATAAATTAAATTAGATTAGATTAGATTTGAAAAGAATAGAACAGAAGAGCAGGGCAAGACTAGCAGGACCAGTTAAGACCGCGCAAGTCATGCACCCGCCGAGGAAGACATTACACATAACTGATAATTGAATTAAAGGACGTGCGTAGTCTGTCAATATTTCCTGCGCAAGTTCCAGTATATAGCTCCGTCCTGTAAGCGAAGTGGGAAAACAACAGGGCGTGAGCAGGCTTCTTCCTTATAGATGCTGGCAGGTACATTATAATATTATAGAGTTTGCGAAGACCAAACCTACCCTGCCGATTAAGGTATTAATGCGGGGCGAAAAGGTTAGGGTCTTGTCTAAGATGAAGTCAAGGCTGGACACCCTGTGACAATAGGGTATAATAACCCCATTAAGGGAGATGGGATCGAGGAGGTCTTTGATTGTATGACTAAAGAAGGCAATTGATTGAGATTTGGCTGGGTTTAGGATTAATTCATTGCACAAAGCCCAAGATGAGACAGAGGAAAGGTCGGCGCAGAATAAAGTAGTTACACATCGTCTGCAAAGATATGAACGACAAGGAACCTAACTGCAACTGGGAGTTGCTCAATAGGGAAAATAAGAGTGTGGCCAAGATAGACCCCTTGGGAACACCTTTGTGGAAGCCCACAAGATCAGATGAACGATCCCTTGACATGTCGCACTGGCATCTCAAGCTCGAATAAGAGTAGATCAGGCTGCTTTTTTTGTATATCAGAGTTTGAGCACCCTTTAAAAGTTTACTACATAAAAAACATAGAAAGCTCAACCAATCAGATGAAATTTTACACCCGAAAATCGAATTAAATTAAAAAAAATATTTTTCTTATAAGCACTCCTATAGGAAATTAAAATCATTCCGGCTTTAATTCTTCCTTCGTATGACCAAGAGAGACGGAGCATGGTAAACACTATATTTACCTTATTTTTCCTGCGGTGATTGCATTTGCAGTCAACATAAAAACATCAAATGGCATAAGAAAACGTTCAGTAAGCGATATTTTGTGTTAGTAGCTCCAACTCTGCCATAGCGCGAAAGAGAAAAATATAAAACTTGTGCCATTCTTCGCTAAAGGCATATGATAATACGCTCAAGTCCATTGTTATAAGTCAGTGGTTTTCCTACAGTGTTACAGCAGCTATTACCATACCATATTACCTGCAATTTGAGGTAAAATCTATTTGAATCATCCGTATATTACAAAAAAAAAACGCATTGAGGATGACCAGATATTCTTTCTCGGATCATTATATTATTAGAAATATACTGGTGGAATGTATTTCGAGAGAGACAACCTTAACTATGTAATTGAGTTAGTCTAAATATTTGTTTATACTTATCTGGGGTCCTCGTATAACATGGGCAAAAAATATAATGAGATAACTTCCGTTAGTTATGAAAAAAACTGTTCTGAACTGTTACACGGATAGTTTCAGTTTTCTAATCTTAGAAAATAAAATCAATGGAAATTTGATGCATTATTTTTTAATCTTTAGGTCTGTATTCACTCCAAGGGAAAAATTCATTTTCGGTTTTCATCAGAAGATTTAGTTTCATGCTGTCATACATGTGGGTTTGGCTGTAATGGCGGATTTCCTGGTGCAGCATGGTCATACTGGACAAGAAAAGGCATCGTTAGTGGCGGAGCCTTTGGGTCAAATCAAGTAAGTATTTAGAGAACATAAGCATTGCAAGCACTTTCATAATTTATATCGATAGGGATGTCAACCATACGCAATTGCTCCTTGTGAACATCATGTTAATGGAAGTCGTCCATCTTGCGATGGAGAGCATGACCATACTCCTAGCTGTAAGCACGTCTGCGAAAGTTCATATAAAATTCCATACAATGAAGATAAGCATTTTGGCCAAAAAGCATATTCATTAAATAGGAATCCTAAGGATATTCAAAAGGAAATTATGACAAATGGACCCGTTGAAGGTGCATTTACTGTATTCGAAGATATTCTCGCATATAAACAAGGTACAATATTTAAAAAAAAGCTATGACCTAATGATTTTTATTTTAATTATCTGTAGGTGTCTATCAACATGTTCATGGAAAAGCGCTCGGTGGTCATGCAATTCGTATTCTTGGATGGGGTGTAGAAAGAGGAACTCCATTCTGGCTTATTGCAAACTCTTGGAATAATGATTGGGGTGATAATGGTTTCTTTAAAATCTTGAGAGGTAGTGATCATTGCGGCATTGAAAGCCAAATATCTGCTGGAATACCAAAAATTTCTGATGTCTAATTCTCTTAAGGCTGATATGTGAAAACTAAAATTTTATATAATCTGTTTTAAATATTACTATCGTAATAGTGAATACTTCCTGGGACATTTGTATGTACTTTGTTATTCATTAAGTTCACTTTCGCAATATCAATTTCAACAATAAATTTTCTAGCTTTTTTCAAGAAAAGAATCGATAAAAATCGTTTTAAGAATTAAAAGTATTATTGATAGTAAATACAAGAATCTAATCAGTTTTCACAGTTTAAATGATTTTAAGTACGCTATTTTATGAATTGTTTGTTATATTAGAAATTTGGAAATAAATCTCATGAACATATTCGTTTTGCTCAATTGTGTATTTGACGCGTTCCAATTCTATTTATTTTATAGGGAAATATACAATGTGATTAAAAATCTTGGTTAATTGCAAAAAAATACATTCGAAGAATAATGCGATTTTTAACCGTTCCCTGGAATTAATGTAGAGGATTTACATACAGTATTCGTCGCCTACACTATTGAATTAGTGCGATTGTAACGTTTGCACATAAAAAAAATAATAATACTCGTCCTAAAACTACAGAATGCTAAATATACTAAAATATTCGAAATTGTTAAAAGTTTCGAAATTCTTTCATAACCAATTTCATAAGTTTTTACATCCGAAGAACTCCAGCATATTAAAAACTTTTGGAACTGACCGTTTTCATTCGTATATAGTGTTTTTTTGGGTACCTTGTTCTAGAACTCCCATATTCTGGAGAACAAATTGTTCTGTCGATTGAAGCGAACAATTTGTACTGTTAGCTTCATTTATAAATCTTCTATGAAAATGTATGAAGTGTCCTTTTGTTCTGCGAACTCAAAAAACAGGTATTATGTAAAGTACAAAAAAAATCGGATTTTTTTTTCTAAATTTGTAGTAAAAAAGTACTCCACCAAATCCAACCTTTTAATTTTTTTTTTTAAATATCCGAGAAATTGTAATACATAATACCGAAGCCCCTGTCGATGAGACATTCTAATGTCGAAACTTTGTCACTAAAAAATAGAGATAATTGTGAAAGTGAAATGTCACACAATAGTTTGACATTTATATTGTTATTCATTTTTTATTGGCAAAAATCTCAAAAGATACTGTGAACAAAGTGACAAATTTCGCTTGTGTGATAACTAATTTTGCTAGAATAACTGATTGTGTGTTAAAATTATCGAAGGGAAACGTATTGCAAACGCCGTCCGTCGTGTTATTAACCGACTCTTTGACGTTTCTCTGGCAATAATGCAGGTAAATTGATATTATTAATCATTCTTATAATTAGTTTCACTTGTTTTTATTTTTCTAGTTTGACAAAATGTTAACATTTAAATGTCACAAATATAATTTTGTCGACAAATCTTAGAATATATTCTAAGCGACAAATGACAAAAATTTGTCGTTGTTTTGTCACTTATACGTCATATCTGGCTACCCGGGAGAATTGAGGTTCTTGTGAATGCTATGCTAGGGCCGACACGCTTCATCATGCTTCAGTTTTCGTTTATGAAAGGCTTTGGGTTAACCAATTCGTTGCAGCATGCTTCAGTTTCCGTGGATGATAGACACCCGAAGAGAGTGATTTTTTCTTCTTCCGAATGTTTTTAGTAGAATTACATTATAGTAAAACAAACAATAAAAAATAGGAATAGTACGAATATAATTTATATAGTAAGGAGTCATTGTACTGGAACGTGTAGGTGGCCTTGTGCAGAGTTGTCGTGTTGCGCGGAATCTTTTCAGCCTTGCAATAAAGCAAGAAGAAGACTAAACAGGACAGGAGACAGGACGGGACGTCAAATTCATTCTGAATTTTGCAGCGCAGTGCAGAGAACTATAATAGTTGTTAATTATTGGCTTGGCATTAAAAAAGTATTTCATAATGTATGCATAATCATATAAAAATATAGACAGAGTACTCTTATGGTAAGTTTAGCTTTAAAACTGTTAGAATATTATACGTTAAAAATGTTTGTATTGAAACTTCAGAGAAAAATGAATAATTTGGATTTTAAAAACGGTGATTTGTTGAAATTGTCCCAAGATGTGCTGTTAATAGGAGAAAATCTAATTGAAAGATTGCACCTTCTTCATAAAATTGATGGAGTTCAAAAACTTCAAAGAAAAATAATGCAGGAACTGAAGTTTCTCAAGAAGGTAACCATCTGAACTACGTTTTTAATGATATTGGTTTCATTCATTTGAATGTAGGCTAAAGAAAAGAAAACATTAAAAGTAAATCAGCTTATGTGCAGCAATTTAATTCACTATGAATATTATGTTGAAGTTCTCACGAATCAACAAGGAGTCATTCATGTGGACTGTATATTTTCAAGAGAAGGAAAGGAAAATCCTTTGAGAGTTGATATTGTTTGTGAAAATGGTTGCAAATGGATCAAAGGTAACTTATTTAATATTTGTAGAAGTTATACTATGCTCTTACTTGTTATCTCGATCGCGTATTCAACGTTTATTTACGTGGCACTTATGTCGGGGTTTGTAATAAATAATTTTGAATTTGAGGCCCAGACGAAGCAGCAAGCTTGTTTTTTTTCCAAGTTTTAGGCTTTTTGTAGTAATACAAAACCTGGAAAATGAACGCTTAATAAATAGATAAATATAATTAATAGAAGATTGAAATTGGTAGACTAACCAAGGAAAATCAAAAGGTGTGTAAAGGAAAATTAAGCAAGAATTGTTCACATTTACCATACATGTACATAATCCAAATGCGTAACTACTCGCGCATCTAACTACCTAAATAGTTTGACGAAATGAAACACTTCCAATTCTGGGAGCCCAGATTTAAAATTTAATTGAAATGTTCCGTATTATGGGAATTTCGTAATTTTATTTTTATACCTACTGTGAGAAAAACATAATATTTTTGCATATGAGAAATTTGGTTTAAGTTTACATCCGCGGCCAATCTCCGATTTGAAGAAAATCGGAGATTGGCCGCGGATGTAAATTGTTTCAAAAATTGTACGATTTAAATCGAGGATAATAGAACGTATACCGAGGAATGGTTGTAAATTTCTTAACAATGAAAATACGGAAATCGGGGGATGCATTGTAATCAATAAATATATTAATAAGATAAGTTTAATTAAAAAAACTAAAACTTTCAGACTACCTAATTAGACTTACAAATGAAGTTCTAAGAGGCGAAAAAAAATATCATCATGTGAAATAAAGGTATGTCGTGTCTCATAAGCAATTGAATAACGGAAATCAAATAAACTCGCAAACTTCTTCAATAAAAACGCATTAAGTCAATTTACTAACATTCTTTTATATGCAAACTGACCTATCTTACTTTAATACAAGCTACCGGCGCTTAGGTAATCTGAACCGACTCGAACGCGACTGTTAACTATGCGACAAAGAATCACTAACAGGCACTCGCCAGACCCAATATTCGGAAATAAGCTTTCTTTGCTCACAACGCGGATGTAAACAAACGACATCAACCTTGTCGTTTGTTCTACCGGTTGCAGCACCTGAGTTGCTTAGTTGTAAACAATCGCCCTACATAATAATTACCATGCGAGGATAATTATTATCGTAATATTCGATTGCTCCACTAAGCGCTCATCGCCACCAGCTGTTAGGCTAATCAGCAAAACAACCGATAGTTGCAGAACAATACCTTGCGAGGTTAGCAATTGCTGATTATTTCGCAATAATGCCTTTGGCTGTTGGATGAATCTTTCGTATATTGGGCCATCACAGGTAGATAAAGTGTTAAAAGGAGAAGTAAATAGCGTTAAGCCTCAAGTTAAGCAGAGTGCGGACGAAATTAAAAACGAATTTAAGTTAAGAAGGCCGGCTAAGGAATTCAAGTAGCTGGAATCATGACATTAAATTGTGGTGGGATGATAGTGGAATGTGGGAATAAGGATGCGATTGAAAGATTGAAGGATAATGTTGAGAAAAAAAATGGATAGTAATTATAGTGTTGATGTTTTGAAAAAAGGCCAAAGTGAGTAATACTTATAAGCAAAAAAATGGAACGTGATGAAGTAATAAAGCACTTAAAACAGCAAAATTAGTTCTTAAGTAGTGCGGATATTCAATTTAAGGCTGTATAGAAAAATAAGAATAAAATAAATATTACGTATCGTACAAAGCAGTTGTAAGAAGTAAATGTAGAGAGTTATAATCAAATCACGAAAGCCGGGAGTGTTATCGTTGGTAGGGATACATGTGAGAAGATTTTTTAATTGCTTAAGATATAATCATGGTAGCGCAGAATGTAAAATTAAAAAGAAGATATGTTGTAAGTGTGGTTGTGATCATATTGGTTCAGAGTGTAAATCCAATAATAAAGAGATTTGTTAATTGTGCTAAGAAAAATGAATATGTTTCACATTCGCGGCATACTGGTGGTGTTACTATATTTATAAAAAGTAATGCGTTTTAAATTTAATCCTAGAATACATGTGCAAAAAAAAACGTAATACCGTCAATTTGACTCTCTTTAATTCGAAACATATTTACAATAATATAAACAACAATATTTTTCCTTTTATTAATGAAGATTAATAATGCGCAGAAAACACTAAATTATACAAAAATTTTGTATTTTTGGGAACAAGTTTTAATAGTACGTTCCCCACACATTTTCTTATTGGACAGACCGTTGCTGTATTTCGTTGGATTTTCGAAGGGCAGAATGAACAATATGTCCTCTGATGCAGTTTTTGTGGCGGTTCCGGATCCTGTGAAGATAATCCAATAGTTATTTCAATCATTTACCACAATAAATTGAGAAAATTTAATACCCGCACAAAAGTAACCCTATTGCTATTATACGTCATTTTGACTCCTATAGCTACCCGTTATGTAACGTACAAGGAACTAAGTGCTTCAATATTCCATCTACAGTCGCAGCAGCCTCATTAATGAAGGTACTGATAAGTTGTGACTACTTCGATATGTAGGCAATGGAATAACGGCAATATTATTTGTCAAGGAGTCAATTTAACTCACGTTTAGCATTCTAGGGTTGACAAGTAAAAAAGCTAGATTGGTCTAAGGCCAATTTTATTAACGCGCTAGATGAATGCCCGTATGTAATTTCGTATTTTCACTCATCTTTGCAAGTTTAATTTTTAGTTTTAGTTTCCTATTCTTGTAGTCAGGGAACTCTATGAGTATGAGATCGAGTGCAGTAACGACGACTGTTTTGTGGATTGTACCGCCAATTAGATCAATGACATCGACATGCAAGGGAGCAGATTGTATGCAGCAGCGCTCTTCTCTGACGTAACATCCGTGGTGTGTATCCCTATATGAGACATTAACTAGTTTTAGGCTGCGGTTACGCACCTATTTTATTCATAATATAGTTTAATGTAGCCGGCCTTATTTTGTTGTATTCGAAAAAACATTCTCCATCTGCTTTCAACATATTGTGTAGATATTCACCCAATTTCTGCCATTTGACATTAATTGATTGTACGTAGTATTTCATTAATTATGCTTTCGGATAACAGAAGCTCTTTACTCAAAGATAGTGCCATAGGTCGGTACGTTGTTATAATTTATTCCAAAGACACTGAAGTGAACAGTACTCGTGGTACCTAAATAGCAACTGAATTTTGAAAATACTAAATCATGCCATTTTGAATATACAGCGTGATGAAGGCTGGTGCGTTAGTAATTAAACGTTAGAATGTCGGGGGAATTATTAATTTGGGTAGACTAAGAAAATTGCAAAGTTTCTATTGACGAATAATTATTTCTATGTATAAAAGACAATTGTCAAGAAATACATTTTTTTAGTTACAATCAGTGAATTAAGCCTTTCGATTGTTCTTTTGGTGAGGCTGCCCAGAGTATTGTACCAAAGTTGATTGCATAGGTTTTGTACTTAAGCAATTCTGCGAAAATTTACTGTTGAATAGGTATTGCACTAAGGCAACAGATCGCCAGCGACATGTTGCATATAGGTATTGCACCTAGACAACAAATAATCAACAAAACTTTCAGAAGTATTGAACCTAGGTACGAATTAAAATAAAAAATAAAATATACAAAAACATATCCGCCAAAATGATTGCTTGTGAGTTGCATGTGTTTTGTGTGCTCATTTAGTTTTTTCACCTTCTTTCGGTGGATAAACTCAGGGCGCAAAGTTATTTTAAAGCTTCCGAAAAACTCGCGGGCTGAATGCGAAGTGTGTTTATTGAAATAGAGTGAAGGTCGGGATACATGTCTAAATAAATACAATTTGATCAGTATCAGATTGAAAAAAAGTCAATGAATGTAAAGTAGAAAATAGATTTAGTTTCTTCTGACTTATATTAATACATAAATAAATAAAATATTTTTCTTCACAGTGATCGCTCGAAACTCAAAATCATTAAATGATGCTGCCACTGGTAGAGCTAGTTTTGGAGCAAAAAGTGTTGTAGATCAGGCGAAAGAGTATATCAATACGGCGTCAAAGCATCATTACATGTATCGCCCACCCAAAGTATAAAACGCAATAATTAAAACTGGAAATCTTGATTTATATAAAAGAAACAATGTAGGTGACCTTTTACTTCCGGCATGATGTTGATAAGGAATTTTCCTATGCCTTAAAAAATATGGGCGTAGAGATCTATACGACCGTGAATAAGAATGTATGTCATCCTGATATTTACAGCCTTGATGTAAATGTTTTAAACATTGATGTTAGTACGATGATAGCTTTCGTAAGCGCGCTTACAAATGGTAGTGCTAATTGGATGTATCAGGAAGAAATATTAACTAGTCAAGGTCGAGCAGAAAGAAGTTTCCCAATTAAGTCTGTTTTAGAAAAACTCTTTGAAGGTATTTTGTAATTTTTTTAATTTCTTTAGATATATAAATATTAACGTTTCAAATAGGAAAACGATTAATTTGTTGTGAGACTGCTGCAAAATCGTTTCAAGATATTATTGCTCTACTCGGAGGAAGCCAAGAAAAAGAAAGAGCAGAGAAATTTCTTAGAACAATCGAAATATGTGCAGACATTACTGAAATTCCATCAGAATTATCCACTTTAAAATTAGGAGGTAAGATAAAGGAAAGAAGTTTTAAAATTTTTGCATTTGGTTTTGTTATGAAAGCGGTTACTGTATCATCAAATGAGGGATTTATTAGATCAGCTAAAATGCAGGTAATTGAAAATAGACATTTGATATCGTGTTTTAGATAACTTTTGTATTATAGGGAATTGATGTCCCTGCCTTTGTTCATCAAGCAAGAGCATTAACTGAACAAAAAGAACAATATGCCTCTCCTTTTTGTGATAAAAAAAATAGGGATATGCAAACGTAATTCATTGTTATATTTTGTTCAAAAAACTATTAATAAAATATTTTTAGTTAGTAAAAGGTTTTTTTGCATTATTTTTTTTTTTGTCAGCCCAAGCATATTCTAAACATAAGCTAAAAGAAGATTTTATAGCCGAAATGTAGGATAGGTTAGGTTAGGTAAGAGGAGTGTCGCTATAAGTACTTAGCCTGCTTCACTTAGATCAGCAGTGGGTCCATTGTGCCCCTTGTCCTCATTGAATAACCTAAAAATTGCCCTAGATCCGTCTTGCTTCTCTTCGGAAACTCAGGATGCATCTGAACTCTTTGTTTTGCAGCTTCCCTAGACTTGAAAAGAAGTAGCTACTCAATAACCTACCTCTTTTGTTCATCAGAGCGAGGCACTCGCAGAGTACGTGCTGGACGGATTCGATTTCGTCCGAGTCGTAACAGCTGCAGAAATGGTTTACCCAGCCTTAGCATGGTCTTCTATGGCCCAATGAGTCGTAATAGCCCCTACTAGATTCCTGGTATATATTCTACTGACTTACTTAAACTGTTCTCGTGTCCTCTTCTTGCCATAATTGACTCGCGATACGGCAGATTTCACTGTTGATCCACTGGAGGCTTGCCCTTTGCTAGGCGTCACTGAAGATCTCTTTTAAAGCTCCCATCGGGATCCTCACATAAGCTATTGCTGCGGTGCTATCCATTTCAGAACCCAATTTGGCCATCTCGTTGCCTGGGATATCCAGCAAAGGCAGCATAGGTTCACCTTGTCCCGTGTAGTCAATTCCTCAAGGCCTGTCTTTCATAACTGCACCAATTTTGATTTAACCAACACAGCATCCAGCGCCTTAATGGCTGTTTGGCTGTCCGCGTATATGCAGATGTGCCGTACGGACTTTGCACATAGATGCCAATATTACCACTTGGTAAATCGCTATATTTGGAAATGTAGGATAACATAACTAAAGAGAAAAATTTGATTCAGTTACATCATAGGCACAGTATATATCATACAGTAGAATAGCTTAGAACTAACTACTGAAAAGTGAATTTTAGAATTTCAATTAAAAAAACATAACCTTAAAATTTCTCCCACAAGAGGGAACTATTAAGTATGATACGGACATAAATGGGCGAACAGTAGCTAGCTGCACGACCGTTGACGGAAGTATTAGTTTTATGTATGTACACATACAGGCAATCGGCGACAAATGTATTGTTCCATTACTAAACAGCTGTTTGACGGTAAAGTGGTGTCATTTTGCCTCTTTCCCTCTCGTAAAAGTTTAAGAATGCTATCAGTTCTCTTTCTTCCACTTTAGATTTACATAGGAATCCATGTATTAAAAATTGACTAGTGTGTTAGTTAAAACTGTTGAAAGAGAAAGTATAGTCTCTTTATAGAAGCATCCTACTCACTTGACAGTTTTGACAGAGCTGGGCTACTGTATGATATATACTGTGTCATAGGTCTGTGTAGCTCTAGCTTACTCTAAAGCAGAAAAGAGCAATAATCGTTGTTTCATAAATATAGAGCACTGCTCTAAAATACTCTAGCCGTAAACACCAACCAGAATAATCCATATTCCCATAGCTCTTCATTATTTAACGAATCGGTTCAACCATTCTTGCTTGAAATCTGACCTTATTTCTACTATTTTCTAATGAAGAACTTCTGCTCTAAGCCAGGACCCACACGCTGCTATCATGCTACACTTCGATAATAGGAGGAGAACAAAATTCCGTGCTACACTTTTCTAAACTGCAGAATATGTTATGGTAGTACGATAGAGTGATTGACTTTGAACGTGAAGTCCAGACTACCAGCATGAGCTGACAGATCACTCGGTGGACAGCGTTGACTGCAGGGCAGCACGCTAGCTCGCCTCGGCTATTGGCGGAGAGTGTGTGGAGGTTCCACGAAAACCTGCCGCTGTGCCACCAGCCATATACAAAAAAAAAAATCGTGCCTTCAAGCAAAAACCAAAAAAGGAAGCACACACTCCGGTCCTGAAGGGACCATTACACCACTTACCCTTACCTTAGTGAAGGCACAGATGTTCTGGCTTCAGATGCATTGCCCCATATCCACCCAATGACACTGAGGGCAGCAGTCATGTTGTTCAGTGTCCCTTGTTGACCTGAAAATAGGAGATGAGGAGTGAACCTAGTCGACCTCCACGTTAAGGGGGCTCCAGGAGAGTAGGAAGAGAAAGAAAAAGAAGCTAGCTATACATCACGTTATAATTTCAATTTTTATTCTTTTATATTTTAAGACTGCCAAGTTGATCAATTTCGTTTCAATTGACAAATTTATTATTACTGCTGCCTGCAGTACGACCATAAGAAATACCCATACTACTGCAAGCAAATAGTTTCGGCAATTTTGAGATTTCGAAATTCCTGATCGGAAGGTAATAATTCAATTCTCATCATGTGCTGTGAATTTGTGATACAATTATTATTTATATCAATCAAGGCACATACAATTAAACTCGGTAATTATATAAGAGACTACTGCAAACAAAATTATTGTGTTGACACGTCTGGGCGTACACGCTGAAGTATCCTTCAATTTGTGTTACTTTTCGTGAACGAGAGACACTTGGGGGGAGGAAAAATTCGAAAATGCCAACTCGCAGCACGAGCAGCAAACCAATAGTACACCAAGCAAATAGTTTCAGCCATTTTGGATATTGTGAATATTCTGATCGGAGGGCTGTTCAGCTTTTTACCTGGAGATAACACGAGGAAGTACAGCTTGCATGCTGTACTTCCATACTTCTCGCATATGTAATTCACACTTTTCTTTAAATAAACTTGCATGCAAGGTGATAAGAAATCAAGCGAACTACCTTCTGCTGTCAAATTTAAAAACGCGTTGGAAGGGAGGCTTGCATGCAAGTTATACTTTCTCGTGTAATCCTCAGGTAACCTGCGATTTGAGGTGATAATATAATAATTAAAATCTCATTATGTGCTATGAACATTGAATAAATAACTAGTTATTTATTCAATGGCTGTGAGTAAAATGCGTGTATGCGACAACGTGTACGTCGGCCCTTAGTATACCCTATGATTTCATTATCTATAGATCCAATGGTCTATGGCTCAACCCAAACGAGATCTTTTTAAGAAATGAAGGAATTTCCTTCCGTTGGCTTAGACGTGAGATAACAATAATATTGCTTTGCGTAGTTCCTTATATGATTACCGAAATTAATTGTGTGAGTGTTTAATTAAGTCACAGTTTTTGATATAAACAATTACTGTATCACAAATTTACAACACGTAATGATTATTAAATTATTATATTATCTCCTCAAATGGCAAATAAACATCTGTACAGCCAGCCGTCCGATGAGTATAGAAATTTCGTAATTTCAAAATGGCCGGCTTGCTTTAGTATTAGTATGCTGCCCGTACTCCCGATCGAAACTTGGTAGCACGGACTTTTTCCTACCCCCGAATACTTCTCACCCGTAAAAAGTGCCAATATCCTCCCCTGTGTGTGGGCTGTGGCTATGGGTAGCATAATGGGCCACGTGTATTTGAATAGCTTTTGAATGAAAATTTTATAATGCCTGCCTTAATTTAAAACAGGGTGGACAGAGTACGTGAACAGATGTACAATAGATTTATGTTCTATATTCGATTAAATTTTTGGATATTCTTTTATGACCTGCCAAATAAAATTTTTTCCACCACTGTAAACTGAGCAATTTTTAGTTATGCTATTACATGCTGGGTGTCTCTGGTGCTGCGGCAAAAATTACAAAGAGCAGCAGCTTTTTAAGCGAAGAAGCGAATAAACTAACAAAAAATATGGTCGATCAGCGGACTAGTTAGATAGAGGACAAGTTGTAAATATTTGTGTTTTGCTCTGAAACAAAAGCAAGTTTTGCATGTGAATTTATCGCTGAACCACAAGAATTAACAACTTAAATTGCAAAGAAAATGGTATGCTATAATATGTAATAATTTTCATTCAAGTACCAGGAAAAGTTTGTAGTAAAAACCGGGGAAAACAGCTTTTTGACATCTACTTAACTCCCCGGGAACCTACCTAAATGTTTCTTTATTAAATTTTTTCTGATTTTTATGTAAACTTCTTTGTTTTTTTATTATACAGTGTTTAATTATCATATTGGGTTTAATAATAATAGTACGACGTATCTGGAATCGGAGAGGTATAAATCATCCATTTGTTTTTTTGTGAAAATTTACTTTTTTCAAAACCTGTATAATCGGCGATTTTCATCTTTTAAAAAAGAATAACGAGTTTTGCGATAAGCAAATTTTAATCAAAATATAAATATAACCTACAACGATGCTCTCTTACGTAGTTGAAAATATAACATGACACTTTTGTCACAATTTGCACTAATTATTTTGAATTTCTGAAATAGTCTTAAAAGGAGACAGATTCTACATAATTGGGGGATCGTTGTGGAACAGAGCTCATTCATTCTAAGTCAACTCCTAAAGAACTAATGAATTTATAAACCGACTTAGTTTGTTTGTTTATTTTTAAAATACTACAAGACAACATTAAATAAAATCCCCAACGTAGGCTACTTCACTACAAAAAACGCAATACTTGCGTATTGTAAACAATTCGTTAAATAACCATAATTTTGATAATAAAAATTGCAAAAAACTACTTTCATTTTAGTATACTGTTGTAATTGGCCATAACGTTTTTGGTTTCGAAAGGGCCAATGCTACAAATTTAACTCTAAATGAACCCTGTGCTCTAAACACAAATCCTCTTCATAGTGCGATTTTTACACCATCAATATACATGATTTTACTATTCGCGCGCTTTTCCCTTGACATCTACGTTTTGCTTGGTCCATGGTCTAACACTGCGTCTGGGTCAATAACTTATAACAATGGACTGAACGTATTGTCATCTTCCTATAGGAAAGAATGGCACAAGTTTTATAGTTTTCTCTTTTGCTATATGGCAGAGTTAGAGCTACATAATATCGCTTACTGAACGTTTTCTTATGCCATTTAATGTTTTTATGTTGGCTGCAGATGCAATCACCGCAGGGTGAATAAGGTAAATATAGTGTCTTGCCCATATGCAGGATTCAGGTAAAAATAACAGTCGGAATGAGTTTAATTTCTTATAAAAGTGCTTATAAGCGATTAAAATATCACTTGAACACAATAAAATACATTTTTTTAATTTAATTCGATTTTCGGGTGTAAAATTTCATCTTTTTGGTTGAGTTTTATATGTTTTTATGTAGTAAACGCTTTAAAGGGTGCTCAAACTCTGACGCCCAGAAACACAATATTTTTTGTGCCACATGAAATCGCAAATCGCTTAGTCCATTGTTATAAGTCGGTGGTCTGGGTGCATTCCAAATCACATTCATGGTTATATTCCATAAGCAGTAGAACATGCGCTGGACAGGAAATATCTTTGAAAGAATAGAATAGAATAGAATTTGGAAGCTAACCACAGGTCAAATTGAGACTGGAAGTATAATCAAATCTCAAATTTTATAGATCTTGGAAGTCAAAGGGGAATGCTTTTTGTAAGGGAAATTTATTAAATTTGTCAGTTTAGTTGCTGCAAATTTTCTAAAACGATATAAAAGTAAGTATACAGCACTTGTGATATGTGACTTGATCACGAATGTAGTTTACTTGTCTCAGCATCGGCCAAAGCCAAGAAGTTACTTGTGGCCATGAATGTATTTCTACAGCAAAAACATTACATCACTTCGTAAGAGAGATAACCGTCGAAATAGAAAAGGTTTACCAACTACAATTTAAAAGCCTTTTAGTCCTAAAGGCTAGTTTAAGCGGTGTAGTTTTTACGATGCGTGATCGTCCACTCTTTTGAGCAAGAGGGGAAAAACTTTCTGTACGTTAATAGGGTATGGTTTTTGCACGTCGAGCACGAAAGAAAAAACCTGTCTTAATCACATCTTGTATGTATGTATGTATCGATTTATTAGTACTTTCATTAATACTATTTATAAAATGTAACTAATTATAAAATAATTCAAATATTTAGCAAAATTTTGATTATATGTTAAAAATTACATTTCACTAATTTAAAAGATTTTTTTTAAATGTTTTTATATTCAATTCAATTTTAGTATTCATTGGTAGGTTATTGTACATCTGTAAACCTCGGTATGTCACCATGTTCTGGGCCCTCTTTGTCTTATACATATTCAGCCTGAAGTCTCCACCGTCTCTCAATTGGTAGGGTTGCACATCATTAACAAATAATGTCATTTGACATAAACATTTAAAGGGCATATTCCTTTTTAATTTATATACGAAGAATAATACATTAAAAACGTCCTCTGTTTCACACTCAACCAACATAGAGTGTCTAACATATGTTTAATAAGAGTGTATCTATTGCACCTTATTATCGATCTCATTGCCTTGTTTTGGAGTTTTTGTAACCGATTCATCATTTCATTACTACACATGAATAACACTGTAAAGCAATATTCACAATGAGGCTTAATCAATGTATTATAAACACTTATAGATATATAATAAAGGTAGTTTGTTTCTAATACGTTTAAAAATCGAAATTTTTTTCGAATTTTTTTTACACATAGTCTATATAACACTTAGTTCAAATTATTGTCTATTATAACACCGAGATATTTCATTTCATTTACAAACTCAATTTGATCATTTGCTATCACCAATTGCCTCGTATGCTCCAGTCAGTCTGTTCATGCTCAAACATTCATTCAATCGCTCTAAATCTTCTTGGCTCATTCTCACCGGTTATATATATCAAATCAATGTGTCATCTTCGAATTGCACAATTTTTGAATGTCTTAACACCAAAGAAATATATTTACAATATCGCAGCCAACATTGTGCCTAGAGGAACTCCCTGATCTATTGTTATTTCCTTAGATAGGGTTCCGTTAATTTTTGTACATTGTGTCCTGTTACTCAAATACGTTTCAAACCATTTCTTTTCGATTCCTCGTATTCCATATTTGTCTAATTTTTCTAGCAAAATTTTCCTATCCAGAGTCTCAAATGCTCTTTTTAAATCTAGTGTCCAGGACGGAACCCAGATTGATAATCAACAATTAACGAATTAAATTCAATATACTTTTGTAATTGTTTCTGTACAACCTTTTCCATTATCTTCTCGTGAGTTGTTAACATGTTTACTGGTCTAAAGAATTCACATTTTTTTGTTGTTCCTTTTATTTTTTCAACTGGAACGACAATGGATTGTTCGCAGCTTTCAGGAAAGATCCCTGTTGTTAGTGATTCATTTATGATGTCAACTATTATCGGTCCTAACTCTTCTATGCAATCAATAATCATACTTGTATTTAACAAGTTATAAATTTTTTTTTTGTTCATTAAATTCAGAATATATTTCATATCATTTAGAATCTGAAGATTGACCCAACTGGCCCAAACAGTTCTTATAGGGTATATAATTAATAGATCTACTTACTTCATGTATAACTGTTTACAAAGAAAGTATTCATCTTTTCTGCAATAGTTAGCTCAAAAGTGTAATTACCATCAGGGAATTGTATTTCCTTAATCACATAGTTTTGCTTTTTCAATACCAGTGTTTTGAGTGCTTTCCACATTTGTTTTTGGTTAGATCAATTAGTGTTTTTTTTTTTTGTTGAACGAACATGCAAAAATCAAAATAACTCTTAATATTATGCGTTGGTGTTCAATTCATTTTGCTCCAGCAGCATTAATTCTAAGCTTGCAAACGGAATGATAAACTTAGTATACCTTATAGATTTTATTTATCGTATAAAAAGAAAAATTTTGTCTACGCTCATAAACATCTTTGACGGCCCAGGTACAAGTTATAAATTCAACTCCTTTGGATCGTTGCGTTGTCGGCCTCCAATATTGCGTAAAAACTTTCATGTAAATTTCCCAGAAGAAAATGTAGATTTGTCTTCATTCAAAAATTTTCAGTACATCAAGCATTGAGGTACCTTTTACCTCTCTAACCAATAGATCTATCGTTCAGTCGGTGCACACTTGATCTTGCATCTTTTTCCTTTAACCGTTTTGAGAATATGATATAAGCCAAAGGTACATTCAAAACAAATTTGATTGTAAAAAGTGTCCGCAAGGGATGTGATGAGTCAAACAAAGAAAATGGTTGCCATGACTATAAATAAAATCACGTGTTTTTTCTTAGTCTTAGAACAATGCTTCTGGCCTGACATTGATATCCTAGACTGCTTCAGTTTTATCAATCGTCTTTAGAATATATGATAAACAGGAATGCTGGTAAGTTAAATTAAGTGATGTCGGACTAATATTTATGTTGAGCTCAAATTTGCTGCTTTAAGGATTAGGTAGAACATTGCAGTTGTAAACAGTTAACAGAAATGAAGGAGCAGTCAAGTTATTCTAAGAGTGCAAATTTTGTTACATTTCTACACTCTCTACACACTACCATTCAATTATCACTTAAACGTGCTGTTGTTACTTGTTTTTTTTTTTTCTGTGCATGCATCTCATTTGCTATGCATTTTCTGTCTTTTGTTATCAGTTATCCTTCAGAATTTATTGTCGAATTCTTTCGCTGTAACCAAATTTGTTTGTGGTTTGGGGGTGAACTCAAAGCAGTTTGACGTTTATTTATTTGTTTTCATAAAGATGTGGTGTTGCTTACTATGAAAAGTATGACTTCTTAGGTTTGTCCGCTCACTAGCTTGAAAGTAAAAACTTGTAAAACTATTCTAAGTTTTTACTCGAAAGACGTTCGCGTTCTCGGAAATTGTTGCCTTCATTTTTCCCCGTAGTTCAATTTTTTTCTTGATTTCAACTAGATAAATCTTCTATAAACTTCGGAAATGTGCTCGTCGCCGGGTTTTAGTTGTTTTACAAGATCTCACTTTCAAGTCAGTAGTGAACAGACATTTTGCTAAGTAGATATTTAATGAAACAAAGTAAAAATACATGTATAATATACATTACATTGGTTATGGAGTATAATATAGATATTTCCACTTTCCGGTGTACGAGTTTTCTGTGTTATTAGCTAGGCGTAGGAATATTGTATATAAAATCGATGATGCCTACATTTGATAACGTAACCAAAGGGTAAGCCAAACCGGCAATGCCTCGGTCCAATATAAAATCATGAATCCCTCGACTACGGTACAGAAAATACAAGGTACTCTCATTACAAACCACCTCCTACCAAAAGCATGATATAGAGAATACAATACTCTCTTTCGTCTCTCTGCCCTTTTCTATAGCTGCGTTCTTTTGTGTTCGCAGAACAGAGCAGAACAAAAGATACATAAAAGAACGGCTCATATATTTTCATAGAAGATTTATAAATGAAGCGAACAGTACAAATAGTTCGCTTCAATCGACAGAACAATTTGCTCTCTCCAGTATATGGGAGTTCTAGAACAAGGTGCAAAAGAACATAGCTTTTCTATGGAATAGGCACTGACATGTATAACTTGGACTGCTTGATTTCCTATTTCATATGGGTCCACTTTTATTGCCAGGGTTGTGAAAACTATCTTAATTTCAAGTTTCAAGCTCAACAAATTTCAAATTCAAAATAATTATTTTTATTGGAAGCTTATCTCTTATAACATCAAATATTCCTTAAACTCGATTTTTAAGTAAATAAAACTAAGCAATTTTTGTCTGCCTATCCCTAAAAGTAGTTATGGGGGACAGGAGACAGAGAAAAGACTACAAATGTTGTATTGTCACCTGCTTCTATTCTATATATTCATTTGGAAAATCCACTGAAACAGAACTATGGTGGATTTCGTATAGAAGCTATTATTTAAAGTTCAGCGGAATACAGTAGTTAAACAAAAAGAGACATTATAGAAAAGTGATCCCATGATAATGTAAGCGATTTCAGTAGTGTTAACGGTCTATGTTATACATGTCGGTGGAAAGAGGTAAAAGACGCAAAGTAATATCGCTACATTTTGGAGAAATTAAAAATTGGTCTTGACGTTTTTTGATAAAAATAATAGTTAAATAAATAAAAAATAAAAAAAACAGCTAAAATTTCGAAATTTGAGATTTGTTGAGCTGAGCCATATCTTCAAAACGGAGGGGAGGAGGGAAAAAATTGATAAGCCATTGGAAAGGTCCAACGATTATCTATTTAACAAATTTCAAATCATCATCATACGGTGTAACGTGGAGAAGTTATAGGATGATCTATGAAAACATACCCAAATATTTTTAAGTCCCGTTTACTCGAAAACAGTTAGGATCCCCCCCCGCACCATTTTTTCGCGTGTAAGTATTACCTATCCGTATCTTTCGGGTTTCACACCACTTACGGGAGACCCTGTACAAAGTAAGAATAATAGAGTTCCTAAGACTGATCCCTGTGGAACTCACATTTCTGTTTCAATCGTTGAGCGAGCTTCGTTGACCTTTGATTTCTCTGCTTTCTTTTACTGAGATATTAATTATTATATTATTCCCTTCCTAATATTTTTCCAGCTGAATTTGTACAATTTTCTCTAATATCTTCTCGAAGACCTTTAACATGTTTATTGGACGAAACTCCTCTCACTTCTTTGTATTTATTATTACTTTGTGTACTGGTACTATAAAGTGATTCTTTCCATGATTAAGAAACCTACCCTATTCAAACGTTTTATTGTAGATATATTTAACCATTCCAAATTAGTCGAGATCAGTGAATTATTGAGGTTTGCTACAAGCTCTTCTCATACATCACTGTTAGTACAGCTGTCGATATCTGGGTATTTCTTGTATGTGGTTAGAGCTTTTACGGAAACAAAAATGCAAAATATGGTAATATTAAATGGTCTGAATATGTTCAATAGATTACCACAAGAATGTAGAATAGAAAAAAATGATAAATTGAATAATATAATTTTTGATGATTTTTGCTCAAACTGGAAAACTTTCCAATAAGGCACAAAATTTGATAGGATGAAATCTAATTCTGCAATTTTATCATTGACCAGCGACTTAATAGCAGTTACTATTATTGTTCTGTATAATGTTCGAATAATGATTTGTTCAGATTGCGCGATCTTGCTATATATTTCTAATGGACGCTGTATATAAATAATCCCTATTGACATTGCTTTCCATCGAGTTTTTCATTGTTTGGTACTGCATTCTGCTATTGCCACTTTCTCTATGAGATCAGAAATCTACCTTATTGTGATGGACATTGATTCCAGACGTAATCATTCCAATAAAACTGTAATGCCGAAGCATTTTGTTAGATTGAAATATGCTCTTGATTTCCAAAAATTTTCAATCTTACATAAGGAGAATGTTTTAAAAAAAAAATCTGCACTCGAAAGATGTCCAATACGCAGAAAAATAAACGAAAACAATGTAAGACATACATGGAGCACTCATAAGTATCTATTAGATTTAAAAGCTTTTCTACAATCTCAAGTAGCTGGATAACTTCCTTGTTCCCATGTTGTACTACATATTTAATTTGTCTTAAATTGTTTATAATTTGATTTAATTTCATTAAGTTCATTTAATTTATTACTTATCATTTTTGTTGTGTTAAATTCGTTATAAAATGGAATTTAACTGAAAAGTTGTACTATTTATGAGCAGTAGAACTAGATAATCTTCTATTTTAGCATCAAATTCAAAAACTTTTAATTGTAGTAGTGACTAATATTTTCGGTTTTGTCTCCATACTTATAGGAAATTCAGCAATTGGAAATTCTTTGTAAGCAATTATACGAATCCACAGATTCGGTTATACGAAATGAAGCTGAAAAGGCACTTGTTGCTTTTCTTGGAAGTCCAGATGCACTTTCAAAATGTCAGATGCTATTAGATCGAGCAGATTCCAGTTATGCACAACTTTTAGCTGCAACAACGTTGACGAAATTGATACAAGGATTGAGTTTGGAGCAAAGAATAGACATTCGGTATAATAAAAACTTTTTCAATAAAAAAATTTTACAATATCTTACGATTTAATTTTCAGGAGCTATGTTCTTAATTATTTAGCGACTCGACCAAATCTGCAAGGTTTTGTTGTACAAGCATTAGTTACACTACTAGCAAAAATTACGAAATATGGATGGTTTGATACCTATAAAAACGAAACAGTTTTTAGAAATATTTTGGAAGATGTGAAAAAATTTTTGCAGGTAGGTAACATTTTGATAAAAAATCTTGTAAAAAAATGTATGAAATTTAAAATTTTATGCTTTAGGGTTCTGTAGAACATTGTACAACTGGCGTTCAAATTTTATCTCAATTAGTGTGTGAAATGAATTCTATAGTAGAAGTCGATGTAAATTTGTCATTTTCAAAAAATCGAAAAATTGCCACATCATTTAGAGACCTTCAGTTGTATGACATTTTTTTACTCTCATGTTCTCTACTAATTACAGCAAGAGATAACAGTAAAAATCTTAATTTCATGGATGAATCACAACAGGCGTAATTTTTACTAGACCTTAATAGATGACAATTTTTTCAATATAAATATTTTTTCAGATTAATTTCTCAGGTTTTGAAATTAACCAAAAATTGTTTAAGCTTCGATTTTATTGGAAGCTCTACGGATGAATCTACTGATGATATGAGTAGCGTACAGGTAAGGATATGTGTATATATAGTAAAATAATATGGAAGTGAAATGGAATCTATACTTGTGAAATGTGTGCAATCGCGGAAGGTTTTTTCGTTTAGTGCAACATAGTAATAGTTTCAAAAAACAGCCTCATCTGTTGTTCGCATTTTAACTATAGATTTATAATGAAGGTGAAGACTGTCCTGAGAGCTTCTAGTGCACTGCTAGTTTGGAAGGAAGAATTAATTCTAGCCTCACAATGGAACTGTATCTTGATGAGTCGCTAACCAAAGGACTTTTGAGAATCATGAATTAGACCGGCTTTATGTATA
Organism: Dioctria rufipes; assembly: GCA_963924295.1. Taxonomy (NCBI): domain Eukaryota; kingdom Metazoa; phylum Arthropoda; class Insecta; order Diptera; family Asilidae; genus Dioctria; species Dioctria rufipes. The sequence goes on from OZ002742.1 coordinate 42,516,271, forward strand.
TTCTAAATGAGGATAACTAGCTGGGTTTTGTTGAAGATAATGCACCCACAAGTTCAGTGAGAAATACCTTGAAATTGAGAGTATTGTAGTGTTTTAAGAGCACAAAATGCTTCCATACTACATCCAACCTGTGTAAGAACTACACAATTCTCCAGGCTAGGCTAAGAATCACACCTTCAAATTTAACGTTCAGTGTGGCATGATTAATGACATCCTTTTCTTGTAGGCGTTTTATATGTTCAAGCTACATAGAAATTCTAGATAGCTCACTAAAAAAATGCTGTACGAAGAATTGCCATTATCAGAAAAGCGATCAGTACAGATTCAAATCTTTTTGATTCTTACTTATGAGGTCATTTGAAGAATTTATTTTACGGATGTCTTCTCTCAAGGGATCCACATACAAAAATATCAATATTGGAACACATTAGTAATGTATTAAAAATTTCGTCGGCTTGTAAAAATCTATCTTACGGCCATTTTCATACCACCAAAGAGTCGTTGTTGTTGTTGTTGTATAAAAACATCCTTAACTTAGTTATAGCAAAGAACATATAACTTAACAAGAAGCTTCATCTGGCCTCTAAAAATGCACAAGTTGTATGGTTATTTGGTGAGGCGGTCGGGAGGTAATAGACGGGAAGAAGCAAAGATTTGAGACTGAGAGAATATTTCTGTTCTCTCTGTTCTCCGCCACCCCACAGCTGTACCTGTACACACGCCGACGCCAGCAGCCATGCACAGTTTTGTTTCACTATGCTGCCGCTGCCTAGTTGAAGTGGCGAACCGGTTTTTCTATTAATTTATGTACTCGAAAATTTTTCATATGAACATTTTCACAGATTTTTGTGGCCGAGGATACTTTAAAAGATCAATGACCTTAATTTACTGCACAGAAAATTCTTGTTTTTAAGAAAAATATATGGACAATTTGTGTGTGATCCAACGAGCTTTATTGCAACAGTGAAAGGCTACCTACATTTATAAACATTTTGCCCAGTCACACAATCAATGCTGTGACTAGACAGCTTGTCGCCCACCAATTCTTATCCCATCCGCTCATCTTACTATTCTCTCTCTGTTCTACTTCAATGCAATGTAAATGAAAATTCTTTCAAACAAAATAAAATATTATGGCTGGCATGGCATACGCAATGCAACGCATGAGGATGATGCGGAGCACAGGTACTGCCTCTGGTGCTGTGCTGGTGCTTTGACGATGATGATCCGCCAGCCGCCACTCACCACTGGTGACTGACGGCAGGCCGTCATTCAAAGCAGAGTTCGCATAAAATTTGTGAAAGCGGGTCGTATTATCACCACCGATGAGTGAAGGATCGTTAACAAGCAGAGATTTTTCATACAATTTGTGAGAGCGGGTCGTAATGGAACGACCCGCCATACAAAACTTTTCAATATATGAGATGCGTATTCTTTCTGTTAGATGTTCTTTGGTTATAGGTTTATAGTGAATATTTAGGTATTTTTAAGTGTGAAAAATTTCCTTTGCTTTTTTCAAACTACTATGATTTATTTTATATTTACTTTAATTTCTATATTTAAGATACCTGGAAGTTGGAGACCTGCATTTTTGGATTCAAATACACTGAAACTATTTTTTGATTTATATCAAATACTACCTAATGGGCTAGCGAGTTTGGCACTCTCTTGTCTTGTTCAAGTACGCGTTTGATTTGTTTTATATACATATGTACGAAACCATCCAATTAAAAAATTTCATTTATTTAGATGACTTCTGTAAGAAGATCTTTATTTAGCAATAATGAACGCACTAAATTCCTTACGCATTTAGTTAATGGTGTGAAGAATATCCTCGAAAATTTACAGGTAATTTTAAATTTAATTGGAAAAATTCACGTTACTTATAAACATATATTTTATTAGGGCTTGAGTGATCCAGACAACTATCATGAATTTTGTCGTTTATTGGCCCGTTTAAAATCAAATTACCAATTAGGAGAACTAATAACAGTCGAATGCTACCCAGAAACCATCCAATTAATAGCAAAATTCACTGTTCAGTCGTTGCAAGTAATGTATCTAAAATATATGATTGAATTTTTATCTTTTAATTTAAACAATTTTTAGATGTGGCAATTTGCGCCCAATAGTGTGCACTATTTATTATCACTTTGGCAAAGAATGGTTGCTTCAGTTCCTTATGTTAAAACTACTGAGCCTCACCTTCTTGGAACATACACTCCAGAAGTTACAAAGGCGTATATTACTTCCAGAATGGAGTCTGTACCTGTTATTGTTAGGTAAGTAAATTTATATATTTGATAAATATCATGGTATCAATACCTTAAGCTTCTTTGTATCTAGTATTAATTTCCTTGAAAGATCTAAACCCAATGAACTTGGTATTGCTTTTTTTTTTAAATATTTATTAAGATGGTTTAAAAAACCGATGGCTTCAATAGATTAATTAACTATAACTCAAATCAGCCAACAACATATAGAAGAAATATGCTCTCTTTAGGGTGTTTTACTTAGAATAATCAAGTATCTAACAAACCATTCGTTACTCAAATGTTTTCTAATCTGCCTAAAACAACATCTTTCTGTGAAACTGTTATATTGATCTTACGGATTTTAACACTTGATGAAACTCCCGTTGACTTCTCTACAAACTAAAGACCTGACGAAGTTTCTGCTAGTGTAGTTTAAGGCTGCGTGATAATGTCTGGAGCATTGCTGATGGCATCTGGCTGTGCTTTTTACACCCTAGATGAAATCTAAAGGGTGTACTTTGTCATTCCGTTTGTAACACGTAGAAATAATGCTGCTAGACCAAAATGGATTGAGCACATTAAAAGTTATTTTGATTTTTGCATGTCTGTCCGTCCGATTCAGCATATGAAATCCTATGAAATTGGTTATAATCATTTTTACTGTACGACGAGCCGTTCTACAAATAAATGCAAAAAACAATTTCAAAAATCAAAGTTGTACAGATGGGTTACCATACGAAACTACATATGAGTAGTGGGTATCATAGGAATTGATCTTAGACCAATTCTCGCTTTTTTACTTGTTACATAATCGCTTGTTTTCACAATAGTTTAAAACTTTTGTTACCATATTCCCCTGCACAATAAAGGCAATAAGCACCACCTTTATAACTGTAGACCTGTCGCAAACTTGTGCTGCATTCCAATCTATTTGAATCCTACGTTGAGATTCATTTGCTGCGTTTTTTTTATACTGGTTTATTTAAATTTGATTTGGTCTTATTAAAGGTCTATAGGTAGCCGTGATTTTTCATATGGGAGTAAATTATCAAACTGCCATGATTTCAATTTTCACAAAATATCAACATATCTAAAATCTAAAGATCTCAAATATATTTGGTTCAAATTTTGAGGTTGTTATGCTTCAAAAGTATGGCAATGTGATGATTTTTAATCCATTTATAAAATTGTGTACATATTTTGTAACCGTTTTTAATATCCACGTCTACCGGTAATCTCCTCTGATTCGGATCAGGAAAAAAAAACGTTGGTTTTATATTCGCATTGCAAGTTTTTCCTCGACTCTTAGGATGGTTAGTCTTCTAAGAGTAATTATTGCATAAATCTGGTATTGAGAGCAGAATGCTGAATCCAGTAAAATTTTCATTCGAAAATTACCTATTCTGTCCTTGCTCAGTGGTTTTGTTGTTATTTAACGACTCTTTTTACAACTTCTTTCTTAAAAACCAAATTCTTTAACCAGTTATCTCAATTATTCTTCGCTTACAAGTGACAATTACAATTTACTTGACAGGCTTCTTCCTTTTACTACAGCACTCAGGTGGGCTAGAACACAACACTGAGGCTTTTGGAACGGTTGTGTGGCAGCTCCCACAAACATGGTAAATGTTTTGGATAATATATCTAGTCTGATCCTTTATAGATTAATTTCTGCACGTAATACACTCGCTGCAAGCCACGCACATCTTTCACCCTTCAAAAAAATTTCGGTCGTACAGTAAAATTCCGTAATGGTTTTTTATCGCGAACTATGCTAATATGGAACAGCCTATCATCTTCTGTTTTTCCTCAGGTTTATAATTTGTGAAGGTTTAATAGTGACATACATCAGCACCTCCAACATGCTCCTCATCTCCACTAAGCCCTTCCATATTTTCTTCGTGCCATGCTGTGTTTTGCATCATAAATTTATCTTAATAATATGAAAAAAAATCGGTAATTAGACTGAACAACACTAAAGACTTGAGTGGTCTACTTAGCACTCGCCTTTGTTTGGAAGATATTTTTATACTATCGCGGATAGAGATAACGTGACACTGGGTTTTGTGAAGAATACTCTAGTCTGGTTTTGTTTCTCTTTTATAATTCACATAGAGGTTATCTGGCTAAGATTTGTCTGTTTCGCTCTGGGGGGTGTGATATAATCCCTTTATATCTTTAAATTGACCGTTCTTGCGCGTTCCTTGTGGAACAATGATTTCTTTTTTTTTCTTTCCCAACACAACTATAAATATATTTATTTATGAATTATACTTATTTTTTTTATAAATATTTTAATATCATCGAATTGAAAAGTACTAACATACAAGATATTTTGTAGGGAAAATTTAGAAGACCCTTTAGATGATTTAGGAATGGTTCAGCAACAATTGGAGCAATTATCTGTAATAGAACGTTGCGAATACGAGAAAACTTGCACCTTACTTGTACAGCATTTTGATCAGGTAAATTTAAAAATTTGTTATTTAAATATTTTAAGAATTTAAGCATTTTTGACTTTCAAAATGAAACATTAAAATGAGACATTCTTGCACATATGTTTTGATATTGTGTGAATAAAAGTGTTCAGAGTAGATAAATATAAAAAACATTTCGAACTGATGAAATTAAATTAGTGGAAACCGGAAAATTAAGTGGATCAAGAAATAGTGATAATGATTGATTACGGCTAGTATTTTCTTTTAAGTTTAGTTAAGTTATAATTAATATAATATATTTTCCGCGATTATCGACTTTTGATTTTGTATAAGGCGACAAAGAGTCCCGAAAAGTTATAATAATTTCTAAATTGGTAGACAGTAAATTTATCTGTTGTTTCTAAGAAATGTGTTTAAATAAGTCAATTAGATGCTGTTCATGCACACAATATTTATGTTTTTTTTTTTTTTATAAAATAAATCTCCCAGCTACTAAGAATATTATTCGCAGCATTTTGATATATTATTTTCTGTGTAAGTATCACCAAAATTATTGCTTGCATTTTAATGGATTTAGGATGTAGCTGTTGAAAATTACTGTTTATTATAAAACACAGGAAAATAAAAACAAAAATTGGATTTAATTAAAAATGGAAATTTTCTTTGTTTATATAAATCCTGTTTTTGTTCCAAGACTGCAAGAGCCTATCAGGAATTGCTACAAAACCCATCACCAAATCCGATGGATGTTACAATACATGAGCTGCAACTAACATGGTTGGTTTATATAATTGGTTCTGCCGTAGGTGGACGGCTGTCTTTCACCGCAAGTGAAGAGCAAGATACAATGGATGGAGAACTTGTAATCCGGGTAAGTTATAATTGTATTAATTATTTACTTTTTTATTATAAGTTTTAATCATTTTTGAAAAACATTTATTTTAAGACTACATACTTTAAATTTATTGTTCTTCAATTATAATTACTAGTTTAACATTGTCGTATGTGTATTCCTTTACACAATACTTACGACAAATACTATTCCATAATTTGATCTAATTTTTTTTTATTATAGTTTAGAATAAAGATACTATCGGTTCCCAGTTAAGTGCTGTTTGCAAAATTGTTATTTAAAAACATGTAATTCGTTGATAGAAAATATTTTACAAAATATAAAGTGACCCTTGTAATCAATTATTAGAAGTATCTTAGATTTGTAGCATAACCCTTTGGATCAGTAATCACTTTAAACTATGCTGGTTAAAATAGCCCAAAAATCTTTGATTAATACATTGATTCGGTACATAATTTATATTTTCCCTCGTTCGCATCAGTCAGGCAAGAAAAAAATTGTTGTTATTAGAACTAGAATTTCTTATGAATATCTCTTGGTATATGTGCTTCAGAATTTATAGCAACACTAATTTCGAATCCCTCACAGCGTCTTCAGAAATCCTTTCTTCTGTCATTTCCAGGGATGCTACTATTTGTAAATGAAAAATATTTTCCATCTTCTTCTACTTTTTGTCGAAATTTCCTATATTACTTTGCCACTGACCATTGAAATATTATATTACATTATTTTTATTTAAAATGTAATGTACACAATTATTTAAGTAAGGAACGCCATGCACTCTTTTTTCGTCGATTTCGTCAATAAGATTTGGCGTTTGAATAAATTCCAATAATAGTAATGGCAAGTAACTTTGATGGAACAGTTACAATAGTCCTACAAATCCATGTGAACAAGTTAGGCGGCAAGCAGAACGTAGGCTCTGGCTAGTCGACAATTAGGCATCTGCTGATTTCATTATGGCAGCTTTGGTTATTTATTAAACCATACAACAAGATGTTTTATGTCGACAAATCATGTTTTTAAAGAAAAGCTTAGTCTATTGAAGAAGTACTCCCTGGAAAGCACTTGATAGTGACTTTATCTCAAATAAAAGCCGCAAGAATAAAGAAGTTCAAAAGTTCTTTTCATATATGAACAGATTTTCAGCCTGGAAAACAAATTAATCGGTAAAATGATTGTGTTTATGTTCATAGCTCTCGGGAAGCTGTTGAAAAATTCCAATGATGAACAAAGAGTTTAACCTATCACATTACAATAGCATTTCTGTCAAGACATGTGTAGCCAACTAGGTTAGGTTAAGAGTATGGCGACTAGGCCATTAGGACTATTCGGGCAAGGCGAACAGAGTTGATCTATTGTGCCTTCCCCTAAAGTGGTTAGGCGAAATCTAGTCTTTCTACGAGGTCCATTATTGCCCTTAGGGGTTAGACTTATTATCTAGTATTTGCAACCTTAAACCTGTTAGCGCTGGTCACTCATTCGAAGTTTCAACTTCCTGTTCGCACAGTCGACACAGTTCGTTTGTCGAATTTGCAGCGCTGCGCTGGTCACGAGGTTTCAACTTCCTCTTCGCACAGTCGACACAGTTCGTTGTCGAATTTGCAGCGCTGGTCACTCATTCGAGGTTTCAACTTCCTCTTCGCACAGTCGACACAGTTCGTTGTCGAATTTGCCTATCTTCTTAAAAAAATAACTTGTGTCCAGTGACTGCTTTAGGTGCAGCCAACTACGAAAGACATGTTCTGCAAACAGTAGTGACACCCTTAAGAGACACCTTTTTTGCAGGAGCTCAATTTTGCCGGTTTTATCGCCTCTGAAGATTGGCCCTCAGAAGACCCAGACCTCAATCCTTTGGACTTCCTATGGTGGTGATAGACAAGTGCTCGGATTTCTTAAAGAAGTGTGTGCATTTTGAGTAGTTCTTATATACTTTTTAATTGTTTAGAAGTAAAGCATAAATAATGTTTGGTGTGTTATATATGGGTAAGATGACAAGAGGAATGTTTTCTTAAGTTTCTGGATTTTTGTTTACTGTAAGCTGTTACATTTGATCGGTGGCTATGTTTATCCCATTATATATCAACTAATACATCTCTTTAAGTAAAGTCTAGTGTAAAATACATACATTTATCGAATGCTTATTCTGATTTGAATATTACATGTTTTTTTTTTATTTCCGTCTTTTAAGGTACTTCAACTTATGAGCATAACTGATTCAAGATTACCACAAGCAGGCTGTGAAAAATTGGAACTTGCTATTTTGAGTTTCTTGGAACAAGTGCGAAAAATTCATATAAGTGAGCAAACGCAGAAGGCCAAAGTTTACAAACGGTTATCGGAAGTTTTTGGTCTTAACGACGAGCAAATGCTTTTGAGCATGATTAATCGAAAAATGTAATAGTTTATATCTTTACCAAATGATTGATTGTTTTTGAATAAAATAATTATATTGCAGCATCACAAATTTAAAATTTTGGGGGAGATCAGAACAGATAATTACGAAAACATTGTGTTTATTGAACGATTTGTCGCTTAGTTTTAGCTGCATAAGGAAATTAGCCAAACTTGATGAAGTCCAGTTTATGCTTAGCCATCATACGGTAAATATATAATTTTTGTAGGTAATTTAAACATATCTACTACTTAACTCTGCTTTTTAATAATTTAGAGTGAACATTTTCCATTTCTTGGAACAAATTCTTCTCTAACGGAAATGAGATGTCGTAGCATGTTTTATACTTCCTTGGGTCGTCTTCTAATGGTTGATCTTGGTGAAGACGAAGAGAGATTTTATAATTTTATGACACCTTTAACAAGTATTTTTAGCAATTATATTGGATGAATAATATGACTCTTGAAATTTCTTTATAGATCAGTTTGAGTCTTTAGGACCATTACTTTTGGACTCGAATAGTTTTCCTAACGATGAGGCTAAAAAAGCTATAATAGGCCTAGCACGTGATCTTCGAGGATTAGCATATGCATTGAATTCTAAAATTCCGTATTCCATGCTATTTGATTGGATGTAAGTATTTTAAATTTTTGTTTGGTTAGGTAAAAGAAAAAAATATTGTGACATGTACAATGTACCAGTCTAATATCAGTTCAGTGTGTAGAAATATAAGATTTTATCAGATATTTTGTGAGAGTGAGTAAGCAGGTCGATAAAAAGACTGCAATTAGGGTTGCTTTTTAATATCGAGTAAGGAAAATATCATTGGTGATACTGCATAATCGACAGACTAGCAATATTATAACCGCATAACTGTAAAATTCCAATTTCGGAGTTAATGGTAAATTGTTTTGTCAATTTCATATCTAAAATCCAAAACATGACATTTCTCATTTTATGCTAGAGCTCAGTAGCAATAATTTTGTCATTATAATAAAAAAAAAAAAATTAATGTCGGCTGAAAACTTAAGTAACTAGCTCATTCTAATGAAATGAAAGGTTTGCATCTTGACTAATAATAGCCATATAAAATATTTATAAAATTATGAAGAAGGAATGAGAGACCTGCAGAGGACTTAGAATTTGAAGTCGTGCCGAAAAAGCTACAAAAGTATTCGAATATTGTAGAAAACCATTAAAGGGTAAATTAGGAAGGGAACATTTTTGTGTTAGCTCTTAACTTAAGGTGAACAGCTTCATACTCAAATTTCTCAAAATACATGTATCCATTCTAAAACGTATGTATCTCGGACAATACACGTTATGATGATGATTTGTTATTTAATTACTTTTTTATCAAAAACTTGTCATCAACACCAGTTTTTATTATTGAACTTAGGAAGCCCAAAACCTTAGCTTAAAAGGACTATACTCAAAATGCGACTTCCTTGCGTTTTTTTTTTCATTTATGGATAAGATCTTTAAGCCGTTGTGCCTATCACCCACGAATAGGTTATGCTGAGACCTATCGGGTCTATTCCAATACGACCAATGTATCCTTGCTGCTTTTTGTATTGTATTCTAAAACGTGTGGGGAAAATGTGCTGGATCATTTCCTAGATTTTTCATATGAAATCATTTTTAAATACAAAGTTATCATATTCCAGTATATCACATAAATTTCTTAATATATTTGACTAACTTAGGTGATGAGCTTTGGCTGCCGATTAACACATCATGTTATCGATAATTGCAATTTAATCCATTCAAATTTTGGTCGCTAAATCTGCTGTCGACTATCGGTCTATAAGTATGTCGCAGGCGATCTCGATCAATTAATTCTTACTCTGCATTTTCTTTTACAACTGGTTCGTGTGATATGGGGAGCATGGGGAAGTTGATCTGCTACTTCACAAATACTATAATTGACTCCGAACTACCGTGTATTACCTGACCTATTACTCACATACTACAGAATTCTAATCTTAAATTATATGCTTATATAAAATCTCTAAAAAAATTGAATAAAAACAGAAAAGGCAATAAATTTAAATAAAAATGCGATGATGTGGTTAACTTGCTATCATGTCTACTTACATACAACATTATTTCTCAAGAATCAATTTAAAAATATTTCCCCTTCACATTCTAATATTGTATTTGAATAGTTTGTTTTTTGCAAGATTTCCTCCTTTTTAACTTCTTCATAATGTACAAATTTTGTATGATTGTCAGCCAAGATGCAAACATTTCTTTTCGTTCATTATCTAGCTACTGACTATTACAAAATGTAGCATGTAGTTACTTGGGCATTTTTTTTCTTAATAAAGTGCCTAAATATTATTCACCCTTAGTGCTTCTTCCTTTACTCTATCCTTCATGCACACGAAATGTATATTGGAGTTTACCAAATTTGATTTTTTTTTTTATTTCATATTCAGATACCCGGATTATACGCCTATCCTTATCCGGGCAGTAGAATTATGGGCTCATGATCCCTCTGTTACTACACCAATTTTGAAATTATTCGCTGAATTAGTAAACTGCAGGTCACAACGATTGCAGGGTAATGTTTCTAGTCCAAATGGAATTCTTTTATTTAGGGAAACATCAAAATTGATATGTCTTTATGGTAAGCGTTATTTTTCTGTTTTTTATATACACATTTTGCAGTGAATAAAATTAACATTTAATCCTAGGTAATAGGATTTTACATTTAGAAGTTCCTCGAGATCAACAATATCCAATGCGTCTTAAAGGAATTTCCGTATGTTTTCTTATGTTAAAGCATGCCTTAAGTGGAAATTATGTTAATTTTGGTGTCTTTAAACTATACGGGGATGATACATTGGACAGTGTTCTAAATGTGACTGCGAAAATGATACTTTCAATACAACAAAATGATCTTTTGGTGGGTTTTCTAGCTTATCAAAAATAACTGTTGCATTATAAATAAATTTCTTATTATTTTAGGAATATCCGAAGCTTTCAACGGCTTATTATCTTTTACTTGATTGTTTAGCACAAGATCATATAACATTTTTAGCTACATTAGAGCCTCGCGCATTTTTATACATTTTAGAAAGTATATCGAAAGGATTGACTGCTTTAGGTAAATTGTGAGATTTATATACATATATTGGATTTTATTTTTGAGAATTTTTCCACCCCGGTACTATCAGATTCTTCAGTTTGTACTGGTTGTTGTTCAGCATTAGACAATATTGTATCATATATATTTAAACAATTAGCTTTAAAAGGTAAAATCTACTATTGTTATCAATTTTCTTATATTATAAATTTATTCAATATGAAATTTTTCACAGTTTCGACATTCCCAAATAAGAAACGGCATGGAGTCTCAGCTGAAAACAACACGTTCCTTAAAGTATAAAAAATATTAATAAAACTAAATTGTTTTATCTTAATTATTATTTCTAATTTAAGGTAGTGGAGATGCATTCAGAAATATTACAAGGCATGATGTCTACATTGCTGAATTTGGTCATGTCTGAAGACTGCAGAAATCAATGGTCGCTGTCCCGTCCGCTTTTAGTTCTAATATTATTGTATGAAGATTATTTCAGGTAAGTCATAATAAAATATTAAATGCTGTTTATTGTGTGATTAGTTTTGTGGTAGAGTAATTTTTCACAGTTAAGATAACATTGCTTGCCTAAAAAGAAAAAAAGTTGCTACTTTGGTTCAAACAATGTAGTAATTGTGTTGTTTTTTAGTTAGAGTTTATATGCATGACTTTTGCTTTTCTGCTATTGGCATAATAAAATTCAAACAAAAATTCAATGCAGTAGGATACATATTTGGACTGTTTGTTAGCCAATGTATTGTAGTAGTTTCTTTTTCCTTGTACTAATCTTCTTTCGGTTTCTAGTGTGGCAAGGGAGCCCATTTTGTTGAAAAATGATGATAATGGTAATGGATGTTGATCGCGAGATTGCCTAATACTTTACGACATTCACAGTCTATGTGAATAATATGAATGCTTCTACAGCATCTCCTAATCATTACAGAATAAAAACAACCTTTTTTTTTATAACATATAGCACTGAATTTTTAAATCGCATCGACGACTGCACTAATTCACGTGGTTCTTAGCTCATTTTAAACAACTTTTTGTGTGTTTTTAAAAGCCACTTTTAGCTTGCCCTTGCTCAACATAGGTAAACATTATTTTATGTCGTTATCAATTTAAATATGTATATTTTTAAAATTGATAGTCCATTTTTGTCATTTTATAGGCACGTGTACCTTAAAGCATTATTTATAATTAAAGTTTATTGCTTTTGATATTTCATTGCACTTAGTACACGTTTGTTCTTAGGTAAACTTATGTGTTACTACAGTTTTCTAATACCAAAATGTCATAAACTGATATTCCTGGCAAGGTACAATAATTTGTTTAGTTTAGTCAATCAATAGATTATACTAAACTGACAACGCTAGTCAATTAGTATGTGCAATTCAAAGGTGTGTTAATTACTTTGAGTAAAACTCCTACCCCGTATGCCCCTCAACTTTATTTAGCTCCGCAATAAATAAGTATTTTGCCACTATTTTTTCATCGGTATCAAAGTCGTTTGGGATAAGTACTTGGTTTATTTCAATAAAATATATTTCTTCTGTATTTCACATGTTTGCAGTTTGACCTGGCAATACTGATATACTGATTAATATTATCATTATACCGAAGACAGACTTACAATTTCCATATTGCAAATTGCGCTAAACCGCAAGTCTGTCTCTATATACTGAGAAACTGCTCGGTATATGCTCGGTATACACTCAGTATGTAGTACATTGGACCTCAATATTGAAATTGCGAAAAATGTACTCGGTAGACGAGTTTATTGCCATAAGACCCTAGTTATAAACCATGTACATTTAATAAACGAACCTTTTAGAACCGAATTTTATACTACAATGTTGGCTGCAACTTTGTCTGACTTTTAATATTTGACACTTGCCAAGTTGAAGTGTCTATTTCGTTTTTATTATCCATCACTGACATATATATAAATGGACTGCTTGATCTCCTGTTTCATGTGGCATCAATTTTGATTTCAGAAAGTATGCTCTCACTGTCAATGCTACCAACTGTCGTAAATTGGAGCTATATTTAAATTATTTGCGAATTTACTTACATGCATGTCCGTGGGAGTTTCCGAATTTACCACACAAGTATTTGGGACTATTTGTATCGTTAAACTTTATTTATGAGTCGAAGAAAGTGTTTTTTACAAGGATTTTTACAAGTAATTTCTTGTTTCTAATCGTTACAGTTCAGTGGGAAAGTATGCTCTCACGGAAAGAGACAGGAATATGAAAGTGGTGCCATTTGCTTTCATGCATTTTTGGTTCAACAAGCAGTCCATTTATATACATGTCAGTGTTATCCATATAGACAAGTAATTTCACAATTTTTGCTGGTATTCTGTACGTGCGCGGAACTTTCTTATGTCAAATGTCAAATTAAATGACAAACCAATTGATAAATCAAATATAAGTTCTCTAATTAATTCTCAGTATCGTCCACCGCAAGTGTGTGTCTGAAATTTTTTATTGCAATTGACAGAATTGCAAAATCAATATATCACTATTGAAATTGCAAGTCTGTCTCCGGTATTAGAAACAATCTTGGTGAGAGGCATTCGGGGGTAGGAAAAATTCCGAAATGCCAAGTTTCGAACGGGAGGATAGGCAGCATACAAATACTACTGCAAGAAAATAATTTTGGCCATTTTGAAATTGTGAAATTTCTGATCAGACGACTGTGCAGCTCTTTACCTGCGATTTGAGGTGATAACGAAAAAAATAATTTATAATTACGTACTGTAAATTTTGATACAGTTATTGTTTATATCAAAAACTGTTACTTAATTGAACACGCACACAATTACTCTCGGTAATCATATAAGGAACTACAGCGTAGCAAAATTATTGTGATGACACATATGGGGACAATTTCAGCAATTTGTCCATTGTGTATTTTACTGGGTATTTGATTCAGTGTAATTAAATTATCTAGTTAATTGAACTCTCCTGATACACATAAACCGGGGTATTTTGAAATTAACGCGCGCATGTCTGAAGTTTAGTATGGATGTATAATTGGATTAATTCAAGCAAAGCGTCAGCAGGCAATGCAGATGTTAAATTTTCAAAGTCAGTTTTCATTTCTGTTTTGATTTGTCACTGTTTATCACTGAGTATGTGCTTACACAAATTTTATATTTCTATCGTCTACTAGTTGGTGCTGTTATCAGGGTAATTGCAATTACCCATAAAGTAAGATCAGGATAATTTAAATAGCCAATTAAATTTATCCTATATGTATTACAGGTATTAAATGCGAAAAATCGGCTAATTGGAGGAGAGGGACAAATTTCTTCTTAACCCCAGGATGTTGCAAAATTTAATTTAAATGTCTGCATATGACTGACTCAATAAAAAAACAACAGCAATAATATAGTAGTGCTTTAACAACCCAAACACGAATGTATTGGGGCACGATTGAAAGTATAGAGCGTGTATTCCATAGCCCGAAGGCGGAATAATAATAGTGTTATTTCCAAACTCGGGGCGACTGGAAATGAAATTTAATATGCATCTAGCTAAGAAATTTAAAGAAAATAAGAGTATAACAAGTAAAAACGTTAGAATTGGTCTAAGACCAATTCTTATGATACCCTAGTTGACTGCCCGTATGTCATTTGGTATGGTCAACCATCTGTGCAACTTTGATTTTTGAACTGGTTTTTCGCATACATTTCTAGAACGGCTCGGCGGACAGCAAAAATGAGTATAACCAATTTTATAGGGTTTCATATTCTGAAGAAATTTTCAGTACATTAAAACCATATAGGACTTATCGTTTTCACAGTATACGTAAAAATCCTAAATTTTTATATGGCAATACCAAGAAGGGATTTCCCGATTTAGTCCATTTTTGAAATTATATTTACTATTTTAATGAAAACACTATGTACGAAATTTCAGCTCTAGACGTTGACGCGTTCTCAGGTAGTGTCCAAATTATAGTGAAATACGAAGTTTTTGCATGTCACCCCTATGAACGAGTTACACGATTTGTTCCAATTTTCAAACTTAATTTAATTTTTTTTTTTTCGAACGACATGTGCAAAATTTCACATGTTTTCTCGAGTTATCGTGCAGGCGGACGGACGGACATGCAAAAATCAAAATTTTTTGCTTAACCATCATTATTTCTAGTTGTAACAAACGGAATGACAAATTTAGTATACCTTTTAGATTTCATCTAGACTATAAAAAAGATATTCACCTTGGCATATAGAATTGAAGGGACTCGTGTCCAGCCGCGACCAGTGAAACTTAAATCTTATTGCATGAGGAAAATAGAGAAAGACAGTAAAACAAATTCCTTTATTCTGATGGCAGAATTGCGGTTCATAAAAGGTCCCCATATTTTTAGAAATATAACTAATAATGATATGACGATAGTAAATAGACTTAATTAATGTTGAAAAGTTTCATTTCTTTTCTCTATTCTATTCGTCAGCATTTTCTTTTCATGAGGTAAAGTTGTGCCGAACTAGCAAAGTCTGAAAATGTTAAAAAAAAACTCCTGTTTTCAAGCATCCATTCATAAATTTATTGAAGGAATATGTAGATCTCCATGCGCTTCGCACTTCGTATATATTTCACCTTCCAATATATCATTGATGAATAAAAATTATTATAAAAACATTGGTGGTGTTGTGGATAACATATCGGCTTATAATTAGGAGTCCGGGCACGAACCGAACCTCTACAGGCGCCATTCAATAGTCGAAGTATTCTACTGGGAACAGATTTCTTACTATACATCCATTGGGACGCTATAATAGGTCTGTTCACGTACACATTTTTGTGTCAAAGCATTATAATACATTTGCACGAACTTACACTTTTTCAGTTCGCTTACTTTCTCGTACAAGAAAATTACACAAGTTTTGCATACGTCACAGCTTCCTCTTTTACATGTACTATGGTTCCATGAGCTAGAGTTGAGTTAACTCGATGGTGTTTCCATGAATGGCTTCTGAGTTGAGTTGGCAGCTGAAATACTTCGTACAAAGTAGCTGGATTTTTCTAACAAATACTTACACAAAACCCAACTCAACTCGACTAGTTTCGTGAAGTTGACATGAATTCAACGAAACTCACCTTAGTTTTCGTTTCCATAAGCACTACTCGCGTTCAATTCGGATTGAACTCAGCATAGAAAAATAGTAATGAATTTATCCGAAGTTTTTAGTTACTGACTGCACCATTTTTGCAAAGAAAATTGAAAGCTAACATAAGAAATTTTCAATTTTTTAAAACACAATTAATTAAAATGTCAATGTCAATGTCCATTCAGTGTCCTCCTGGGACTTTTGCAAGTAAAACCACAGAACAGAGATTCTTTTATGCAAGTTCTCGTTTATTGTTTAGATCCTGATTCTTCCTCTTGGTTTCAACGAAGTTGCAGAAAAAGTGTTCGGGTATTTTCCCATACTTTGTATCCATTTTTCCACCACACGAGTAAGTTTTACCTAGAAAGTAGGAGAACCGGCCTCGGTGGGATTTGTTGTCAAGAATCATATGAATTTCTCATCTGCTTCAAGGGAGTCGAAAGAAGAAGAAGTAAAAATTATAATTTTCTTGATGTAAATCACTTAGAATATAGAGAGAACAGGAAGTGTGATTAACCAAATTTAGCCTAATCAGATTCTGGTTATATTAGAATCTGTTGCCGCTGTAGTGAAAGCTCAGTACAGGCATGTACGTACATAGAGAACGGGGCAACAAGATACATGTTTGAAAATATTGCGCGGGCAAAATAAAATGGTAATATTTATTTAAATTTATTCCACTGGATCCGTTTAAAATATTGAAATAAGTTCAATTTTAATTTCTTACCATAATTATATATTGAATATGTTATATGGGAAAAGAAAAGCTTCAAAAAATCAATTCGAAACTTCATCACTTATTCCAACTTTTCTTAATAACATTGAAAAATGGTATTACATGTATGAATCCATTCCCTTTACTTAATTAATGAAAGAAATATGAAAATTGTGCTTATTTTAACATTTTAAATTGATGCAGTAGAATAAATTGAAACTTTATTGTTCATTCGATGACGCACGAATCCAGGGTGCGGAATAGTCAATACTTGTTAGTCTGTATACCGTCCCTTAGGAGTTTCTCAGCTATTTCAAATGTAAACAAATCACGCAGTTGAACATACATTTTGCATAAGATTGTCTTTCTTCAATATATTTTGCTTACTTCAAGCACCTCTAAGACAAGCCACGCTCATGTACACGAATTTTATAGGTGTCAAAATTTCCTGTTCTCTTTATATTCATCATTATTAGTGTTGAATTTAATACCTTAGGGGGTTAGGCAAAAAAAGGGCATATTTCGTGATTTTTCAGCGAAACCATAAAATAAATCGGATTTAAAAAAAAAGGTGTTTTATTATACATGTAATTGGCAATACAACGTAGGTCAACGGCCGAATCAATAGCTCCTATAATTTTGAGTTATGATGAGACACCAAAGTTTTTTCTATTATACACAAGAATAGCTATAGAAGTACGTACGATTTTTTGATACGTTGTTTTTTAGCGCATTTCTAAATCAAAAACTAGAAAATTCCATGAAGAAATAGTCAGGAAATTATTTATAAAAATGGAACTATGTAATATAATGAAAAAATCCTACGTAGTAGTGTCTTGGAAAACGTTTTTCTAAATGTACTGTAAAAATTTCAAATGAATCGGTTGAAATTTGATTGCGTATGAGTTCGGCCGACTTGAAAAATGTAGTTTTGAGATAAACGCGCTTAAAGTTTGTATAAATTCAGGGGACATGAATAATGTTTCACTATCTTTAATCTGAAACAGACGCTTCTCGAATGCTCGTGCGTCGAAAGTGACATCTACAAGCCATGAATGTATCAAATACTTTTATTATCCTCTGCCGTATATCTGCGCCAGTCTCCTCAATAAAAGAAGCTCGCTGTGGAACAAAAGGGGTTGCACTAAAATTCAAAAATCGAGTATTTCGGGATTTTTCACGCACATAATCCTTTGGAATATTATTTTATTTTAATATACCTATTTAAAAAAAAAAAAGATTTTTTGAAAATCCTAAAGTGCCCTTAAACTTAAAACCTATTGATAATTTTTTTTTATTATGCTCGAGTGTGATTTTCTAACGCATGAACCAAAGTAGCATTAATTTATTGAAGTTGAAAGAAAATTTTATTTTTCACTGTATTATTAAATATAAAAATAAAAAAAAAACAAGAATAGAACTTTCTTCCTAAATTAAATGTTAAATACATATAAATTTATCATATCAACGATACTTCTTTGTCATTACATTTATCATTTACAGTTCAGTTTACCCTTCCATCATCCACAGATCGCTTAAAGAAAATATAATTCGCTCTCAGTCAATAGAAAAGCAGGCAACAATGGCGCAGTGGTTTGAAACCCTGATGGAAGGTATAGAAAGGAATATAGCAATGAAGAATAGAGAAAGGTAAAATAAATAGAGTAGAATTAAAACATATTACTTATCACTAATGTCAATTTTTGTTTTTTTTTTAATGTTTACATTACAGGTTTACACAAAATCTCTCAATGTTCCGACGTGATGTTGCAAACTCCCTAAAATCTTCTAGTTATAGTACTGGTTCGTCTATAAATGATATTACAGATCTCACATAAATTGAGTAAAATTGCATTTTGTTTTTTCTTATTCAAATAAGTATTTTAGAAAGATTTTTTTAACCCGTAAAATGTTTTCAATTGAGCTTTTATAAAATTTTATTTGAAATCAGAATTAAATTTATATTATTGCTGTTGTGGCTTTTAAGATTATGATTTGCATGAATTTTCGCATTGAACAAACGCTTTTAATTTATTCATAGAATCTAAACTAAATTTTTTATTGATTGATTTAATAATGTGCGAAGTTCTGTTAAGTTTTTACCATAGAGAAAACAGTATCAGAGTAGAAAACTATGTTGAGAATTTTGCTAGAGAGCTTTTGCTCAAGTGCCCTTAATCTACTTCTAATAGTGCAGAGTAAAGTGGCAATATCATCATAGTCAATTCAAAAGCTCTTTTAAAGAGAGCTTCTAAAATCGAGGGAATATTGCTGCCATATATTTTTCAACTCTGTTATTGCATCTCTATGGTTTGACCTAATTTCTCTCGTCTACTTTGCACATTTTATGACTGACACAGATTAGAATATTCGATATTGGCAAGCCTTCAAAAAGTAAAAATTTTTACGCGATTCTTTGTATTTTATAAAAAACTATTTCGACGATTATCTTCGCTTATTATCGATTGCTTCATGGTCTAAGGATCCTATTATGATCATGCATAGGAAAATTATGAGAATAAGAAAAACTAAACATGTCACAATGGTGAGGACAAACCTCATATTTTACATTTCAACTTCTGTATACTTCTAACTGAGCTATCACCGCCTTATATTTAGCTCAATTTTAGATGAACAAGCCTCGATTCCATCAATTTAATTTAAAGCTGGACAAGCCTTCAAGGTTTCAGTTTATTGCTATAAAACACAGAAATGAGTTTGGGCGCATTGATTTGGCATGTGTTAAAATTTTCGTTTATACGTTTGAATTGCGTAGCCTCGAAACTGAAAATTTCACAACTGTTCCGATGAATATTGAAAATCTCTGACAATTTTACTATCAAATAAGTGCCATTCCCCGGTGTTATTTTAAGTTCTAATTTTGGAAAATTAAGTTATGTACAGTTTATGCACAAACTGCCAATCTGATTTGGAAACGCTTCGTTACAACCATTTAAAAGTACCAATAATTTAATGCCATATCCATTGCTGCTGTTAAGACATTTGCGACATTTTATAAGTACTATGTGATATAGATCTTGGATAGGGAGGCCAAGTGCTGATTTCATCTCCTCTACACCTAGGCCTCAATGCCTCATTTGTACTTGCATTAAAGACTGCTTTCTCTTTAATGATACAACCCAGTGTAGTTCACTTATTTTGGGTAACGTTGCGTTTTGAAATTCTTTTATGGTTACACAGTTTGTGTTGCGAAAGCGAGAAATCTTTCGTTTGAATAACTAGGTCATTCTCTTAAGAAATGTAAAACCGTTTCATTTTCTAAGCCGTAACAGTAGATAGATTAGTCGAGTCTCTTCTCTCTGTTTGTATAGGTGTTTTTTCAGTTCGTAATAATGCTTTTAATTGTTTTTGATGAATTTTTTATGATTTTGTCTACTCTTCATACAAACACATTCGATTATCTATAGTTTTCTTTTGTTGTCTATCTTAGTTGTGTTCATTTTTGGATGTTTCTATTGTTTGGATAGAAAATATAATCTGATTTCAATGCATAATTCAGGACCTCTCATAGGTTTTTGATCAACTTTTTTCGAAAGTATATCTTCTCTTTTATTTTCTATCACCCCCACTGTGTCCTGAGACTCCGCTGAGAGTGATCGCATTTCCATTTGAAATCACGCCTCTGCATTCCTTTAATGTGGCCACATCACAGTGTCTATTGCTGGTTTGTCTTTCTGAGCAAATGATTTTTGTTTTTCACATAGATTCATTGTTTTGGATTAGTTGAAAACTCATATATATCTGCTCAAAAATTGTGGAATTTTCACCTAACAGCTTTAAACAGAGTATTTTAAGTCAAATTCTTATTACAAATTACCAATAGATAATTAACTTCATTTTATAAACTTATTTTCATATTATCGAGAACAAGCCGAGTCTTCTTTCTTCTCGTAAACGAAACCACAATTGTTTTGTCTAGATTTATGTTCACACTGCGTCAAAGGTACGGATTGCAGACGATGATAAGTCGACATTTATCCAAAACTTGTTGAACTTTTCAATTTTCCTTGTACGTCGATCTTCTCAGTCTTGTAATTCGCCAATTCGATTTGCACGATTTATAAATAGCTTTCCAGTATTGAAGTCGTTCGATTTCTTAAATTCAGAGGGTATTAAATTTTGTTAATATCTCGTAGTTATTTTGATTTGGATTATAATTTACGGTTTACCTGGCATTCCTCATTGCTGAATTTGTTTTGATCAATATTGAATTAGGTGCATAAAACTGACTATATAGAGCTATAGATTAATGAAAATATTCGATAAATGTTGAGTCAGCATTTGTCCGACCAGTTGGAAGAGCCATAACCTTCAATTTTTTTTTATAGCTTTTCATGCATTATGAGATGCTCTACAATAATTCGTTTAAAATATTTCTTTTGTGTTGCTATAAGTCTACATCGCAAATTATTCATTTTATAAGCTACAAAATTGTAATTATGCATATGGACTTTAAGAATTATTTAGCTACTCCAGTTGGAACTTGCAATAACCTTATTAATTTTTTTTTTACAGAAAACGCATATGCAGCATACGCTGAGCAAAACTATTCAGTGTCTGTATAAAAGTTTGTTTGTTTTTCTTTTCTTTTGTATGGATGGATGGATGGATGGCTGATTAAAAAAAAAAAAATCTTTTTATCTTTGGTTAATGTAAACTAATTAATGAAATTGCAAGCAGAAATATTTTTATGATGTTTGTAGAATAGTTCTATGTAATTTTACAGAATTAAGAAATACAAAATATTTTATATAAATAATATTAAGAAGAAGAATTTGTATAATGTTGAAAATATGATTTTTACGTTCATCTGAATGCCTATCATTAAATGATTTTCTTTTAATTTTCAACTGTGCACCAGTTATCGTAAAGTAATAACTATAATAGATGCGATGATGTAATAACTATAATAGATGCGAAAATAATTTTACATTTTCTTACGCGAAGTATTTCAAAATTTCAGACTGGTGAATATGATTATGTATAATTTGAATTGTTGAAAATCTTAGTTTGGACAGTCGTGTACTGTTCGTTATTTGATTATCAAACAATTTTCAGATGGGTCACTTAAGACAGAAATTAATCAAAGTTCAAAGCACAGAGGTAAAGGTGGCCTGACTGATTTTTTTTTTAATTTACTTTCCTTTAGAAGACTGGATCAACAAATATCCAATGCTCACCTGACGAAGGCAAAATATACACATGTGCTCGGTAAATCGATATAATCATTTCAGGCAGAAACTCCGTATTATCAACGACACCTTTTTGAAAAGATGAGCATAAAGCTCACTGTGACAAGTAATGATACCAATTCGAGTTCTGTATTGTCTCTATAAGCTTCAAAAACTATGAACTTTAGGACTGCCGAAAAAAATTTTTGTCTACCTACAAACACTAGATCCGTCCAATGCTCTTGTTGTTTCATGCAAACTTTTTCCTCGATAAAAACAATCCAATCACTGGTGTGACAAGGCAAAGAAAATTATTGGTAGAGATGGACCTGTCCACTAACCTCTCTCATTCCCCAAAATTCGTTGACGCCAAGGTTCAGGTACCCATCTCAAAGATATTGTAGCTGGCCAAATGCTAACATACAGGTTTCCAAAAAACTTATCGCCATTAGAGCAGCCTATCTTAGCCTGATATTCTTTTCCTCAATACTCCGAATCAGAAAGATGGTTATTAAGAAAGAAAACATCAGCATCGACCATTTTATCTCCGTATGAGTCATTGGTAAGAATCCATAGAGCCATTCAAAGGAGTTGTTTTGGTAAATACGAAATTTGATTAGCTGTTGGTTTCACTGCGCTGAAAAAAGTGGCCAGTTTTGCGTGGATATTCTTAATGTACAGGAGCCAATTGAGATTTCTAATATAATTAAATTGTGCCCTAAAAACAACAAAGCGCCTCCAATTTTGGTTAAATTCGTCTCTGAGTCAATTGTTCAAAAAATTCTAGCAAACACTAAAAAACTGAAGGGCACTAAGGTAGTTATTCATAGGGACTATCCAAACTTAATGCGAAGTAAAAGACGTGCTCTCTTTGAACTGAGATGGGATTTGATAAATATTAAGATTAAAATTAAATAAAGATGTCAAGATTGCTGTTCGTGATGACAAGCTCATTATTGGCCAACATCGTTTTACTTGGATGGGAAATCGACTGATGATTGGAAATAGATCAGGTATTGACTTGACTTCTAGTTTGTATAATAATAAGCTAGAAGTAAGTCATATTCTACAAAAATATGAGAAACCCGTTGTTTATAATATGGTAAATAGTATTGGGGAGGACAGCAATGCCTCCAGTATAAAATCAACGATGCCTCGATGTGATGTAGGGAAGGCCTCAATTTTTCCTTAGAAATTTATTGGAAGTCTGTTCCTTCGATTTTTTTGCATTACTATTATTATTTAGGATGAAGGTACGGTTACACATTGCAACTTTTGCTGCGCAGCTTTTAAAGTTGCGGTGGTGTTTACACGTAGTGGAATAAAGTTGCGCGCAGTCTGCAGTTTTTTCTGCACACAGCTCAGAAACTGCAATCTTTCGAAAAAAGTTGCAAAGGTGTTTACACATGCAACAGTTTTGTTGCGCTCAGATTTTGTTGTCAATAAACTTTGAAGTATTTCAATGATCCAGAAGTGCATGCTGCCTCTTGTTTGGAATTTTGATAAAAAATCTCAATAAGAATCTGAAAAAGAAGAGACGTTGGGTGAAAAATGGGTAGCTAATAAAGAGTGTATACTGAAGCCGTAAATAATTTAATGAAAGAATTGCGTATTGGGGATGAAATTTATTATAAAAATTTCTTGCGTTTATCACCGAAGGCAAGTGACTCGTCTTATAAAGAGAAAATATACCTATCTGAGGAAAGCAATATCTAGAAAAAAGAGAACTTTTCGACCCAGCGATCAGAGAGGTCTCGTCAGCATGGTTATCTTTGATCGCCTACCATAGAAAATTCACAACGAGAAATCTTGCTACCATATAATTCACACTTGTTGCTGATAAAAAGTATTTGTATGAGCAATTGGGTGACCCTATCATCGAACTTCTATGGTAGGCGATAAGATATAATCATACTAATGACGACTTCTCTGATCACTGCATCAGAAAGTTCGATTTTTTCTGCATTTTCAATGCATTTTACAAATTAATTGAAATTATTTTCAGTGAATTTCAGTCTGCTGTAGACGAGAAAGAAACCACCTGCAAATCAATATTATCCCACTGAATAGATAAATTTATAAAAGGAAATATTTATGGAGTTATTTACTTAAGTTATTATTTTACAAGTAAAATAATAAAAGCAATAATAATTTTGAAGAATTTGAAATTAAAATTTGGTTACTTACCGCTCAAATTTAAGCAACATCACCTTTTTGGATTTTAGAGGTGTTTACACATTGCAACCCTCGAGTAGCGCAGCTTTTTGTGCTGTGCTGCAGTAAAAGTTGCAATGTGTAACTGTACCGTAAGTTTAGTGACTTTATTGATTTGTAAAAGATTCTCTTGGACCCCGTTCTCTGTATGCTGACAAACGGTAACACGAATTAATGCCCTTGGGCCTTGACGATGTAAGAGCGCCCAAAAGTATAGCGTGAGCCGGGACAATTGCAGGAAATTTAGTCTCTCAAATAGGTATAAATGAAAGACGGTCGCTTTATATAAAGGAATTTAAAGTAAATTATCTGCTATGAAGGTAATGTTATGAGCATTTACATTTACATCATCACAAAAGATAACGTTTCATTTCCTTAAGATAGTTGCACCCTTATTATCGTTGTCACTTTAAGTGAGAAATGTCGTTTCGACACAAAAATGGTATTATGGTTGTCGTTTAAAGTGACATTTGTCGAAAACATACGACTTTGGACGTATTACTGTTGTCGTATTAAGTAGACAAATGTCGATGTAAGTGACAATTTTACTCACTTGGATTTCGTAAGTGACAGATATTAGCACCCTTATTACAGTTGTCGACTCACCAAAGTGACAAGCTTCGCAGTCACTCTCACTTCACTTCACTTTTCGTATTATCGTTGTCGAACGGTGTGACGTGACATTTTTCTTCAAAGCCGTATTATAGTTGTCACTTAAAGGGACAGGTAGCATCAGGGCATGCGTCAGGGTGTAGACAAAAGTGAGGTTTGTCTTATTTCGTGGTATTGTTGTTATTTTTGAAAGTGTTTAAAAGAAAAAAAAATGTATAAACGCGATGTATTTTAGCCCTTTAGCTATAACAGGATGCTTCACCATAAAATCTATCATGACATCAAATTGTTTTTTTGTTGTAATCTTTACACTACAATTGCAAAAAAAAAATAATTTAATTTATAAAAATCTATTGAATTTTATGTTTTAATGAACAACTTAGAAAGCCATTATAAAATTTATGATTTTCTGCTTGCATTTTCCTTTTCCTTACACAAATCTAACATCTGTGTCACTTACGAAAACCAAGTGAGTAAAATTGTCACTTACATCGACATTTGTCTACTTAATACGACAACAGTAATACGTCCAAAGTCGTATGTTTTCGACAAATGTCGCTTTAAACGACAACCATAATACCATTTTTGTGTCGTAACGCCATTTCTCACTTAAAGTGACAACGATAATAAGGGTGTAGTAGATGTGAGTAAGGAAAATGCAAGCAGAAAATGATAAATTTTATAATGGCTTTTTCTAAGTTGTTCATTAAAACATAAAATTCAATAGATTTTTATAAATTAAATTATTTTTTTTTTGCAATTTTAGTGCAAAAATTACAACAAAAAAACAATTTGAAGTCATGATAGATTTTATGGTGAAGCATCCTGTTATAGATAAAGGGCTAAAATACATCGCGTTTATATATTTTTTTCTTTTAAACACTTTCAAGAATAACAACAATA
Organism: Dioctria rufipes; assembly: GCA_963924295.1. Taxonomy (NCBI): domain Eukaryota; kingdom Metazoa; phylum Arthropoda; class Insecta; order Diptera; family Asilidae; genus Dioctria; species Dioctria rufipes. Next base: position 42,542,064 of record OZ002742.1, read on the forward strand.
CCACAAAATAAGACAAACCTCGCTTTTGTCTACACCCTGACGCATGCCCTGATGCTATCTGTCAGTTTAAGTGACAACTATAATAAGGCTTCGAAGAAAAATGTCACGTCACACCGTTCGACAACGACAATACGAAAAGTGAAGTGAAGTGAGAGTGACTGCGAAGCTTGTCACTTTGGTGAGTCAACAACTGTAATAAGGGTGGCTGATATTAATTCTTTAAATTGCATTCCTGTCTCAATATTGAAACTAATCGGCGAGGATTACGCACTTACTAAGATACATCTATCAAAGCCTGAGTCTATCAAGACGCAAAAAATTATATTTTCTCACCCGGAGCGGAATTAATGATTTTTGCTTTTAATGAGTTATACACATAAAGGACAGCTCCGGCCTCAGTAGTGTCAATAAGATCTCAACGGAAAATATTATATATGGGAGTCACATAAAAATGGATTCACCAAGCAGCGACGTAGAGTAAGTATATTATTGCCGTAACGGCGGTCATTCAATAAATGTCCAAATTGTCTGAGATAATAATTATGTCATACTTAGCCTATGATAAAATTAACAAACAGATTGACGCTGACTTAGGTATCAGGACATGAAGGCAACGAGATTATGGACCCCGTTGCACAGCAAGGAGCCAATTCTCTGTTTATTAGCCCTGAGCCTATCTTTGGACACCGAAAAAGTCACCTTTCAGCTCAGACCAGGCTTTGGGAGGACAGAGCTAAAAAGACACACAGGGAAAATATCACGGGGCTGAGACAAGCGAAGAAGTTTATAAAGTACTCGCAACAGAGCACAAGAGCATTCTTCACTCTCAGCAGATAGGAACTAAGGCTCATAACAGGTCTATTTACCATATTAAAAAGATGGGTAAGGTCGATGATGCGGCCTGTCGCCTCTGTATGGAAGACGGTGAGCCATGCTGTGTGACTGTGAAGCTTTGTGCCGCATAAGGCTAAGACATCTACGAAAGGCATTCACACTGCCAGAGGATGTTGAAAAAAATGGCCCCTTAAAACATCATAGGCTTTATTAGAGACCTTAAGTTCGAATGGGCGCCCTAGGGCATTTAGCGGTAATGTCACAAAAGATCTTATATGTCGCGGTCACTAGATGAGAGGCAGCAGTCCTGTCTGCATCGCCCTATAAATAATAATAGTAATCATAAATAGCCTATGATAATTCAAAGTTTCTAGGAGCATCGAGTGATGTTTCTATATGGTGTCATTCTGTATTACAGGATTTTTTTAAAGAAGGATAACATTCTCGTGTAGAGCAGAGTTTTAGGCTTTTAGGGGATAATGGCTTCCGTTTTCAACCCTGGCAAATTACACCTGCTAGTTGTTCATCGGCTAATGAAGGAGAAGAAGTAAGGTTTAAAGTTGCTTGTAGCATTTCATATAATGTCTTGCTAAAATCGCACCGGCATTACTTGAACAATCTGGTGAAGATCTTGTTGTTATCATTGATGATGAAGGTGGTGGTAATACGTTATTAGAAGGTAAAAATTTGTTTTTGTATTTGTTTAAAAGTAAAGGATTTTAAAATTATGACCAACATGGTATCTTTATGTCTGTGCTTTTATTTATTAATAGATTAATTTTCTTATTTTTACATTAAATTCTTTATTTTTAAACTTTAGCCAAACTTTTTCAGCCTCGAATTTCCTCCTCTCTATTTCCTTAAATTTTCTTACATGCACCAACTCTTCTTCATTTCCTTACTGTTGTTTTTTTACTAGAAGATTGTCGTTGTTTTTCTGTGCACTCACGTGCTGATGACTCTTCCAGCAGCCATTCCTTAAGCATGTGTTAAAATATAAAAATATTTTAGTTAGAAATAAACCGTTTGAAAACAGTAATTAGCATTAATTATTTATCTAAACGGTATTAAAGAGCTCGCTGAGACACTAGCTGCGAGACTCTCTTCTCGAAGTTCGTTAGAATTTCATCCTTTTCTGTAACGCGAAATGTAAAAGGAACGTCAAAAAAACATTGAAACAAGAAATTAAAAAACTTTGGATATCAGTCAGTGTTTTTCAACTTAATTGGTATTTAATGGGTTTTAGTTTACTAATTCAAAAAATAATTTTCCAAAAGCTTGCTGGCTCTAACATATTGATCATCAGACTACTCTGCACGCGAATTTTGCGAGAATATTGGACAATGTATAAATATATTCGAAGATTCGTATGGTAACGTAATAATCGCAGGTGATTTTAATATAAATTGGAATTGTAACACTACATATGAAAAGGAAATATATACAGCGAATTATTCAAGATTGCGGATTTAGTCAGAAAGTAAACAAATTTACTAGAGTTTACCAGTACTTCTAAGACGATTATTGTCTATCAAAATCAACCAATGGAAAGGTGTGAACTAATACTAATAAAAACATTAGAAGTAGAAATCAATAATCACAAAATTAATAAGAGTGAAATTAATTGGTCCGTGTATACGTGCGATACAATAAGGATAACGTTCAGACAGAATGAACTTATAAATCAAAGGATTGAAAACATTAGTGAGTGTAAAAATTTAAATGAATATGCAGAGGGCTTAAGTGATACAATTCAAACTTGTGCAGAAAATTTTAAACTAAGAAAGCAAATAGTACAAAACAGAAATGATTTACAGAGGAATTGAGAGTTCTTAAAAGTGAAAAATGAATTAAGCGATTGGAAAGCAGTTAGAAATAAGTATAAGAATAAAATATGTGAAACTAAAGATAAATATGTAAGAATCAATATAGATGTTGCAATGCAAGCTCACAAAACGAAAAAAGAAAAATGATTAAACGAACAGTATTGAAATTGAAACAAATAAAGGAAGAAATTAGTGAAGTGCAATTTGTTAAGAAATAGTTAATAAGCTATATATTTACTTTATTGGAAGTGTGGATCAGTTGAATCATTCCATTTCACAAGTAGAGTTTGTTACTAATTTACATCAATGCGCTAGTAGGTTTAGATTTAGTAATATAAGCATTTGCAAATCTATTTAAAATAGAAAAGATTTTAATGGTATCAATGATAAAAAAATATTAGATAATTGGTATATGTTTGGAGATATATTACAGAAAATAATAAATAAAAGCTTCAGTAAAGGAAATTGCTCCGACTCTAGGAAAGAATCAATAATAGTGTACCAAAAATAAAAAATATTAGAAAATGTGAAGAGCTCAGACCAATCAACACAGAAAAACTATTGGAGAAAGCAGTTTAAATACAACTCGAAACAATAATCTGGTTTCAGAAAACATCAGAGCTGTGAAACGGCCTCAAATAATACATAATAGTCAATGAATTGAAAGAGACAATGGATGAAAAGAAGTTCATAATAGCAGTGTTTTTAGATTTCAAACGAGCTTTTGAAACAATTAACACGCGAAACATCATAAAAAAAATAATTAAATTCGAAATAGTTGGTGAAGAGCTCGACTGGCTTGAAAGCTACTTAGGTATCTGGGAGAACACAGAGAACAAGGATTCAGTCTGACAAAATCAACAGTAGAGAAAACTATTTTAGGTGTACCACAAGGATCAGTACTGGGGACACTGTTATTTCTCATATATATTAATGACATGTGAGAGATCCTGAGATTTTCGAAACCAGTATTATTTTCAGACGACATTTTTATTTGTTTATCTGGTTGTCATTTTCACCAAGTGAAATTGGAACTTAAAGAAGACTTGAACATGTTATGTGAGTGCCGAAAAATGAATAAGCTTTTATTAAATGTGGCAAAAACAAAATTAATGGTGATGAACTCGAACTGTGATACTGAAATTGAAATTAATGGTGAGACAATAGAGAGTGTAGAAGAAATTAAACGCTTAGGTATGGTTTTACACAGAAAATTAAATATGTAGAAAAATAGGGAAAAAATTTGATTCTTTAAGCGAATGCGTAGTAAGTTATCTACAATGACTGCCATTCATATATATGTATGTATGTAATGCCAGAATTAGACCGCATTTTGAATTGTTCGAAGATACTATTTTTATGTACTCAAAAAGTAATGGAAAGGCTTCCTACCTAACCTAACCTATATTATTATTATTATATAAAATTTTTTTTTGCAGTATTTATTCACTTTTTGCAAGTTATTTACACTTAGGAAACGGAAGAAGGTAACGTTTTTATCAAATGTTTAATTGGGTGTTGCTGTTACAACTTAACACCGCAAAATTAATGTAACAATGTAACAGAAAAAACGAAACATTAAAACAAATTCGCTTTCAAAATGCACCCACCAAGTGATGAATCAAATAAATCAAATGGAGCGTTGATACCTTTGGGAAGGCCATACTTTTTGATGTTTGTACCATATGGATGAGAACCAGACTATAATGATGTTGTTGTTCAGATTAGTGAATACAGAACACGATTATTATGTGTAATTATTATGTGTAATTATAATGAAATTGGATGAGTTAAATAACACTTATTTTCGGTTCCTTATCGAGATCTTGCTGATGTCTGAAGGGTCACATTGTATGAACATAATTTCAAAAACATGTAATTGATTAGGTTTTTTTTTTAATTTAATTTATAATTTTATTCAATACAATTGGTTTGTTTTGCTTGAAAGGAAATAATAATGAGTTTGTTATTCCCTGACTAAAAAGTTTAACAACAAGTATCTGGGATAAGGTGATGTGTCTGTTGACGTTACTAATGAAGTGAGTAATGCTGCTACAAGCCTCAGGAGTTACGTGAATATCCAAACAATTATTCACTTTCTAAAAGTGTTTGCAGCAAAGTAAAGTATGACATTGAAGAGCTCAAAATCTGAAAATCCAAAAAAGGAAATGGTTTTTGTTTTTTATCATTTATGAGCAAATTCGAATTTTTGAAACTTACCGTTGTGAAACTTTGAAGTGATAAAATTGAAAATTTTAAAGCGGTGATCTTTACCGGTCTTAGAGATCTCAAAATCATAAAACTTAAGTTTCTATTAAACAAATTGCCACCAGGAGGGTAGGAAATTAAATTTAATCTTCTTCTGCCAAAGTTTTCATCCTGGATATTGAAAAGTCCTCCTTCCCAGTTACATGAATACAATGACCATGCAGTCTCTGTGGACTAAAGTGGTAAATTAGTTTTAATGTGTATATTTTAAAATTGTAAAACGAATTGTATAATGTAGTTTTGTACCTTTTGAATTATGTTATTACCGTTCCAACAAAGAATGAAGAGCTGTCCAAGAGAAGACAGAATATAAAGAATAAACTTAGCATAATTGCCAATCGACATCGTTCCCTAAAAATAAAAGTTTTTTTTTTTTTTTGTTAATTATCAGACAATGATAAATATATTTTTAATTATTCTGTACATGAAGGAAACATCTTTGACTTGAGTAATTATAAGTTATGGATTCAGGTCTGAATTGCTCTCACTTTATTCACTTAGGCAGCCCCCCCCCCCCCCTACCAAAGATGCGAAAGCGTCGTGCATGCACGTGCATTGTGCTCTTCAAGACAACATCACATATTCTTTTAAGTGACACGCCGCTCACCAATGTAGCAATTGCTTGATGCAAGGGCACTTGTTGTACTCATGCTGCAAGCATTTTCGTTTGAGCATTGGGTGTACAGCTTTTGCGTGAAGCATCGATATTTGGATGAGTTAATAGGACGACGTCATGATAAAAACAATTCCCTTATAATTCAAGCATTGTGCTTAGGAATATTAAGTGCAATTGCTCCCTTGGTGAGCGGCTTACTATACAGCATATGAGAAGTGCATATGCACGACGCAATTGCATCTTTAGTTGGCGGCTTACCTTAGAATACCTTTTGATCAAGGTATTATACGATTGCTTCTTCTCCATCATCTTATACATATTCTAGATAAACGGAAACAATTAATGATAATTTTTTTCTAGAATATTACTATCCATGAAAATTAAAATCAAATACTTGCTGACTTTCATATGCTGTTGAGATCACATATCTGCCTTGCAATTTGAACTTAAAATCGTAAGTGATTTTTGCCAAATTAAATTACGCACTAAGGATTATTTATTCTACTTGTCTGTCCAGTCTAGGGCTTAGTGCATAATATAACAAACAAAAATGCGAGAAAAACTACAGCAAAGGCAGCAAGAAGAATAACGGCAACACTTGCAGTAGTACATCGGAAGTTACAATTTAGAGAAATTAAAAAAAAATCTACAGGATGAAGGTATTGAATTGTCATAGCGAACTATTGAACGAAGAAATGCTGAAATGAACTTCGGCTGCAGGGTCCCAACAAAAAACCATCTTCTCACAGATCGGATGAAAAAGTCATTCTACAATTCGCACGAAACTTTTGGCTCCACTCTGTTGATGAATTTAGTGATAAGTTGACTTTGCACGTATTGACATGAAGCATCAAGGTTCGTTCGGCAACGTCTTTCCGAAAAATATCATCCATCCTGGATTTAACCAATCATAATAAATCTCACCTTCCGTAATGGTTTGGGTTGTTATAAACGAAGAAGGACCTGGGGACCTGGACCCCTTTATTTTGTTGAAGGAATGATGAGTCGTACTGAAATATGTTTTGCTGCCTTATATTGCTAATACTATATAGAACATGCTGTACTGCAAAATCGGTAAAAAAATTCTGAAAATGAACCGGATTGCCGTTCTTCCATGGGCTGGTAATTCACCTGACCTAAATGCCATAGAAAATGGCACCTCCTCAAAGAAGAGGTTTATGAACGTAGGAATCCAACTGAAGAGATCCTTATAAAAAATATTAAGGAAATATGAATGAATCGCCGAAAATAGATGAATGCATAAGATGTTGCATAGAAAGAATGCCTAGGCGCATAAAGAGTGTGGTAAAAAAACAAAAGTAGAATTACTAAATATTAAAATAACTTTTAAATAAGTATTTTTATGTTTGTACGTTAAGAAATAAACAGGGTTTATCAATCGGTTAAATTTTTTTTAACATGACTTTAATTTCTTTATTTGAAAGAAAAAATTTATAATTTTGGAATCCTGATAATGTTTTGGCAGGGTACTGTAAATAATTGTCCTTAATGCAACTAAACATGCCATTTTCAAATACAAAGGGAGAAGAAGTGGATCTAAGATTAAGCCTTGAAGAACTCGGAAATTAATTGGTTAAAACAGAGAAATTAATTAAAAAATAAATAAAAAGATAAGGAAAGAATCTGGGAATATCCTTTGATAAAAGTAAGATAATGAGGAAAGAGCCATTTAGAGCTGATGAAACTCCTTGTCTTTTTAGAAAAATAAGCTCGATAAACAATAATTAATAGTGTTAGGCATATCATAATTAAAGGGTCCATGAAGGCAAGTGCTCTATTAGATTTTTTTACTAAGACTCCTATATTTACATCAAACCTTTGTGATTAGATCTAAACCCTACCTGAATGATTTAATTTTAGTATTCTACTAAATGATGGTCTATGCAAAAACTTACAGTAACAATTTGAAAGCCAATAACACAAATCAGGATTGAGCTGGTAGTGAAGTTTACAAGAAGAATAGGACTATAGAATGCATCCAGGTCATGACAGAATCTGTAAAAAATAGACTCATATAGTATTCCTCATAACTACTTAAGTATTGTAATCACCTTACTTTATTATTGTGTCATGCTTTTTAGCAATATCCTTCAAGAGTTTGTGATATTCTCTTTGGATGTATTTCTCTGGTATATTGTCGATACTCCTGTATTTGCTAAGAGCATTCTCATAACCATTGGGTACGATATCTTGGATTTTTTTATGTAAAAGTTTAAATTGAGCACACGCATATGTTACACAAAATCCAAATAATGTGTCCTCTGCAAAAAGTGTTGTTACCACTGCAACACCTGCGTATGCTGTCATAATGTAAGTAAGGATATACGATACTCCACTATTTGCGTTGTATGGAAAAATCATTTTATATGGAAATGGTTTTTCCTCAGCATTCACATCGGCGAACAGTTCGAACATCGGCAGGATACAGTACATGCAGATCAATGCGAAAAGCATAACTGACATAATTTTAAAAATTACCATTTCATTTTTGCATCGTTTTTCGATTTTTGCATCGGTTCCTCTGAAAATAAGAAAAACATTTATTATTTGAAAAAAAATTTCACTCATATAGGACACGGCGACACAGCAACATGGAAAATGACAAAATTTTTATACAAAGTTCATGGCCGTCTTTAGCCACGTGGGGGCCCATGACACTTTAGGATATGGGGACCCTCTAACAGAAATTATTTTCTAAACTATTTTTTGGGTTATCAACAGGAATAATAATGTAAAATACAATCGGAAACACAACACGGGAAACGCACCGATTGCAAGTTCAAAAGGAAGTCGCCGTCCGAATGTCGTATTTTAAGTATACCGGGAAAGTCCTCATCGTGCGAGACGGTTTAGTAATTTCGTAACAATGATTTAGGAGAATAGCCTTAGCCAGACAGAGTTGCCAGCAGAGCCGAACTAATAGGACGGGCGATCGGGCGAAGTGAATCAGTTCGATAGAAATATTTCTAAGATTTTGTAGAAGGACTTTTCTAGCTTTTTTCACCGCGAACATTTTATAGTATGTTCGAACTTCAGGATGCTTGTTCTTTCTTTTTTGAACAACAAAACAGTCACATTCGACAATGTTACTTGGCCCATTGCAGATTGGAGGTAATTTTTTATTAACTTCAATTTGCTGAAACTTCATTTACATGAAGGTCATTGGCAATGTCAGAAAAATTCGGAGCGCGATTTCAACATTTAGATAAGATTCTTGAAGCTATAACCGTGAGTTGATTGAAGCAAATTCAAAAGCGACTTTTCTCAGATTCGGCGTCCATTTTGCTAAGAAGATCACAGCGAAAAAATCTTCGGAAAGTTATTCCAATGTTTCATCCCTCCACACTGAAAGAATAATCTATATACCACGACTATAATTTCAAACACCCATAAAAGCTAGACACCGCACCTATTAGCATATAGTTCTAAAATCTATACGCTATTACATGGTTTATAGTTATCATAACCATATTAATTACAAGGTTTTAGATTTCACGACTATATTTAAAAATGTAACTTGATGTGAAGACTATATTTTTTATGTCCAAATCTAATTAATCAGCTGGTTCCGACTATTACACAGTTGCGTTTATCTATAATTATATTTGCATTCACCTTTTTTAAAGGTTGATTGCGTCTATAGTATAGTCATTAGCAACTACTCTTATACTCACATTCATCTATATTATAGTTGCTAGCGTCTTTTATTTCAGACATCATATCTATAAAAAAAAGTTCTAGCAACTACATTTTTACTTGCCGCATAAATATAATATAGTTGATGGCGTCTAAAGTATAGTCATTAGCAACTACTCTTATACTCACATTCATCTATATTATAGTTGCTAGCGTCTTTTATTTCAGACATCATATCTATAAAAAAAAGTTCTAGCAACTACATTTTTACTTGCCGCATAAATATAATATAGTTGATGGCGTCTAAAGTATAGTCATTAGCAACTACTCTTATACTCACATTCATCTATATTATAGTTGCTAGCGTCTTTTATTTCAGACATCATATCTATAAAAAAAAGTTCTAGCAACTACATTTTTACTTGCCGCATAAATATAATATAGTTGATGGCGTCTAAAGTATAGTCATTAGCAACTACTCTTATACTCACATTCATCTATATTATAGTTGCTAGCGTCTTTTATTTCAGACATCATATCTATAAAAAAAAGTTCTAGCAACTACATTTTTACTTGCCGCATAAATATAATATAGTTGATGGCGTCTAAAGTATAGTCATTAGCAACTACTCTTATACTCACATTCATCTATATTATAGTTGCTAGCGTCTTTTATTTCAGACATCATATCTATAAAAAAAAGTTCTAGCAACTACATTTTTACTTGCCGCATAAATATAATATAGTTGATGGCGTCTAAAGTATAGTCATTAGCAACTACTCTTATACTCACATTCATCTATATTATAGTTGCTAGCGTCTTTTATTTCAGACATCATATCTATAAAAAAAAGTTCTAGCAACTACATTTTTACTTGCCGCATAAATATAATATAGTTGATGGCGTCTAAAGTATAGTCATTAGCAACTACTCTTATACTCACATTCATCTATATTGTAGTTGCTAGCGTCTTTTATTTTAGACATCATATCTATAAAATTATGCTCTAGCAATCATACTTTTGTGTCCTGGGAATTTAAATATATTCGTCATATGAGCTTATTTTAATTACAAGTTAAATTAATAAACATAAAGCTGTTAGAACTTGTTCTAAGTATTTGACTAATATGTTCTCATAAATTTTGTAATTTTTTTAAAAAGATAAAGTAATTCTCATTAATTGTTAAATGTAAAGAAAAATCAAGGTGTAAGCATTTTTCATTTTAAATTTATTCAAAAAATTTTGTCATTTTTTTTTTTTAAAAATATAAGGATATATTGAAAATTATTTATTAGCACACTTATTTCGTTCTTATTATTATTAAATATATGAAAATTTAGTGGATATAACAAAAAAACTAAAAACTATTTTTGAAATTTATCATTTGTCTAGAATCGGCAGTAACGAAAAGGTATGATATTTCACATAAATTTACTTCATTTATTGGTAAAACCAAATACTTATATAACTTTTCGACTTCAAATGCAAAAAAGTGAGAATTGAAACAATTTGTTTTGTATTTTGAGAGACAAAGATAATATTTTTCTTTATATAATAGAATAAGATCAATTGTTGCAAATTTATCGTTAGTTCTGACAACCATTGATGGTTTAATGCGTTTATAATCATATACAATATGTTTTACGGATTCAGCAACTCCTTCACATTTGAAGTTGTATTTTCGCTTAATCTCATCGCAAACAGTTTTTCTTTTTCCCATTTTTATTTCCTTATAACGAAAGGATCTTATCTTATCTTTTCCGTAAGAATCATAAATGGCCTTGCAAGTCGTTTTGACAAATTGTTCTAATTCCTGTGTTGTTAGTTGAACAGTAAATCAGAAAATATAAAACAAAAAACAAAATTGAATTGTACACAGGGTGTTCGGGTCAAACGATACGGTTAACTTACAAAAATGAGTAAATAAAGTTATGACAGAGAAAATATTGACGTTTCAAACGAAGTACATACAAAGTGATTTTGATTTGTTGGTCTGAAATGACACAGGAGATATGTAGGTTGAAGTGTTAGAAATAAAAAATTTTTTGGCAGAGGTGGGGGAGCAATCTCAACGGTTTTGGAATTATAAATTAAATTATTATTATTATTCATTATTTTGGTAATTTTGCTACTGATGATAGAAATCGCGCCTAACGCAAAATTAATGAAACTATGCATCATAAAAAGTCATGAGGAAAAATTTTCGAAAAAGTTCCCAAGAAAAATCATTTAGCAGTAAATTAGTAATACTCATTAAAATAGATAGTGGACCAGATAGCCGAATCATATACAAACTAACAACTTAAAAAGCCTGGCCATGTAGAACAAAAAGCAGTAACGCCTCGCTCAACGATGCCTAAACCTGAGCCTGAAACCCTAAATTTTTTCATAGATATTTACTGGAACTTATTTCTTTAGAATTATTGTGCATTATTGGAGGCCGACAACGGGTGTTTGGACCGGTATCAATTTGTATGGGCGTAAGCGCGAAATTGAGCAATAAGCTTTTTTTTTAATTTACAGAAAATGTTTCGGCAGAATTTTTATTCGCTTTTAATGGCCTACATCAGTCCAAGGGAACTATTTTCAGATACCTACATACAATATTTTCATTCTGTGATGTGGCAGCAAACCAAGTACATATGTTCATACATATCGCAAACATACTTATTTTGTCTGCCTTCAAATTCTCGTTTCATACATAATTTCAATACACCGTACACCTATATATGTATATTAATTTATAATTGTCATCATCACATCCCAGAATGAAAATAATGTATCTTAAAAAAGCTCCTTTCGATAATTTCGGCAGGCCGCCAAAAGTGAATAAAAATTCTACCGAAAAATATTCTGTAAATTCCTAAAGAAAAACATGAATGCTTATAGTTTATTTACGTATCTACGCTCATGTTAGTAACCCAACACCCATTGTCGGCCTCCAATAATAAAGTAAAATTCTAAAGAAAAAATTTTAGTATATTTCTAAGAAAAAATAGAGGGCTTCCCTACAAGTCGAGGTATCGTTGAGTTTATATTCGAACGAGACGCTAATGCTTTTTATTCTAATTTACTGTTAAAATGATCATTTTTCTTGGAAACTTTTTCGAAAATTTTTCCTCATACTTTGTATGTCTAGTAGCATAGATGCCATCTATGCTAGTAGTTACGTGTCTACGCTCATAAATATTGTTAGCAACCCAATCACCCATTGTCGGCCTCAAAAAATAAACAAAAATTCTAAAGAAAAAAATTTCAGTATATTTCTAAGAAAAAATTGAGGACTTCCCTACAGGTCAAGGCATCGTTGAGTTTATATTCGATCCAGACGTTAATGCTTTTTATTCTAATTTACTGTTAAAATGATCATTTTTCTTGGAAACTTTTTCGTATAGTCTGGTCGATATTTCCGGAAACAGAAAATTACACAGAATTTGGGAGTAGAATCGATTTTGCTAGTACTAGATAGACTGACTGTCTCCATATTCTATTAATTTGAAATTCAGCCATTTCAAAGAAATGAAGATGTGAAAGACTCTAGATGAAAATTAGTTCATTTGAAATGTCATTGCCAATATGTTCCTCACACAGTTCAATACCTAATTTAATTTAATTCTATCACGAAATTTTGTGAGTATTTGCTGTAGTTGCAATTCGTAAAGCATTTAAACAATGAAATTTTTATTTGTTTTAAGAACGCCAAAAAGGGAAGATAAGCGGCAAAAACAGATTTCATAGCTGATTGCTATCGCTGCTGACTTTATTAGAAAATCTTTCCACTTTCCAATAAATTCAGTTCATTTTAATGGCGGTAGCACTTTTACTGCAATTCACTACTATGGAGTAAAATTTTTTTACTTGATATTGAGCGTTGAACCGAAATGTTGCAAAAGTGTCGTTGATGCAAATTATTTGTATGACACTGTACATTTGACTCCATTTAATTAACACTCAAGTCATTATGGAGACCATATTAACCCGACCATTTCCACAAATTTTATATTCAGCAGATGGAGAAAATTTCCGTTGACTTTGGCAGTAACACCTTTTTTTAATATACTCGCTCCCCCAAATGTTTCAACCTAGATACGGCGCTGGGTGGAGTGATGGTTCGTAATTCGTTGGAAAGCTTACACGGTCTCTTATCTTTTGAACTAAAAATCATCTTCAATCTTTTGTTCCTATAGCACTTCTATTTATCTCCTCATTTAAGACCACCAATTCAAAATCACCTGTATATCACGTCCCTACGTTACTGTTTTACCAATTTTGCTGAAGCACAAAAAAAAGTTCTCATATTTTTAATATTCAATCGATTTGACTATGATGAAGAAACTAACATGATATCACCAATAACGAAGTTAAACATTATTAATTTCTTAATATTTTCGTTGTTTTAAAAGATAGATTTTATTATTGGAATGCTCAGATGGTTCTCGACTATATAGTTTTTACTAATTATCATAAGTGCTTTAATTTAAAAGTTATCATTGAAAAGTTTTGACGGCCTGTTGTACCAATGAAACCACCCTCCCTTCGATACAATTTCTCGCATGACTTGGACATTTCCTATCGTTAATTAAATTCTTACTCTTTGACTAGAACACCCTGTATTATTTATTGACACAGTAAAATTTATGATGTGGGCTCTTAAGTGATGATTACTTAATCACAAAAGATTTAAAAATTGTCTCACATGACTCCAAAAAATCATACAACATTAGTATAAAAGCACAATTTGCTAACTAACAAAACACTGTGGACTGAAGGAACAGAATGATTTGAAATAAAAGTAATAAATAAGTTATCTTTTCAACAATTCTAACTGTGACAATAGTTTTATATTTGTGAGAAGATATTGTTGATAAACTTACATCTTTTGTATTCAACTCATTGAATAAATTTAGCAAAATGGTAGTGTTTTCAAATGACGTTGGTGTTGCAATTTGTGGGGAGTTAGCTGTATAATTACTGGTATATACAGATATAGGCAAATCGGCTGTATTTTTGGTTACCAAACACTCTTCCACAATTTCATTTGTTACCACTATGTTTTTATTTGAGACTTGCAAAGTAAAATCTGGGTTTAGAGAAAATTTCTTTGCAAATTCCACTATGTCTTCTTCATCAATTTCTACTCCAGAATACGAAAATACAGGCTCGTCGATGATAAAAATTTTACTTGCAGCACTCTTAATTTCTTGTGTGGTAATTTCACCACGAATTTTAATCCGCCTTTTAATCCCCTCATATTCCATTAAAAAGAAATAAACTTCTGCAGACATTTCCCTTTTTAGTTTATTAAAAATTATCAATAAAAAAAAATAAAAAAAATTCACTTTCAATATGGTAGGTATATCCTTTAATAATGTAATCACTTCTTACTTACCAGCTGAATTCTTGTCTTGTAATTAAAAGATTTTCTGTATTTCACTTTTCACTTAGGTACATATGTCAACGATCTGACTCCACTGAACACACTAACTGAAATGATTATCCTATTCTAAATAAATTTTATTAATGCAGCTATAGTTATGATTGTCAGCAACGATATAATAGCTACAAGCAACCATAAATATAGTTGCTTACACCTATATACATAGTTGCTTACAGCTATGTATATTTGCTTACATCTATAATATATAGTTCCTTACAGCTAATATAGTTGCTTACATCTATATATAAAGTTGCCTACAGCTATATATATTTGCTTACATCTATAATATATAGTTGCTTACAGCTATATATATAGTTGCTAACAACTATATATATATTTGCTTACAGCTATATATTAGTTGCTTACAGCTATATATATTTGGTTACATCTATAATATATAGTTGCTTATAGCTATATATATATATATAGATATTTAAGATGATGACACATGACGGGGGCTATAATAATGGTGTCGTGGACTTTGTTTTTATCTCAAGACAGTAGGCATAGAAAGGCAGAAAGGTATAGTTTGATATTATTTTCCACTTACAGTGACTTACAGTAACTGAATTAAGGATTTGTCTGGCGGTTATATTTTGTCATGGTGGCTTACAAAATTCAAATGTTTTGTGCTAAAATATGTTTAAATATTGAAACATATTGGTTTTATTACGAACTTTCTAAACTTTTTGATGGGGCGCAGCCCCAGTATCCCCATTAGACGAACTGCCCCTGCATAGATATGTTTACCCAATTTTTGTCGTACTTATATTTTTCTAAAATTTAATAAAGCATATATTATATACACAGAAATTTCCATTGCCGAACTTTTTTTTGAAAGCGCAACTATATTGTTAATATTTTTATTGTTGCGTCTATCTTTATATAAATTGTAAGTACTAGTAACTATAAAATGTAGTCACAAGCATTTTATTTACCCTGTTACAAGATTAGATTACAGAAAAATATTACGCATCTACTTTGCTATAGTTGTCTCATCCACATAAAACTATGAAATAGATGCAGCAGCTGAATAATAAGATTTTTGTCTATTTTTTAGGAATTCATAACTATATATAGGTCTGGTAACTACAATATAGTTACTACATCTATGGAAATCTATACATCTTTTCTTTGAGTGCATGTCAATTAGAATAAAAGATGATCAATCGATTCAAAAATTGGTCTAAGAAACTTATGTTGTGATTTAAAAAGTTCGAGCCGCTTTTTTCTTGTTTCTTTACCGTTTGCTGGTATATCCGCATCTTCAGAAAATTTTGTTGGACTGTAACAAATTTCTCGCATGTCAGAATCACGAACCAATCTCAGCCTTATCAAGCGGGTAAATTCAATTGGAGAACAAAAAATTTATTTGAATAAACAGTCATAACTCTTCGTTATTAAATCTTGTAAATTCTAGAAAAAAATCCAATTTTATCTATTATTTATGATTAGTGCTGTATTTAGCATGGAATTTAGCATTCTTTGTTTGAAATATAGCATTATTCATTTGTGAGAAGACTTCTCTTCGAATTACAAAAATTTTAACTTTGTTTTGCTCAGTGAGAAGGTTACCGAGCGTAAAAATGACATGCAAATAGATAACGCTCTCTTGCTTTACTTGTGCTCGATTCAGTAGGAAATTACCCTAATAATTTGGGTTGTTTGCTTCTTATAAAAAGGTCATTGTTGAAGACCCAAATGAACTGGTTTGGGGTCATTTCCCCGGGATGGTTTTAAAACCCAGTCCGACTCTGACTGCCAGTATTATGTTAGCATGACCTAAAAGTATAAAACTTTTCTCTGATTCCCAAATATACTTTGGCTACTGAAAGTATGTCATGCAAAAACGCGGGAAATTTAAAAAAGAATATAGAGACAACAGGAAGTTTTGATACTTGTAAAATTCGTGTGCATGGCGTGGCTTTCTTCAGAGTACATATCATGAGAGATTGGAGATTGGACACGTAGATATTGTAATTCTAGTAGAAACCTGGATTAGACAAGGTGAAACTCAGTTTTTCAACCTGCAAGGATACTCTCCGATTTTCAATTGTCGTAATTCTATTACGAGAGGGGGGGGAACAGCGATTTATGTAAGTGATTCCATAAAATTTACAACGGAGCAACCGTTAGAAGGAATATATGAGCAGTTCAATGTGATTCCTATTAAGCTAGTTGATTTTGTGCCGAAGCTAACGATCGTTACATACTATAAGCCGCCAGATGCTAATAGTGAGCTATTTCTGGAAGCACTAGATGCAATACTGTCTAAATATAGAAACAGCTTGCTTATATCGGATACCAACATAAACCTGCTTACGGAAAATGAGGGAACTAGGAAATACATGGAGACACTAGCATGTAATAACGCAACGGTCATGAATAAAATTGACCGTAAGTATGCTACAAGAATTACTGAACAAGGCTGCACTCTAATTGACCATGTGGTATCCAATATCAACCTTGACAGATATAACTATAGATTGGAGCTCAAAGATTGGCCCCAACTGGACCATCGCATTATAATAACTTCGATTAGGAAGGCATTAATAAAAAGAACAAAAATGTCCAAAAGGAAAGTGGAGGTAATAAACTCGGAAGCCTTAAGAACTAAGGTTAGAGATGCAGTTGATAATTGCGATATATTAAACTTTGACAGCCTTATAGATATAATACAAAAAGCGAAGCAGGATTCAACAGACACTAAGGTGATTAGATCTCGGCAAAACAGCTGGATTACGGCAGAAATATTAAACAAAATAAAACAACGTAATAAAATATATAAGAAAATAAAAAATGGGTCAGTTAATCTACATCTAATACAAAAGTACAAGAGAATTAAGAACGACATCACTGGCAATGTAAGAAGGCTCAAATTGAATTATGTCCAACATAGGATGCAAAAAGCAGGAAGTGACGCAAAAAAGATATGGAAAACTATTAACGAATCTATAAGGAATGGTGCTTCGGCGAGTGAATACGATAATATCAGTGAGCTAAAAGATGGCGATAATGTCATCAAAGACAAACAGCAAATTGCCAATTACCTGAACAACCATTTTACACATGTTGGCCCCTCACTTGTGAAAAAACTGGAGGCCAAGTGTGGTGCTAATAGGCAAGCAATAAAAAATGTTACAAGGTCAAACGGTATGTTTATTAGGCCGATAAATGGCGGTGACGTGGAGAAGGTATTATCTATGATGAAAGAAGACACGGCACCTGGCCTTGATGGAATAAGAGTAAAGGACGTTAAAAATGTCAAAGATATTATAATGGAATTACTAGCGAGAATAATAAATGACTGTATTGAGAATGCGGAATTTCCAGCCTGTCTGAAATCAACTTGCATACTGCCAATATTCAAAGAAGGGGACAAAAGGGATCCTAATAATTATCGGCCCATTTCGCTCCTCAATGTATTTGGTAAAATATATGAAAGATTAATCCATAATCAGCTTACGGAATTTATACAAAGCCATGGGGGTTTTGACAAAAAACAATATGGTTTCCAAAAACAAAGTAACACCACTGCTATCTTGTCTGATGTAATGGAGCACATTAATAAGGAGTTAGATTATGGTAACTATGTCATTGGAGTGTTTGTGGATCTGAAGAAGGCATTTGATACTGTAGATCATAAGGTTCTAATTGAAAAACTAAGTGAACTGGGAATTAGAGGAAAGGCTGCACAGTTGCTAAACAATTATTTGAGGGACAGGCAGTGCTGCACCAGAGTGGGAAACTGTTACAGTGAGAAAGAGGTGATGAAAACTGGAGTCCCACAGGGTTCAATTTTGGGGCCACTCCTTTACTCTCTGTACATACAGAACTTAATGGAAGCTGACATGACTGCAGAATATTATATATATGCGGATGATACTCTGCTTCTGTACAGTGGAAATAATGGAGAAGCACTACAGAGTGAAATAAATGAAGACCTAATTAGATACACGAGATGGCTATATGGCAATAAACTGACCATAAATCCATCAAAAACGAGCTATATGGCCTTTAAACAGCGAGGCAAGCAAAATGTGGACATCAGACTACAAGTAGAGGGAAATAATATTGAAAGAGTTGAAACCATAAAATATTTGGGTATGATAATGGATGAGAACTTGACCTGGAAACAGCATACCACATACGTTAGGAAAAAAGTGGCACCACTAATAGGGATCATGAGAAGAAGAAACTTTTTTAATAATCGGACCAAAATCTTGATCTACAATGCTTTTATTCTGCCGATAATTTCCTACAACATAATCAACTGGTCACAATGTAACAATAATATAATAAATTGCATGCATAGAGTGATGAATAGAGCAATCAAGTCAATTTTTAATTTACATAGCCTTACATCAACGACTGTCCTGTATGAGATGACTAAATTCCTAAGTTTAAAGCAATTAATTTACGTAGAAAAGGCGAAAATGATATATAAGCTAAGAAATAATATGATAAAGTCCAACATAAGCCTAATTGAGCATGGGGAGATTCATAGCCATGGCACAAGACTGCGTCACCATATACGACTGCCTTATGCTAGAACTGACAGAGGAAGAAAAAGTTTAAAGCATACAGCTGTACCCATTTACAATGGACTGCCTGATGCAATAAAGAAAACAGAGCAAGTGCACAATTTCAAGAAACTGTTAAAGAAATTTGCACTAGATAATGTTACAATAGTATAACGTGTAAACGGAGTACTATGTAATAGAAATAACTAGTCAAAAGGATTAAAAAAAAAACAGGAAAACTAAAAGTTGCTCTTCACTAATACCAGCCTGTGGCTGTCTGTGGAGATGCTCAAAGAATGAGTAAAAGAAAAAAAAAAAAAGTTGTCTGACTAGAGAGATGGAGTGAGTGGTGGAAGGAGGATAGCTCTGTATTCAAATTTAAAAAAAAAAAAAAAAAAGTAGGTCAGAATTATATTGAAGAAAGAGACAAATGTAATTTCAGCTGTCAAACAATGCCTAATTTGAAAGAATTGGAATCTTGTGAAAATAACGACGTGGGAAATAATTATTTAGGCAAGTATAGTTATAAAATATTATTTTGTGTAGTTTACACACATTTTTTATACCCTAGATGAAATCTAAAGGGTATACTAAGTTTGTCATTCCGTTAGTAATACCTCGAAATAATGATGGTAGAGCAAAATGGATTGGACACCCATGCATAATATTAAAAGTTATTTTGATTTTTGCATGTCCGTCCGTCCGTCCGTCTGGGCGCACGATAACCCGAGAGCGCGTATACTCAGAGAGCTGAAATTCTGTACACGGACTTTAAAACAAAAAGTAAAATTATATTCGAAAATGAGACAAATCGGGCAATTGCTTCGTGGGGCTGCCATACAAAAATTTCGTTTTCCACTATATATTTGGATACTGCCTGAGAACGCGTCGACGTACAGAGCTGAAATTTGGTACATGGCGTTTTCATTGTACTAGCAAATAAAATTTCAAAAATGGACTAAATCGGGCAACTCTTTCTTGGTATTGTCATATAAAATTTAGGTTTTTTACGTATATACTGTGAAAACGATCAGTCCAAGACATTTTTATTGTACTAAAAACTTCTTCAGAATACGAAAACATAAAATTGGTTATAATCATTTTTTCTATCCGACAAACCGTTCTAGAAATATAAGTGAAAAACAACTTCAAAAATCAAACTTGCATAGATCGGTGACCATACGAAATTTAATACGGGCATTTATCTAAGGGTATTATAAGAATTGGTCTTAGACCAATTCTAGGTTTTTTACTTGTTTATATTAAATTAAATTAAAATTAATAAGAGAAACAATGAAATATCGAAGATTCGTTAACGTTTGTAACAGCTGAGAAACTTCCTGGGTATGTTCGGTGGGAGCAACTGCAGTATTTTTAACCATATATCTTGTTGTCCCGCTCTCTATATTGATTCTACTACACACTGAGCTTTCAGTAGAGCGGCAACAGATACTAACACAACTACGCTAAATTTGGCTTATCACACTTCCTGTACTCTCTATATTCTAATGGCTGCACACACTGTCACTATGCAATGATAATGACGTTTTTATATACTACTAAGTTTGTCATTCCGTTTGTAACACCTCGAAATAATTATGGTAGAGCAAAATGGATTGGGCACCCATTCATAATATTAAAAGTTATTTTGATTTTTGCATGTCCGTCCGTCCGTCCGTCTGTGTGCACGATAACTCGAGAACGCGTATACTTAGTGTAGTATACACACATGCTTATACATGTAGTTCATTCGATACGCACTTTGTATGAATGTATGTAGCTCTAGCTTCGTTCTAGTAGTTAATGATCCAGCAGTTTCACTTCAGGGCTCGAACTGTAAGCTTCTACACGGCACTAAAGCCTACGCTATTGTAAATCTGTACCACGCTATAGCAAATAAAATAAATGCTTAATTAACAGTGATCAGTTGTTTAGATCCTAAATATTACACTTAGAGAGCTGAAATTTTGTACACGGACTTTAAAAAAAAAAAAGTAAAATTAAGTTCGAAAATGAGACAAATCGGGCAACTCCTTCGTGGGGTTGCCATATAAAATTTTCGTTTTCCGCTATATATTTGGACACTGCCTGAGAACGCGTTGACGTAGAGAGCTGAAATTTTGTACATGATGTTTTTACTACATTAGAAAATAAAATGTTAAAAATGGACTAAATCGGGCAACTCCTTCTTTGTGTTGCCATATAAAAATTTAGGTTTTTTACGTATACTTTGAAAACGATCAGTCCAAGACATTTTTATTGTACTAAAAACTTCTGCAGAATACGAAATCCTATTAAATTCGTTATAATTATTTTTTCTGTGCGACCAACCGTTCTAGAAATATAGGTGAAAAACAACTTCAAAATCAATACTTGAATAGATCGGTGACCATACGAAATTTAATACGGGCATTCATCTAGGGTATCATAAGAATTGGTCTTAGACCAATTCTAGCTTTTTTACTTGTTTATATTTGACTTTGTATGAATGAAAATCTGTTGCCATGTAAACAATTTCCAATATATCCCATGGCGTATTCGTAGCCAAACACTAACTTGTAAAAGGTTGTTTTACTAGTTGAAAAATTGGTAATTACTTAGTTGGTCTGATAGAGACTAGGGGGCCCCATGGATCGCGGGGCCCTAGGCCCATGCATACAGATGGCACTAACAAAGTAAGTTTAAGAAAAAGTGCAAAACCCAAAAAAGAGTTGCATTTTGGGAACAGAGAGTGTATTTAGTTTACGTATCTTAAAATGAAAGCGTTTAGCATTTGCATCATTCAAATCGCCTGGTATTGATGGGATCATGCTTATCATGCTTCAGAAGACACGGGTAACTGTAATTTTTAAAAGCTGCTTATAGCTTTCCTCTATCCATCTTGCCGGAAAATAGATCAATGTGATCTTTAATCTCGAGGAAGGCAGAATTTGGCATGTAGCTGTAAAGAGAGGCAAGTGTTCACAGGAAAGTTTCAGGCGCGCAATCCAAGTTCGCACACCAAAAGAAGCAGCGTGCTTCTGCATCTTGCTAATTTGCGCGTTAACGGACGCAATATTTGCGTGGCTCGTTCGATGCGCATTTGAGCATGTTGCTTCTCAGCGGACGAGCTAAGATATAAGATGCTACTCGGAATCTATTTGGATGTTGGTAAGCTTGGAGGAAACATGAAAAAATCACCAGAGTGATGGATGCGTGCAGATTTTATGCTTCCCATTTGAAATGGAAAACAAATGCACGTTTCGAATGCTTTTAAGATGTTTTTCATGTTTCTTTCTTATTTCTATTCCTTGTAATGTAGTCAGGGAACTTGGAAGGGAGCAGTCTACATGTAGCAGCACTTTTCTTGGACATACCATCCGTGGTGTATCCACCAAACTGCTTGATTCCGAGTTGTGTGGTCATTGCTTGCCAATTTTGGGTTTCTCCTTCTTTCGGTGGATACACTCAGGACGCAAAGTTATTCCAAATCTTACGAGAAGCTAGCGGGCTGAATGCGAAATGAAGTAGAGTGCAGCTCGCACGCTGTGCATATGCTCCACGGTGGATATATGCCTTCAGACTCTTAACTGAATTGGAGGATAAGCATGGATGAACAAGTCAAAAAATTATCCATGCAACAAAGTTTTTTGCAGGAAATAGGACATGAGCCCTCAAACTGTACACTGAATGCTGGTGTAGTTCAGCGATCTAAAAAAAGCGACTCCTCTAAATAGTCTTACCGAAATACAAAGGGACGCTTAATTGGGTGTAATAGGAGCTCTGTGCGTAATTTCAATCCCAGAAATGCAAGCTGTTTTCTATATTCTACCTGTTGACATTCATGGTATATATTTAAAGCTGCAAAAAGTGCCCTAAGACTATACATACGACTTAGGCTGCTATATAACAGTAGATCAGAGTTGCATCAACACTAGTAGGTACTAGAGAGGAGTGGACGGGAGGGTATAACCGTTTTACTATAGAATCAAATATATGTGTTTTCACAGATGGATGAAAAATAGATGCTGAAGTTTTAGTTAGAGTATACTCAGGAGTCTTACCACTTGCCAGAAGTCACTTTCAAGCAAAGATCCTAGTTATACATAACACGCTAGTGATATTAATCACAACTCCAAATGTAGCAGATGACAAGCTGGAATTAAAGCACAGGATTCAAACACAAAAACACCTTCAAATCACATTGCTCCAGTGATGGCGTAATAGTCTGGGTACTTGGTTATAGCTGAGAAATAAAGCGGCAGGTAGGCTTGCTAGGGATTCAGGTTTGGTGGAAGGAATCATTAGTTAGGCCTTTCGGCTTGTAAACTGACTAACTGTAAATGGGAATAGTTTACGAACTGAATTATTTAACTAATGCCTTCCATGGCCCAAAATATGGCTCAAGAAAACTGCAATTCTGATGAGGATGAATCGTACAGACGTCCTCAAGGTTATGGCGCAGTCATCACTAGATAGTGTTTCTTTATGCGAAACGTGACGGGTCGCATTCAATGAGTACTGTAGAAGTTATGTGAATGCTCCATAATCCTTCCAAATGAAGAAGAAAGAGTGAACAAATATATATGAACTAGAGCTGAAAATTGGATCCGGATTTGCTAATATCCGGATATCTGGATACTCGGATTTGCGACCTATCCAATTCCTGAGATCCGGATCCGAACTATCCGGATCCAAACCAAGCAAAAAAGCTTTAAAATTGTGTTGTTTCAATGAGAAAATGAAAATATCATGAAATTTATATTTTCCAAATAAAACAATGCAATCTGGAGGAAATTTTGACCTTTGTTTGCTTAGTCTGGATCCGTATAGTTAGCATCCGGATACCCGGATTTAAGGAATCGGATCCTAATTACCCCGTATTATCCGGATAGTAAATTATTCGGATACTTTCAGCTCTAATGAGAACTAGTAAACTTCATGAACTCTTGTAGTCCTACCAACATTTAGGTAGGTCCCAACGAAATGGTATCAAAAGAAATTTTACTAAGGTGTAAGTGTGGTATACTGGAAGCAGTTCTGGTAGGTGCTACTCTGACTCAACCTATTTAGTGAAGACCCCATAATATCCCATATAGCAGCTATCTACAACAGCCCTGCAGTTTTGATTCAATGTAGATTAATCCCAACACTTTGACACGTTACACATTCTTTTTTTTTTAAGATACACGTAAGTGGTGATATTCTGAAATGGTTTCTTATCTTGAACTGTGAATACCACTACATTGAGACTTTTCTTGTAACTGCAAAAATTGGAAGCATACATCAACGCCTTTGATACATTCCTAATTTTTTTTAATATTCTACCCTATTACCTTTGTGTCCTTGTGTTTTGCATCACAGGATTTTCCATGAGCTTGATATTAATAGAAAGAAAAATGTTCGTTGGCAGAATGCTGTTATTAACCTTGGCTAAGCCCCAGAGAAACACAACACCATAGTGCCACTTATAATAACTTATAACTGTGATAATAATGAAAGGTGAAAAAACTTGAATTGAGATTACTAACTTTTCAACCCAAATATGCTGCACAAAATCGTCGATTAGTTTTTTAAAATGTTTCTGATTTAAGCGCAAATGAATTAGTCGTATGAAATTATGAAATCCCATGAATGTGGTTGAGCAATTCTCCGTAACTTTTAGGATATCACCGAAGGAGTAAACCAAGTATGTGGCTTGAAAATATATTGTTATCCCTACAATCGAAATAATGAAAAAGGACCACAATGTATAAGCGTTACGCAAAATCAAATTTTGCGAATTTATTGGCCAAGATCCATTTAACTTTATCCAAATGCACTGATAGGGAAATGAAAAATTTTCACTTCTTTTAACACTGTTAATCCGTTCCATTACTTCCTGTGTGATAAGAATATTAAACTAACTGAAATCAGGGTTAGGCTTTAGTGTTTATATGCTAAGAAGGTAATACACTTGTAGTAAGGGATGCAGGAGAAGAGTAGCACAATTGTGAAATGCGCAGCTTTAATGTTCAGAATGTTTCGGTATTTTTGAGCAGTTAGTTGCTAATTACAAGGCTCAGTACGATGATAATTACAAGGCTGCATCGCCCCAACATGAAATTCCGTTCCTTAGAAATTATCTATTTTTTCTACGTTCCACTGTCTGCTAAATTTACCTTTTGAAGCACATAAAAAATGAGAAATCGGTTTTTCGATTAATTTCAGTCAATATAATTTCTCGGAGAGGACTTACATATATTTAATATTTTCAATTTAAGTATGTGAGAATCAAGGATTGGTTCAAGGAAATTTCTGAATGAAATGCATGTTTTGATGCTATATGAGTTGGTTTTCCATTGATATTTTCCGCCCATAAAAATTCTTAATTTGATCGTATTTTACCAGTCCCCCCCGCCCCCACATTCATTATAAAGTAAATAATAACTGGTTAACATCCTAGAGGATAAAGGCTGGAATGTTTTTAGTTCTAGGATCCAAAAAGGATAGGAATTTAAAGATTTCCGAAACTGGGTCTCACCCAATTGAATAACCACTATTATAGAATAATACCCGCAGGCCCCAAGCGAATCTACAACACTCCATCATATATATATATATATGTATGCCATTATGTGAAGAATTTCCATTTAGGCATGAAAAGGACCTCGGAAATTTAAGCATCCCTTTGCAATAACTTAAGAACTACAGAACATATTCAAATGATATTGGCTTAATTAAAAAGCTAATATATTGTAGTACATTCTAATCTCTACGATACTCTACGATACGAGACATTACTTTTTATACCCTAAATTCAATCTATAGGGTACACTAAGCTTATCATTCCGTTTGTAGCGCATAGAAACAATGCTGGTACAGCAAAATGGGTTGGACACCCATGCATAATATTAGAATTTATTTTGATTTTTGTATGTTCTCACAATAAATCGAGTACGCGTGTTGAAATTTTGAACACGGGCTTATTAAAAAAAAGCAAACGTTTTCATAAAAATAGTAAATGCAATTGAAAAAATGAACCAAATCGGGCAAGACCTTCTTGATGTTGCTATACAAAACTATTCTAGGATTTCATTTAGGATATAATATTATATTACTGGTATATTCGAATTTTGGTAAACTAAATACAAGCTTATTACGGCTTTCCATTGAAGATACTAAAAGTCCCCGTCAAAATCTCTTGCAATCGAGCCGACATCTTGGAATAAAGGTACCTACACTTTTTAAGTTTTTTTGCCTATATCTCGGCATTTATAACTGATATACGAAAAAATAGTTCAGATAAAAAATATAGTTTATTAAATTGCATATAAAAAACTATATAAACATCTTTTTGCATCTCCAATACTTTAGCTGTAATCCGACATCGAATAGTGAAGAATTTCTCCTTAGACTGACTATCTGCTGGAGTGCTCATATCTTCCGAAAGAATTTGCTACAAAGCCTAGGAGTTTAGATACGGTATTTAGATGGAAGGATTTCAGGCAATTTGTCTTATATGTATACATATACAGGGTGTCCCAAAAAATAGTGATAATCGGAAACCTGGAGGTAGAGCGTTCCTCGGGGAACCCAAATCACTCCCATGTATGATCTACGGTTTTTTGTAGTTTTCGAGTTATTACAAATTTTCGAGATTTTTCGCTAATTACGTGTTGTAAGGTAATTTTAGTCACAGCCGTCGAAGAAAGTGAGATAGGCACTTATTTTTTTTTTTTTTTTTTAAATAGCTTAACAATGCATCTGTTGTATTTAAAAACATTTATTTCAATACACTTCACCATTGTCTCAAAAAGTAATGTTGAATTTTTTCTTCTACCAAAACAAAAACTGTTCTATGGCAATTTTAAGAAAAAAGTTCTATATTTTTTTTTTTTTTTTTAGAAACTAGTTCAAAAACTTCCTTAGTTCATTGACTTTACATGGCGCAAATTTTATCAAGTTATCTCAACGGCATCATACTTAAATTTCGATTCAGATTGTACTAAGTGTAAAATTTAACAATTTTAATTGGGAAGTAAAAACAAGTAAAACTGAAAATTAAATAAAAATAATTATTTTATTGTGAAAAATTACAAAAAGTTTTCAAAATGTCTACCTTCCTTTTCGACACATAACCGACAACGGCGGAAAAAAATCTCTTTCAGTCGATGTTTTCTTCCGCCGCTCTTAATCTACTCGACAAATCTGCCAAATTTCTGCATTCTTTGCAATAAACCAGCTCCTGTAGTAGCTCCAAACAAAAAAATCGATTGAATTTAAGTCAAGTGACCGACGAGGCCACGCGATGGGCCCACCGCAGCCAATCCATTTTCCTTCAAATATTTGGTAGGTAGGACTCACCATTTAAATGAACTAGGCCAGGTTGAACGCTCTGGCTATCCTTTGCATCGAATCACAGTTGCTGCGGTCTTTGGATTGTGATGATTTCATAAACAAATTTGCTGCTCGGAAGGCCAGGCAAAAGACAATTTGTGAATAACAATTCATTGTTACTAACCAATAAAAATGGTAAGCATCAGTATACACTGATTGAGATAATTTTATCATTTACAGACTTTCGTTGTTTTATACTTTAATTTAATTCTTATAGATCATTAAATTTTTCGTGTTATACAGGGATTAGGGAGGCGCGCCTTCCATAGACCTAGGGTAGCCAAGTTATCAAATCCGCCCCTGAATGGGACGGTTCTCTAGTAGTGAAGGTTACGAAAAGATTTCTTACTTTCAGCCCAGCCCAAGTAATATAACCGCATCCAGGGAGCTCCTTCGAAGGATGAAACAGAGGATAGTTATTTTTTTTTTTTGAAAAAAAAAGAGGAAGAAAATAGAAATCTTCTTTTGCTTGTACTATAATTTTGCACCTTCCATCGATAATGTCGAGTTAAATAGAGTTTTGCTTTTAATTGATCACGGCGAATAGTAATTTTCTGCTAGTGTCTTCTCATGTCTTCTCGTCTTAATATTTTTGTTAGAAAAAGAAAAAAAAAGTATTGCTGCCTTGTTACTGTTATTATTTTCGGTATATGAAATGAAATCTAGCTTAAATCAAAGCAGCAATTACCATAACAATTCTCACTTTTTCCAAGACTAATGAATATTGAATTTTTTATGGCTGTCTAATTTAAAGGTCACGTGAACGAAGGTATCATTCATTTTGTTAAAGTTCGTGCGAAATGCTCATTCCAGTTTGGTCAAGTCTAGGTAATAGCAACAGG
Source organism: Dioctria rufipes (assembly GCA_963924295.1). Classification (NCBI taxonomy): domain Eukaryota; kingdom Metazoa; phylum Arthropoda; class Insecta; order Diptera; family Asilidae; genus Dioctria; species Dioctria rufipes. The sequence continues at coordinate 42,570,427 of OZ002742.1, forward strand.
CCAGTTGGGAAAATGTAACATGCAGCCTGCAAGAAGAGAAAGAGTCCTGCTGAATTGTGATAAGTGTTAAGAGAGAGAGGAATAGAGGAATAGACATTGCCAAATAAATGATTTTTAACGTGAGCCCTCTCTGTTTATGGCTTATAGGGGCAAAGATGCCATGGGTGGCATGGGGACCAAGACACTGAGGATCATCACGACTAGATCCACTGCAGCTCAATAGTAAGTGGTGGGGTCCGTCTGGGCCCGATGTATGCTTCTTTTTACCAGTTTTTTTTCGTCAGACATGATTTTTTTTTATTGTGGCACGTCGTAGTGCAGGTTTTTGAGTTACCCACCCCACAACTCTCCCGCAATAGCCGAGGTGCTAGCATGCCACCCTGACAGACAACTACCACGGGGTGAGCTGTCAGCTTCGGCTGACACAATCTGACTGAATGTCATTCTGGTCACTCACTCAAAGATAGTTTCATAACAGTGTAGCGGCTAAATAAAGAAATAATTGCTTTGAAAATATATTAAAAAAACAAAACAAACAATTTTCATAACACGTTAACGAAAATTTTATTTTAAAATTAAATTAATTTTACACTTTAACTACGCATTTCGTTCATATATTTAAATATTTACTTCTTTATTTATAATATATTCATATACATACATATATCTATATGGAGACGTAAAAAATCGAATTTTACAGAGTTGGAGATCTTGTTCTGATATATTGAAAATTTTAATAATTATAATGATAATAAATGTAATAATACAAACAATAATTATTTATTGCAACATCAGGCTTAAGTTAGTCAATTTTTATACATTTTAAAAGCAATACAAGAATGGAGAAAGGACGTTTATGGATTCGGACCAAATTCTAGCAACTACTTACGTATATTATGCACTTACATATACATATACCTGTGTGTATCTACTCGTATTTAGTAAAAAAAAAAAAATGAAAAATGTTGGTACAGCGAAGAATATAAAAAAAAGATAATTCCTTATATCACAGGTTAAAAAAAGGAGACTAATAACAATTTTAAAGAGAGCATAAAGAAATATGAGAATATTTATAAAAATAGAAGTATAAATGAACAAAAATAACAAACAGTTTAAGAATAATAAATAGAACTACCTATATGGATGGCACCCAATTAAAATGCTCTTACTAATTGAAGGTACGAGTAATAAATTAAAATACTTTTCTCCTCTATACAATGGCAAACATACATAAAAAAGACAGTAGCAAGAATTATTGTCTTCAAGATATTGAAAAAGATGGTATTGAAGTTGCATACTTAAATTAAGTAGGTGGTTTTGTCAGATGAACTGAACATGGAACACAAATTCGTGCTAAAGCTAATGACTGAGGACCAAAAGCAACATTTAAATTTTCAAGGAACCAAACATTCTTCTTGCCGCCGTAACTAACTGCCATTTATGTAAGTATATATATAAAAAAATAATAAGAACCAAATCTGTGCCCCGGAAATGATAAAATACTTGAACGTAAAACCGAACAACTATAGCTTGACTACTCAGACCCTTTGCCTTTTTCAATTCGTAAGAAAATTCCTCCCATTATTGTGTGAAATGACTTGAGACTTATAGTTTCTATTTTTCAAATAGAATAAAATCTCTTCCTAAATTCCTCTGGGATGTAACTACACATCATAGAAATCTTCCAAAAGATCCTAAATACTAGGAATTATACTTGACACATGGAAGCAAAACATTATCAACAAGGTATGTTCTGGATCTACAAATTAAGCCTTAGGTGGGTAACAGAACTTGAAGGTCTTGGAGGACATGAAACTAATGAAAGTGTTGACTGCCTCCAGATTAATGAGGGAGGTAATATAAAATTAGATCGAAGAATGGCACCGTAGTACACATATTTCAACACAAAGTAAATGTGTAAAACGAATATCTTGCAAAATATATAGAAGCAAAACAAGATGTGAAATTCAAAATTCACCTTCAAGATAATCCCCTGAATACAGCTTCATGATACCACAGACAACATACAACAAGATAAGAAAATCGCCATGATACTAAGCTCATGATAAAGCAGTGATGCGTTTTATATTTGACCGTATCTGAACGAAGGGAATATTCTTTTCCTTGTTTTTATGGAAAATTATGATATGAAGGCTGTTTAATAAGTCAGTAATGTTGTTGATAAAGGAGCGTTTACAATGGTAGAGTAGAGTGGAGTCACCAGATTGCGTTTTCTCTCATTGCTACTCTGTGAAATCCACTCTGGTGGGAAGCGCGAAGAACTTATATTAGATTGCAAGCTTGAGATAAGGATAGAGAATGCAATCTGGTGATTCCGATCTACTCTGCCATTGTAAACGCTCCTTAATAGATGGCACTGAAATCGCAATATAATTTAATTTAGACATTTGCCACCTTATTTATGTCGATTTCGATGGGACCTAATCAGTGTTTCACTTTTTCGAACGTATTTCTGTCATATTCCTTGTATTTGTGTACAGTTTCAAAATAGATCTGTCAAATAAAAAATTTTGAAGTCATTCGGAACTAGGTAAGATTAAAGGCCGAAATACAATCATGCCGACAAATTAAATGTTGACCTAATGACAATACCATGGCGCCGACCGAATTTGTCGCCGTAACCAGAGTTGGGAATAATTCAACTTTTATCGTCGTTGTTGTCGTAATTTGATTTTGACAGATGAGAGTAATGAGCAAACAAATTCTTTCGAGGAGCAATTAATTTATTTAGTGAGAGAAATGAAGTATTTTTATGTCAAAAGAAATCCTCAATATCGAAATATATATTTAAAAGAAAAAAAAAAATGGATAGAAATTGGAGAAAAGTTGAAAATAAGTGGTAGATGATATTTTGTAATCCACATAAACTCAGCGTTAATCATTGTTTATTACACTTTTACAACTTCTTTTTAATATATTTCCAACTTTGTTAATAAATTTCAACAAATAATTTTACCACCTACATATGTCAACGAACATAAGAATGTCGGTGTCATTGGGTTAACTCGGTGACATTTACGACGACAGTGTCGTCGTAATTGCCGTGTCGGCATCATTGTATTTCGACCTTAAATTGTGCTCAAAAGCACTACTTTCAATGTGGAAAACCCTTTAAGACTGAAAAAAAAGAGATTAGACGTAGTATTTCTGTTCAATTTGTCCTAAATGGGCCCATGTCGCGTGTAGTGGGCTCACTCTAGCAGAAGCGAAGCGCAAAACCTTTGTATACGAGTTTTGTATATAAAAATAAATATGTGAACTGATTTTATTTTTAATTTCTCTTGTTCTGCGTCATCTTATCCTCAAGCAAGTCAAATATACTAAATTTTTAATTAATGAAAATCAGAAAATTAGTAATTGAAAGTAAACCTATTAACGATTGTTCTAAGTAAATAACTGAGACTTCAGGTCATATCCACGAGAATATAAAAATGATTAAAACTTACTATCTTCATCTTACCCTCCCTTCCCCTACCTGAACCTGAGATATCGAAATGAGGTTCCAACTGCAAAAATAGTTAATAAAATCCATGCTATTGTTTTGGATAACCCTCAACTGAAGATACACGAGATAGCTTAAGTGGTAAACATGGCCCCTACTGCTGAATCCACCGGGAGACTAAGTTTGCGAATTTGCCAATTTATGATTATTGAAAAAGTTCGATTATTGAAAATAAGTGAATCGAATCCTTATACTGAATGTGGCAGCTCTGCCGGCGGATTGAAAAATCGCATCGTGAAGAGGAAGCGAATCTTTCTTGTGGCGGGAATCATTAATCCGTCGGATTGAGCAATACTTGGATATATTGAAGTGTAATTCAAGTTAGTTTTTTGCAGCGTCATGTAACCGTTGATGAAATCATTACACTTCTGAAATGAAAGAGCAGTCAAAACAGTTCATTTCATTCTATTCTCCAGATTTTACCCATTGTGGTGGAAAACAATACGTATTGAATTGAATCGCTATAACAAATGCCAATTTTGCAAAGTTCGAGGAACCGTAAATTTTTCCTAAGGCTTAACTAAGTTGGAAACCCGTTGGGCGGCAAAATTTATAGAACTAAAAATGAGACTAACTATGTCGAGAGCTAGAGCTAGTTTTGGTAAAAAAAAAAAAACACATTTATTCATTTCAAAGTCACTGACTTATCAAACAGCCCTAGTTTAAGAAAAATTGCTTAAAAAAGGAGATTTCTATGTTCAAAATATTAAGGAATCGTTCGTTTTGTTTATTTATAATCGCAAGGATATTCTTTTGCGTAACGTCATAGTCGAATTACATTATATTACAGTTGGGATATAAATAAAGGTTGTAATAACAATGCATCGATATTGAAAGCATATATGCGACATGGAAAACTAATATTAGTTCTTAACATCTTTTCCATAAAACTCACTTTTAGTTAAACATTATCTATTTTCACCTTAACATGCAATCAATGTGGAATTGAGCATTAACATGCATTAAAAATATGGAGGTAATTATGCAAGAATGTTCCAAGTTAACAAAATACTTAGTTAGTAACAGACTCCATAGTTAGGGAGGACGTTAAATTTAAAAGAAGTCTAATTTTTACAATTATTACTAAAGCAAGCATAACGGCGTTTAAGAAAACTGGAAAAAATTGTTTTAAAAAATATATTGCTTTAAAAAAAGAAACTAAATATAGAAAACAACAGTTCAAATAACTTGTAGAGAATAGAAAAAAGCTCTTAAAAATTTTTACAAATATTTAAAACAAAAAAAAAAACTATTTAATTTCTTGGCGTAGTGAAAACTTTTAGTCCTTTACTTAAAATTAATCAAATATTATTAGAAATTTTGAACACATATATACATACATAAGATTTGAGGGAGGGCGTCAAATTTGTATAAGACAACATATAAAAAAAAAAAAATTGAGAAAGAATTGGGCAAATGTTGCTTATGTCTAAAACAAAATAAAAATAAAAATCATTTTACTACGCTAGCAATGATATGTCCTTTTCAAAAGAAAAAACATGGTATATCAGAACAAAATGAATTCATGGGACATGAAGTCGCAAAATAGCAGTGTGTGATGCGATTCATATACTCTCACTTTTCGCCCCTGCACATTTTCCTTATCATCTTATTTCCGTACAATTAAGTTTAACGAAACTTACCATTATTATGAATATTAACAAAAATAAAACATTTATCCTTGTTTTTCTTCTTCTTTTCATTTAATCTAGATTGAATTCAATATATACAGTTACATTATTATTTATATTATTTTGTATATTTTGAGTTTCTTTTTTTATTTATATCTAACCATGTATTTAGTAGTAGTAAGAGACAGTGAAAAAGCAAAATTTTTACGTCCTTGCGCCTAGATTTTTATTTAGTTTAGTGATTATATATTTGTTTCAAGATTTTTTACTAAATATGTGTATGATAAAAATATATTTAAGAGCAACAAATAATTTTAAAAGTAGGATTACGGTGACGTCAATAATGGCGCAGTCAGTCATTATTTGAATAAAATAAATAGCTCTGGATGTGTCTGATGTTCATTATCGGTGGACGTGGAAGCCTTCGTGATTGTGACTCAAACTTACGTTATGTAAATATTTTTGTTATTCCAATTGGAGTCATTGGTACTTACGGACACAGGATGTCCGTGGCACCCGAAGGCTACGGATAGGTCATGTTTAGACAAATAAAAAATTGTATGGGGGTGGGGGGAATCGTAACGGTTTCCGAGATAACAGGACTTTAAGATATTTGGGTATGTTTTTATAGATCACCCTGTAACTTCTGAACGTTACACCCTATGATGATGATTTAAACTTTGGTAGATAGATAATCGTTGAACCTTTCCAATGGTCTATAAATTTTTTGTCTCCTCTCTTCCGTTTTGCAGTTATGGCTACAATTTTTTCAAAAAACACGTCATTAATATCAATTTTTCATATTGAATTTAAGAAGCCCAAGCTTTAAAAGTACACTCTATACCTAAAATGTAACCCTTTCTGCGTTTTTGCACTTTTTCTTGAGCATATCCAGCGAAAATGGCTGAAAAAGTTCAATTAGTGCCAGAAAATAGGCAATTATCTTTTGGAAATGACCAAAGTCCCGTTATCTCGGAAACCGTTACGATTCCCCCACATCCACACAATTTTTAGTTGTCTAAGAATGAGCTATCCGCAGCCTTTGGGTGTACGGGACACCCTGTATATAAAAAAATAATTATCGTCCTGCTCTAGCGAATACTTTTACTCTCCATTTATGCGGCTTACTCTTCCTATATTGGCGAATACTTGCATTCGATTTCAATGGGATCATCATTTCGTTTAAATAATTGTTCTTCTGCCTCAATTTTTTTTGATATTGTATATGAGCGCTGTTATAAAAGGACGAAACTTAAATTATTTAACATATATTGTTTGGGTGATCTCATATCAACATCTTGCTGTTATCAGAAATATGCGAGTAAGTTAGCAATTTGGAAAAGCGATTTCGAACTGCATTTGCTATGGGAGGATATCTTATAGATTCACTCCAATACATGCTGTATTGCGAAATGGATATCAATCCCGTCCGCAGATGTATTCTAAAAACAAAACGACATATTTCATCGTAACAGGTATTGACTGATACACCACTTTGTTGTACTGAATACACTGAGTTTGTTTGGAATACTAAATTCTGAATTATTATTTCGTCAATGAATCTACTAAAGGGTATTGAAAAGGTGTTTCAACTTATAGTGGATAGGAAGACTCATTTCCTGTTTATCATTTACGTCTTCCATATTTTTCTTTTTCCACTTAGGATGCATCTGGGATCTTAAGTCCCTTTGGATTGTGTTACCAGTGAAACGTTTTCTTCATCACTATATTTCCCAATTTCACAATTCAGAAGATTAACTGGTTTTTAAGGGACATTCATCATCAAGATGTTGCTACTGTACAAAAGCACAGTTTTCGTAATGTAGCGCAAGGTCATCGTCATCAGACATCTGATAAATCAGATAAATCGCCTTCCAAAATTACTTCAATGCCTTCCAAAATTACTTCAAAATTACTTCAATGAAATAGAAATTAACTGCCTAAAGTGTCATGCAATTTATAACTCCTAGCTATCAATGAATTCAATTGGAATCATGAGAAAATTGTGCTTTTTGTATACAATTTCTTAAAATTTCGAATTAGCTTCTGGCGTATATCAATATAGTAAGTTTCAAACAAGCAGAAAATATTTTTGTCCCTACACAAATATATGAATGCAATCTTTTTTTTAAGTCCGAACAGTTCGCAACGAGTGTGTTTAGAATATTTTATTTCCATCGTTTTGGGTGACATTTAGTAGAATATTATTTAAATAATATGAATCTAATTTTCAAACCTATTTCCTTTGATACGAATCTAAATAAATCTTAAATTTGCCATATGATTCCAATTGAAATCACTGGGTGCGCAAAGTAATTTTAACGTAACTAACCTAATTTACCAAGTGATTTGATTCATGTTTCAATTTGAATTAAAAATGGCAGCTGGGTATACCAGGGGCTCAAATATCTTTGGTATTCATACAGTTGATCATGATTTATTTTGTTTTTCAGATCAAGATGCCTTCCAGTATACCACGCGATTCCTTGAGGTGATCCAGGTACCTCCTGAGGAATTACAGCTATATTTAAAGAAAATATGCTAGTTCTTTACGAAACATACATCGTAACTTCCCCTATGAAAGAAGTATGGTAGTAAACCGTCTAAACTTTCCAACGAATGTCGAACCATCACTCCACTCCACTCCACGTAATAATGAGGCATATACTTTATCTGTAAATTTAGAGAAGTGAAAAGCAGTGAGAAGGAAACATTGCTGGTCACCATGTGTTGCATAATCCCTGCTACTATTACAGCCTTTCCTTCTATTATAGTTTTTACTAGGACACATCATGTGTAAGAATACATCAGTAGGAAAACTTGGGTTGTCATCATCAACCGATGACTGGATGAATTTAGCATTCCTTCTAGACGTTATGAAAAACTTCATCAAGCATGCCAATGCTTTGCTAGTAAATCCGTCCATGGAATGGACAACCACGAGTCTTAATTATAAATTACATCATTGGATTTGGCAAAAGCTTCAGAAGTGCATGCCCTTATGTTACATCCTCACAACTTCTGCACGTAAAAATAGGTCCTTTAAAGACTTTTGAATTATTTATTTTTTAAGAATATTAATTAAGTAATAAATAATAAATAAATAATAAAGTTCGATGATGAATGATTTATGAAATGTCGAAGATAAGTCGTGAAAAGGTGCATTCGTCGCAGTAAAGTATAATGAAAATTTGGGGAAAAAAAAAATTAAAATGTTATTGACCCTATGTTGGTGGCAATCTGATACCTAAGTTATTATATTTTTATGTGAAAAGTCACCATTAACTTAACACCAAATTTCTACCAGCGAAACAAAAAAGTTACAGTCGATTGAACGAATCTAGTCAAAAGTTTTTTCCAGTCATCATCAATAAAAATTTGGGTTAATAAGTCATGATATCCAGCTCTTGTATGACAATGCACCTGTCCATAAAGCACATGCTGTTCAAATATTGCACAATAGCTAGTAATTTTCACCGGGCGAAGACGTTTATGCTACCATTTCTGAGTATTATGACGAGAAAAACTAAGATTGGTTTCACAAAGGTATAAAAATGTTGAAAAACGATATGAAAAGTGTGTTGAAGTTCAAGGAAATTATGTGGAAAAATAAAAAAAAAAATTCAAGCTCTTAACCCCTAACACAGATATTCATACAGTTGAAAAGGCTATTAAGTATGAAGGTTGAAACAGATTACACTTTAGTGCCCGGCCCGATAACGCGGCAAAATGTTGTACAGGCTTGCAAAGAATAAGATTAAAGTGGAAAACGTGTTATCAAATAGGGCTATCACATCGGCTTCTGTTGCACAGAAATTAGAAATCACCGGGCATGACCGGATCCGCATATAAAGCTTAATTAAAATATTAAATTCCCTCCAGATGGCAAGAACCTTTCTCTGCAGTGATACCACGTCTCCAGTTTCGATGACACGTCCAGTAATTCGAACTGTTATCGACATCAGCTATAAGTAAACGAAAGTGCACGAAAAGTTAACTGACCGCTTTCACATGGATCCGGAGAGAGAGAATCTACACGTATCACATTAAGTTCGCTAGAGAGCTTTCTAGATTCTCGATCGGAGGATTTGCTCGCAGAGCCACCGATGTCTGGAGTTATTATTCGGTCAATTATTGCGCAATCTGAAGCGACACCACTAGGAGAACGTAATAGTAGTAATACCATACGATCAAGTTGTTTGGATTTATTATTTAAAATAACACCTGGAACTAACGAGGAGCAGTCCCAGCTGAATATGAACCCATACGATTGGAGGAGAAATAATGAGAAGCGATACAAAAATCTTGCACAGCTTGCTAGGAATTACTTAGCTATTCCTGCTTAATCCGCTGGCTCTGAAAGAGTATGCTCCACAGCGGGAAATATCGTCACTGTCAAGAGAAGGTGCCTGTCTTAGAAGCATGTAGATCAATCAGTTGGTATTCTTATAACAACAGCTTTTCAACCAATAAAGTTTTATGATTCACTCGGAATTAAAAAATAGAAAACTAAAAATTCGTATATAATTAAGTTTACTTAGAGATACTAAACCAAACACTACAAAATCATTCTGAATTACATGTGAAGTTCTCTATGAAAATAAATAAGTTTTCTTATAATTTGGTTTCTCTTCTTATCTCATCTCTTTTAATGGATATTCTCATTCTTCAATTTGTGAAATGAAAGCGTGGAAGGGTTATAACCGTGCTTATTCTGGATCCGGATAGTTCAAATTCGGATCCGGATTATCCGGATCCTAATTATTCTGGATAATCCGAATAGCAATTATCCGGATACTTTCAGCTCCAATGGCAACCCTATGAAGGAGTTTTCGAACTTTTTTTTTTTTAAAAACCCATGTGTAAAATTTCGCGTTTTCGAGCTAACGTGAGGACGGACATGTAAAAATCAGAATAACTTTTAATATTATGCGTGGGTGTCCAATCCATTTTGCTCTTACATCATTATTTCCATGTGTTACCAACGGAATGACAAACTTCCCTATGCTTTCATTATCTAGAGTATAATAATTTTCTTATAAAATATGGTACAGGTTTTGGTAAAATTAATTTTCTTCAACAGGAATTAAGAAATAATTTTAACACTCATTATGACAAATGACTTTTCGTCGTGTTAACACGCGAATGATACAATTAACAAATTCTTTTCTTGATAGATAATCCGCAACATTTCTAATCGACCTAATCCATCGAACAAAATAAAATTCAGTCATGCTATAGACACCGTAGTTAAAGCTCACGCAGAAATACTTTATAACGAGAAAGTCTCATTAAATTGACACAATTCAGTTGATACGCAAAAGCTAATTAAGCTTACATTTATACACTCACTGTAGTAAAGTGTTGAGTTAAATGCCAGTTCTTTTTTATTATTGAATTTTTTTCATTAGCTACGATAAATTTCTATCATTTGAATGATCCTTAAGGTTATATTAAAAATAAATAATAAATTTAAGAGTATTTTCGCATATTTGGTAACAAATAGATTTTTCGTAAATATTGCTGTGCTTCTAGCTCGAAAAGTAACGAAATTTGTTCTCAAGTTGCTATGAAAATGTGAAAAATTGTATTTCAAATCGCAAGTTTAGTTCCACAGAGTCATACGGATGTTGACTGGACTTCAACAAAATTATACTAAATTTTGTGACCTTTAGGTCAAATGGGATAGTTAGTCGAAAGAGAGAGAGCTTACCGAGTAAAACTATGACCACAGCGAATCCAAGATATCTCTAGTGAGAAACTATTTCAAATCCTGCCTTGGTCTTTCTATCCCTCCACATACAGTTAAAATTTAAATAAAATCTTCTTTATGAATTAAGAATAGAGGATACGCCCGCAAAATACCGAGCTCTTTAAAGACACCCGTTTTTAAATCACAGATCTCTTTCCATAAACTACTCGGGTGCAACATATCTTTAAAAATCTGTGATTTTTTTTTCATGAGGATATATGGGAGCATTCCGGATGAACATGGGCAGAGATTGTTACGTTTTTTTTTTTGTTAATGTTATTTATTAGTACTAAGGAGTTAATGAAACAAATTAAATTTTAATTATATAAACGTCACGTCAAGCAGAGTCAAAAATTTAAACAAAAGTGGAACAAACTTTTCTAATCTCCAATTTGGCCTATCCTTTAACAGCTAATTTCATACCCTAGTAAAATTCCGTAGAATTAATTCTTTTTCTTCTAGTCTCTTTCATACACCAAGCAGAGTTATTGTTATATAATCCATAATTCGTGATATCTCATTATTCTTAGTGATCTAAAAATTTAGATATACCATGGAATACTTGACAAGATTTGTCAATATTTAAAACGCAGCATTAAAAAGCAATCATTTTTGTAAAATTTTGTGGAGAAACGTAAAAAAAAAGCGACAGACAACTTCTGCTTTGAACTGTCCGTCGACTAGTAAAGTGAGATTAATATAATTTGTGTGAAGAAGTAAGTAACGAGAGATCTGTAGTGGTTGTTATTTATATTATTTTTTCTGGAGGAGTTAATAATAGTTTTACAACGAGTAGAGTAAAAATTACTGATTTTTCATTTCTGGTCGCTGAAATTCTGTTAATAAGTTAAATAGATTTCGAACCTTAGTTAAGTTAGCTTGAAAAGATTTCAGTCATGACTTTGTTTAACCACTGCAATAAAAAAAGGTGAGAAAAAAAAAAATTATACGGAGATTTGGTTAATTCCGATTGTGCCAGATTTCAACTGAAAAAGACGTCAGTAGTAAAGATCGAAGCGTTTTCTTTTCTGACTTAACATTTTACTTAAATGTTTGAGGAATGTATTATAAATAATTTGTCTAGTAACAATGGGAACAGTAATAGGAACAATAATGTCGAATTCCTTTCAACAAGCTCTGTACCGGTGCAGTGAAGTTTTACGTGTTGTGGTTTTTGTAATGCAACTGTAAGTACATATAAAACTACACTCCACTTATGTAGAACTGTTTGAAAGGTATACGACATAATTGTGACAAAATTAAAGAAAAAATATGCCGCAATTATCTTCAGTTGTAATAGCTTACTACAATTAAAGTTTCAATTATACTAAAATAGCTCGCAGAATAGGACGTTCTCATTTTAATGTAGAAAGATTAATCAAAAAATAATGCAAAGGCAAACGATTCAAGACGGCCTGAAATTACTACACCAAAATCTGACCGGGTTGTATACCGAACGTTTTTGGAGTATAGTTTTAAAGCAGTGATAGATTTAAAAGTTAAGAATGTTGGAAATGTGAGTCTGTTTCTTAGAATTACACGATAAGACTTCAAGAGTTATGCTATAAACAATTTGCAAAATCACACTAAGATTGCCCGTTTTAGATGCACCTAAGACCAATAGAATGGAGTAATCTTTTCAAACGAATGTAAGTTTAACTTACCCGAGTCTGACGGAAGGCTCTACTTGAGGCACAAAAGAAGGAAAGTTTCATATATCAACAATTGAAACATCAGAAGCAGGCTGGTGTAAAAGGTATGTAGTTGTATTAGTTTTGAAAGAGAACATTGTCTGCACTGATAAGATTAACTTTTTATTTTTAAATTATTATCAATAAATTGCAACAAAAAAAAAAACATTTTTACTTCTAGTCCTATTATTTAAGGTTTGTTTTAGTTTTCAGGTTTCAATTTTCTTGGCGGACAATGGCATATTAAAGTTTTGGATTGGCCTGCACAGAGCCCCAACTTCAACTTAATAAGAAAATAATGAAGTCGCTAATATGTATACTGTAATGTGAAGACCATTGGTTAGAGTGGACAGAGCTATTATAAGTATTGATATGTGGATCAATCGGTAAACTACACTGTGAGCCCTATTTGCTGCTAAACGGAGTCTCATGTATTCGTTTTTAATGAAAATGTTTTACACTTAGATTCAACTAATCGTTTGTTTTTGAATTATTTTTAAAGATTGCGGTGTGGACTTTTTTGATTTGTTTTAAAATTAAATAGGATGATAATTTAATTACCACTTAAAAAATTAGCTTTGCAAATTTAGTTTTTAATAGTCAATTCTTTTCTTTTACTGTACTTAGAATATAGAGAAAATAAGAAGTGATGTAATGATAAGTATAGAATACATCTATATGAGTGTCGCTTTTCTAGAGATACATAAAGCAAGACAAAACATATTCGATTAAGGGAGATGGATTTTTTATTTTAATAAAAAACAACTGCTAAATGAATGCTGAATCTTTGAATAATTTTATCGGAAGAGTCAAACAAATAACCACTCAAACAACCTAATTGGAAATAAAATCCTCATTGTTGAAAAATAAAGCAGAATTAAAATTATTTATTTTTCCTGATTTTGTCTTAATTTCCTCTTGCATTGTACTTTCAGCAACAAATACGAGTTGTGATGTTTCAACACAACTAGGATAATTGTTCTATCACCGCTACTGTCTAGAGATTTTGAATTATCAGATTTTGTGTTTGTTTGGTATGCTTTTGTGGTGAGAAAAGAATAAAAATTTAAAATTGGCTTTGTTCAAAAACAATGAAAATATATCAGGATCGTCTTTCAAGAGTGCTAACATGCAAGTCAGGAAAAAAATGCGTATACCAAAGTATACTAATATAAAATATTTTTGGTGTGGACTTAAGTAAAGAAGAAGGGTAAAAACAGCCAAAAATATTGACATTCTGATTTGCAGGAATTCTTAACCTACATGAAAATTTGTTACGGTACGCAAGCAAAGGAGAAAGGAAAAACGCCATACTTGAGATCAACGTGCACTAAAATCCTATAATGTGCATTGATCTTAAAGTAGCGTGTTTAAATACGAGGTGCTAATAAAAATTCGCTTAGTACTTACATGTGGTAGGGGTAGCCATGTATTCTCATTGACATAAATAGATAGATCTAAAGATCATTAGTTTGATTATAAGTCATTGGAAATTCTAGTGCGGGATGAAAACGTGAAAGATGAAATAATTTAAATAAGTAATTCAATGCAGATCTGAGAGATCTGGAGATTTGAAATGGGGCATTTAATTGTGAAGGATGCATAAGAAAGTTTTAACTGATGACGGAAACGTATTTGTTGTTGAAAAAAATAATTGATGAAGATATTCGAGTCATAGAGATGTTTTACCAGACGAATTAAAAATAGTTGCCATATCTATCGATTTAAATGATAAAGTGGAAATATCTTCAAAACAGTAAGAAATCTATTACACGTATTCTCAAAGAAAGTGCTAAAGGAACTCGAGTGCGAAGAAGAGTATTCACCGTTAACAAGTTAGTGAGGGAGGGGTGAACGATTCATAGTTCTGCAAGAGTGACCATGAATTCAAACATAAGTAGCACCTATAAAAGCAGATAGAAGACCACAATAAAAGTGATGTTCGCGACTTTATCATGAATGATGGTGTAATGATAAATGCGTAAATACCTTCCTTTTTTACTTTTTGGCTGTTATATGTACATACATACCTTAGAACATATAACTAAAAGAAGCACAATGAGCCCGAAAAATTGTGGCATTTCCCACTATGTGGAGGAATTTTGTTTATGTATTCGTTATGCTCATGGAAGTACTAAATCTGAAATATTTTGAACGCTTATCTTGATATTTTTGTTTCCCTTTTTTTTTTCACTTCTTTTGGACGTATTTGCGGAAAGGAAACTTTCTAGTTTAATTTCACGACTTCAACTTGCCTGAAAAACGCCTACCCGGGATTATTGCAACAGCACCACACAGCACAATTCATTGTTGAAATATATATATATTCTCCCGTTTATTAATTTAAGTCCAAGGCTTAATCATTAAATTATCACTTCGAATGTTTTTATTTAAAATTGACACAATTAACGGAATAGTTTAACGATTTTTAATTAAAATACAAAATACAAAACTCGGCGCAAAAACACGAATCTGACGTTTTATTCGAATTGACAAAATTGACTAATGTTAAGTTCACTTGGTTAAAACTTGGTTAAGTTCTTTTTGCCTTTCCATCCGTTCGCCTAAAAACCGAGTTTCCCTTACATTGATACAGTTTTTACATAAAAGCTGTGTTCCTTTGTGTACCTTGTTCTAGAACTCCCATATATTGGAAAGAACCAACTGTTCTATCGATGGAAGCGAACTATTTGTACTATTCGCTTCATTTAAATCTTCTATGAAAATGTATGAGGCGTTATTTTGTGTACCTTTTGTTCTGCTATGTTCTCCGGACACAAAAGAACACAGCTGATATTTCGCTTCCTTTATTTATATGTTTTAAGATACATACACCTAATTGATCAAAGGTCATAGAGTGCACCGTAATTTATTCATATTTATAACACATTTGAAGCACCGTAAAAGTAGGCTCCTTTATTTTTACAGCATAGAAATCAGAAATTCTTTACCAACTCATAAATATAATACTAGTACAGAGCGATTCAGTATTGGGTATTTTTCTTTTAACAAATTAACTAAGTCACCCCAGCTCAGTACTAAACTTTGTTCGGTACATCATATTTCCAAAAGTACAAATTTCATTGAAACTGAGATCGAAAATGTAGAACCATCTACTGCGTAGATTTCCTTAAATTTTAAGTAATTTCTCTATGTATATGTAAAGTGTATGGTGTGAAATTTAAAGCAAACTTTCTTATTTTTTTTTTCTTTTTTTTTTTTTTATAAATTGCTTCCATTTTATCATACACAGAAGATGATATTAACAAAATTTGTTAAAACTAAAACAAAATTTAATTCTTGCTAAGCTTATAAATAAAACTATAAACATCGAAAAGTATGAGTATTTAAAAATGTACAGCGGATTCGAAATGTTTTGTTCTTATCACCCCAGTCACTAAATAAAATTCTAGGCACCCTGTTTGTCTGTTTGTGTGGGTGTATTATTATTTTTTTAAACATCCTGTTCACAGAACTAGGACGTTAAGTTTTACAAAACTGGAATTGTTTATCGCACAAAATACTTTTTCAGAAGTTGTTCGATGCGCATCATATTAATTGTTTTTTTTTTTTTTTAACTATTTTTATAAACTTTTGCTCTTCATAAGACTATGTGGTGTATTTGTTGTTTTCTCCAAACAAAATCATCACTACAGCAATTGCGAAAATAATTTTCCTATGTGAGTTTTTTTTGTTTTTTTTTCTTTTTTTTTTTTTAATAAACAGCACTCATGATGATTTTATTTAAGTGAAAACAATTCTTTTGTGTATCATTTATAATTTTATATAATACATTAGAAAAATTTCTCAATTTTCTAAAAAACAATAACAATTACGTAATTATTAAACAAATATTTGAAGGCTCAACAAAAGTGTAGTATAGTATATACCTGACCTGCGCACTCGAATGTTTCTATTATATATTTAGTTCTTTTTTGTTTTTGTTCTTTTCTTTTTATAAATAGATGAAAATTGAAACAGTTAAATGAAGTTTTTAAATTATTTTTAGTTTACATTAATTATTACATTTACGTTAAATTATATCTAGTTACAAAATACAGCAGGCCGTCGAACAGCATCTACTAGAGCCACCTTTGCTTTTTTGCCGTTGGTCTGGAAAATAGTTAAAAAATTTGTTTTTTTAATTTTATCTATTATTTCTTTACATTATATAATAAGTTTTTTATTAAAAAATATTATTTTCTTAAATTTATTATCAATTTGACAGATAAGCTTTAGATAAAGTTTGCATTTTTTTTTTTTTTTTTTTTTTTAGACAAAAAACTTGTTTCGTTCCAAAGAATCACAATAAAATGGGAAAGGCAAATTAAAATTATCATTAAATCGCTTATCATGATGCGGTATTCTTATGGAGAAGAAAGAGATTAAATATGTAAATTTAAGTGTTGATCTTGAGGTTCGGGTAGAGAAAAAAAAACACGTATACACGAGCTCTAGTAACTGTGCGGGTGTGCACGCGTTTCTGCAAATAAACGCGTACACGAAATTTTTATAAATGCATACACGTGTAGTTTGGGTTCGTGTATCTTAATTACAGACAGTTAAACTGTTCGTATACACGTGTAGTTCGAAATATTTATGTACGTCTGAGAGCTTGAGTTCTACTAATATTCTTAGTCTTGAAGGTTATTCAAATCACCAAAGAATTGCCTTCCCTATATTCTACAATTGGTATCAAAAATCAGCTGAACTCCATTATTGAATCACTCTTTACAGGTGAATAACGATAATGTATTACTTACTGTATTTAGATGTTCCTTCTATTGGATCTTACGTAACGGTCCGCTTGTATGTTTATCTAGCATCTGTACTCATTTTTGTTATTGACATCCCAGGAAACATTGAGATGAAAAATCATCAACGCGTATAATTGGAGGATATCTTCCAATTATCATCTTCGGAATACTTGAGCAATACAAATGTATGAAAATTGTTTTTAAGTTGCTTAAGCAATAATCAGATAATATGAGTACGGTTGCTTCCAATTTCAGTTTTACCTTTTTTCCTCCAGACGAAAAGAGGACGATATTGCTTACAATTTCAGTTTTACCTTGATGACAAAATTGCAATAAAATAGTTTTTCATCTAGACGAAAAGACGACGATAATCAAGGGCGAACTTTTCTTCTTAGTTTCGTCTGCATATGCAGGTTTTTGTTGTTTTGTCATTGGGATTTGAAAGAAGAGAGAAATAATTTTCAGTTTAATATGCGATGTTTATCTGCAATAACAAATTGATTTAAATCATTCGATTTAAAGTATCTGGATTGGAGAGAACTGCAATTGTTTTTTTTTTTATGATTCCTGGGATGATGCATTTATGTTTTATGGTTTGGAAAATATAATCCAGTGGTTTTGATTCTGATGGTTCTATTATAATGCGTTCAGGAGCTAAATTTTTTTGTTCAGCTTTTGATGATTTGATTAGTTATGCATTTGAATCCCGATATTTAATTCCCTACCAACGCTCTATTTATCTTGAAATTTTTCCTCGGCCAAATGTGAGAAATTGGAATATGGTGGCAAAAACGGTATAACATTCATTGAAAATTGAAAATAAAATAAAAAATGCAGCAATGAACCATAAAAGGTATGTAATATTGTACTTTTAGAAGTAGAGTATAGACAGACAGCTCGCTGCGAGTTCTTTATATACGTTCTTTGCTATGGCTAAATTGTTTGATATTTTCTGGCATACGATATATAAGTATCTATGTACATAGTTGAAAGCAATCAAAATAAAGGCAGCTCCTCAACAAATTTATTAGAATCGTCAAATTTCATTAAAGTTATTGATAAAAGAATTTATAATGACAGCTTTGATACTGCTAAAACGTGTTTTTGTGAAAAAATATTTTGTATATATATTTATAAAATTCAACTTGCACAACAATTTTATGAAAATGGCCCCATGGACTTCATCGTTATGTTACTAGTTAGTTTCACAATGATGATCCCGATTTTTTTTTAGAAATTCAAACGTAAGTATCATTTTATGATGAATGGATACGTAAACAACCACAATAGTCGGTTTTGGAAAACGGATAATCCTGCAGAAATGTCGTCTAATGCCTCATTGAAAAAACAAGGATCCGCCGCTAGAGCCGCTTATTGTAATTGTTAATTTTTGAATAGACGATGCATGAAAAAAAGTTTACTTCAGGTTTTATTCAAAAACAGAACAGGTACACAACAAACACTCTGTATGTACTATGTATAAAAATTCTCGATGCATACTCTGAACATATTTTAGTAATAATTTCGATTAAGCGGGACGGGGCTGAGGCGGTGGGTTTAAAATTTTATCTAGTACCTTTTGGAAAACTAGTAAGCTTAATTAAAATAAACATTGTACATAAAATAAGTAAGTATCATAATGCATCGTTTAAGACATCTCTCATGTCTGGAGGTGTCGGGCCTAAAGTTGTAGGAAAAGTAGGCATTCACCTTTATTTATATGAAATAAATTACTTAGAGAAAATGCATGATACAAAGCTTAATAAGGTATGGCCGGAAAATCTGTCAATTGATTGCTTGCCTCCTTTGGCGACAAATGTCAGAAATTTGTTCGTCTCAATTTCAATCGTCCTTTCACAGTGAAAAAAATTTTCGATTTTTAAATTTCTTTGCTTTCCCACTAGCACATAATTACTTTTCCCGAAGTGATTTAAACGAAGAAACTAATATTTTGTTAAATATTTTAATATATTCAAAACGTATTTCAGTCAATAAAATACGAAAAACTCAAAACAAATTCGCTGGAAATGACAGTAGGCACCTCATGACGTAGCAACACAAAAACTTCCTCTCGAATCGGCCATGCCTTGTTATCTTTGTATCATGGAGAAAATGTACAATTTTTGAGTTTTTGAATGACAGACGTTCCAAATTTTATTTCCTTGTGGAAATGAGGTGTAACAAGCATTTTTCTAACATTAAAAATATTTAAAAAATGTGAATAAAAATCGCTCCTGTGTCATTTACAAGTATGATTAAAAAAAATCATGAAAATTGGTGTTTGAATGAAAATGATCTTAGCGGAGAAGAAGAAGATGAGAAAAAACAAAATCGGATTCATTTAAGTGATTGAACAGTTTCTAGAATATTTCTGCAAGTTTCAAATAAATATCTTAAAAATTATGGTAAATATAAGAAAGAAGCGAAAATCCTATTATTCGAATTTAGGCTTAAGGCAATCCGCGCATGCGTCATAAGGCTAATTTTGAGCAAAAGCTTTTTAATACATCTGCAAGTAGTTGTCCTGTTAGAATGAAATAGAAAAAAAAAAACAGTGACAGCTTGCAGGGAATAGATATCTAAATGATATCTGTGCAAATGCTATGCACACATTTTGTAAAAGTGCATGGCAACAATGGGGACAGCCTGTTCGAGAATAAAAAAAAACCGGCCAAGTGCGAGTCGGACTCGCACATAAAGTGTTCCGTACCATCGTACAAGATTTACCACTAGGTATGTACTTTTAGATCGAGCAAAAGCAAAAGTTTATTTTAATTTTTAACTTTATTTCATTTTCATTATTTGCTTTTATAGCAGCTATAGAAATACACAATCTGTGAAAATGTCAACTGTCTACCTATTACGGTTCATGAGATACAGCCCGCTGACAGACAGATGGATGGACGGACGAACGGACGGGCAGCGCAAGCTTAGTAATAGGGTCTCGTTGGCACCCTTTGGGTACGGAGCCCTAAAAATACAGGATGAATGAGTGCATCAATTGTCAAAAGCCACCGTACAAATTAATATATGTTCGTGGATCCTCATCGAAAGTTCTTATGACAACATTTTCAGATCTGGACATTATCGATAGTAGAAATAAATTTGTATGCAATTAAATTTTATATACTGTTCAAAATGATCCCCCAAAGCAAGAATTTTCTTATTATTTAGATATGCAGGCAAAAATAAATAAAATAAAAACAAACAAATACACTTACCTTGTGAATTCGGTTCTGGTAAATTATCTCTTGGGACTAAATGCATTACAGTTGTTTTACCCAATGGAAGTCCTAGTGCACCTAATGTTACATTGCAGTGTAAAAATCTACCTTGATATATAAGTCGAAGGATTTCTGCTTTTGAAACCATTTCTGACTCCCAATCTGTAAATTTTGTTAAAAACAAAAATTATTATTTATTGATTCATATAATTTTTTTAACATTCAAATTTTTTTGCTTAGATACAAATCCGGCACAAGTTCCGAAAACAAAAACAGATTTTTTGCCAAACGAGTTATTTTATATTTTTCGATTATACTTAATTTTAAGCAAGTAATTTGGCTGATTCAAAAGAAATTAACACCAGCAATGCTACTTCAGGTCCAAATTGAAGATTTAAATGATTTTTTGGCCTGCACAATTTGGTGGACAAATTTTATTTTTGTCATGTAATGGAAAATTGCCTCTTTTCCATTACATGACAAAAATAATATTTGTCCACCAAATTGTGCAAGCCAAAAATTCATTTATTATCAAAAAATTCATTCATTATCAAAAAATCAAAATAAAAAAAAAATATTTTTTTGAGGATCGAATAATGTGAAGAGGATTTATAGGGATTACGTTAATCCAAATTTTATTTGAGTGATATACAGGGTATTTCTTCTATGATGATCAATAGAGCATTAGGTGATAGTAATCACCTAAACAAAACAGATCAGAAAATTGTATAGCGGGGGGGGGGGGGGGGGGGACATGTGAATCATTTTAGATTTAAAGGGTAATTAAGAAAAATATCTAGTTTTTTGCAAAACACCCTGGATCTTAAAAACTACAAGGCGTACGGTCATAGTTATAGTGTGATAGGAGAGGCACATGGGCCTGGTTGAGCAGTCGTTGGAAAGGCCATGAAGTTCTCCATACAATAAGCTCTTAACAGTGACCGTGCGCTTTGTAATTTATAAGATACAGGGTGTTTTGTGAAAAACTAGATTTTTTCTTAATCACCCTGTAATTCCTTCGAAATGGTTGATATGTCCCGTCCCCTACAATTTTTTGTTTTCTATTAACCACCATAGAGGACATACCCTGTAAAAAAAGAGCGAAATTAGTTAATGAAAGTTATTTGTATAATGAATTCGAGAGAAATATCGGAAGTGTAGAATTGTAGTCTCGTTTTTTATATGACTTTAGTATACTTTGCTTTACTCCCCCAAGGAAAATTGGTTTTATAAACTTTTTTAAATGTAGCAAGTAAAAATTGGTCTAAGACCAATGACTGCCGATATGTAATTTCGTTATGATTACTATCAACGCAAGTTTGATTTTTGAAGTATTTTTATATTTCTAGAACGGTTCGTCAGACAGTAAAAATGATTATAACCAATTTCATAGGATTTCATATTCCGAAGAACTTTTCAGTACAATAAAAACTGATCGTTTTCACAGTATTCGTAAAAAACCTAAATATTTATATGGCAGTCCAGTTTTGGAACTGTATTTACTATTTTTATGAAAACGCCGTGTAAAAAATTTCACCTCTCTACGTTGACACGTTCTCAGGAAGTATGCAAATATGTAATGGAAGACGAAATTTTTATATGACAACCCTACGAAGGAGTTACCCGATTTGTTCCACTTTCGAACTTAATTATACTTTTTTTTTTTAAAAAAGCCCGTGTGCAAAATTTCGGCTCTTTAAAAATACGCGCTCTCCAGTTATCGTGTGGATGGGACAGACCCTACCATCATTATTTCTAGGTTTTACAAACAGGCGAACTTAGTATAACGTATGATTTCAACTAGGGTATAATGATATCGGGTGTTTCAAGACGAGGATTCATTTTGCGCAATTTTTATATGTCAAAGTTGCAGCAGTCATTCTTTGACATTTGAGTAATAAAAACTATACAGTTGACGAAAATGAAACGCATTGATATTGTAAAAATTCACCACAAAACTATTGAAAATTTCGCGGGTACAGTACTACATTCGGTCCAAATTAAGCGGCTTCTCGTCCAGTAATTATGAGCCAAGTTGAAAAATTTGCAGGTCTTCGTCAAGTTTCGGATGTAAAGAGCTCAATCCGTGCTTGACCAGCCAAATCAATCTAAAATATTTTTCATATAGCTAATAGTGTTACGGAAGACCCGCGTATTTCCGTTCGAAGACGTTCGCAGCAATTAGACGTATCAGCAGCCAGCCTGACTGAACCTTATTTTTCAAAAGATCTTTGTTTTAAGGCGTACAAAATTCAGCTGATAAAAGAATTGAAACTAGCGGACAAGGATAATACCGTGTGTTCATTGATTGGGTGCTGGAATTGAAAGATGGTCAACCCAATTTTTTTTTAAGACCATCATTTTGATTGACGGGGGTAATTTTTACTTCTTTGGCAATGTAAACAAGCAAAACTGTCACATCTGGAGTTCTGAAAACACAAGAGAAATAGTCGTACAACCTTCTTCATTAATAACGACTGATAGCTTCGTGAAGTTTTTGGGCTGGCTGTGTCAATGGAACATATTTTCTTCGAAAATGAAGCTGGTGCGATCGTTACTGTGAATGGTGAATGGTTTACGCTATCGTGAGATCCTAACTGAGGTGTTTTTTTTTTACTGAAGTAGATGCTATGAATGTGGACGAGCATTGTTTTTGACAGGACCCCGCTACACGCCACACATGTGGTGAAACAATCAGGTTATTGCTCGGAAAGTTCCCAGATCGCATGTCGAACTAATATGTGAGAAGACAATCCAAATAACACATGTGTGTACAGAAAAATCATACCGTCTGGATGAATAATACATATAGACGATGCAGCAGATTTGTGCTCACTTGTGAATTGTGCGCCAAATGGTTATACAAATTCGTGTGCGCCGGTACGATTAAGTTAGCTTAAAAGGTGAACTTATCACACATCGATGGGACATCGTATACCAGGAATAACAATATTTTTCAGTTTAGAAATTAGCAAGATGGGGAAATAAGATTTTCTCTTCGGTTTTTCTTTTTTAACAATAAATTGGAGCTTGATATATGTTGAAGTTTCCGCATGCCGTAATTCACATGTAAATATTTCGTTTGTATGAACTGACAAACGCATCACCTCAATTTGAACAAACTTTGTTCAAGTGTACGCATTGCCACAATATGCATAGAATCGTCTAGTCTAGATGGATGATGCGTCTAACGAAAATTGCAGACATACGATTTATTTACCGTCTAGAGCCGGCTTTACAGCATATACGCAAAATTTTTGAGTTTTGCGAGCTGTATTAGCGCAATTGCCAAAATTTTTTGTTTTTGTGTTGGCACACTTGTCTTAGACGTATCTTGATTTCAGTCGCTTTATATTGATGCTTACTTTATTTTTGGCAGTTAAGAATCGAAGAATGGAATTCAGCACAATATTTGAAATGTTGAATATTGCTTTTGGCGGTGGTTGGTGGTACAAACGTTTCCAAGAGGATCATGAAGACGGATTGATTATGAGCGCCCAATTTTGTTGGGTATTTTGGATATGACACGTTTGGTCGCAAAATTTTCCCGAAATTGTTGAATTTCGATAAATAGCAGTGCCGAATGGACATTGGAGTTGCTGAATGAAATCAATGATCAATGATATGACGAAGAAATTAAGGAGCAATTGTTTTAATGGATGACGTTTTGTCAAAATTGAGGCGATAAAGGAGGACACTTAAGGAGCTAAACGCCATACCAAAAATTCCGTCCAGAAGTGCTTCGAAGATTTGAAGTGCTGGTACAAGTGTATTATATCTGATGGGGACTACTTTGAAGGGGACAAAATTAATATTGATGTTTTATACAAAAACGTCCTCTCCCCTCCATCTACCAAAAGTTAATAAATGCATATTCTTTTCAAATGCATAAAAATGACGGTTAGAGCTTTCCGCAAAGTACCAAGTAATTGAATGGTAGATTTTGCCAGGATGTGTTGATAAAAAAAAAAGATTATTTGAAAACCGTAAGTTTAGTTAAATGAATTTTCGAAAATTGAAATTCCTTTATATATGTACATAGGATTATAGAGAATATAGTGAATTCGAAATTTCCATTTCCTTTGTATAAAGATGTTTTTAGGATATTCTATAAATTAAATTTTAGATATAAACATTAAAAAAAAAATTCTAAATTGTGAATAAGGAAAATATTAAATTTTGTTGAGGAATTTTCGAAATTCGACATATGCATATGTCAAATGGGCTTTAAAAATTATTCCTGCCTACAAAACGTTTCTTATTAATCAAATGAAAAATGTAAAATTTATATATGGATTTGGCGGTATGGGTCAATTCTTCGTACCCGAGCTATTAGTGGAGTCGAGTGTCCTCAACAGAAAAAAATTGGCACTTCTGTCCAAGGTACACAACTGTCCTCCTGTGGATCAGCTACGTTGTCTCGAAGAAGCACTTCTCCGCGACAGCAGAAGTATCTGCTTATCGCTGAGGAATTGGAGGCTTGAGGAACTGAGGCACAGCTTCGATGTATCTCATCACCCTGGTATTAGGCGATCAAACGTACGATGAATAATCAAATTAAACGATCAGCAACTGTATCTGAAAAGGATAAAATCTCCTAGTCTACATGATGTGAGAATGGGGTTGTGCACAAGTTCAGTACGTCGAATAAGTTGGGCTTTCAAGTCCAGATTGTCCCGAACCTATGTACTCTTGAGGGCTGTGAACCAGTTCAGTACGCCAAATAAGTTGGGTTTCCAAATCCAGACTGTCCCTATGACAACCTGGATGAGAGCACAGATCCCGTCGAACCTGAATAGTTGCAACATGAATGTGGGTTGGGGGGGCTGGAAGATTAGCCAAGCCGACCCCCAGAAGTCGGACTGTCATAAGCATGAGTAGCTGCAATAGCAGCCCTTTCTATGGTAGATCCCTGTTAAGATCTGGAGACAACCAAATACAGGATATCTGAAAATAAGATTATATATTTTGGGCAAGAAAAGCATCAATTGTTCGGTTTTTTCTTTAATCAATAGAGAAAACTCCGTCCAGTTTAGAAATTGGACTTTTGCGCAAATCGATGTTTTAAACAAAGAATATTTCCGACTGTCTGACTGATTGGTTTACACGATCATAATTAATTTTTCGTTTTCGCTTCAAACATTCAAATCATGGCGTACTTAAATAACCTTTTCCAATTCTCCAAATGACTTTCGAATTGGATTTACGAACGCCCTACAGATTCGGCATAACTGCCCAAGGTCGTATACGACATGCAGATGGCTCTGTCAAGCCACCACAGGGAAATGTGCGAAAGATAGATTTTCTAAACCCCTTCACATCCGCTCAGAGGAAAAATTTGAGACGTGATATTTTTTTTTATAAAAGCAGAAAATCAATTACATTAAAAAAAGTGTATGTGTTAACGAAATTTCTGGAAACCGTTCAACTTTGGATAGTTGTAATTGACACAATTTTCGAATTTCCATACCGATATTTACTGCCTATGGAATAATCACTTTCGATTTTTTTATGTATATAAGTATAATGTAAAGTAAGTCATATTTGGCTTCCGTACTCCTAAATGTTTAATTATTATCAAGATAGGTAAATAGTAAGAAATATCTTCGGAATTAAACTGTTTCCCCTTTACGAAATACGCTACACATATATCTCTCATCACTCACAGTTTCTTAATCTAAACAGCACAAGTATCACTTCTCGGTGATAGAAATCTACTTACCTTCCGGCCAATTTTCAAATACCGTTTGTGCGATATCTCCTGCTGAGTCCGATGGACTGAATAGGAATTCTTTTGTTTTACCACTAACGAGAATTAAACGAAGATTTATCTGAAACGAGAGAGAATTTAAGAAATTTTAGTTATTTCATCTTACCACACAGTATAAACGTGGAAAAAGTGAAGTAAATTTATTTTATTTTTTATTTTTTTCATAAAGAAAGGAGATCTTAATCAACGATCACCAGAGATCACGCATTCATGCATTCTTTTTATTTATTTTTTCTCTCGATTTAAATTACTTTTTCCGTTTTCGTACATAGTCCAACCACAAGAGTTAGTTGGTTGCAATGCAACATTACTTAACAACTACACACGTCCGATGGACCGTAGAATGTAGATGGTGCGAAATGTTCAGAAAAGAGGAAATGCTCCGGAGACTTTTACTATTATAAACCGCACGAAGCTTGATGAATTTCCATGGTTTTTTTTTTCTCTCTCTCTAAATTTAAAATAATCAACGATGATTAGTCACTTTCGATTTTTACATTTTACATAAATTTATTTATGCAGTACCTTTGTATGTGAGCAGCTAAGTTAAAATATTCAACACAACTGATTTGGAGCTAGATAAAAAAGTTAAACACGTTTAATGAGTAAACAATAAGTGGATTTACAGCCACAGAAAAAAAAATACTAAAATAAACTTTGTGATAAGTAAAGAAAATGAATTTAGATAATGACGATAACGCAATGAGCTTCAAGGCAAAACAAAAAATATGTATTTTAAGAATTAATTTTAAGCCTCTTTATTTGTAAAAGTTCCTTAACAACCATAAAGCAGATGCGTATAATGGGAAAACAAAATGTTCCAATCACCCTTTGTAGGTACGCGATAAATTTTTGTTATAATACCTAGCTCTTGCCCGCAACTTCACCTTCGAGATTATATAAACTGCAACTCGTCTAAACAGTAGCTATAAATGTCAATGACTTAGGATTTTGTAATCTAAGGCCAATGTTTATGTTTTAATTAGTAGGATTTTATTAACTTGAAGGAAAGTATAAGCTCCGTTGATTTAAGCGAAAAATGATTAAAAAAAAAAATTGTAGTAAATATTAGAAAGGCTTTATCACAGAAAGAAAAAAAATCGATATCCACAATAAAAATAACACTAAATTTTCCATTTTGCGGGGTAAAGGTAAGATATACGGTGAGACACTTTTGGTCTCCGGTCTCCTGTATACAGAGGCTAAGTTCTCCAAATTGTTTACACGGCAAGAGACCTTTGTTCTGAAAACCATAAGAAAAAAATCTCTTGAGACACGCCTCCGAAGTGTATACACAAAATTTGAAGTTTGGTCTCTTGAGACCTCCAGAGATCTTTGCTAATTGTCAAGCAAGAGATTGTTAGAAAGAATTATCTCAAAAGTTGTTAATATTTTTATGTTATGTGAAAAGTGAAAAAGCTTATACAAATTTTCCGGGATAAAGGATAACACATCAAATTTTTGTGATTTTTTTTTTACAAGAATAATTAGAACTCTGTTGAGGAAAAAAATTTTCTGCCCTAAATCCATTATATTAATTATTAATTTTTTTATTGATTTCTTTGTAACAATTTTTCAAACTCACTCAATTTTTAATAACTCTCTATCAACTTACAGACCCCTGACTCAGAAACTTTGTGTCTGAGCGTCTGAGAGTGCCGTTCGTGATGAATGAAAGGGTTTTACGGTAGTAAACATGGATGGATTTACGTGAGGTTATATGATTTAGAATGGGTGTATGGGGAGTTACCGATGGGGTAAAATTTTCTTACGCGTTGGGGAGTTTTGGGGTGGGGGTGGTAGCAATTTGGGTCGTGTGTGATATGAGTCGAGTATCGAGATTTGAGATTCGAAATTTTAGAGTCGAAGTTCGAGAGTCGAGATTCGAGAGTCGAGATTCGAAAGTCGATATTCGAAAGAGTGTATAGAATTTATGACTAAAAAGTAGAAAATAAAATATATTAAAAAACCTTTTAAAATAAATAACTTTTGTAAATAAAATACACTAAAAAGTAAAAAATATTTTTTTTTCTCAGTGATATACACAAGAAAAGTTTAATTGCAAAATAAGAAATGCTACAACTCAGATTAAATCTTAAAAGTTTGGGCATGAGTTGCAGTTAGACAATTGCGATTATGTTATGGATGCCCAAACTTTTAAGATTTAATCTAAGTTGTGGCATTTCTTATTTTTCAATTAAACTTTTCTTATGTATATCACTTTATTTTTATTTACAAAAGTTATTTATGGTCAAAGTTTTTTTTTTTTAACATATTTTATATTCCTTTTCTTTTTCGAGTAGATCTACGCTTAAGTGACCAGAACACACAAATAGTCTCCGGAGATCTGGGAATGAAAAATGAGGAGCTTCGGAGACCGAACCTGAAGGCCTGCTTGTTTTGAAATACACGTCGAGAGATCGTAGACCAAAAAAGTCTCTAGAGATTTGATCTCTGTAGAGATTTTTTGCGTCTCCAAAGTGTATACATGGGTCTCTGGGTCTTCTGATACCAAAAAAAGTGGTCTCTGGAGGCCAAAGTCTCTCGCCGTGTTGGTTCACCTAACAGAGGTAAAATGAAAATAAAAAATATAACAAAACTTTTTAAAACCAACTGCTTCAAAATCAGCATTCTTTGGAATGGTGACTGAAACTTTTTTCTAATAAACCGGTTATGGGTAAGCGCTCTCAGCGCGTTTCTTTGGACGGTCATATATTATGGGCTTCACATATTATGTAAAACTTTAAACGCGGTTTTCTCGAAACGATGTTTTTCAAATCTGCGTGTCAAATTATACTCATCGAACTTTCATCGGATTGACTTGAAAATTTGCATAATTCTTCTCCATAGTTTAATTTAAGCCTGTACCTACATAGGATTTTTTCGGTAGAGTTGCTATTTTATTTTTGATGCACTTAACTTTTTTTTTACCCCGAAAAATTCACTATTTTTTTAATGATCGCAATGTTTTAAAAAATCAAAATTTCTAAAAAGCCCTACGTATAGACATAAAATATATTGCCCTTAATAAGATGACATTCTTATTTTTGTTCTAGGAGCCATCTACAAGGATATTTTTGACACTTAGACCGAGGGGGCTCTTCAAAAGACTCATAATTTGGAGCCACTTACAAGAGACTATTTTTAAGTTTTTCAATACTAAAATTTTTATTTTCCAAGATGAATGATATCGTAATAAATTCATTAAACCGATTTTGTTTCTGCCCATTATTTTTGTGGGAAAAAAAAAAAAAAAAAAAGTTAATTAAAAACTCTTAAAAAATAGCAGCCAAAGGTGGTATCTTGCCTTAATGCGGATTTTGAAGCACTTTTTTTAATTTTTTTTAGTCTTAAATTATTCTCAGAAAAAAAATTGAATTATATCATTAAGAAATTTTCAGTTGCCTTTAAATCAAGAAAAATTTAATAAATTATTCTCCAAAGCTTTCATTTTCATACATTTAATATTTAAAAAAAAATGTCCGTGCAACGAGAGGCTCGATTCCAACAAAATATATTTTGCATTACTTTATTATTTTAAATGCATGACCAGTGTGGCTCGACCTTGAAATTAAGAGTATCATGTTCTACCGACTGAGCTAACCGGTCACGCATGCAAACTTTGAGGGAAAACTGCATTCTTTTGAGCTCAATCAACGGTATTTGTGGTATTTATTTTAATTTTGAACTTCAAAAATCTATAAAGTACCTATGTAAGTGTTGATTATAGATTTATTTTTGCAACGTTACAGATAATAAGCACATTATATTTCTTTTTTCACACAAACTCAAACACTCTCTTTCTTTATTTGATTTATTTGTTCAACGTTTCAACTGAATAGGCGTATTCGTAATTGTTTTTCTATACACAATTTTCAGGTCCTTAGGAGTTGCACTTCGAAAGTCAAAATACGTATTTATTCATTCTTTCAGTAGATTATTTATGCTACGTCTCAAACTCATACGCGTGTTATTTATATTTTTTACATATATACAAGTTTTCACTCCCTTAGGGATTGAATTTCGAAAAATCCCTTCTTTGAGAGTCTCTACGTTATAAAACAAATGTGTATTCCAATTTCATGTTTCTAGCTTTGGTAATTCCGGTTTGGCGATAATCGTCAGTCAGGTTAAGCCTCTTTATCTAAATAACTTGGAACTTACTAAAATAAAATATTAACACGTAAAATAAAGGACAATGGGAAAAAATGTATGGAACCTGGTACCAATCTCCAACATGAATAATTTGTATATCACTAGAAAGGTATTTTTATGTAGAACAATAATTACTGTGGCTCATATCTCCATTTGTTGTCGGATCACAGATATTTTGTCTCGAGTAGTATCGACTTTTTTTTATAAGTCTGTTGATACCAATGAATTAGCTCAGTTTTTTTAAGGGATATTATTCAACCAGATGACCAACACACCTCGCCTGACTTAGCGTACGACAGCGCTGGGGGATATACAACTTGTATTCACCAAAAATTTGGGTCTTGATGACCTACGGTATTCGATGGTGGATTTGCTTATGGCGAAATTGCTAAAGATCCTGGGTGAGTTCGAAACTATCGTATACTTGGGAACGTAAAGTTCTTGATCTTCATCAGGTTCTTGCACTTCTGGTATGGCAGGTGGTCTAATGCCAATTTCAATTCTCTGCCAATATCGGTGGTACACACTTCACGTGTTATCGAATATGATGTTGACAGGTTACGGCTGTAGATTAGTAATAATAATAAGGGATCGGAATGCGTTTGCAAAAATATGACGTCACAATCAAAATAGAATGTGCTAAGAAGTGTGTTTGACTGTAGTTTAATTAAGTAAGTACTAACCTCCAAAACTGGGCGTATTCTTCGAAGAAGAAGATTGTCAGTCAAAATATGTTCCTAATATTTTTCCTGATAGAGGTCTCACCGACGCAAAGCACAGTTGCGGAAACCTTCCATTGCGATAATCCGATCGATAAGCCGTTCAATATTCAGCACGGGATCAATGTTATAAATCGGTTAACAATGTCCGAAAGTTTCAAAGTCAAAATAGTCGTCGAAAGTAGGTAATGTAACAAAAAGTGTAACATAATCTCACGCACAATGCATTTAAATACTTATACCTGCGCGTACGCCGACTCCTGATAAGATGGAAGAGGGAAGAGCTCTGCGCGGTCGACCAGACGAAGCAAGTGAGTGCTTCCTATGTCTAATTAAAGACTGGACCACAATAGACGTAAAGAACTTTACGAATTTGACAGAGACAGCTTTGCTTACGGATGATTGATATTTTTTCCCTAAACGGACGTTACATTTCGTAAGGGTTATTATCTTGACATTTAATGCTTTCAATTATGGAATGGAAAAATGGAAGTTGATTATTTAATTGAAGATTTGTGCCGTTTATGGACATTATATAAAAATATAAGAATCTAAAGAATAATATGAAGAAAAATCGGGAGTACTTCCAGGAGCAATATCCCGCTTTCGTTCCTTTCCAAACTTTTCCTTTAGAAGGGACCACCTCTTTTCACATTTTTCTTCTACAATAAAATAAAATAATAAGAGTGTTACCGATTTCATTAATATCATTGGATAAACAAATGAATTCTTACGGAATGAGCGACTCTTACCCCACTTTATTTACAGCAATTTGACATGTGAACTTAACGAAATTTCCTTACCGATTTCTTAAAGTTATTTTGGGTACGTCTGTTTAATTTAAAAGGCGCGATCGCCCTTCTTAAGTAACTTTACTTAGTGGTCTAACCTTAAAATGGACTGGTGAAATACGGATAAGTAAAAACCATCATTTGAGTTTGCGAATTCAGTTATTCTCACATCAGTATAACTACGAATGAACAGAGAATTGGAACAAGGCACCGTAAAGGCTTTTATTGTCATATAAAAAATTATTGGTATTGGGGGGTGGATACCAATTTATCCATCATCCTTTATTGGAGCTTTGAAATAATAATTCTTAACTAGAAACATAAGAAATGAGTAATTTAAAGCTAAATTTAGAATATTGTTAAAAACAATTTTGTGATATATAAAATAGACAATTATTTTGATGAGTGCGGGTGAAGCAATCTATAGATGTGTCCAGTGAACTATTGCTCGGAATACTACAACCAATTTTTTATAAGTGTAATTTCAATAAAGTTTAAACGGTTTCAATTACGGAAAGGAAGTGTATCAAATTAGAAGTGAAAAATGTTATTTCTTGGATAATGATGTAGTGCGAAAATAGGGGAAAGGAGAAATAAAGTTTGTTATAAATACCAGAAATACAAAATCAGAAAAATTAAAACCCTGAAAGCAACTTGAAAGAAGAGACAATTCTGGACTCCTTGGTCAGAAATATGAAACAAATGTGTTTTATTTTATATGAAAATATCTGCTCACATTAATAGTAAGAGGTAGTGATGTACTGATTTTTACTGACATCAGTCGATATTTTATTTTCAAACTAATTTAGTCGGGTTAGTTTAAAATATTAAAAATTAAGAGGAGTCAGTACCAAGATTTACAAGTTTCATACATTTTTCAATGTGAATTTCTAGCAAACTATTTGTAGCAGAATAATGATTTATATCTTAAATTAAAGGTAACGAAGAGGTCTAGTAAATAATGTCGAGAAAAATACACAAAAATGCATTGGAATGGAGATATTAGCTCGGAAACTTGTAAGAAATGGTAAAAATTGATGTTCTTCAAATCAAATTCCTCTTAGTAGGTATTCTCATTTATTTAGATTGTGACTATTTTAGAAAGATAAAGCCTAAATCTAGCAACTAAAGTCGAGTTTTTTCATTTTTAGTGGCCCTTTTTTTAATTATTTTTAATTATTTGACTCTAATAGTACTTGTTTTTTCTCTCGATGTTTCACCGACGAGAAATTGCAATATTTCGTTGAAAGTTGTAGAAATAAAAAACAAAATATTATATTTAATATTTATGTGCAAAATAAAATTTAGGAGAGTTAAATCTCTTTAAAAATTTTCAATTTCTTTGAACTGCAAATTTTCATTTTCGTCTTAAATTGTCGCATGTTGGGTTTCTGTCTTTTACGCTAGATGTCTCTAATGTTACTTTTGGTCTAGGTCTAGGCTAATTTTATATGTAATTTCATACTTCCAGGACACAAACCTACGTATAGTAAGTTTTATTGCCTACAGGCTCGCTGGTATCTAAATTGAAATTTTTGCTGAGTACTGACTCCTCTTAATGAACGATTTTTTTTTTTTTTTTCAAAATTAGTGCAAAATGTTGAAAAACGAAGATGCCTATGCGGGTCAACGTGTGCGGACTACTGCAAAAGGGATAAATATGAAAAAGCTTGGAGAAAAATTTCGCCGTACATTGGAAAAGATGGTTTTCTTGTGGAATTCTTTATTAAATTATAATAC
Organism: Dioctria rufipes; assembly: GCA_963924295.1. Lineage (NCBI taxonomy): Eukaryota > Metazoa > Arthropoda > Insecta > Diptera > Asilidae > Dioctria > Dioctria rufipes. The sequence goes on from OZ002742.1 coordinate 42,604,180, forward strand.
GTACTGAAGAGAATTAGGCTGTCTTTCCAATCAATTTTTGAAGTTCAAATTTGCCATTTACACATTAGCATAGCGTCTTTCCTGTATACACGAAATATAACTCACCTTCCAGGAGGTTTTGGGCTTCCTGGATTATATCACTTATCATGAATGATAGTTGGACTTAATCGTTTATCATGAATGATGGCTCAATTTGATTATTGAACATGATTAATAGTTAGATATTGTCCTTTATCGTTTATCATGAATGATAGTTAAGTTTTACTTCAGATGTAAATGCCATAAAAAAATCCCGACTATAATAATAAGTGTATATTAATATATAACCCACCATATACACAATATCTCCGTTTATTTTGCTTTTTTCTACCAATTTTTAATAATAAAAGCACCTAAAGCTCTTCGTCCTCGATGAATTCAATTTTAAGTTTTTGCGATTTTGACATAAAAGTCAGATCACTTTAAGTGTAGCATTACCTATTGATGTGATGTCCTCGCAATATATCAGCTACTGATTATTCTAAAACTTCACCATTACCACATCAGAACATCGATAGTCTGGTGTGGCACCTTGCTTAGAGTCCGCGCAGTAAATTTTTGCTGCGAGTTATAACAAAAAAAAAAATATTTTGCGAATATGACAGAAAATATATGAAAATATGAAATTACATATAAATTCGGAATTTATGCTGAGGGATATTTGCATTATATTTTTTAGTTATATTTCACAAGCAAAGTTTAATGGGGGTCTCACAGTCTATTTTCAGTACAATACTAAATTTTGAGATAAATATTTAAAAACATCATATATCATGTATATTTTTCTCGTTCTGACAGAACGTCTCTATAAGGATTTTTTTTATGTATAATGTACATACACTATTGTGCACAGAAGTCTGTTCAGATGAGTTACAGGAGAATTATAAAATTGCACAATTTGACCAAAAATGAAAACATTATACATTTTCAGCACATACATATATGTACATATATAGGTAAGGGCAAGTACTGTACCTGTAGACGCGTTTACCTGTGGACACCCTAAATATTTCATAAATTATTTATTGTAAAATTCAATACTAAGCGCACATGTAAAGTATTTTGTACTTATAGCAACACTGGCTAGCCGCCAATTTTTTCATTGTCAAATTGATGTCAAAGTGAGGTTGTGAATAATATTGGACATAAAATACATTTTTTTTATAATTTTAATATAATTTTTTCTTATTATGGTAATTGATTTTAGTATCGATTTCACTTATGTTAAAATTTGCATTAATTAATAACTTATTTCAAATACTTGTAACTATTTCATTCAAAAAATAAAAGAGTTTTAACTTTTTTAAGGAGTAACGCCTCTGTAACTTTTTTGAAAAATCGATTTTGTTTTTATTGGCTTAAAAAAATGTTTAAATCCTTTAGAATATGAAAAAAAAAGGTCCTGTGCCAGAAAAACTTTTTTTTTTTCTTTGAAAATGGAGGTCGCCACCAAGCGCGTCAAACTTGCTCCGAACGACTACCTGAAGCCTGAAACAGCCAGCTTTATCGTCAGCTTTCTTCTAAAGCTGACTGAAAAAGCCGAATTGAACACAACTGACCTTTTTGACATTTGCAAATTTAACTTGTTTATCGGAAAACTTTTATTTTTTACCTTCATTTTTTTTATTTTTTCCAATAAAAAACTATTCCCAAAACTTTAAACGCGTTTTTCTCGAAACACGGTTTATCAAAATGGCACGCAGCATAACTCGAACAATTTTCATATTTTCGACTTGAAATTTTGACCAGATGTGAACATTAACATTATCTACAGAATTCCGTACGGGATTTTCAATAACTTTATTTGTTGATTTTTTATTAACAAAAAACCTGCCGTTTTTTTCGTCAAAAATCAAACTTTTTTTTTCAAACGCGCGCCAAATCTACAAAAATTAATATTTTTAAAAATCCGTACGTAGCCACTAGATTAATGTTTTTTTTCTTTTGGTCTAGATTCAAATGTGCACCAGTGGTGCTGCGTGCCGCAGAGCCCTGCAAGCAAAACATGTCCCGGGAAGATGGCTGTGGAGCCGCCATTTTGTTTTTCTTTTCGCTGTCAAAAAATTTATCAATAAAGTTCAATGTATGCTCGATAATACCCTGAAAAGGTTTTTTTCAAACACCTTTAATTTAGCGAGAAAAAAATTCGTGAAAAACCCTTTTTTTTTAGCCGTTACAGTGGCGTTACCCCTTAATTTATGTTGTCTGTATTTCTACATATGGACGAAGAAATGTTTGTACCTGTGGACTGCCAACAGGTACAATCATTGTTTAAACCAAAATATGTTCAGTTGCCCTTACTCAAGCCATCGCTAATGTTAAAATCAGCACTTCAATAAGTCAAGCTGCTCAAAAATATAAAGTACCAGAAGTCAACTATTTTTAAGTACGCAATGTCGATCTCAATAATAAAACAGTAAGGATTTTAACAAATGATGTTAAACAAAGTATTTCAGCAAGACGAAGAGATTCTACTATATGAGTACTTAGAAAAATCAGCATATTTGCATATGGGCTATATACAATTTCGGGAGCTTGCCTATAAATTTGCTTCATTCAAAGGAAAAGAAAGTTCCAAAAATGTGGGAAGAATTCCATATAGCGGGCTTAAGGTGGTTAAAGGTATATTGTCAACAACATCCGAAATTTTTATTGCGTAAGCCTGAGGTAACTGCTTTGGCTCGAGCCACTACCTTTAATAAAACGAATGTTTCGAAGTTTTTTTTTTATAATCTGTTTCTCAGTCTCACAAAGAGAATTATATAGATTCCGATGATGAAAACTCTTTTGTTTGCCAAAGATCGTTTATTACAGCCAATGATTCTGATGAAGATGTTATAAGTTCGATTGATGGAGTTTATAAAGCTGTTTGTGATACTGAAGTGAAACGTTGTTAAATAAACGCTAGGGGCACGCATAATAATTAATTAATTGTGTAAATAAGTGCTAGTTTATCTCATACCTATATTTTATAGCATTTTTTGCTATTGTTTTCTTTTTTATCCTGGAATTTTAAGGAATTTAAATTTATATTTTTTAGTTGCCAATTCTGACTTTCTGACGTGATGTAAAGGGTTTTCCAATAAGAGGTGTTAATTAGCCCGCTATTTCGGTAGATGTCACTTTTGGAGCTGTCATTTTTTGACATTTGACAAGTAGAAACTACGCCATTAATAAAAATGGAACGATACACGATTCAACAACGCATTGAAATTATTAAAATTCACTATAAAAATGGTGAAAATGTGGCAGAGACGGTTCGTAAAACTCGAACATTTTTGGGTCGTCGTGAAGCACCTTGTCGGATCGCAATACAGAAATTGGTAGAAAAATTCGAGCTGCGGGACAAGTTCGTGATGTGAAGAATAAAACCCGTGCACGTCGCTCAAGAACAGAGAATATTGCTGCTGTAGCCGAAAGTGTTGAAAAAAACCCAGGTTTGTCCATTCCTCGTCGTTCTTTGGAATTAGGCATTCCACAAACGTCATTACACCGTATTTTGCATAAAGATTTGGGTCTTAAGGCTTATAAAGTTCAGTTAACAAAAGAAGTCAAGCCGGCCGATCATCAACAACGTCGAGTCTTTGCTGATTGGGTCCTTGAAATGCATGAAAATGATCCGGAATTCCATCGAAAACTCATCTTGAGTGATGAGGCCCATTTCCACCTCGATGGCTTCGTCAACAAGCAAAATTGTCGCATCTGGGGCTCGGAAAACCCAAGAGTTGAAAAGCCTCTCTATCCTCAACGTGTGACTGTTTGGTGCGGTTTATGGTCCCGCGGGGTCATTGGACCTTACTTTTTCGAAAATGAGGCTGGAGCAACAGTTACGGTGAATGGATTGCGCTATCGACAGATGATTAATGATTTTTTATGGCCGGAATTGGATGGTATTGATCTGGACAACGTTTACTTTCAACAAGACGGCGCTACGTGCCGCAACGAAACCATTGATCTTTTACGGGAAAAGTTTCCGGACCGTGTTATCTCTCGAAGAGGTGATCACAATTGGCCACCGAGATCTTGTGACTTAACACCTTGAGACTTCTTCCTTTGGGGCCACGTGAAAGAGAAGGTCTACGCCAACAGCCCAGCATCGATTCAAGACCTCCAAGGTGGAATTCGTGAGGCTATCAAGGACATATGGCAGCCACTTTGCGATTTGGTTATGGAAAATTTCATGAAAAGGATATGGTCCTGTAGGCGTGGTCGTGGTGGTCATTTGGCTGATGTTATTTTCCATTATTAACGGCATACCTTCCTCTTTATAATGAAATAAAGATCCGATTATTTATATCAAAAAATGGCATTTTTCTTTGAATATCAAAATAACACCTCTTATTGGAAAACCCTGTATCTAACAATTTAAGAATTATCTGAATTACATTCGTCTTCTTTTGTTGTTTTGTTAATGTTGTTACTCTAATAATTAAGTAACTATTGTCGATATATGTACCCACAGTTTATGGACGTGGCCTAGTCTTTTAATAAAGCTTTTTATATTGGGCTATTATTACATAATAGATAATTTGAGACATTTCCGGTGCTCTACTTGATTCTAAGGGTTTGTTGTTTTAGTATGATGGCCATAGGTACAAAGCTGTCCTTAGATACATTGATGTTGTCCATAGGTATGTACATTAACGGTTGTACCTATGAACAGAATAGAGGTTTTTATAAAAAATGTTACAAAATTATAATTATTTAGCTGAGGTAAGTCTCGAATGTTTTTTATAAAACCTAGACTTGTGCAAAGGACATGTAAAATCTAAGTAATCAAAATTAACATAAAAATATTTTTTATAAATTGTTTTATTCAGCAATCCGGTAACTGGCCACAGGTACAACACTTGCCCCTACCTGTTCCAACATTTTTTTCGTAAATTCTTTATTTAACTATATAAAAGCTGTTTTCCTTTGGTCCCTTCAGTGCTTTGAAGTATACGAGAGACTGCGAATTGAATTGAATTGTATAGGGTGCATGAAAATAGAAAAAGTTTTGAAAGAATAGAGAAAATCATCAAGATACCATATGACTGTATTTAAAATTATCAAGTTCCATTTTGAAATTTGCCAGGATTCAAGTCATGGCAATTTGATTATTTTACTTTCAAAAGATTTTCTACTTCCGTGCACCCTAAAAATCAATTCAATTCGGAATCTTCTGTGCTGCAGGATACTGAACGGAACCAAAAGAACATCCTTACTCTATATAATCTTCTCCATATGCGTATTTACAGAGTTGACTAAATTCTTTAATAATAATTGGCAACATTCTCCCAAATATATTAACATTAACAATAGATCATAGATTTTTGATGAGGTTTATTTCATGGATCTAAGCAAGCTAATCTTCCAGGACGTCCATATTTTTTCTTCAAGGTAAGTAAAAAATAGTTTGACTCTTTGTAACAATGAACGTCAATTTGCATAAAGAGGGCTCTGTATCATCGTCGAGTATTCATAAAATCAGTAGTAGTCCAGATTAAAGAATTCGTAAATATTCTGCTGACAGAGTTCTCACAGAAATTTCAGAAATATAGAGCTGAACAGATTTTTATGTACAGAGTAGTATACATGCGTGCTGTCACATTTAATGGAAAATATTGGTAGGTCATTTTCTAGAAAAAATATCGATAATTCTGTCCAGAAAGTCGTACGGGTCTGTAAAAAAGGGCCGATCTGTCTCTTTTGTAAGGATTTTCTTCTTGATATGGATGTAAAATTTGAAAATTGATGATAACATCTCTTCTAAGGCCAGGTTCATTTGTAAAGAGCACAGACTAACAAAAATGGAGCGTTGTTGGGGCAACAACAAAATACAAAAAGCTTGCCGTGGTGCGAATTTATTCACAATTCAAAGTCTAATACTCTTACAGTTCGTGGTTTGTCGCTATTTCAAACAAGCGGCTTAAAAGATCTTGTTACCACTAGCATTTTTTTTTTGTTATTAAGCCAAGCTCGAGAGATACTTGAAAGATATATATATATATAATTTTTTTAAAATATTAGCGTATAAAATATTTCAGCTCTCGACCTTAGTGCTTAATTACTGTGTACAAAATTTTTGCTCTCTAGGTCAACGCGTTCTCAAGTTACCGTGCGAACAGACAAACCGACGGACATGGAAAAATCGAAATGTATCATGATTCTATGCTAAGCTTCACGGATTGAAAACAATAAAACTTTAATGGAAAAGACGGAGATATTGATTTTAAGTCTGAAAGCCAAGGTGCTAAGCACCCAAATAGGTCATGAATCGATGTCTCGATATAAAGGACATTTAGAATTCTATATCACTTCCATCCTTGCTAGACAGAAATGGTTTGAAATGTATCTATGTATGTATGTAGGTAGTATGTATATACTGATGATGTCAGTCATAATATTAGATATGTAGATTGTAGGGGTTAGGAAGGAAGCTACTGTACTATGCATAGCCAAATGTGCTGAAAATACATTAAACCCTGGAAGAAAAAAGTTTTACTTCCAATTTTTAAAGACGTCTTGTAGTAAAACCCATGTGTACAACAATGTGCATCACTGTTTTTATTAAAAAACTGAGTTTATTTTGGTGCTGTTGTGTGTACATACAAATTACCATCGAACATAAAACTAAGGATATGGCATGTATAGGTTAATCAAACAGTCAATCAATCAACTTCCTTTAATATGAAACGGAATATGGAGATGTATGTATATCAACTGATGTAGAAATTTATTTTTCATGCTTGGCAAAACTGCTGTAATTGGTGGACCTAGAATTTTAAGAGAACTCCACCGAGTTACCAAGTAAAATAGTTAGCCTAGACTCAATGAGTCCACTGTGTTATTTATTACACCATCGACGATTTTCGATATAATTTTTAATTATTTTTTTATCGTCGCCACTAGTTAGACTCTTCGACATACATAGTATTTTAGTTGCTTGTCTTTGCCTGTCGCAATGCAACGGTTGCGGGCTTATCCTGGAATTAGTGATATTCAATAATCGAAGTTTTCCATATTCCATTTCCCTAATCCTTGAGAATCACACTGGGGATCTAGCAGTTGTTCATTCTATTAATGCTTGCCCAAGTCATCTATTTCATGACTTTTATCCTTACCTGGTAGCACTACACAACAAATATTAATTTTTTCTATGTAAATGGAGTAATCGAACTTTTTTTTTGTGCAGACATTGTTGAAATAAGTCTAGAATTATAGTTTGATTTTTATCATCACAATAGGATTTCCATTAGAAGAACATAAAATATATTTCTTATACTATGGAAATCATTTTTTTTCCTTCCAACGCTTTTTAAAATTCACAGCAGAAGACAGCCTTCTCAATATCTTGTCACCTGCATGCAAGTTCATTTAGAGCAAAAAAACTAAAATTGGTGTAACAATCAGACCAATTTTTGCGATACCCGTCGGTTAATAAAATGATTATGACCAATAAAAGCGTCTAGGACTGATCGTTTACAATTCACGTACGTAAAAAAAGCCCCAATTTTTGTATGGCAACGTCAAAAAGGGGTTGCCCGATTTGATTTAAGAATTGCTGAATTCTTTACTGCACTTCTCAAATTCTCCGATGTTTTGCAAATGGAAAAGTAAGAAGAAGAACTCACAACTGAGAGAATTGTCTGTTTTTGTTGTATTTTGTACCTAGGAATTTTCAAATTAAAATCCCCAAAGTAAGTAATTAAAATCAATTAATTATAAAAGTTAAAAGCATAGACAATTATGTTTCCGCATATTTATTATGCACAGTAATAACACACCCCCTTCAAAAAAACGATTTATAGGTATTTTTGTATAGAAGGGCAGACAAGTTTTTGCAATTAGGCATTCTCTCCGTTGCTTAAAGGTAATTATGAATTTTCTACCTCTCCTGCCCCGCTCACATTCTGGGAAATCCAAATTACGTGAAATTAGAGTGCGACAAGTGGATAGCGCAAACTATAAAAACCCACAGTTTTCTTCGATGTGGCATAATCCTAAGTTGCAATTTTCGAAAATGGAACGCGGAAAACGTTTAAACATTACCGAAATTCAGTGCATTGGACGAATGCGCGGTGAGGGGTGTTCCATAAACCAAATACCGAAACACTTAGGTTGGAGCCGTAAAGTTGTTCAAAATTATTTGGCTGACCCCAAAAACTACAGCCGGAGGTACAAACCCTGCAAAAAATATGCCCCTTCTGTTAGAGATGAGAGGCCTGTGTTACGAGAAGCGTCGAATTCAGCAACAACAACAAGGAAAATTGCGACGACAGCTAGCATTACGGACGTGCAAAAGAAGCTAAGGACCTGCCAATGCCGTATAGGAGAAGCAGAACATCTTCAGAGGAAAAGGCTGCGGAGAAAACCTCTTCTTCAACAAAGTCACCGTGAAGCTCGACTAGCCTTCGCATAGAGCCATATCGGTTGGAAGAAACGCTGGAGAAAGGTCACCTTTTCTGATGAAAAGAGGTTCTGCCTTGATGGTCCTGATGGCGTCCTAAGAAAAGGCGAATTATTTTCAACACACCGACACGACTACATTTTGCAACAGGACAACGCCGCAATTCACACAGTTCGAAAAATTAAAGAATACTTTGAGCGCAACGGAGTCCATACCCTTGACTGGCCAGCGGTTTCCACTCATCTAAACATAATTGAGAACGCATGGGGGCATCTTTCACGGATAGTGTATCAAAGAGGGTGCCAACATGCCAATGTTGAGCAGCTCAAAGATGCCATAAAGGGTGCGTGGGGAAGGATGCCAAAAAAATATGTTAAAATGTTCTTTAAGTCATTAAGATCAAGAATGTTAGAAGTAATTGAAAAGAAGGGTGACCATACATACACATTATTAAAATAAAATAATATCTAATATTTTCAGTAAATAATTTGTGTTTACTTTTAAAATCCTTTCCTCTGTGCTATCCACTTGTCGCACTCTATTTTCATGTAATTGGGATTTCCCCGAATATGAGCGGGGTAGGAGAGGTAAAAAATTCCTAATTACCTTTAAGCAACGGAGAGAATGCTTACTTGTAAAAACTTGATTGCCCTTCTATACAAAAATACCTCTAAATCGTGTTTTTGAAGGGGGTGGTACTATCCAGTTGTGGCGGGTGTATGCAAGTCTGATTTCTGAAGTGGGTTTTCGCATATATTTCAGACAGTAAAAATGATTATAACCGATTTTATAAGATTTTATGGATTGAAAGCTTTCTATCTGGTCGCCCAATTCGTGAACCTCTGAACCTCACCCTATAAATGCCTTGTTCCCCCACGGCTCTGTTATCTCTCCGTTTCTCTTCCAATATTCTTACCCCTTACTTTCAATCCCATCCATAGCTTTGCTGATGACAGTACCCCTGATTTCGTATACTCCTTTGATACTCTTGGGGACTTCAGAGGTAATGCCGCATGTGTCAAACAAGATTGACAAAATGCTTGAAACACGCTTTCCCCCACCCGATCTTCTAGCTTTTTGGTATGTAGCCCGACTCACTCTCGGCATATGGCTGACTTCCACATAGTCTCTCCATCGACTCTATTATTGGGCTACGGTTCAGTGTCTTGAATCATATTTGCTCACTAGCGTGTCCTGCAATTAGTCGTTTATTAGGAAAAGTGACCATATTATTGGAGAAAACTTTGATTGTTGCCATATATGTTCTTTGGGTTGCTACTCTTGCTTATGGAAAAAGCCTTGCAAATGATTCAAGAGCCCACAAATGCTTCTCCGTTTCTCTGAAATACATATTATTGTGCTGTTGCTGGAAGAGTGGGGCTAGAAACTGTAAGAAATAAGACAACTTGTATCTTAACTTTCGAGTAATTACTTTTAGGAGGAGTATGTTCTATTTCTCTGTGATCATACACATCTATATTATAAGACCCATGATCACATACGCCTCACTCGTTTGGTGGCCAAAAACAAAACAAAAGACAGCTCAAGCTAGTTTGCAAAAACTACAACGGCTTGCATGTCTAGGAGTAACCGGTGCCATGGGTACCTGCACAACTGCGGCCTTAGAGGCTATGTTGGACCTGTTACACTTACATTTGCATGTTAGGGAGCAGGCCATACTTAGTGCAATTAGGCTAGAAAGGGCAAGCCTCCCAAGTACAAATAATTTGGTTGGCCACCTGAATGTCCTCCAGGATTTCATAATAGACCCGATGGCTAACCCAATTTTAGACGTTATGCCGAAACGCCATAGCTTTGAAACACCATTTAAGGTGATCTTGGGGGACCGTCAACAGTGGCACTGATCTGGGTATCAGGACATGTAGGCATTAAGGAAAACGAGATTGCGAACCGCCTTGCAAAGGAAGGAGCCAAATCTCCGTTTATTGGCCCTGAACCTGTCTTTGGACACCAAAAAAGTCAACTCTCAGCTCAGATCAAGAATATTATAAGCTCCATCAAAGACCTTAATTTCGAATGGGCGCCCTAGGGCATTTAGGGGTAATGTCACCAAAGATTTTATAGGTCGCGTTGACAAGATGAGAGGCGGGAATCATGTCTGCATCCGCCGTTATTAATAATAATAATAATAATGTTCTATTTCAGAGGCCTTTGCACATATATGAAAACTCTGAATTCTTACGTTCGTAAATTACTTTTAAAATAAAAGTTCCTTATTTTAACAGCATGACTGCTGTACACTAGTTCTTGTTCGGAGCATATTCAAGTACCACTTGCAACTTTTAATACATTAAGTAGATACGGTCATACGTAGGTGTGTCTAAATTATTAAAAGTATAATGTTACAAGAATGATATCAATCGCCAAAATAGACAACCTCTATTTAATCGCAGAAAAACTAAAAAAACAAAAGGTTTTTAATTTCCAACACATACGAAAAGCAATTGGAAGTTTTAAAATCATATTTCCATTCAAATCATAAAAAGTATAAATTTTCGCAATTCCTTCGAGAGTTATGTATTTTTGTTATTATCGTTCTTCCAATTAACTAGCATATATAAATGGAAGTGCGACTATTCATGAAAGATAATGCAAACAGTTAGCACTTCACACAGACAGGGAGTGGCTAATTAACCATTAATTTTCTCCTATAGAAGGTGGTGTCTTAATATGTACACCTACTTTCGTATATGCGCTTACTTTACTTTGGCTACATAATTTATATAAACAAGCTAAAAATAAGCCAATTAACTTGACAAAAATGTTTTTGCCCTTCTATCTACTTCATTTAATAAAGAAAAAAAAAATTAAATATTTTTAGATTTATATTGTCATAAAAGTCCTTCAATATTTCAAAAGAAGATTAACGAACCGAGGATTTTATGGAATGAAGTGAATGGTGGATGGCACTTCATTGGAATATTTTCCAAAACATTAATTTTCAGTTTTCAATAATTTTTTTAAAGAATATAAAAAGTTTTGTGAGTTCATTTTCATTACGCAATTTTTTAATGGAAAAGCTTTCGCTTTTTCATATCAAAGATGGTAAGCCTCTTACTATTGTGCTTTTGTTTTTAGTTTTTTAGTATCTTTAGTGCAGAGATTTTTTCTTTATTGATATTGAATAAAAAAATGCTGAAGTTTTTAAGCGGATTTGTTCTGGAAATAAAACTATAAAATGTTGTTGAAAGGAATTGGATAATGAAGGAGATTTCTCGTCTAACAGACTGAAATTTATTGAAAATAATTTCAATAAATTTACAAAATGTATTTTAAGTGCAAAAAAATTATTGAACTTTTCGACCCAGCGATCAGAGAGGTAGCATCGGTATGGTTATCTCTGATCGCCTATCATAGAAGTTCAATGTTGGAGGTCAATTATTTTATTACTTTAGCAAGAAAATACCTTCGGAAAGTATTTTGGATAATCAAGATTTGTAACAAAATACCAAACCGTGTTTCTAATACATATAATATAGTAGATAACCGACGAAATACATATTTCTTTCGGTTGAGAAACTGATTATAAAAACAAGTATATGTAGATATACAAATTACAAGTGTGACATTAGCGCAAAAGATGGCGTTGCCATGTGTCAGTTTTTGTTGACATTTGACATAGTCCCATTTGCAATAAAAAAATTCTTAAAGATTAGTTGCAAATATGTAATTTCATTTTTAAGAAATAAGCCACTAAACTTGCTTTGTGCTCAATAAGACAAAAGGCAAAAAAACAATTCATGGACAAATATTGCCTATAGTTGCAGGAGGTTGCTGCAAGTTTTGACAAAGAATACTTTTTTTTTTTATTTTTATTGCTTTTTTAAATATTCGCTATGTTCTAAAGAGTAAAGAGTAAAAAGCCAGCAGTCCCACAGTCAGCTTAGAAACACGATTTTCGTAAGGTTCCTGTTCCTATGAGTACCAGGTATCTCAGTGTATGTTTGACATCAACTTACTGGTTGAAACGAGACCTATTTAAAATCTCTGCCAATGTCTGGGTCACAGTACCTGGCTGATTTAGTGCAACTGCACGTCCAGAGCATGCAATGCATAAGCGACTATAACTTCAAATTCTAAGTTGCAGTACGCATTTTATACAAGCGACATTACTTCTCCCATTATTTAGAGTACATATGTGCATTTATGCAAGCTAGACTCTGACACTTTCTAAACGCATGTGGGTTACCACACCCACCACGATGAACCTTTCAAGGGGCCTTCTCCATGTTGAAGTGTAAAGCAAGCTTTACAGGCAGGGCCATGCCTACGGGTGGGGCAAAGAGGCATCTGCCCCAGGCACCGTGCTGTGAAGGCGGCCGGAGGACTCGCGTAATTTTGTGTTATTTTTTGTTTAATAAAATAAAAAAAATTTGAATCTACAAATTTTAATTGATAAATGATTCGTCGAAAATAGTTCACCGAATGACAGTTCGTCGAAAAATCTATTCGATACAACTCAACAAAACTCAACCTAACGTATTTATGTCGTCGTGCTGTATCAGACTTATTACACTATACTATTATACGTATGTAAACTATCAATATATGTATTTGACAGTATCAATACTATAGCTAGGTCAGAGTATCCATGTTTAAAAAACACTATGTACAGTCTCTGGTAATAAGGCCGCTCTCAAACCTGTCAGTGATACGCGTTGGGAAAGTAGGGCTGATGCCATCAAACCCCAGCTTGGAGATATCTATGATACACTTGTGGAAATTTCGCTCGATAAAAAAAGAGATAATCTGTCGAAACATGAGGCTCGGAGCCCAATCCATCGTGAATTTCAAAATTATTACAAAGTCCTGATTTGAATGTAGTAGAACAGAACCACAGATTTTCTGAAGCAGTACCTATAGATACGAAGAAAGCTTTCTAGAATACTGAACGAAACAAAAGACTTAGCATCTGAAGTGGAGGTAAAGCCATTATTTCCCCCCTAACAACAAGGTCCGCGTTCAGCGTAATAGACGTAATTTCTAATACGAAGCTTGAACTGAACGTGTGACAGATCCGAAAGAACAATTTAGAACAGAATTCTTTTCCCACGTCGTTGATACAGCAGTAGTTTCAATGAAAGATATTGGATATTGATGACATTGATCTGTGTGACGAAATTATGAATAAATAGGTACGGTTAAAGTGACGAACCACCGGGTCCACTATCAATTATTTGTCAATTTTCTTTTTTAATTCTGTATTAAAATATTTAATCGGAAAAGGCGGGTTCTCTCAGCTTGCCCCATGGTCTGGGAACGGCGCTGTTTATAGGGCTCCACAACCCCGTGGTACCAAGTTAAAGACCTTATATTATAAGCCCATGCTTACTCCCAATGAATTCTTCATGCAGAATCCTTATAACGAGACTGGTGACTCCGTTCGGGCTTAGTTTTATTAGCACACAAGGTGAAGGCAGTTGACCACGAGAAGGTTAAGGTCCGCCCTTCAAGTAAGGAGAGACAGAAGTAGGTGTGCATGTCACTTCATGGACACGCACAATCATCAGAATTCAGAATCTTGTATTCAATCAGCACATAAAGCATATATAGTATGTACAGTGTTCCCCTGACTGTCTTTTCCATTTGTGGCATTGTGCTTCACTAATTCCTTTTCCAAGCTGCCTCTATTACGAGCAGTCATAAAAAACGAGATGAGATAAGAAAATTCACCAAATTCGTGCAGCTGCTGCTATGCAAAAGTTTGAGTTTGATGGATTGATTAAGGTAATTGCTAGAAGTCAAAAGTGTATTGAGGTTTGTGATGACTTGTTTCCATAGAAAAAGAAAAATATCTTTTGTTTTATATCCATACCGAAAATTTATTGAATGCCCTCCATAAATGTTCCCGAAGTTTGTCGGGAGAAATCTGAATAATCTTGTATCCTTATACCTTATTAAAATTTCTTCGGTTACTTATCTATTTTTCTTAAATCTAGCACAACTGTTCCTCCATGAACTAGGATAGGGGAACATTGAGATTAATGAACTTATTAAGTTCATTAATAGTTGCAGTAGGCTACACTATAAAAAATGTGCACAATTTTTGCCACAAAGCTTAGGTATTGTTCCTCAAAATGTAGGGAATATTAGTGAATATTCCCTACATTCTTGGGTATATTCCCTACATTTTAACGAATATTCCCTACATTTTTGGGACAAATACCTAAGCTTTCTGGCAACAATTGTGCACATTTTTTACAGTGTAGTACGTCATCCATCTGAGTTGATGACTTCATACAAGGGCCAACCGATGTGGTAACACAACAGACTATCCAAAGAACTAGGTGTAGTCCACGAAAAATGGCCTATCAAGGTCAGGGAAATTTCAGTTTGGGGTTGCCGTTTTATCAATTTAACTTGAGCAAAATTCTGTAATTTTAACATTTAAATTAAGTTAATTTATTGATTTTCTACAAGGTCAAATAAATTTCCTCCTCGTGCAAAAATGCTTTATGTTGTGCTACTTAAGTTAGAGAGTTTATTTCTTATTGCTTATTCTAATCAGTTATATGCCGATATTCTTACTGTACATCTGGTAATACGCTACAGATATTTCTTGGTCTGGTTTTTGATTGCAAAAAATCCCTGATTGAACTTTATCTTCTATTCTATGCCAAAACCTCTTGGGATTTTATTGATTAAGCTTAAATATTGATTAAAAATTTGTTTTTGAGAAAATTGTAAAGATTTCTCTAGATTTTTAACCTACTCCACAAATAATAGAAGTATTTAATAAATATGAATATATAAAAAATTTCATTTTTAAAATTAAAGCTTTCCAATAAATCGAAAGCATTTTAGTTTAGACACAATCCATTTACGATATTTAATTGTCATTCATTACGCATTTTATTTGCGACGCAAGCCAAACTTGTCAAAATAAGAATTCTGAAGTTCTTCATGTTGCCGCATCAAAATAATTTAGATTGATTCTGGTTGTAAATTACAATTATAAATTATATTTAGAAGTTATAAATATTTATTAAAATTACAAGAAAATGTAATGATAATTCAAAAATATTAAAATTTAATTACTTTTAATGGCAATGCCCTTTGACAGCTCTTTTGTTATTTCAGATATGTATACAAAATGGTACAAACTTATAAATTTCCCTCTGGTGACCTTGATAGATCATTTTTCGTGGCACGGAGTGAGGCTGACAGATGGCTAGACTCACAGTAGGTAAAGGAAATACAAGGTATTCTCATTAAATTTTGACACATTACAGCTGACGTCAATTCGTCAATTCAATGCATATAAAAGACAGAGAGAGGAGATAGAATATTGTATTCTTTGTACCATGCTTTTCTATATAGTGCACGTCACTTCGTCCGCTAATAGTGAAATGTATCGTGACTATACTTAGCTATCATACTAACTTAACCTAACCTATACCTGTATGTACCTAGGTAGATTTTATGAGGCCGTCCGAGCTCTTTTATTAAAAATTAAGAGTATTCCATCAGCATAATGCCTCAAATGTTGGTGAATATTTAGTGAGGGCTATACCCTTACTAGAATTAAACGTCGTGTGTGTCTCTTAACACGTCTTGAGGTAATACGTCTGAACGTCTGTGATATATGCAGCCCGTTGAGTAGCAATGACAGAAGATGTAAGCTTGTTAAGAACGGGATCTAGTCTTGGTGCAGTAGATGCGATCTCTTCTGGTGGATTTGAGGATACACAGGATGTTTCCCACTAGGAGGTCAGTAGAGCGGGAGGTGATAGTACTCAGATAGATGAACAAAAACCGTTTAGGAGTTACAGGGTGATTAAGAAAAAAAGCTAGTTTTTCACAAAACAACCTATATCTTAAAAACTACAAAGTGCATGGTCACAGTTAGGAGCTCATTGTATACAGAACTCCATGGCCTTTCGAACGACTGCTCAATCAGCCCCATAGCCCTTTTTTTTATAAAAACTGTAAGCTGTAGACTCTCCTCTTTAAGTTGACCTAGGTCATATTAAAGAGGAGAGTCTACACAGTTTTTATAAAAAAAAGTTATGTTAACGACCTTTTTGCAAAAATTATAGAAGTTAAATTAAAAAAAAAGGTAAGAAAATCCGAAATTTTGAGTTTAGACAACGATAATTCTTGAGGGGAGAGGGCTATAGGGTTGAGCAGTCGTTCGAAAAGCCATGGAGTTCTGCATACAATGAGCTCCTAACTGTGACCATGCACCCTGTAGTTTTTAAGATACAGGGTGTTTTGTGAAAAACTAGCTTTTTTTCTTAATCACCCTGTAACTCCTAAACGATTGATATGCCCCCCCCCTGACATACAATTTTTTGTTCATCCATCTGAGTACTATCACCTCCCGCTCTACTGACCTCCTAGTGGGAAACACCCTGCATAAGCAGATATCCGCAGTATAAGATGTAATCTCGATAAGGTAGAAAGGTGTTGATATAGTGGGAGCTGTTTCCTCTTGCAGGTCTGAGGATGCGGTTCAACACCGGAAGCGTGTCGGTAACAGGACTGGGATATAGTCCAACCACTCGCTTTCCACAACAATCTGCTCAAAGTGGCCTGAAATATAGAAAGAAATTGTTTCGCAGCGAACGGGCAGAGTGCTGTTCACGGCTGGTCCTGACAGTCCCTATGACGGTCATGCGAATAAATGTTCACTCAGGATGAGTGATGCTGCGACCAAGTCGACTCAATGTCGACTTGTCAGTTGTAGTTGAGACTAGTTGAAGTTCATTCTCAAGTTGGGCCAATGTCAACTTGGCGACCACAGATGTCTGAATTCGACAGCTGCAAGCCTTTAGTTGTAGGCACTGTACCAGAGTTGAAGTAGTGATATGTGCCCTAGTATACGAATAGCCCTTGATGGTTAGCTAATGGCACTAATCGGCATAGAACAGGAACACCTAGGCTGGAAGCAAAATAATATTTAATTCGCTCAATGGCAGAGGTATAGGTGAAACATCAGCGGTTTCAAAACAATATCTAATTTGTCCAGGGCCGGAGGCATGGATGGAACGGCAGCGTTGTTGTTTCTTCAATTACTCTTACGGTTATGTGCTGCAAAATCAAGCGAAATCTTCCACTGTTTACTTAATGCGGAAGACGAGCTAATTCTGTGGAGAAACACTAATGGCAGCGTATTGTAAGTAAAAAAAATTCCTCTTGTTTGGATACATATAAAGCATGATTATTTTATTTGCGGAGTTGTTCTTCCAATCTTTACTGACATCAGAATGACAAATTTTTGTTTTTCTTAAAGCCTAGTACGAAGTTCGAGTAAAAAGTGACAAGTGGTAAAATCCTAAGCAAAAAATTTACTGAGGTCTTTACTAGTCCAGTACGGAGTTCACTGGGTAAAACGTGCCATTTTCTCTATTATAAGATAGATGACATTTTGCAGGTCTCCACTCACACTTACTGACTATTTTTATATGCGTAGCATTAAAATGCTGGTAAAATTTTAACATTTCTTTGAGTGTTGACAAAGTGAGTTTATTTAGTTTTTTTCCGTGGATTTCATTGACGACGATAGACACTTAGACATGCCGCAGCAACAATCTCGTCATTGATGTGATGATTTATAACCAATAGAAATAATAATCACTTAACATTTTTAAAATTATTTCCAATCAATTGTGATTTTAACGGCGTTAGATGCAATTTTTTGGAGATCACGTTAAATTTTACCAATACCCGAACTTCATACAGGCTTAAAGCTAAACAAAAATCAAAGCCTACCAAGCTAAGGCTCTCTACGTTCAGCAAGGTATTACCAGCGTCAATTTTGAAATGCGCGTTACCCAGAGTGCGTTCAGGTGTACACACCGATGTGCTTTTTAGTGTGCACATCACATAATTGAAAAAGTAGGGATAGCAATTGAACAGTTGTTGTGCACTTCGTTTCGAAATGTCAGTTTTGAAAGTTTTTTAAGAATAAAACTACGCTAAACGTCAAAACTATTAAACGCACCGATACAATACGCTACCAGACCGGAGTGTAAAAATGTGCACACCGATGTCCTGGGGAAATGACAACGCTTCGGTCACCTGGACGACATGGTGTGTAAAAATGTGACATTCTGCGTGCGGCTGAAGGCACGGCCGGTCTACATGATGGTTTGACAAGTATGAGTTTTATTGTCAAAACTATACTGTTTTCTCCTCTAAATAGCTAATTACTACTTTTAATTTGACTATTTGTTACATATGCGTTTGCGCTAAATATTCTACAATTTAGCTTCACAATTTCTGTATTGTTGAATTACGCAATATAAATATGTAGGTATATAGCAGAAATAGCTCTTACAAATAGGCCATTTTCATAAAAATAGTCGATTCGTTCATGTGTCAACATGGGCTCCATGTTTATCTATCAGTTACAAAATTATTAACGAAAATATAACGTTTTTCATAATTGACATGTTTTTATTATTTTCCTTCTCTGGGCACTCAATCTCTACAGACTATGTTCCTTTTTTTTTCACGCAGCAATGAAGCTATTAAAAATATGTTCATGTTTTCAATAAAATTGCTTTTAAGCAAGATTTTATGATGAATTGATTTTATATAATATACTGCAAGAATCACAGGGCGAACGAGAGGCTGACCCAGTTTTTACTGCATTGATTATTCGTCATCGTCGTCGCCACCACAAAGATATTTTATGTTAATTCCAATCCGGCTGGTGGAAAATTTCTATTGACATGTTTACACGTCTAAAGTTTACCCTCTTTTTAACCCACTCTTAAACATTTATTACAACTTACAATACATATTAGAGGGGGTTTTTTCGTTTTTGTTTTTGCAAAAATATGTTACGGATATAATTAAGAAGATGAAACAAGGCCATATTCATTTTATCTCCATACGACGCGTCGCCTTGCATCCTGATAGACTTGTTTGAGTGAAGCTTTTGTTTTTATATCATGTGTTAACTTAGTGTCGTATTTTTCCCTTAAGATTGAATCTGTAATAAATTGCGAACGTCTGTAATATCACTGGAAAATGGGAGATTTATCGTAATAAGATGGTAAGATAAATTGGAAAAAAAATTTTTTAAAAGATTCCTTTATGGTTTGTTAACAATTGACGTAAATACATGTAATGGAAAGTAGAACGATTCGTTAAAATTTATTATAAAGTTACATAAACGTTCATCCTTCATTAAATTTATAATCATATCAGATTCATTATTAAATTATTCAGAGCAATTTCAGATAAAGTTGTAACGTAAAATTCTGGATTCGAGGTCAGGTTTTTAGGTGTGTTGCGATCTCTACTTGTACATGAACGTTCGAACTACGTGTAGTTCTCGCGCTTTTTAAACAAGTACGCGAACCTTCTCAGCGGGAAAAATTACAATTGTTTCTAAAAAAGTAGATTCGAAGAGCTTATACTGGTTTCTGAGACGACGGGACTTAAAGATACAGCGAAAATTCTCTATAATTAGGAAAAACTCAGTAAACACTATGATGAACTTGGTTGGTTCGCCTACGAATCACTCTCTATAGCGAAAAAATCTGCAAAACAATGTTTGTGATAGGTTGCCAGATGCTCACAAAGGTAGCGATATTTTCGGTAGTAAGTGCCTAAAGTTCCAGGTATGTTGGTTTTGTGAACTTCTTATCTTGTTTATTGTGATTATTGCCTTAATTGACCACTGACTGACTCGGTGTGTAGGGGATGATTTATATTACAAAATGCATATCGTTTTCAACCATCAATGGAAATGATTTACTGTTCCTATCCTGCTCCTGCCGTGTCAATGTAATTCAGACTTTAGGTACCACCGAGTCAATCAGTGGTAACCTGATATCTGATACCTATTTATTGTGCTTTATTTTGCCCCAATCATACATACTGTCATTTTTTTACTCATTCCTTATAACGAAAAAAATTGCTGGGTCCCTAGAGTTTCGTTATTTGTTTTTGTTTTTTTTTTTATATTATTAAGCCGAGCTGCATGCAAAGCACAGCATGGCACAAAGGAGATAGGGAAATGATTAGGGGATATGAAGAGAGTGGTGGAGGTGCCGATGAATGTCGCCCTTAAACTTCCGCAGATTGTATGCCAAATCAAAAACAGAAGATAAGAAACATCGTTCACATTCGCACTGTTCGGAATAAAAAAACATCACGGAATTTTACTGTACGGCCGAAAGTAATTTGAAGGGTAAAAGGATGTGCGCGAGTATTGCGTGCAAGAATCATTCTACAAGGGAGCAGACTAGATATTTCATCAGAATTTTGACCATGTATGTGGCGATAAAGGAGCGAAAGGTATCCAACACTGCGGCGGTGCTTGAGTGAGTCGATATGACAAGTTATTGCCACATCGCCAATAACCTTGAAGGCTCTCTTTTGGACAGTATCCAATGAAGGTAAGGCTGTGCGACCAGCTCCAGCCCATATATGGGAATTGTATTCCATTTTAGGTCTAATGTAGGGCTTGTAGAGGAGCGGATTTAACCGGTTGAAATATTTCTTAGACAAAGAAGATGTGATCTGTCCTGTTTAACTTACTGGAAATATTAATGCCAACAATGCTTAGTGACGGTGAATCAGAAATTAATACTCCATCAAAAGAAACGGGAGTGGTTAAGTAATTGTCTTGTTTTAATGAGATGATACAGCTTTGGGTCTTAGAAGCATTGAATTCGACGCGACTCACTTTGCCCCAAGCGAGGATATTCTTAAGATCGTTATTCAATGATCCATCATGCAATCTCGTTTAACACATGCGACATTCCTCCTCGAGTCCGAAATAGTGTCAAAGGAGTAAGCGAAATCAAGGGTACTGTCATCAGCGAAGCTATGGATGGGATTGAAAGTAATGGAAAGCAGATAATTAATGAAAATTAAGAAGAGAGTTGGAGAGATAACAGAACCTTGAGGCACACCGGGATTTATAGGATGAAATTTAGATGTAACGCCATTTAATACAACAACTGTTTGGCGACTAGATAGGAAACTTTCAATCCATAATAGAAAAAGAGGAGGGGAGATAACAAGTGCTTTAAGTTAGGTCCTGCGGTTTTGGAGCGATCCCCTTTAGGACCTTGAAAACATCTCTCGTATTGATGTGTATTGACTCTTGTACACATCTACACAGGAGATGCAAAGCAGGTGTCTGTGAAGTGGGAAGAAGACGAGAATTTGAAGTGAATCTAGCAGCCAAAATATTAGCCTTATCCAGGGAGTCCACAATCACTTCACCTTTTATAAGTAATGAAGGTATAGAGGAACTGCTGAAGTTTCTCCTGAAGGTTTTGACCAGAGACCAGAAACCTTTGCTGCCTTTGTGGCTTGCCATGATTCTTTGTCTGACACTCTGGTCCAAAACAAATTTTTCTCTCTGGATAATGGACTTACAGGTGTTCTGTGCAGTCTTGTAGACTTTTTATAGAGAGTTTTCACTGTATCTGGGTATGTTTTTATAGATAATCGTTGGATCGCTGGATACACTTAAGACAAAGTGCAAAAATCGTAGAAAGGGCTACATTTTGGATACAGAGTATGCTAGGTCATTTTAAAGAGGAGCTTTTGGGATTCTTAAATCCAATATGAAAATTGATGTTGATGACGTGTTTTTTGATAAAAATAAAAGTTAAATAAAAAAAAAAGGAGAAGAGCAAAGGTCCAACGATTATCAACCTAACAAATTTTTAATCCTCTTCATAGGGTACGACCTTCAAGTGTTACAAGGTGATCTATAAAAACATACCTAAATATCTTTAAGTTCCGTTATTTCAGAAACAGTTAGGATTCCCCCTACCACCCATACAATCATACAATTTTTTGCTTGCTTAAGGGGGAAAACGCACCGAGAAGAGCGAAAAAAAGCCATTTTTCAGAATTTTTTTTGAAGGCAATCTATAGCAGTAATCAAACCAGTTCCTTTTTAAATGATAAAACACATTTTTAAGAATACATCAAGATTTTTTTATTGAAAAATATCAAATATTCCCCGAGTAATCCTCTGGTCCGTGAAGTACTGCAAAAAAGAGGCCCTCCGCGGTACGCACTGTTGCTTCATCTGTAATCATCCAAATAAAAAAAAAACAAAACCATTTAAACTGGACAGTATAATCTAGTCTTTGTCATATGCGATTTTGAAAATATCGATTTTTGAAAAATGGCGGACATTTGAATTTATATAGCGATTTTTAGAGAAAAATACGACCTTATTTCTCCGATTAAAAAAAAAACTAAGCCACTAAAAAAAAATCAATATGACAAAGACTAGATAATTATGTGTAGCAATCGGTTCATTAGTTTTCGAGATATTTTGCGTACCGACTTCAAAAACATGATTTCGAGAAATACGCGTTTGAAAGTTGAGCAATGAATAAATCCAAAATTCTTCAACTTACATAGAATCATCCACTCCACTTCGACCGATACTTAAAATGGTTCTGAGATTTTCGAGAACCTTTTTTTTTATCCATATTTCACCGAATATATTAATTCCGAACCAAAACTTTCGATATAACGCCCGGTTACGCAGACGATGTTACAATAGAGGACGACGGCGTATTTCTACCTGAATTTCGTTCGGCCGCTCGGCACTGACTAGATCGGTCATAACTCCGTTATTTTTTCGAATTTTTGCATTCTTAAAAGGTTAAGCTTGAAGAAAGTCAAACAAAAAAATCGAAAATTTCGAAATTTCTCGGTGCGTTTTCCCTCTTAAGCACATATGGGACACCCTGTATTATAAGAATGAAAAAATGACAGAGCAAAGAAGAGGAGTATCTTTTTGGCAGGCTTTAAAAAGTATGACCCAAAAGTTTTGAGTCTACATTGTGTAATAGTCTCGCATTCGTATAAGACGTGTTCCGATGTTTCATCTTCTTCGAGACATAACCTACATGTATATCGCTTATCCGATACATGTGTTTGTTAAGTTTTCAGTGTCCGGTTAAAACTCCTGTAATGATTCTGAGTTGATTTCTAGACAGCCTTAAAAAGTCCATGCTCTTCTTTGGTGAAGGTCCCTTCATGAATCTTTTGGCTTGCCTGAAGCCTATCATTGAAATTCATCTCTGTTCCATTTGATTCTGAATCCAGTTTTGTATGCTAAAATTCATGGTATTATAAGAGATACCGCAAAATGGTTCCGGTTCGAGGAGGGCCATGGATGGACTTGTAGACTTCATTCATTTTTTTTATAGTTGTATGAGTATACTTGGTCGGTTCATAGCTTGTTATAATACCTCCCATGGACTTGGACCAATACCCCCGGAAGATACTTCTCAAACCATGAAAGAGAAATGCATAATGTGTTCGTCGTACTAGTCTCAACTTTTCCATCGTTATTCATTGTTTCTTATGAAAAGGGAACAATCGATAAAAATGTAAATTGTAAATATATACTGAACTATCATTCATAAGGAAAATTTTTAAATACGTTAATTAACAAAATAATTAAACAAATTTCACTTCAACCGAAGAAAACCACAATTTTCCGCAAAAATACAAAAAAAAAACAGACTATGACCTGTGCTATGGCTAAGGTGAGAGGTTTTTCTCGGACCCTCCATTTTAAGTTTTGTTAAGAAAGATATTAAAATTAAAGCCAAGGAACCACTCTCAAAATTACTAGAAGGCCATTATCCAGTAGAAAAAAACACTTGCATATCATATTTCAGGACCACGGTATAAAGCTTAGGATTACGTTTGGTGCTATCATGTATTAAAGAAAACCTTTACCATGGATGGTTGCTCTAGAAATATGGACTTAGGTTTGCAGACTTTCTTCGGATAAGTGGGTGAGGAAGTAGATTTAACTAAGGTAGGTAGGAACAAGGGGTGATTCTGGATAAGGAAACGTTTGGCTGGTTGAAAAACATTGATGGAATAGTAGAAGTATGTACAATTCTCAATAATAAATAAATAAATATAAATACAAGAGAACAACCGGATGAGGAGCTTGTTTTTTTATTTTGCATTTACAATTTAATTTAGAATCGTTAAAAATAAAAGTTCTCAAAAATTCTTCTTTCCATCTACCGATTCTAAAAAAATGTGAGTTCGAGTCCCGTATGGGATAAGATAAAAATAAAACAAGAAAAGCTTGGCGTTGTGCATTATTCAGAATTCATAGAATTAATACGTATTTTGATTCTCGTTCAGTACAACTTTACAACTTTTAATCCCATTTCACAGGGTTTTAAATAATGTTTTCTCTCTCTCTCTCTCTCTCTCTCTCTCTCTCTCTCTCTCTCTCTCTCTCTCTCTCTCTCTCTCTCTCTCTCTCTCTCTCTCTCTCTCTCTCTCTCTCTCTCTCTTGATATGAAAAATTTAAGGTTTTAAGATTTATTTATTCAAAAACAGTTTTGTGCATATATAATTAGTATAAGACCTAGGATAAAGTCCTATGGAGCACCCGCTTCAATTGCCTTGAATGTTGATTTGTAGTTTACAAGGTCCACATAAAATTTCTTATCATAAGTTAGGAAACTATGGATTAGGAGGAAATTCGAATTGGTTAAATTTAAAATTGAGTCCATACTGAGTCGAGTGCTTTTCGACATCAAGGAAGCAGCCTATTAGAGTTCTGGTATGATCTACCAGGAATTTCAATAGGAGGATGCGGAAAGTGGATTGTTTTGGCTTGAAACCGAATCGTGATTCCTATCTATCCACAAGTGTTCTTTCCACAAATTATCATCCGCATAAAGAGCCAGAGCTATCCCTGTGTATATCATGACAATCGACTAGTTGCCTGATTAGTACGTTTGTATCTATTGGTTAGCTAATTGTTATGCCGGACTGGTCTGATAAGATCTATATCAAAAAATATTCTTTAGTCTCTATGAACCATAATATGAAGAGAGAAATTTTGGTATTAATCCCAACATGTTAATAAGGTAGGCTGTACTGTAATTGTCATTTTTCCGGAAAATGCACCTAATTCTTTCTATATTTTTAATATCATACCAATTATACAATTATGTCAGCAAGAAGTCAAAATTCTTACTAAAGTAAACCTTTCAAATACTTACTATTGAAAAACTTTTTGACTTAATACGATTGCCTGTCTACAATAGGAGGAAAACAATGGAGCTTCGTAAGCGGAGCAGAGCTGAGACCTGAAAGCTAGTAGCGGTGTTAACGAGCCATTGTGACAATATGTAACCATGTTGAGAGACTGGGTCTAGATCTCTGTCGAAGCTGTAAAGCTCCTGAGAAAATCGAATCCGTTTGACATGTGGAGTGGGGTGTTCTGCATTAACTATCAAAAAATACCCGCGGTAGATTCGACTGAAAGAGAGTGGAAGTCTAAGACCAATCCTTACGATAGTCTAGCTAGATGAATGCCCGTTGCTAATTTCATACGGTAGCCTCTCTATGCAAGTTTGACTGTTGAAGTGGTTTTTCGTATTTATTTCTAGAACAGTTCGTCGGATAAAAAAAATGATTATAACAAATTTTATAGGATGTCACATTATATTCTGAAGAACTTTCAGTAAACAATAAAAACGTCTAGGACAGATCGTTTTCACAGAATACGTAAAAACAGAAACTCTTATATGGCAACACCAAGAGGGGATGCAAGGGATTGCCCAATTTTGATCATTTTTGAAATTATATTTACTATTTCTATGAAAAGGCCGTGTACAAAATTGCAGCTCTCTACGTTGAAGCATTTTTGGGCAGTGCACAAATAGTGAAAAACGAGTTTTTCGCATGGCAACCCCAAGAAGGAGTTGCCCGATTTGTCTCAATTTCGAACTTAGTTGTACTTATTTTTTAAGCCCGTGTGCAATATTTAAGCTCTTGAAGTGCAATTGTATTCGAGTTATCGTGCGCACAGGTAGAAGGACAGACAGATATGCAAAAATCAAAATAACTTTTGATATTATGCGTGGATGTTCAATCCATTTTGCTCTAGCAGCATTATTTCTATGCGTTGCAAACGGTATGACAAACATACCCTATGATTTCATCTAGGGTATAAAAATCGAAAACAAAACAAGAAATTAACAAAATTCCAATTATTTAAAAATAAAAAATTGATCTAATAACTAAACAATAGTAACATGCACCTAGATGCATACAAAATAAATATTTTTTCTGATTTATATTTCCAGACGATTTTTCTTTGTTTTTTGTTTCATTTAAGTTGGAAAAATATCCTTTCAAAATTGTATAAGATTCCGACTCTTGCGTGAAAAATGTGTAAGAATCAATATTTCAAAACTTGGCAACTCTCGCAGGCTACTTGGTACACTCGCGACAAGAAGATACGACACCGAACTGATGAAACTTGTGGTAAAATTCGTTTACCTGTTGAAAAGTATACCTTTACTAAGAAATCTATACGAATGATGTTTTTACCAATTGATTAATTTTTCCATGAATTTTTCTACATTTATTGAAAAACTGATGCGACAGAAAGATACGACAGGGGAGGTAGCTGATGCATTTGACATCTGGTCATCAAATAGCCAACATGTTTACAAGTGTTATAAGTATTTCTTTTGTGAATTACATCTTTGTGCAGTGTTTTGAGTATTAAGAACTCTCTTTGTGTTAAGTATTTCATTGAAATGGATCACAGTAAATAATTAATTTACTGGCAGTGAAATACAAACTTAAGAAGTGAAAATGTGAGTATCGTTAAAATAGCAAAAATATTAAACAAAAATAGGAGTGCTATCGCAGCTTTGCTTCAAGACCCGAAAAATTATAGAAAGAATAAAAGTAGTAGTGGGAGTAGTGGGAGAGTTGGAAAAAGCAATTAAAACTGCTTGGGCGTTACGTCCTCGAAAATATATTAAAAGTCTATATAAATATTTTCTATTTTTTTTCCGCACATCACTTGGTTTAGTTTTAAATTTCTTACCCTGTCGTATCTTTTTGTCGCATCAGTTTTTCAATAAATGTAGAAAAATTCATGGAAAAATTAATCAATTGGTAAAAACATAACTAACTCCATATAAATTTCTTAGTAAAGGTACTTTTCAACAGGTAAACGAATTTTACCACAAGTTTTATCAGTTCGGTGAGGTATCTTTTTGTCTCAGAGTGTAGCCAATTCTTTTCGGAGCTGGGAGAGTTGCTTAGGAATCAGGGTGGATTTAAGAATGTTCTTAGAAGGATAGATTCCCATGAATCTATACGGAACAATAAACGCGATAGTAAGACAAGTCTTTTCTTGACGGCACCACTCTAACCTAACCTATATTGTAATGGATGTAAGAAATTTATAAAAAAAAATTGCTATGGAGCTATTGTTTTTAGAATTGGTGGCATGACGAAAATCCATTTTTGATCACCGTCGCAATGATCCGGATACCCTTATCCAGAACTATCCGGATCCACATTATCCCGATCCGGAGAAAAAAAGCTTCAAAACTGTGTTGTTTCATTAAGAAAATGAAAATATCATGAAACTTATATTTTCTCAACGAAACAATGCGATTTGGAGGAAATTTTGATCCCTTTTTGCTTAATCTGGATCCGGATACCCGGTTTTGAGAAATCGGATCCTAATTATCTCGGATAATCCGAATAGTAAGTTATCCCGATACTTTCAGCCACTGGCGTAACTAACGCCCCCGCAGACTCCTCCACGCGGGGGGGGGGGCACACTTTCTAGGGGCCCACGAAGGTCTACAAAATTAAAATTTTCGTATGAAACTAGAAACCACATAAAATAACAACGCTGGATTAATAAGCAGTAGTTAGATTCATTCAATTAAAATTCGGTTTGTGAATAAAAATCATATTAACTCTGTAATGATTTCATTCTTTCAGTTTCATCTTAAGGTGTTCATACCATCATAGGCTTTGAGAAGCTTCAAATACGCTGGCTAGACAGTAGTGATGACACAACAATAAAAAAGTAGAGAGTTCTTCTATTTATTCTTTGTATTAAGCGGAGAAAAAAGTTACGGGAATGTTTGGCTGACTTCCTTAAGCTAGGCGTATGCGCTGCTAGCATGCATCAGAGTTCGTAGAAAAGAGAAGAGTATAACATTAACATTAACACATCCTTAGTTACGCCACTGCTTTCAGCTCTAGTTCAGAAGCCCCATATAGAGTACGTTTATGCGACAGTCCCAAATCAGGACTAGAAACCGGTTGTAGACCAAAATCTGGGCTACGAAATTTGCACCACACATTCAAATAAATCAGGCCTAGCCCCAATTCAATTGGGCCACAAGTCCAAATTTCGGACTTGAACGTTTATACGGCAAAAAAAGTTCGGACTTTGGCCTACTCTAAGCCAAAGTCCCGACTTTGGTTATCGTATAAACGTATTCATAGTCGCCACAATAGCGACACTCGCTTGCGTTTCTCTAAAGCCGGTACCACACAATGTGTGCATTTGTTAAATATTCGGCGAGGAGAGGAATATTTTTCATTCATATGCTTTAGCCAAAGTTTGTATTAATGCGTCCTTTATGTGTGCGTTTATTTCACAAATGTTTTCTGTCCCTCTACTTGGCGAGGTACGTGGGAGCTAAATACAATAAATATTTGTTATGTGTGCGCTTCCCACTGAAAATGGAAAACAGACGATTAGTTGTATACGCGCGCAAGAAAATGGAGTGGTCAAAAGAATTTAAGGGGCTTTTTGAGCTAGAGCCTATTATAATATGAGATCCAAAACATCCCCAACACAAAACTAGAAGTTCTGTGGCTGATGCGTGGAGGAGTATTTCAAATTCTATGCGCAGAGAATATGCTATACCAGAACTTAAAAAAAAAAAAAATTTCATTAATGTTAATTTTTCGAACACTTTTTCTGAAGGAGAAGGCGAGTTTAAAATCAGGGGCAGCCACAGACTGATGTTTATAAACTTAATTGGTTTTGTTATCAAGCTATGGCAAAATTTTGCAGAGATAGCAGAGGCTCGTAAAACTGTGTCCAGAAGCCAAATATCTGAGGGCCACAGCTTATCTTTCTTCTACAGGAATTGCTCTCTAAATGGACCAATTTTATTGAATAGATTTTCGAAATCCGCCGAAGATATTCTACAGAAATTTTCGATTTTATCATGTCTTTGCCCTTATATAACAATTTTGTATAATATTTTTTATTTTAGTTCTATTTTGTGATGAAAAAAGAAATGGATTTAGATTTAAGAAATAGTATACGCAAAAAATATTGCCCTTATACATTGTTTCAAACAGAACGAAAATATTTGACAAATTGAGAAACACAGATATTTGTACAAATGAACACATTGTGTGGGACCGACATTAGTTATCATGTGCAATAGAGACACAACACACGATTTGAAAGGCCAGCAAAGCACCAATTCAACAAGTATGTATACGATCAAATTCTGCTTTAGCAATTTTGTACTTTGTTGAATCTGCACGGACGTGTATATGAAAGTTGCCCAAAATTTGAAGTGTGGTGAGGAATTCTGTCTGTCACAAACCTATTGAAGTAAGATTTGTGTGTGAAATTGAACAAATTATTAAGAATCTCACAATTATTTGTTATTTCTTCTAGATTTGATTGGCTAATTTATTGTGAGTTATAACAACTCAAAGAACTACATTGGGGTTAAGGCAGACAAAGAGCATAATTCCCAATTCTAAATAGTGAAGTTGTCTTTTAATTTGTTAAATATTTTTCCACTTTCCTAATGAACATTCCCGTTACGAATTAAAAAGTAAGTCACAAAAATGTTGTAATCGAAGTTTCCCGGCGCGGCGGGACAAATAAATTTTTACAAAGCTACACAAAAAAAAAGAAAAAACCAAATAGCCGTAAAAGATTTATTATGGGGGAAAATTTTAATTTGGTCAGAAATGGAAATCACGCGCAACACATCTTTCTGTGCCAAAAGCGACATAGTTTCGCAAAAAATATTTATGAAATGAAATTAATTCGATGTGGTCGACTGATACCGATTTGCTGTAAAACCGAAGATTACGCGATTAAAAAAAAAAAATATTGCAGACCTGCAAAAAAAAACACTCTCGCAAAAAAATCACTGATCTTGGACGCATTTTGGATGTATATAACTCTGCCATGTATCTACTACGATCATTCAGATTGCAAAACTCAACCAAGTATGTAATTGTAAAACGTATACAAAAACCAAATGAAGATTTTTAAGAACATGCAGGCAACGGCCGTGTTTAGTTAGATAGGCATCATCACATGCTCGTTGAATTTAATACAAAAAATATAATAATAATCCGACAAATCGCTAACGACTTTGAAATCTCGTACGGCTGCTGGGTTGGTTGCATACAAGAAGTCAGTAACCTCAAATAACTGCCTTAATCTAACGTTCTTGAAGTAAATCAGTGTGTCATCGGCTCGCCGCCGCAGATTATATCTAATTTGGTCAAGCGGTTTTGTTTTTGTCTATTTTCGGGTCAACTTTCCTTATTCACTAGCGCAACAGAATTACATTTAAATGGCCATCGTCGTCGTCGTCGTCGGCGTCGTCCAGATATTGTGAGTGGGAAATTTGCCATCTTATTCTCATGAGAACTTAAATGTGTTTTGGTCATAGCGCAGTTGGACTATTTTAAATAGGAATTATACTGTAAAAAGGTCTTACCGTTAAGCGTTAAGATTTTAAACTTGGCTCAAACTCAACTGTTTTTGCTTTTATACTTTCATCTAATAGCATGCTAGAGATACATTACAGCAACAAAACCAACAACAACAACAATAATAATAAAAAAATGCTTGCTTCATTCAACTCGGAAAGACTGAAAAAAAAATGAATCAAGTGCGCATGGATTTCGGTGCGCGGCGGCAGTAATGGTAGCAGTAAAAGTTCAAGCTTCGGTGATTATTAGAAATTTTCTTTGAAACTACTTTTGTTTGTTAATTAATTATTATTAGCACAAATTCGAGGCGGAAGTTAAGCATAATAATGGTTTCCGTTTTTATGTAACACTTTAGCGTGAAGGTGAAGAAGAAGAAGTTCCTTTACTATTTGATTGTTGAAGCATTTCAAGGGAAATTTATGGTGAAGGCTGATATTATGTTAAGGTGGTATATTTTAGAAATTTTCTGTATCTTATTTCAAGGATTACGTAAAAGTATTTCTGATTTTAAGAAAATCGTATCTAACAAAGGCCAAAATAAAAATATAACGCACTAAAAATCAATCTTTATTCGAGTTGTTGTTCTTGTTGTATCTTAAACGAGTATGAGTTTAGATCATGTCTTAAATAAACTTGTTATAAAAAAAAATAGTAGGTACTATGATGAATAATTCTTGTTTTATATATATATATAGAGGAAAGAAAAAAAAAATAGAAAGGCCTAACATTTGTCACCCGCTATTACGCGAATAACACCTGTTTGTTATTAAGATCGTCATTGTAGCTGAAATGAACTCTTTTGTATAAAAATTGTTCCGTTTCAGAGAGATCAAATGAAAGATATTTTGCGATGACACATTTTTCTAAACAACAGCATTTAAGTCTATGAGATTTGAGCAATTTATTTATGAAACATTTCATTTCGCTACTACAGTTAAGCTAATTTGGATCTTCATTTAGTTATAAGTATAGGAGTAACTTTTTTGGTCTATTTCAATTAGTTCTACTTTAAAAGTGGAGAAAATTTATACCTGTATGAAAGTAGGTATGCAGGAATTGATCGAGGATAATAAGTAGATACCAATGAAAGATATGTTTATATGTCATGCAGAAAAAAAATGAAACTCGACTTTGAAGTGTCCAAAATGATGTGAGGGCCAGAGTGCCTCCTGCCTGTAACGACTTTTTTTTATTATTTTCTAGTTAAAATTTCATTGATTAGTCATTTGTATAATCATCGCTGCAGGTAAAATTTCCAGTAAGTCATTTTTATATAAAAAAAAAAATTGTTTTATTTTTTAAATAAAAACATTTACGTTGTTCCAAAAATAATTATTCGCGTTTTTACAAATGAACGACGCGTTTCGCCCCACTGAGGCATCATCAGGTTATTAACTACCTATAGCTGATCTGGGATTACAATTATTATACCCTAGATGAAATCATACGGTATACTAAGTTTGTAACACCTAGAAATGATGATGGTAGAGCAAAATGGCTTAGACACCCATAAAATTAAAAGTTATTTTGATTTTTGCATGTCCGTCCGTCTGCCTGTCCTCGAGATAACTCGAAAATACGTACACTTAGATAGCTGAAATTTTGCAATGGGGTTTAAAAAAAAAAGTCAAATTAAGTTCAAAAATGGGACAAATCGGATAGCTACTTCGTAGGGTTACCATCCACAAATTTCGTTTTACACTACACATTTGGACACTACCTGGGCCGGATTCTGTAACTCGGAGAGTTTGGGAGAATAGAATTTTCGTTTTCCCCGATTAAAACTCTTTACCTCTCCATTCGCGATTCTCTAACATACTTGGGGAGTTAAAGAAAAAGTAAGAAGTGTCGAAATATTGAAGGATGGCTAATTCTCTGTGGGAGGGTCGTAGAGCATTAGGTTTTTTTTCCTTCGGTTTTAGGGTCTAGAGTACAAAAATATAGGGGCACAATTTCTTGCGAAGGGGCTTATGGAGATGGGGGGTCGTACCACTCCTCATTGGGTGTTGTCCAAAATACGTGATGTTTGGTATCAAATTAAAGAGGGAGAAGAGTGTAAATTTTTTTACCATTTGAACTTCATAACTGACTTTTTACCACCGGAAGACGGATTTTTTGCACTCAGGTCATATACACAGTAGTTCCTATATTTTGCATATATTTCTTCCGTTCTTTATTTCACATTCATTAGTACTTTGTTATGAACATTTTTCTCATAGAAAGTGAATTTCCACGATTTACCAGTTCTTCATAATGATGAGTTGAAGATTTGTCCATTTCTGTACTAAAAAAACGGTCATTTTTTCATCGAAGGATTGATTCACTTCTTTTGCAGTTATATCCAAACCCATTTACCGGACTTAAAAACTAATTACATATCTAATTAGGGGACAAAATGTAGATGTGATTTAATCCTACATTCAAGCTTTAACGTGCAAATTTTTATAACATCTCTTACACATAGCCAGGATATGCGGTGAGTCTATAATTTAATTTGAAAATCATAGGTACCTGGGTGCCTTCACAAAACACAACAGTCAGTTGAGAAATACTCTTCTTACTTCTCCACAACCAACACAGCCAAAAGTTTTGTCGAGTGGAATAGAGAGTTTCGTAATTCTCAAAACAGATTCCGCGAGTTACAGAATTCCGAGCGGAGAGTTAAGAGTCAAAAGAATTCTCATCTCCTTAATCCACAACTCTCCATGTTAGTGAATCCGGCCCCTGAGAACGCGTCAACATAGAGAGCTAAAATTCTGAACGTAGTGCTTTCATAAAAATTGTAAATATAATTTTAAAAATTAAATCGGGCAGCCCCTTATTGGTGCTGCCATATAAAAATTTAGGACTTTATCGTTATACTGTGAAAATTATCAGTCCTAGACGGTTTTAATGTACTGAAAAATTCTTTAGAATATGAAATCCTATGAAATTGGTTATAATCATTTTTTCTGTCCGACGAACCGTATAATGGGTGATTATTTTTTGCTGTTTGGTTTTTCAGCACTCTGTTTTAGACAGCTCACGCGTGATTTGTGACATGTGTCGAAGTCAAAGTTGTTCAGTTTGCATTGCTATTTCATCATGGAAGGACTTTCACCCGAATAACGCTTACAAATTACTGAATTTTATTATCAAAATTCGTACTCAGTGAAAAATGTGTTTCGCGCACTTCGACCATTTTATGGTCGCTATAATGAAAAAATTTCGCACCAATTTCATGTTACTGGGCATCAGGCCACCAACCCGTGTGCGTACAAAAGAAAAGAAAATATTGCTGCTGTAGCCGCCAGTGTTGGTGAAAATCGTGATGTGCCCATTCATCGAAGTTCACAGCAACTGAGATTGCATTATTCCACTACGTGGAAGATTTTACGCAAGGATCTTGGTTTGAAGGCGTATAAAATACAGCTCGTTCAAGAACTGAAGCCGGGCGATCTGCCCCAGCGTCGTGTTTTCGGTAAATGGGCCTTGGAAAAGCTGGAGGAAGATCCAATTTTTCACCAAAAAATTTTCTTCAGAAGCACGGATACGTAAATAAGTAAAATTGCCGTATTTGGTCCGATCAGCAGCCACAAGCAATACAAGAGCTGCAAATGCATCCAGACCAATGATTTCCTCCGTTATTGTTCATCAAGGACTTCCTTGATTATTACTCCCACACATCACACCCTGTCTAGGACATGGTGTGTCAAATTCATCAAAGTTTTCGTACAGAAATCAGCCGATGATAAATGCCAAAGGTGTAATACGGTTTCGATGCGGTGGTGTTGCATCCATTTCCAGCTGGTATAGAATCCCATTTATGTATGTATGTAAGTTTTTAGTACAACAAGTCATCTATATAGCAAAATGAATTCTCGACAAAATTAGATGTTTTCTTCTTGAATAGTTTAATTCCAATGGCGAATTTCTGCCTCAAAGAATAAATTGTGAATCCTATTTTATGAAAACGAAACAAATGACAATGGAAATGATTGGAAAATTTGAGCAATGGAGAATATCTTTGGAAGCCACAATATTCAAGAAGAAAAAAATTGTTTTACTTTTAGATGACTTCTCTAATGCATATAATATAGTGTTTTTAGTCAACGTGTGTTCACCAGTAATTTGAAGAAGTACTTCCAGAATTACTTGCAGAAGTACTTCAGAAGCACTTACCAAAGAGTTTTCACTAGAACAAATATTTCCGGAATTTTATTTGAGGCACACTTGCAGGAAGTACTCCAGGAGTGTTTTCACTTGAGCTAATAATTAATTCAGAAAAATGTCGTGGGCGAAAAGTAAAAGCAGCAGCTACTGTTGTAGCTTATTTAACAAGAAAAAAAAGGCTCTAAAAAAAAAAGAAGTGTTTAGGTACAAAAGTGGACGCAAAGACAATTGAGTTTCCATGATAAGTGTATGAATGCCTGAAATCACGCATTTTTATAATGTATCAGGTTCTTAGTAAGTTTTCGTACTAAGGCGGCGGGCGCTTCAAACTAAATTTAAAGTACAATAGCAGCGGACATCGGAATATATTTTTACGAGCGTGGGCTTAATTCGTTATTTAAAACACAATATTTCAGATATTATTTAAAAGTTGTTTCTTTATTTAACTTTACTGTTTACTCTCACAATTCACAAACAATTATCAAATCAACTCTTTAGTTATTTGCGCATGGATTTCCGGTTCTTTAGCCGTAGGGAACGGCGTCGAGATTCAAAGTCTTTGATTGTATTGGTTATTGGAACTGAATGTGGAAATCTAACAATTTCCATGTTTTTTTCTTGTTATTTGCGTATGGAAGTTAGAGAGAATTCTAAGACTTTTCCATGGCGTTTCTACATGGAATTCCTATTTCCGATTTCAATGCCTTTTCTGCATTTTTTAATTAATCAAATCTAACAGAATTCCAGATCTTTGCACTGATGCTAATATTATACTTTGTAATGGAAATTTAACATATTTATGATATTAATCATGGTAAAAACAATTATTTTCTTCCAGCCTTATTTATTTTGTACATAGCCAAATCTCCACTTTTTACTTACATAGAATCTGCACTTATAATTTCACCACCAAAATGATTTGATATTTCTACAGATAATTCGGTCTTACTAGGCGCTGTAGACCATAAAATAATAATTAAAGGAACTTTTTGAAGCATTTTATTAAAAATACAGAAGAAAAATTGGATATCAAGCATCGCACACGAAAATAGTCACGAACTGCCAAAACAAAATTGCCATTAACAATGTGAAATTAAATTTTTCGTATACCTACCTCGAATACATTTGTAAAGCTGAAAATGGCTTCCTGTAAGCGCCCAGCGGGAAAAATTCCATGCGCTTCGAAAAAAAGCAGATTCGATTACAAGTTACAGATATGCTTCCAAAAAAGTGCTGCTCTGAAAGCAATCTGAAGCAATTTCGAAGCAAATATTGAATGCGAACGTGATCATGCAATTTTCTCGTGTTGACGCCTTACGATTAGTCATTGTGATTCGCAGAGTTTCAGATGCTTTGTGAAATTGAATATATATAATGTTAAACTTTAAACTATGTGATTTTCTTTAACTTCACACAATCATAATCATATCAAACTTTAAATTTTCTGCAATTAAAAGAGAAACAATGGTAACTATTTGTGCCGACACTGTAGCAGCCGAAATCGTGCAGAGCTTCCAATTTGCTTCACACAAAGTGCTTTAAAAGCGATTAAAACGAAGCTAAAAGGAAGTGCTTGTTTCTTCGCACATGCATTGTTAAAATTTATATGAAACTGAAGGAACAATCGAAGCGCTTTATGCTTCCGTAGAAGCTTTTAAAAGTCCTTTTTAAAGTGCTTTTTTTCTCGCTGGGCTGTAAAAATAGCTGTGAGTGTAAGAATGCCGTCACTTTTTCCATTGGAATTCTGTGAGAGAATTCCACATCTAGAATTTTTGCTTATTGAGAAATAATTTACTACTTCGTTCACTTCATTGTCTGAAATAAGACTCGCCTCCTGGATATGAGTAGCGCCGTATTTATACTCTACAAAATCTTAGAACCTTCCTAAATATTCCCTACTCCGAACCCAAAGTTTACTAAAATGTCACTAACCCAAAGTTGTTTCTATTTCGAACAAATGTCGCTTGTGTCACTTTGTTGCTCGTAACAATATCAAAAAACTATTCAGGAAGTTTCTAGAATTATTACAATTATATTGGATAAAGTTTCCAAACATTACAACTAACTTTCAAACTGTTTAAGCCACACGGATGGAAAAGGATATACAATTTCCTTGTATAATTGAGGCTATTGATTGTATCCAGTTTGAAAATTTTGCAAACTAAAACACATTTGCCGAAGGATGTCATTCGTTAAATATGCAAACAACCAATAAATGATGAGAATAAAATATTTACAAATGTCGATATAAAGCTCTGTTCATGAGGTGTGTATTTTGAAAACAGAAAAGTCTATAATACAATGTAGAATAATGACTTCAAGGATATGGTGTTTTCTTTCTTGCATATGTAGACTCTAGCTAACCTGATTGCAAGATTAATCTAAAATTTATTGAGTTATGTCTAATGAACTTTGCACGCCATTTCGAGTATGAGATCGAGTAAACTTTTTAACCTAGCGACAACGAAGCTAATGTTTATGCATAAGACTAAGTGTGTTCTAAATTTAACCTCAAAAGTAAATTAAAAGAAGATGCAGGCTGTTTTTTTTTTTTGTTTTATTTCATAATAGGTTAAAGTTCTCAACAAGTTTTATTTACTCTGAGTTCAACATTGAATTTATCAGGTAAAAGTAAAATTTCGAGGACGTGATAAAGTAATTCTCGTAGCACATTAGAACTATGGATTATATTAAGTCATTAAGAGTAGGTATACATAGGTCTAGAGATAATTTTTCAGTCTTAAGATAAGATATCATTATTTCTGGTCTTATGTAAATATTTTTTTTCTTTTAATTTTGCTTATTTTGTGATATGTCTTGTGTGTTTAATTGTAAAGTAAAATCAAGTGTGCTTTTGTTTTCATAATTTTATAGTGCATAGATATATATAATCTAAAACCGTACAATTAGGGATTATTAAATTTATTCATTTGAAATTTCTATACTTAAGTATTAGTTAGTTGTAAACGCATATATTATATAATATAAAAAAAAAAATCTAGATTCTTGCAAATATCCCGAAGGAGATCAATAGCAAGTTGCATCGATTGCTTATCATCACCTTGAATCTTAAACAATTTCCAAATGCAGTTTCCCCACACAGGAAGCTCGCTCATTTATGAAAATATTGCTTGCGTTCAAAGCATCAAAAAGACTTATAAGAATTAAAAATGGCTTTGAAAGAATTTCAATTTTCCGCCAAACGAAGAAACTTAAACGTGTCCGTGAAATTAAAATAATTTATGTATGGGTTTATGTATGTGTCGTGTACATAAACATTTATACTCCTGAATATATATTTATTTGAACAACATGAGAGGGAATGGTCAAGAGCTATTAAGTATCTATGAATACGTTTCGCTTATATTTCCTAAGATTTGTTGGCTACTGAAGAAGGAAATCGAAATCAATCAATAAATTCTGTTGTAAAAGCAACTGTAGTCAACATAATTACTATACATATGAATGAATGTTGTGTATGTATATGTAGTCGTTAGCAAATCAAAGCAGAAATAAATTACCGCCATACTTCATTTTTAATTTTTTTTTTTCTTATTCGTATAGACAGTACCTACCTAATCCGAGGCGGCACATTTTTCATGAAGGTAAAAAGTTAATACGATTACCTTCTTTGAAAAATAGGTAAAGACCCTGGCAGAAATAACTGATGCACACTAAGGTGAGGTGAGGATGTATAAAATTTTTGCAGCCAAGGAAACTTTTATGTTTTTTATTTTGTTTTTTTTAGGAATAAATGGAGCACACGTCTGTATATGCAGCTGTAATTTATTTCAAACATTTTAAATTCAAAATTCAATACGCCCAAGATTCATTGACAGAGAATAAATCTGTGTCTCCATGATCAAAAACTTTCTGTTATGGAAGAGCTTAACATACTTGTATTATAGGTATAGATGGTTACAAAAGTTTCGTTGTTTTTTTTTTTTTTTTTTTTTCATAGCTTAAATGGTAATTTCGAATCTCATTTTCTCTTATTACCAATGTACATTATACATACATACATATGAAATCGAGGCTTCTCTATGCATGAAAAATGAATTTAAATGGAGAATCCGACAAGACTTTGTTGGTCC
The DNA here is from genome assembly GCA_963924295.1 of Dioctria rufipes. Classification (NCBI taxonomy): domain Eukaryota; kingdom Metazoa; phylum Arthropoda; class Insecta; order Diptera; family Asilidae; genus Dioctria; species Dioctria rufipes. Next base: position 42,643,390 of record OZ002742.1, read on the forward strand.
AGTTGAAAGAACATAGAATTACAAATGTTATGTATGTATGTATGTATATGATGGAAATTGGGTGATTAATAATTTTTTCCCTGATTACAGTTGAATATTATATACTAGTTTATAGAAGATGTTTTTGATCGACTAGTTCAATACTGGAATAAGTCAGAAAAGAAGTTAAGTATTGCCAATAAGTAGAGTACAATATTCAATATTCGAATCTATATTTGACAAATGCTGATATGCTAATGAAAACAGGATACGAATCCTATTCCAGTACAGAACTGAAGTTGTATTGAAAAAAAAAAACAAAAACAACATTTTATGTATACAACTTAAATGTCAATTATCTCGAAACAGTTAATTTTTATTTGTTGCAGGTATTGAACTTAGACGATCGATATCATAAAAAGTAATTTTTGCAGTTTTGAATTTCAAACAGTGAAAATAATCATTTTCAATTTCATAGATTTTTACATTCTGAGGAAGGATATTGAAAATGTCTTCGATTTACCTTTTCCTATCAAATGTGAAAAATTTTAATTTTTGTATGGCAACTTCACCGATTGAGTCCACTTCTGAGCGAAAAACTATAATCTTTATCTACTAAAACCTAGTCTTGCGTAAAAACTAAGGACCATAGACAAATACGGGGGTGAATCAAATATAAACGAGACTTTTTTATTTTAGTTGTTTTATGAAGGAAAAAGAATAACAGCTTATTTTTCTATATAATCTCCTGATTTAGAAACACAATTTTCCCAGCGTGTATAGGTAATTTTGATATGCCCTCTTCGTAGAAAGAAGTCGGCTGAATCTTCGCCGCCCTATAGGGTTTCCTTGATAGGACCAAACAAGTGAAAGTTGCAAGGCCAATCGCTCCAATTTTTCTCTGGTCAGGATGGTTGTATGGGAAGGTGCATTTTCATGAAGAGCTTTCAATTCTCTCATCGATAGGACACGTCGTCGTTTTCGGCGATATGCTACTCTAACCTCACTTAAAATATCGCAGTGATAAGCCGCATTAGTAGTCCTGCAGCCATGCAAATAATCGAGGTACAACAACCCACGCTGGTAAAAAAAACCGTAGACAGACCTACCTGCTGGTAGTCGTGACTTGGCTTTCACTGGCCCAGGTTCCCCTTGCAGTCTCCACTCCCCTCTCGCTTGTTTCGACTTTGAGCTATATTGGTGCACCTATACTTCATCGCAGGTAATAACATGAGTGAGAAACGAAAACCTAGCTCATCTGTAATTATGGGGAACGTGCTCCGATAACTTATACCAACCTCAGATACAATCTCATTGGTGATCACCCTCAAGAAGCTATTTTACACGGAATATTATCGTTGGTGATGCTCGTGCGGGGTCGGCAATCATGGCTCTCGCTTTCAACATTCTCACCACCCTCCACAAATTGTTCATAATATGCAAACACTCTAGCTCATGAAAGCGAATCATCCTTGAACTGTGCAGTCAATCTTCTGAAGATTTCCGCTGGTTTTACACCTTCCGTGGCAAGAAACATAAATAACAATACGCTGCGCAATTGATGAGGGAGCCGCCTGACCAGTCATCGTCACGGTGGGTACTGACGAGAACGAGAGAGGTCACTCACATACCTCTCCCACTCTCGACATCCCCGCTCAGCACCTTACAAAGCAAGAAACATCACGCTTTAATATTACCTGCTTAGGGCCAAAAGTCTCGTTTATATTTGATTCACCCTCGTATGTAGTTAGCTCCGGTTTTACAGATTTTTCAATCAACGACATACGTTTAAATATGGAGGTAAGCAAAATCATTATATGTAATTAAAATTGATACTCTTGAACTGATAAAAAAAAAACAATAACTTCATTTGACTCTAAATGATAATATTATTATAAATTGTAAGCTTCTTCACCTGCGTAAAAATATGAGACCAAGAATACTTTGCTTTCAAAATTTCGTAAAGGAAACACCATCTCTATTATGTCAACATTCCCTGAAAACGCGCAGAGTTTTGTGCGACGAAAACACGAAACAAAGATCTGCGACAAAGAACCGCTCCTACCGAAGATCTATGCAATGGCTCGAGCAAATTGGACAGTTGATGACTGAAAAAAAAAAAATACTTTTTTCCAATGAAAGCTGTTTCTAATTTATGCCGAACACAAAACTAAAAGTTCGCCGGCTGCGAACGGATTAAACAATTCCTTGGTCCTATATTTTTACATAAGACTGGATATTACACCCACAATATCGTCTCACTGAATCAAACCGATCCCACTAATTTCCAAAAACACAAGAAAAATGGAAATTTTGCGATACAAAAATTTGTCTAGTTTTGTCAATCTTCGAAATTTAAACTGAAGTTGCAGACTGACAGATGAACGAACAAAAAAGTGGCTCCGGTGCAATTTTTCGGGATAATGATAGATTTCATATTAGTTTTCGATAAATTTTGCATAACATGTCAGAAAAAGACTAATGTGTGGTGGGGGGCCATAATGACGAGTTTATTAAATTTTTACGGGGCATAATAACGAGCGTTTTACGGGAGCCAAATAAATTTTTCGATTTTCACATTCTGGTAGGCTCAACGAAGAGCGGATTCGAAGACATAATTTCGCATTAGAAGAAAATTCTTTGTCAAGGAAAATGATTCCAACAATTAGTGTGTTTCGCAAACTCTGAATTTTTCAGTTTCTTGAACGTTGATTGATTTGTAAAAACAATATTTTTTCAAGTTCTACAATATAAATTTTGTAATGTCAACCTATTTATCCTAAAACTTCCGAAATGCAAGAAGTTTTTTAAAGGTAAAATATCAGAAGTTTTCAGTTTGCATTTTTCGAATTCAAAACTCGAGATGTTCCTCATTTTAGAATGCATAATTTTATTGTAAAAATCATATTCCTGCAAGGCTCATTATTGTCATTAATTAATAATAATATGCTTTGAAAAATATTAAATATAATTCTTTATTATGCTCCGAGCACTGCGTTATTATGTGGGACATAGTGACGAACTGGTCATCACTCCACTTAAGTCAATAGAGCAGGATGCTAGAGGGTAATTATCTATATAACACTTTGTCCTTGATTGACCACACTTGAGATATTGGTATGTTTAAAACTTCAAGAAATCGATTCATAGATTTAAAAAAAATTTAGAAAAAAATGTTCTTTATTATGCCTGGACTCCCTTACTATCCCTTTAAGAAAAAACGGGTGAAAAAAAACTTGTTCAATCAAGCAAGTGTAGTCAATCCTGCAACAACAACAAAATAATAATCTAGCAGCTATTAATGCTCCAGATAAGCCACTGACATGTCCCAATTGCAATGAAATTTACTATGATCCATCGAAAATAGACTGTATCCAGTGCAAGTCATGTGAATTATGTTGGTACGATGCCTTCACAAGTGCTAGGTATATGTACATATATACACAGGAGTAGGTACATAATTGAATTTAAATGTGATACAAGGTTCTTTGCTTCTTTGGGAAATTAACATGCGAACTGCTAACCAACGTACGAGGTACAAATACGCGTTAGATAACCTTTAAAATTTCATTGTTAAGTAAGATTATCAGTTTTTTTAGTTATTATTTTATTAATATAATAAATAAAGTTGCCAAGAAGTTTAATGTTTTTTTTATTTTGTACTAAAATAAACTATGAAAAAAATGTTTCTTGTCTTTAAGTCAATTTTCATGATACCCTAATAGATGAACACGAGATTTGTGTATGGCAACTCTATGAAGGAGTAGCCAGTTTAATCCATTTTTAAAATTTTACCAGGTTACATTCAACAAATAAATAAATAAAAACTGCTATTAGGACCTACTTTGCATTGAAGATTTCTCAAATAAGTTATTTTCTGCAAAGCCACAGCAGTCTTGTGACAACTATTATAATCATAAGCTATTTTGAGCTGCCCTGCAGCTAAAAAGTTGCTATTGGGAAATATGTATACACATGTATTGTCAGACAAATTGCCAAATTTAGAATGTCATGTTTTTATTCGTTAAGTGACAAAATTTTTTAAAAAAAATTCTACTTAGAATGCAGCTATTGCTTTGCATGAAATTTATTGCTTTAAATCGCTTTTTAACAGACTTCAAAGCGAGGAAGTTCCCAATTCGACTGTTTTTTTTTTTTTTATATATATATATAGATGTTACCTCATATCTCCAGGGACCTGACTCTATAGCACGAAGAGTTGTGGAGTTCAGTTCTTTTGACACTTAACTCTCCACTGGGAATTCTGTAATTCGAGGAATTTGTATTGAGAATTACCCAACTCTAGCCTGTTTTAGTCGTGGAGAAGTAAGAAGAACATTTCTCAACTGACAATATTGTCCGTTTTTGTTGTATTTTGTGACGGTACCTAGACACCTAGGATTTTCAAAATTAAATTATGGATTCACCGCATATCCTGGCTATATTAAAAAAAAAAAAAAACCAATTTGGTCGTCTTCCAAGATAGAAGGGATGCTATAACATTTTTTAATATACACGTTAATAAAATATATATAAAAATTAGTTTTCCAATCGAATAAATGGTTCTAGAGATAACAGCAAAAGAAGTGAATCAGTCCTTTTGAACGTGAAAAAATTTGGTAAAAAATGGACATCCTATTTTTAATTCATCATTGTGAAAAACTGGTAAGTCGTGGAAGGTAATCTTCTAATGAAAAAAATGTTCAAAACGGAGTACTAATGGATGTGAAACTCAAAACCAAAAAACATTAGAAATATATGTAAAATATAGGAACTGGGGTGTATATGACCAAAGTGCAGAAAAAAAAAACCTTTTTCGACAGTAAAGTCAGTAAAAATAAACTACACAACTCGATTACCCTCTACTCCCTCTTTGATTTGATACCAAATATGACGTAATTTGGACAACTCCCTATTAGGGGTGGTACAACCAACAATCCCCCGCCGTTAATTGGAATAAAATATGGTCTATAACACCCATGCATACACAATTACAAGTGATTTTTCAGTGTTTTTATTCAGCTTACGCCTGCTACTTTATTGCAACTCCTGCAATTTTTTTATATTGTTTTTAATTTCCCTTAGTCTGCTCTCATTCATATTCTCGCAACCTCCCCGCCCTATTTCCTTCACCTATTATGCTCGCCCTGAGCTCCCATTTTTTCATACTACATATATTCTTCTCCTTCTCTTCATTCTCCATTATAACGGAAAACCTCGAAAAAAAACCTACCCTCCTACATCCCTCAAAAACTACCCCTATAAAGACAAATTTTTATAATAACCTAGATGAAGGTTCGTTTGTAATTTCATATGGTCACTCATCTACACAAGTTTGATTTCTGAAGTGATTTTTCAAATATGTCTCTAGAACGGTTCATCGGACAGCAAAAAAGATTATAACAAATCTCATAGGATTTCATATTCTGAAGAACCTTTTAGTACAATAAAAACGTCTAGGACTGGTCGTTTTCACAGTATATGTAAGAAACCATAATTTATATATGGCAACATTAAGAAGGGATTATCCGATTTAGTCCATTTTTTAAACTTTATTTATTACTGCTATTAAAACACCATGTACCAAATTTCTGCTCTCTACGTCGACGCGTTCTCAGGCAGTGCCCAATATATAGTGAAAAAAGAAATTTTTGTATTGTAACCCTACGAAGGAGTCACTCTATTCGGCTCATTTTCCAACTTAAATTTACTTTTTTTTTTTTAAAAAGCCGGTGTGCAAATATTCAGCCCTCGTGAACGCGTTCTCGAGTTATTGTGCGAACGGACAGACATACAAAAATCAAAATAACTTTTAATATTATGCATGGGTGTCCAATCTATTTTGCTTTACCATAACTATTTCGAGGTGTTACAAACGGAATGACAAACCAAATATATCCTTTAAATTTCATCAAGGGTATAAAAATTTACAAATTTATTTCAACCTTTACCTTCTACAACAAAAAGTGATACCCTTTATTGTCCCGGTAGATTCGCACTTTTTAACACTTCTCACGTTTTCCGTAGTATCCCAAGAATCGCGAATGAAGAGTTAGGGAGTTTTAACCACGGAAAATTCTAAACCAATTTATATAATTCGTTTTTATTTAGAAGGTCATGCCTTCAGGTTTGTCCCATAAAAATTTGGTCAAAATCTGATGAAGACTTTCAGACATGGAGAATAGAACTTCTCAGCGGAGAACAGCAAATCATTAATGCGCGATTAAGGTTATTCTACATATAGTATGTACCTCTGCACGTACGTTGAAGCGATGTTGTGCATATAATATTTTTTTTACCGACTTCAAGAGGAGGTTTTCGTATTTCACAATTTCTGATGTTTACACATTGTCAAAGTATTGCAGGAGCCAATTTTGTAGTTCAAGATTTCGTGCAGATATTAGCTTATTTTTCAATTTCTCATCTACAAACAATCAAACTCCAAACTGCTAAAGCTTAGATCTTGAACATAAACCGGAAATCCCAATCTCATTCCCACTGCCAAAGTTTGAAGTACATATCTGTATAGCGTGTTTTAACTGTAATATATTCAAATATATGTTGTGCATAATGGGAATATTTGTATGGCAAACCAACCAACATTGGAGTTACTCGATTTTCCCCATTTTCGAAACAAGTTTATAAAATTTTTCCAAAAATGACGTATACAAAATTTCTATTCTTAACTTCAACAAATCAGAGTAAAAAATAGTGCAAAACAATATTTCACTACAATTTGCGATTTTATTTTCGAACGGCATAAAAAAGTTTCAGTTTTCACTGCTTGAGAGCGCATTGAGAATGGGTGATGTGAATAAAAATCAACCAACTTTTCTCCATGAAAGTCTTACCTAAAACAATGCCCTATCTATTAATGTCGAATACTTACTATCTCCAGGAGTAATAGAATAAGAGTTCTATTAAAAAATGTTTACCTTAAATCGGAAAGTAAATATAAACTAATGAATGACGAAATACCACTTGTTATACATATTTCAACCAGAGATACACTTTTATGCCACGGCGAAACATTTTTATATTTTAATTTCTCCTGAAATAGTTAAATAATGAAATAAATATTTATTTTTTTTTTCTGTTATTAAAAACCGAATTTTCTACAGCTGAATATGCAACTGAAGTTTTTCTGTTTGAAGAGATTTTTATTCATATAAATAATATTTACTATGATATCCTGGAGGCACACCGTGTAGGTACTTAATAATCATTGAAGTGAATATAATTTCGAAATATTTTATTTGTGGTAGATTTTTAATTAAAATGAAATATTTCATTACAGAAGATGGACTTTTTTGAATGAACATTTTAATTTCAAACAAAAAAAAATCATTCTAGATATTTGCATATTTCGATTATTATGCTCGGGTCAATGATCGTTAAATAATCCGTCTGTTTCGTGTGTGACCGGGCCACAATTCCATTGTTGTTTCAGAAGAAGTTTAATTTATTATTTACTTGTAAGCCAAATAACAAAGCCGAAACGGTAAGCAATCAAGTACGTGTAAATAATATTAAGTTATGTATAATTGGAGCATAAGAAGAAGCGAGTGAAAAAAGATCAAAGATATAAATTAACTTCAGGAGACAAGAAGAAAACATTGTTTTCAACACAATGTCTTCAGTGTAGCAGTAATGAGTACAAAAAAAATATTATTTTGGCGTGAGAACATAGATACTTACAATTTCTATCAAAAAAATTCTTCTTGTGTATTTGACCAAGATGCTTCGTTAGAGTTAAACAGTTTGATGTGCAAACATTATTAAAAATTCAGAAGAGATTCTAGTCCACCGTAGGGAGAAATATAGATAGTGCTTCCTAAGGAAGTAATAGAGAAGGAATGGATATTTTAAGTTGTGACGTTTCTTTTACTATGTACAGGGGTGTTCCGAAATAAAATTGAAAAAGGGGGGGGGGGGGGCTGCGTTTCAAAATCTAAGAGAAAAAAATGGCCGCCGTGAGGGTGTTAATGATTTTTATACTTTATCACCTTAGCGCCCTGTAATACTATATTACCCTATAAGCATAGTTTTAACGCAAAATGACATTTAACCATCTCCAAGCTTTCCAGCTTTGAAGCAGCGATAGGAACAATTTCTGTAAAAACGTTCTGGTTAGATTTTGACTCTTAAAGGTTGTCAAATTTATACAATTATTCCATATCTCAATTTTGGGAAAAATTAAAAAACGAATTAGATCAGGAACTTTTTTCAATCTCACATTCATGAGCAAATGTTGAGGTCGTTTTTTCAATGCAAAATTTAAGAAAAGACGAGGCAGCACCAAAAACGGTTTTCCCGATTTAGTTAATTTTTGATGAAATTGTTTTTGCTATTTTTTGAAAAAGCTGTATCCAAAATGTCAGTTCTTTATGTCGACGTGTTGTGGCGGCAGTATCCAAATATTATATAGTGAAAATCCAAAGTTTTGTATGGCAACGTCCGGTTACAATTTTTTTAAAAAGCCAGTGTACAAAATTTCAGCATTCTAAGTGAACACGATCTCGATGTATCGTGCAGACAGACTTATGGACACACAGACGGACGGACAAGCAGAAATCAAAATAACTTTGTTTCTATGCGAATGTCTAACGGACTGACAAACTTAGTATATCCTATAGATTTCATCTATAGCAGTGGTTCCCAAACTTATTTGGACTACCGCCTCCTTTTTAGAAAAAAATTACTCAGCGACCCTTGAAAATCTACACTGTTTAAGAGAACAAACAAAAAGATTTATGTTCTACCTACATTGCTAAATTTAAACGCAAATCGAGTATAAAACGGTCATATAGAAATTGTTCTTTTAAATTGTAATAATTAGAAATAGCGTAACTTGTACATTCTGTGGCAGCGAGATAGTAAGGTTCACAGTTTGGAAGTAAGCAATTATTGAAGGCGGTAAGTACTACATTTATTTTTTAATCAGGAAGTATTTTTCTGTTTTCGACTGAAAACGAATTCATGGATTTTGTTAGCCTTTGAACTGCCATTTTTTCCAAAAAGTTTTTTTTTTTAAACCAATCCTTTAACATTACTGGCTCGTTTTCGACCCTTTGGGCTAATAAAGTTATTAAATTTATAGAGGTGGAATTTTTAGCGTTACAGACAAAATAAAAAGACTTAAAATTTTCTCTGTTTTTCGATAAATTACTTTACTAAATTATTTCATTGGAATCTTGGTGCAACGGGCACTGTGCACTAAAATAGAACCAAAAAATGCCAAATCAACAACTAAGAAAGAAGGCAAGGGGAGCATATGATAGTTCTGTGGACAAAGATGACAATATTATTATGACTATGTCTAATCAATTTGGTGTACAGCCGATAAAAAATATTTCCAGATATTCCGTCAAACAAAAACGAAAAATTGAAGTAGATTAACCACATATTATTGATCTATACAAGAAAAATATGGGAGATGTTGATTTAATGGATAATTTCATTTCAAATTATCCTCTTGGAGGAAAAAGTCATATATGCGTATTATACTATGGTTTTTGATGTTGCAATGAACAACGCTTGGATCCCTTATGTTTCCAAAAGCTCGTTTTCGACCCATTCTTAAGGATGAATCTGGTGCGCTGCTATCAATGTATTAATCCTCGGCTCTATTTTTGTCAGCAGTATTCTTAAATCGCTGTCATTAGCCAGGTTTTTTTTTTTTTTTTTTTTTATGTTAATAAATTTGTGACCACACTGAACCTACCTTCACTAAGTATGACGAAGAAAATGTAATCAAAAACTTTGTGTTATAGCCCATAATCCCGGATAAGCTATAGGAATCTGCTTTTGCAGCCAGAAATATTGGTAGCCGTCTTTGAATTTAAATTTCAATTCGTCGTTTGTTGTTACTCCCATCAGTTCTTTGGAGATTCTTCTATGTAACCACATGAAAAAGGATCCAAAACCAATCGAGTATGAATGTTTGTCACAAAATTCAAAAACACTTTAACCTAGATTTATACAATGACTTACTCGTTTAACTGCTTTCGAGCATGAGAAATCCCCTGAGTCAGTGACACCACATGGGTTAGTTTTGCAGCGTGCGGTTACACGCATAATACTTGACCCCCGATCTGTTATAACTAGCATTTTGTGTGTTTATTTGGAAAATAATGTTACAAAACAAGTAAAATAAATACGGACGGTTTTTCTAAACCTTCTTATTTTCTCTTCCTTCTTATTTTCTCTTCCTTCTTTATGATTTCTCCGCCCCCTTATTTTTATTCAACGCCCCCCTGGATCATTCCAGCACCTCCCAGGGAGCAGTATCGCCCACTTAAGAATTACTGATCTATAGGATGTGAAAAAAAAAAAACTTAGTGAAGAAACCAGTTCCCATTTGAATCTTGTTCAGCATTAATTCAAACTAAAGATATTATAGCTGTGTTCTTTGTGTACCTTGTTCTAGAACTCCCATATACTGGAGAGAATAAATTGTTCTGTCGATTGAAGCGAACTATTTGTACTGTTCGCTTCATTTATAAATCTTCTATGAAATTGTAAAGGGTTTTCCAATAAGAGGTGTTATTTTAATTAGCCCGCTATTTCGGTAGATGTCACTTTTGGGGCTGTCATTTTTTGACATTTGACAAGTAGAAACTACGCCATTAATAAAAATGGAACGATACACGATTCAACAACGCATTGAAATTATTAAAATTCACTATAAAAATGGTGAAAATGTGGCAGAGACGGTTCGTAAAACTGGAAAATGTTTGGGTCGTCGTGAAGCACCTTGTCGGACCGCAATACAGAAATTGGTAGAAAAATTCGAGCTGTCGGGACAAGTTAGTGATGTGAAGAATAAAACTCGTGCACGTCGCTCAAGAACAGCCGAGAATATTGCTGCTGTAGCCGAAAGTGTTGAAGAAAACCCAGGTTTGTCCATTCCTCGTCGTTCTTTGGAATTAGGCATTCCACAAACGTCATTACACCGTATTTTGCATAAAGATTTGGGTCTTAAGGCTTATAAAGTTCAGTTAACACAAGAACTCAAGCCGGCCGATCATCAACAACGTCGAGTCTTTGCTGATTGGGTCCACCTCGATGGCTTCGTCAACAAGCAAAATTGTCGCATCTTGGCTCGGATAACCCAAGAGTTATTGTTGAAAAGCCTCTCTGTCCTCAACGTGTGACTGTTTGGTGCGGTTTATGGTCCCGCGGGGTCATTGGACCTTACTTTTTCGAAAATGAGGCTGGAGCAACAGTTACGGTGAATGGATTGCGCTATCGACAGATGATTAATGATTTTTTATGGCCAGAATTGGATGGTATTGATCTGGACGACGTTTACTTTCAACAAGGCGGCGCTACGTACCATACAAGCAACGAAACGATTGATCTTTTACGGGAAAAGTTTCCGGCCCGTGTTATCTCTCGAAGAGGTGATCACAATTGCGGCCCGTGTTATCTCTCGAAGAGGTGATCACAATTGGCCACCGAGATCTTTTGACTTAACACCTTGCGACTTCTTCCTTTGGGGCCACGTGAAAGAGAAGGTCTACGCCAATAGCCCAGCGTCGATTCAAGACCTCAAAGATGGAATTCGTGAGGCTATCGAGGACATAGGGCAGCCACTTTGCGATTTTGTTATGGAAAATTTCATGAAAATGATATGGTCCTGTAGGCGTGGTCGTGGTGGTCATTTGGCTGATGTTATTTTCCGTTATTAACGGCATACCTTCCTCTTTATAATGAAATAAAGATCCGATCATTTATCTTAAAAAATGGAATTTTTCTTTGAATATCAAAATAACACCTCTTATTGGAAAACCCTTTATAAGGCGTTCTTTTGTGTATCTTTTGTTCTGTCCTGTTCTGCGGGCACAAAAAAAAACACAGCTTATATCTGCAAGATTTTCTTACTGCTATAAAATATCACGAACGTATCAGAATGTAATATATCGGAAAATGAGTTTATTATTAATTAGATTAGAGAACACACACATTCATTAATATTTACTATTACTATACAGCATATAAAAAGTATATTTAAGAGTATTTAATAAAAAAAAAAAAAAATTAAATGTTAAATTTGTCTGCAAACCCCATTTTGTTTAATGACATGATTTTTTTTTTTTTTTAAACAGACAACTTTTATTAATTTTGTTAAAAAGCTTTCAAATTTAAATTGTGATCATTCGCCCGTAATTTGAATTCTCAAAATCGTTAACAAGAAAACAAGTAAAAAGTAAGAATTGGTTTAAGACCAATTATTACGATACCCTAGCCTAGCTGAATAATTTCGAATAATTAATCCTCTGTGCAAGTTTGATTTATGAAGTGGTTTTTCGCATATATTTCTAGAACAGTTCGGCGGACAGTAAAAATGATTATGACCAATTTCACAGGTTTTAATATTCTGAAGAATTTTTCAGTACAATAAAAACGCCTAGGACAGTATAAGTAAAAAATCCCAACTTTTGACGGTATTTTTTCGCACATTTTGCAGTATATCATTTATTCACCAAAAATTTAGAATTTTTCTTTAAGGAATCCTTGAAAGTTACCTTTTCAAACAAAACCCCACAAAATACAAAAAAAAAATGACTTTTCTTATGGAGGCCTAACCCAACACCATTTAAAAAAAAATATTTAATAATCATTGACTGCCGATATACGCGTCATGAAGACCTAAAATTCTGCCAACAATCTTATAATGATTCCCTTTTTATAGCCTACATGAAATCATAAGATACCACCATTAGGGCATCCCCGCATATAAGGCGTGTCGCAAAAGTTTTAAGACAAAATATATTTGCGCAGCTGTTAAAGAAGGAAAAAGAAGAAGAAATTTTTGGAGAGGCATTTTACTACACTTGTTCCTATACATGTCATCACAATAATTTTGCCACACTGTAGGTCCTTATAAGTATGATTATCGAGATTAATTGTGTGCGTTTTTAATCAAGTTATGATTATTGATTATATAGTATGTATGATAAACTAACAGCACGTAATGATAATTCAGTTATTATTTTATCACCTAAATTGCAAGTAAAGAATTCCACAGTTGTCGTTACGTCCAACAAAATTTTTGTATAAACCTGTAGCAAAAAAAAATTATTATTTGGCAAAACTTTAAAGTGACGATAATATTGTCGAGTACCTTTCTCAAATTAAATAAAAATAAAAATAAATAAAAACTATATAAGTGCAAATTGTTTTCTAAAATAACTACATATAACGATTTTCAGTAATGTTATAAAACAATACAATTCGAAATAAAAGATCAACAAATAGTATAATTGCAGCGCACCTGCACTCACTCTACGATACTTTATTAGTCACACCCCTGAATTTTAAGCAGGCCTGTGTAATTAAATGTGACTTGTTGGTTATATAAATTGTAGTTTTACTAATGGAGAAAATACCTACATTGATAAGTGATTTTTATGTATCCGATTGCAGTTTTAATTGTAAGCAAAAATTTCTTAAATTTGACTAATGATTGATATGTGTGTTATCATTGTCAACCGAATAATGACTAACAGATAGCCATTTAATCATGAATAATGTAGCAATGAATGAACTTTATAGTCAGTTAGTCACGACTGCATATTATATTATAGGCATTTCTCATGTGTCCCAATGAATTTATACGTGCCAAATTTGGTATTTGCATTCGAAATAAATTTCAGCCCCTATATGTTGACATTATTTCTAGGACAAAGTTTAGGTCTAATGTGCATTGAACTTCGAAAACGGAAAAGGATAATTCGTAAACAAAAATCACAATTTCTTATTACTACCTTAAAAGCACAGATTCTACCATTTAAAAGTATCTTAAAATGTTGAAATATTATATATATATTATTCTTGTTTTTAATGTTTTGTCAACAAACAATCATAAGCAACAAGATAAAAAAAAATTAATATGATGGTAATATATCAACTGTTTAGGAGTTACAGGGTGATTAAGAGAAAAAGCTAGTTTTTTCACAAAAAACACTCTGTTATTAAAAACTACAGGGCGTACGGTCACAGTTAAGAGCTCATTGTATGCAGAACTTCATGGCCTTTCTAACGACTGCTCAATCAGCCCCATATGGTTGTCTAAACTAAAAATTTCGGATTTTCTTACCTTTTTTTTTAATTTTAACCTCTATTATATTTGCAACAAGGTCGTTAACATAAACGGCTACAGTTAACAAATTGGATGTAATAGGTCACATTAAAGAGGAGAGTCTACAGCTGACAGTTTTTATAAAAAAAAGTTATGTTAACGACCTTTTTGCTAAAATAATAGAGATTAAATTAAAAAGAAAAAGGTAAGAAAATCCGAAATTTTTAGTTTAGACAACCATAATTCTTGATGGGAGAGGGGTATGGGGCTGGTTGAGTAGTCGTTAGAAAGGGCCATGAAGTTCTGCATACAATGAGCCATTAACTGGGATTGTACGCCTCGTAGTTTTTAAGATACGGGATGTTTTGTGAAAAACTAGCTTTTTTCTTAATCACCCTCTAACTCCTAAACGGATGATACGCCCCCCCCCCCCCCCCCTGCCATACAATTTATGGTTCGTCTAGGTGAGTACTATCACCTCCCGCTCTATTGACCTCCTAGTGGGAAACACCCTGTATATGTAATATACGCTCTATAAAACGTTCCTGTAGAAAATTGTTCCTATTACTGCAATAGGCTCAATCACAATTTACGTATACGTAAGTAATATTATTTACGTAAAGCAAACGCGCCCTTTCAATTTAACAGACGTACACAAATTAACTTTAAGGCATCAGAGGAGAACTTTCGTTAAGTTTCAATGTCAAAAATTGCAATCAGTAATGGTGCGGTAAGGTCGCTCATTCCGTAAGAACGCTATGTGCCAAACAATTAAATTATTACTAAATGATTAAAAGTGCAATGTAAAAATTAAAATGGAATAAAAATGGTACTGCGAATTAATAGAAAGCACAAATCTTCAATTAAATCAACTTCATTTGTTAATTTTTTCACTTTTACCACAATTAAAATTGAACACTTAAAATATCAAGATAAAAACCTTTACGGAATGTGATATCTATTTAGGCTAAAAATATCAATTTTTCATAAGTAAACCTCAGTCTCGTTCAAATAAAAGTAAAGTAAAATAAAGTTCTTTACTTCAATTGTAGTTGAGCCTAAAAATCTGCCGTCTGCCGTCGCAACTGTGTTTAAGCCTTAACCCTTTCACTACCGATGTACACTCTAGTGTGACTTTGAGATCCTTTTAAAATTAATTGTAAAAACGTTTTAATGTAATTTCTTATAAAATGCAATAAATGCGGGTCTAGTTTTAGAGAGATTCTTTAAAATTTTTAGTCGTTTTCAGACATTTTCTAAGGAAAGTCAAAGGAAAAAGTTTATTTTTGCGTTCTCAAATTTTAGACATAAAACAAAGTCCCTGAAAGTATTCGTAGCTACTTACTCATCTTATCAACACGACAAAGTAAAAATTTTTGGAATTGGTGTTCGGGTAAGTGTTCCAGTCGCTGTAAATCAAATGTACATTTGAGTGTAAAAGTGATTGATTCAACTTTTTTAAAACATTCAGTACTTACTTCTGTAAATAAATATACAGGGTGATTCAGATCAAGATACCTTCTGGTATTCCATGCGATTCCTTGAGGTAAGATGATCAAAAAATTGTTCCACATAGCCCCCCTTAGAAACATTCCTTTAGGAGTTGTGGCCAGTTGAAGATTTCGCCAATATTCGTGATAATAAATGAGTATAAGTTTTGAACCACCCTATAGATTTTGGTTATTGTTAGCTTATTAAATAGCCAAGAATAGTAGCTATTGAAAGGGGTATTACTCTGTATTTTTTAATTAAGCATCTTTAAATTATTCTCAAATATTTCCAAAACATTGATTTTTTTACACACAAATTTCATAAATACCGTTATTTATATCAAAAACTTTTGTGTGTAAAAAAATCAAAATTTTGGAAATATTTGAGAATATTTTAAAGAAGTTTAATTAAAAAATACAGAGTACCTAATACACTTTTCGACAATTACTAATCTTGGCTATTTAATAAGCCAATAATTACCAAAATCTATAGGGTGGTTCAAAACTTATACTCATTTATTATCACGAATATTGGCGAAATCTTCAACTGGTCACAACTCCTAAAGGAAGGTTTCTAAGGGGGGTATGTGGTTCAACTGGCCAAAACTCCTAAAGGAAGGTTTCTAAGGGGGGGTATGTGGAACAATTTTTTGATCATCTTACCTCAAGGAATCGCATGGAATACCAAAAGGTATCTTGATCTGAATCACCCTGTATATTACCTATATGATCAAATCCATAAAAAAAAGAAACACTCAAAAATAAAATTACTTCATTAAGAGTGGACATGCCGATGTGCATCTTTTATGTATTGGCATTTGGAATTAGTGTTACCAATTGATTGTAACAAAAAACCAAATATTTAAATTTTGAAATTTCCTGGGATCACAATTTTTTGGGAAAAAGGGACTGCATTGCCGATATTCACGGAGGATATGTCACGCAATCGATTTTATGCACTTTGTATGCATTTGCATCTTGTAGACACACATGTGATACCTAATAATAATAATGATAAATTTTATCGTGTGTGGTCGATCATGGATGCAGTTCAAAAACGTTTGTAGAGTACCTATTGGAAGTAACACTTTGTGTCGGTGAGCAGATTATACCGTTCAAAGGACGTCTGCAAATGAAACAATATATACGAGGAAAATCATGTCCATGGGGTATTAAACTATCTGCTATGCGGTAAGAGTGGAATGCCGTACGATTTCATTGCCTATCAAGACTCGACAACTTCGGCGTTCTTGGAAAAACTTGGTTTCAGCGCCGCTTTTTCACAACTTATGCATTATTCTTGCGAAAAGAAAAATACTCGCTGCTGGAACAATTCGTGTCAATCGTTTTCAGAATCCTCCTCTACGGACAGATGCAGAGATGCGAAAGGCCGCGGGTGTGCGGAAGAGGTGATCAGTCGTGACCACGAAATGGTATGACAACAAAGGTGTTTTATTTGGTATCAAACTTTGTTGGAATAGGCGTGCCGGATAAAGTGCAGCGATCTAATAAAAATGAAAAACGGTACAATGAAGTCGATAGACCTGAGGTTATGCAGATATATAATAGGGAATTGGAGACGTAGATCTGCTTAATCAAATTCTGCAGTACTATGGAATTTTTATTAAATCCAAAAAATGGACTTTGCGTGTAATTATACATTTCTTCGACATGGCAATCAGGGCTAGTTGGCTTGAATGCAGAGCAGATGCTCTTAGAAATGGAATACTAGACCAAATGGACTTGGTTGCGTTCAATAAAGGCTGGATACCCTCGTTAGCGTTTCGCCAATCCCCAACATCTATCAGGTAAAAAACGGGGGTGCCCCTCGAAATTGACTGGATTTTCTTCTCCAGATGAGGAGGAAGATATAGATGGACCGAAGCGACAAAAATACTTTTCTTCACCACCAATTAATAGCCGTTACAACCAAGTCGCTCACTTTCCACGCTTCTATTTCTATTATTCAAAATGGAAAGCACATCTGTGCGTTCGGCGAAATTCTGAATATTTCTTCGAATATCATCGAAAATAAGTTTTTTTTTAATGCCATTTTATAAAAATGTTTATACTTTTATATTCAAGTGAATTTCAAATTAAATTACAATTAAAATAAATCATTATTACATAATAGACACCCTTTTTCGCTCAAAACGCCTTTCATTAGCTCTTATATAGTCCCTCATTTTTATATGAAGGAGTCGGAGTTTGACTACCATGACGGTCAAAGTGTGCATCTCTCACCGACCACACCTTTACAGGCAGGTAAAAATGTATTACCGTAAAATACTTCTGTGACCCATATGATTAAAAACCATCACTAAAAAACAAAATTTCCAATTGCGCGTTTAAGATGGGTACTGAAAGGGTTAATAAACCGTAGCGAAGGTGTCAGTTTGCCTTCTGAAAGGAGTTTTGCCCGTATTTTTTGGGGCCAACATAAAGAGATCAGCCTCTGAAAGGCTTTCTATTCTTTTATAAACTCTGGCATTTTTGCCTGGAAGTTTCCTTTAATCTCCCATTTCCTTTGGACATCG
The DNA here is from genome assembly GCA_963924295.1 of Dioctria rufipes. Taxonomy (NCBI): domain Eukaryota; kingdom Metazoa; phylum Arthropoda; class Insecta; order Diptera; family Asilidae; genus Dioctria; species Dioctria rufipes. The sequence continues at coordinate 42,661,482 of OZ002742.1, forward strand.
CTTTGATGACAAAAGTTGACGATGTTTTGTAATTTTGGGGCAATGTCTCATTTTCCCCATTTTCGTGCAACTTAATAATAATTTTGCGTTCTTGCAATGTAAGGTTTTTAAATTTATCCATACTTTTTCTGCAAGTTATTGCGCTTAAATAACCATATGCAAAAAACTAATATGTGCATTACTATAACTCGTATAGGAATTTACAAAACATATTCAACATTTTTTTTAAAAAGTTATTAATGAAAATTTTATAAACAAATTACATTTATTGCTAGTTGGACAGACCTTAAGATTATTGGAAAACTCTACAAACACATTTTTTAACTTATTTTCAATCAATGACAACTAACGGCGATATTATTCATTCATAATATTCATTCATAATTCATTACTGGACATGTTAGAACATGCTTAAAACTTTCAAATTATAAAATTTCACAAGAACTATTTCCAAGAATTTTCGAATGCAATGGTTTATTATTGATTGATATGTGTGTTGTTAACTTTCTTTTGATTTCCAGTCGTGTTATGACGGATTTTTCCAAACTTAATATAAAAACTAAAGGCCGTGGAAAAAACAAAACATACCTACTTCAAGAATTTTACTGGAAACCAGTTTATACTTATACTACTATTGAGGAAATCTTGGTCGTTTGTAAAAAAAATAAAAATATTTCAGACGAGTGTGAGAGTCCACACGAATATTAGATGTAAAATCTCTTCATCAATATACGCGCGACCAAAACAATAAATTTCAGTGGGCAAATAATCACAAAATTTAGTAAAGAAATGGGCGAATTTTTCCCTAACTAGAACTCACTTCTGCGATGTATTTTAAGATATGCGTAATTCTCTGTCCTAAAAGTGCTTATTTAAACCCATATTTTCGAAACATTTTTGCCGACATTGAAGTCAATTATCATGGTGACTGGTGTCCCGCCTGTAAGAAGGATTTTATCTAAAAAAAAAAAATCCTCGAACGTCTGAAGAATAATAAATCGTAAGCAGCCCAACCCACAAGCCAAAAAAACCCACTTTACTAGAAATGATTTAATAATTCTCCTCACTTTATGGCAATTTCCAAACTCATTTTCAATCTTCCCTCTGAAGTGTAATTTTTCTATTTCAATAAACTCATACTTATTCACCAGTTATGCTGAAGTTATTATCCAGCTACAAGAAAATTATTATTATCTGTACGTTGTTGTTGTCTTTTTTTTATATAATGGTGTTTGCATTACTGAAGTGTTAAAAACAAAACTCACTTTCAAATCATTGAGGCTATTGAGAGAGCATAGATAGATAAGTAGAAAGAAAAACAATTTCACGAGCAATCTTTCACCATTAAAATTGAATTACTTCATCAAACCTTCATGGAGATATTGCAAATAAGAAAATGTTTTTGAACGCAAGCACTTCACTTTTCACCTGAACACCAAAACTTTCCCTGAAGGTTACGAGACTGGAGTAGTAAAATTTGTCTCAGCAAGAAGAATTATTGGCACCTAGGCAGATAAGCACTATAATATGTAGTTAGGTCTAGAAAGTCTAGAAAGTATAATATTTCTGTAAGTTTAAGCAGAATTTTTTACAAAGCTCAGGTGAAAAGGTCCTTTGAAAACATTACAGTTCACAAGCCAGTTTAGAATTAGCTATGGAAAATGCGCATAAATTCAAGTATTAAAAAAAAAAAAAAATTAACGTGATTACATTGGGTAGAAAGGCATAATATTCCGTTTTAGGCTGAAGAAGCTTTGTTATGCGCTTGTATGTACCTAATTCGGACATTAACAGACTTGAATTTTTGAATTTTGATTAGACTTGAAATTTCGATCTAAGATTTCACTAAATTTAACTTGTTATTAACTTGAAAATTGGAACTTTTTACGACTTCTTAAAACATTTAATTATGATTTTTTTTTTCGTTTTCAAGGCTTTAAGCTGGATATATAGTGAGAGACAAAACTGCTCACAATACATAAATTGAAAATGATTCTGTAAATCATAACTCTCACTCGATAATGAATCAAATTTCTACTTCCCTAGGATATTTTTATAATAAAAAGTTTTTGATTCAGAATTAAAACATTTTCGAAATCTTTAATTTTGCATTTAAGATTATTAATTACAATATACATAATTCAGTTAAATATGGTAGTTTTAATTACTTTCTAATAAATTACTAGTTCTTAAATGTGACCTTAAAGTTAAAACGAACGTTAAAAAATTACTGCTTACTGACCGATACCGAAAGCTGCTTGTACAAAAATTGTACAGTTGAGCTCTGGAAAAATATTTTTTTTGATCAGTCATAAGACGAAACAAAAATAAATCGATTGGCATCAGATGACCGCATTTGGACATGGATTAATAAAACAAAAAACAAAAGCTGGGCTTAGAAGAGTGAAATCGCTGAAATTCGACAGAGGATCGATTATGAGATGACATAGAGTTGTTTCTGTAGGAGAAAGTTGTTGGGAAAATGTCGAAAATTGAATGGAATAATGCGAGCCACAAATGTCCATATTCGAAGTTAGCTGATTTTTGAATGTTGAACAAAATATACTAAACTTGACTATTTCTCAGGTTCCACTTCACTGGGAATGGCAAGAGGGGTTGAAGGTCTGAAAACGAAGTTAATTTGTACAGTAACTTCGTTTGTGAAAACCATGATTTAGCTAAAGGGTAGAATGTTGTAACTAAATGGAGACGCCAGATCAAATCTTAAGTTAGAGGTACCATTGTAGTAAATCTAGATGTGCGATAATTTGATGGGATGGTGTAGTGATAGGATGACAAGATTTATGACAAGCTGAAATGGAAAATGATTGCCGATATTGTTCAATTCTATGAAAAATTAATGTTAAGTAACTAAATCTAAATTGTAGTAAAATTTTTACTTTGGTTTTGATTACATTACATCTCCACAATATTAGCCCTTTGCACTCGAAGTACTCCTAATAGGAACTGCCAAAGTTTGGCGTTGTACTCGAAGTGTGCATCTCAGGCACACCAACAATATACGGCACTGAAGATTGCAATTTAAAGTTAAATTTTAGTTGCATATGATTTAATGTGTCGTTGATTTCAGTATTTAGTCAATTGATTGGCCGATAAAAATTAAAAATACCATTCACCATGGCGAAAAATGTGATGGAAGAAGTGTTGTTTCGAGATAACAGTGATGATGTATTTAGTGTGGATGAATATGAAAATGATTCTGATAACAGCGACATTATTCAACCAGTGAAGAAAAACAAAAAAAGTATTGCAATATAGTGATTCTAGTGCAAGTGATGAAAAAGTCTCAGAAAATTTAGATAGGGTTAGCGAAAGTCGTACATTTAGTAATTGGCAAATTGTCAAATCATGGAAGAAGACACTACTCTTGAACAATTTGATTTTTCAACTGGATACAAAACATGTGGCCTACAGATAAATAATTTGAATGAACAACTTTGAATATACTTTAGTTTATTTTTTATAAGTGATTTGATAGACAACATTGTAAAGCAGATAAATTTATTTGCATAACATACTTATTATTAGTACAAAAACTATTACTGACCGCTCTACTTGAAAAAATTTGAAATATGTAACCCTACCGAGTTACAGAGTGATTAGTAAAATATTCTTATTTTTCATTAGACACCCCATATCGTCAACAGTACAGGGTCTATTTTAATACAGCATTGTATGCACAATCTTGGGGTCTTTCCTATGAATGCTCAACGACATCCGTACCCCTCCCTACACCAGAGTTATAACGCTTCAAATTCAAATATTCGTTACTTCTGATGAGTCCCGTGGTTGGGACGAAACTTGTTAAGTATCGCCAAATAGAAGCCTACGCGGCATCCCTTTGAAATCTGTTCCCCATTTTTATACCCTAGATGAAATCTAAAGGGGTATACTAAGTTTGTCATTCCGTTTGTAACACCTCGAAATAATGATGGTAGAGTAAAATGGATTGTACACCCATTCATAATATTAAAAGTTATTTTGATTTTTGCATGTCCGTCCGTCCGTCCGTCCGTCCGTCAGTGCGCACGATAACTCGAGAACGCGTATACTTAGAGAGCTGAAATTTTGTACACGGACTTTAAAAATAAAAAGTAAAATTAAGTTCGAAAATGAGACAAATCGGGCAACTCCTTCATGGGGTTGCCATATAAAAATTTCGTTTTCCGCTATATATTTGGACACATGATGTTTTTACTACATTAGCAAATTAAATGTCAAAAATGGACTAAATCGGGCAACTCCTTCTTGGTGTTGCCATATAAAAATTTAGGTTTTTTACGTATACTTTGAAATCGATCAGTCCAAGACATTTTTATTGTACTAAAAACTTCTGCAGAATACGAAATCCAATAAAATTGGTTATAATCATTTTTTCTGTGCGACAAACCGTTCTAGAAATATATGCGAAAAACAACTTCAAAATCAAACTTGAATAGATCGGTGACCATACGAAATTTAATACGGGCATTCATCTAGGGTATCATAAGGATTGGTCTTAGACCAATTCTAGCTTTTTTACTTGTTTGTTTAACCATAGTGATATGCAAAACAATGCATATAAGTTTAAGTTATCGTACACGTCCTGCCCTGCTATAAAATTTCGAAAGCCTAAAACACCCAATGTGTTAACTGTAGCCGTTAAAGAGTCATTAGCTCATAACCTGTTCAGGTCATACCGAAATTAGACGATATTTTTTTTTTTCAAATAACGTGTTTTCAGTTACAATGGGAACAGATTATCTGTGACCTGAATAGGTTATAACAGCTAATAACTCTTTAACCGTCACAGATACAACATAAATGTAAATTAAAGAGAAGACTCGGGGCTTTTAAAATTTTATAAAACAGGTGTATGTTGGTGGGAGTTTAAAAAAACGGATAAATTAAAAAAAACCGAAATTTTGAATTTGAAGCGTCATAACTCTGGAGTGGAGAGGGCTAGGTACGGGGTGGCTTATCATTCATAGGAAAGACCCCAAGGTTGAGCATACAATACCGTCTTAAAATAGACCGTACACCCTATACTTTTGAAGATATAGGGTGTTTAATGAAAAAAGAGCATATTTTACTAATCACCCTGTAACTTGACAGGGTGACATTTTGCCTCGCCCCCTGCCATACAATTTTTTACTTGTCTGGACGAAAGGAATGATTTGGAAAAATATAGTCATATTAGTCTGGGACACCCTGTATATACTGACAGATTTTATACAAGCTCAATTTTGGCCAAAGAATTACAACAGATGAAAGTTCATTAACTGGAACAATTCTACTAAATCTAATTACTTGTTATTGTCTTGGAAAGATAAACGAGCAATTCCAATTCTAAGTACGTCCGAGTATCACACTTTAGAAACAACTAACGTGGAAAGATTTTTTCGATGTGATAGAATTGAAAATATTGTAAAGCCATGTGTAATAGTATTATGTATACACAAAATATGGGTGAAGTGGATAGAGCTGATCACTATGCGGCAACATACTTCTTCTTACGAAAAAAAAAAACAGTAAAGTGCTTGAGAAAGTTATTCTATTGGGGTTTAGAGATTAGCGCAGTGGATACATTTTATATAAACTTTGTGAAGAACGTCAAGGAAATAAACCTAAGACCCACTATAAGTTCGTTAAACAATGAGTAGTGCAGCTAGTGGAAAGTTCTTGACACCCGAATTTGTATGATCGCCCATCATCCAATGTTTAAACGGAAAGCTCCATATCATCAACCAACTGCCTGAAGGCAGAAAGGTTAGAAGACAAACCGACTATTTTTATGAAACTTACGATCGTCAACCAGGTCTACATCCTGCTATAATTGCTTTAAACGGTATCATGTTATAATTGCTTTAAACGGTATCATACACTTTAAAATTACAAATAATTTATAATGAATATTTTCATTTATTGTTCACATTATGATAATAATAAAAACCGTTAAAAATTTCTTGCCATTTAAATTTTATATGCAAATTTTACCTTCAAATAAATCACACATTACATAGCCAGATATACAGCAAAAAAAAAAGTCCCAGCTGCTGAAATCTTTAGGCGAAAGTCCGAGTGAAAGAGTTAGTTTCTAGGAGACGACTCGGTATTTCAACACTTAAACTATTTTGAATGCCTTTTCAGTATACCCTTATATTTGCTACACATACCTATAATGTAATATTTCACAGGGTGGTAGCACATATCAATTCAAACTAAAAAGTTGTTCAGAAGGTCCTCCACCAAGCCTACAGAGATATGATAAGGGATTTTTGACATAACCTCCTAAAAGGAAAGGTTCTTACCTATCTGCCTATAACTATCGAAATATATTAGCAAAATCAGCGCAACTTTTTTATTCGATAGTGCACACTCTACACTTTCCAACGGTATACATACCGATTACTTGTAGGCTACGGTTAGAAATATAATTCTATTTTTTTATTCCTAATTTTGATATCATTCGCCCGAATTTCTGACTTGAAATGAATTTCCAAAAAATCTAGTTTGGCGATATAAACATTCTGTTTCACATTTGTGAATTAGAAAATCTGCATATTTCTAACGTTAGGTTATAGTTAAATGATATATGTATGTACCTTTGGAGGGTGTAGCGCGTTAAAAACAGCCGCACTGATTCATCTTATTTATTTCGAGTGTTCTAGACAGATAAACAAGAGCCTTCCTATTTCGGAGGTTATTTAAAAAAAAAAAACGTTATATCTTTGTAGGGTGGGGAAGGGGACCTCTCCTCTAGAACAAATTTTTGTTTGGATTAACGTAAGCTACCAACCTGAAAGATTATACCATATGGGCGGGACACGCTGTTTATAATAGGCAGCACAAAATAATTCCATTTTATAAGTAATTTTGATAATAATTACTATCTAAACTGGCAATACCCACATGTGTTTTTATAATGTGGTAACTCCCCAAAAATAGCATCAATATTATTTTTAGTGGATAAAATAATAGGCACCATGAACAAAATTTAGTTAAAATTTATTAAGTGTAATTGTATACTTGAGTTGTTTGAATCAAAAACGGTAAATTGGATGTAGATAGGTACATGTAATATGGGAAGAAGAGAAACTACTCATTTGAAAGGCTGTACATTATTATGAATATCCAAAATCCGAGAAAAACTTCCCTTATTAGGTCATTCTAAAGGAATGATTTCAACACAACCATTTCCAATTTCGTTCTTATTTTGCTGAATGGTGTTATGAGATAATACAACTATTTGTTCTTGTCCTGCGATGCATGCTGCTTGGATTGACGGACGTTGAAATCTTACTAAGAATAATAAATAGATTGTTGCACATGAAATGTCGGATTCCGATTTGAAATTAAGTTGGGTGACAAAAACGAACTGCTAGCTGTAGTGGAGTATGACCCTTGCAAAACTGTAAGGGATATCGCAGAAAAATTGAATGTACACTATTAGACTGTTTTCTGTCACTTAAAAGCGCTTGGGAAAATCAAAAAGCTCAACAAGTGGGTCCCTCATGATCTGACTGAGCGAAACATGATCAATCGACACTGGAAATTTGCATTTCTCTGGTCTCCAGACACAAAACGGATCCGTTTTTACCCCTAATAGTGACATGTGATGAAAAGTGGATTATGTATGATAATCGTCGTCGAACTGCACAATGGTTAGATGCTCACGATGCACCAAAAACACATGCCTAATCTTCGTCCCAAGAAGGTAATGATGACTGTTTGATGGTTTGCTGTTGAAATTGTCCACTATTCCCTCTGACAATGGTGAAACTATCAACGCTGAAAAATACTGCACCCAACTGGAAGAAATGCACCAAAAAACTAAGAGTTAATCAGCCTAGATTGGTCAACAGAGATGGAATCATACTGCTCGATCCGAAAAATTACACGCGTTGCAGTATGACATTCTTTCTCATCCACCCTAATCACCGGACTTGTCACCAACCGAATACCACTTCTTCAAACATTTAGATCACTTTTTGGTGGGGAAACAATTCAATAAGGAACAAGCTATCAAAATTGCCTTCGAGGTATTTCCTTCAATCCCCAAATTCGGATTCCTACAAAACTGGCATATCACGTTGGGAGAAGTGTATTGCATCTAATGAGGCTTATTTTGATTAATAAATTTAAGTACATAACGAGCAACAGTCTTTTAAATTTCCTATAACATATCCGACATTTCATGTGCAACGACCTAATATATCCTATATCCCGTAATATTTTTACACCAAATATCATTTTTCTCTCCTAAAATGAGACCTGTTAAGAGCCCTTTTTAAATCATAGAAAGAATTGCCTCAATAACTATGTCCGTTCCAAATTTGCAAGAAAATGTGAGGACTATCAGCCATTTTGGCGGAGAAAATCGTTAAATTTTGAAAAAATTATGCACGTTTTATTAAAATTTTTTACTTTGACGTATGTAGGAGTGAAGAGTGGAGTGATAGTCGATATTCGTTGAAAAGCTTATAGTCGGGGAGGTAGCGTTGCATTTTAGGTAGTGTTTTTACGCCGAAAGATTATTATGTTTTCGATAGATCCTGGCGGGTGATTCCGATCTTTTATCGTACTTTAATGTCAGAATATACGGCAAAATGAAATGAACTTTTCTATTAATTTTTTCGTGTTTTTATCCAGTTCAGCAAACCTTGCATTACAAAGAAAGAACTGAAAATGACACTTTACATAATAAATTCAAAAATATTATTTCGAATTTAAGAACTTTTATTGCTCAAGTTAGTGTAGAATATCAATTTACCGCAGTAAAAAATTTTTGTCAGAACCTCGGAAGCAGTTGACTTATTTGTCGTACTTTTAGACGTGTATTCTGACATTAATTCATTGCAAATTCATTTTAGTTTATTTTGTGGTTCATGAAAGGGATAAATCAATATGAATAGCGTGAAAATAAAAATACGACAAACTTGATGAAAAATGTCAAAATATGTGACAAGAATATACGCATAAGCTATGACAAGGAGATCAGATCCACCCCCTGGTGGTATGACTAATAATTGAACCAAGCGTCAGCTGACGCACCCGCGGTTGGTGTGGTTGTGAGAGGCTGCGAAAGTGATAAAAAAAATTTCTTTTTAAAGTAAAGCCTAGTACGCTGTTCAAGCGAAAATTTCGCTTGCATTCTGTGCATATATACACGGAAAAAAGTTGTGACGAAAATGTAAAATGACAAATTAAATAACATTAAACTGATTGAAGTAACACACGTAAAATCACAAATTAAATATATGTATGTGCCAAAGCGCCAAGCATTAAACGATATCAATAATCAAACTGTCAACTTTTCCGTGCGAAATAAATGTCTGGATATATAAATTTCTGCACGAAAAAATGTCTCCACTTCATATTAGCTCCATCTGCATTCCACGACCTAAACATTGATTTTTTTTTTTCGAACAGCATACTACTTTACGAAATCTCAAACCAAAATTTTCGTGCCACCTTTCGCCCACATTTTTTTTACATATTTCGACTTCAACTGCGACTGAAACTAAACTTTGTCAGAGTGCAAAGTTGGTATTGGCTGCGGCCAGCTTCAGTTCAATCATAGAAGTCGGGACTTCTGGGGCGTGTATCTTTTTCCGCTCCGTAGATCGAACAGATTTTTTAGAACGTTTAGAGCACTCTGGAAAAAAGATACGAATCCGAAGTGCTCTAAGTGTTCTGGCAGTTTATTTTTATATTAGCAGCACATATGTTTTGTAAAATATCTATTGATAATACAAAATTCTTCATAAAAATAAATAAGGGGTGAAGTAAAGGAAGGAAATATGGAATTTAAAAAAGTATTCACATTTTCAATAGGTTTTTTTTTTTTGCTCTATTGGTATTACTGACGGAGTACTCCAAATGCTCCGAGGTTTATCTACGATTAGTTAGAGCACTCTGAGCAATAATAAAGATACACGTTCAGAGCGCTCAGAGTACTTTGAAAGTAAATAAAGATACAAGAAATCGGTGTTCAGAGCGTTCGGAGTACTCTGAGAAGAATAGAGATACACGCCTCTGGTTTGTCGCAGTCGACAGATCAGTCGTAATTGTAACTCAGGCCTAATAGTACGCCAACTGAAACTTTTCTTTTTATAAACAGTTGATATTATAGTGAGTTAAAACAAAACCGTCAGCTGCATCGTGAAGGGGGGATTATGCGTTAGCTGCTCGCATGAACTTGTTAAAAAAAAAACGCGTAAAATAAAGTAAGCTGCATATGTACTGGTGCACAGGACGTCAGCTGATGCAGTTAGATACTGGAGCTAGCTGCGACCATTCGATCTACCCAAGCCCCGCCCCTAAAATAAAGCGATGAGGACAATTTTAAGATGCAACAGCACACCATTACAATATATGCTCGATGCTTTAAATTGGTTGAATGTCCGACAGAGGCTGCAGTTCAATATGCTTCTATTTATTTACAAAGTTATGAATCAAAAACTCTCGAGATACCTACAAAGTGAACTAATACAATATGTGGGGGATGTTCAGCCATATCAACTAAGAAGAAACAATAATACAAGACTGCCGAGATGTATAAAACGAGCTGGTCAGGACTCACTCATTTATAGAGGCTTTCTACTCTTCAACGAGCTTCCTAGTGACATAAAGAATGAAACAATATAAAAAAATGTATAGAATTTGTTATTAATAGGAATATTAATTATGCGAACACTGAATAAAAATTATGATTATATAGATTACCTTAAATATTTACATAATGTAACAGAACACCTGCGTTTCATGTGGCATAGAGGGAATTTACAAATCTGTCGTGCGGGACCAAGGTATATAGAATACAAGGTATTCCCATTACGAACCACATTCCGCCATTAGTGACGACATATCGTGAAAATGTATAGGAAAGAACAGTACAGAGAACACAATACTCTCTGCGCTCTCTCTGTCTTTCCTATAGAAATGTATGTACATTAGTCACGAAATTACGTCACAGAATATGTGCCAATATTTTAATGGAAATACCTTGTATTCTATATAGCTTGATGCTCAACAAGTTTCGGTTGTATTCTTCTAGTCCGGAAGGTAGCGTTGCAAATGAAAAAAAGTCATAGTAAACCGGCTGATTTTGATATCTATAGATGACGCACGCAACTCCAAATAAATATGTCGAAGATTTCAACCGTTTTGTGTATTAAAAAAGACATATTAGTATTTTTTTCGGAAAAAAACTCTACAAAAATGTACTTCTATATTGGAGATTCGCCAAAAAAATTCTTTATCTCTTAGAATTGAATGATGTTCGGAAATATCATTCCAACTGTTATCGACAATTCATCGCATTACCACCAAAATACAGAAAACTTGTTGAAACTCCTTCAACATCTACAGCGTCAACATGAGCTCTACTTTTTATTTTTTGATAGAGTTATTTGGATTGAAGTGCAAGTTGATTTATAATATGGATTTTTTTTTATCAGCTCATCCCAACGAATTGCGTGTTATACCGGAAGGCACATTGATCTGAAACACCCTGTACATTACCTAAACATTCACTATTAAGTATGAAGTTGAGTACGTGTATGATTTTAAGCTAGTATCGAACAACGCGACGATATGTATTAAATGTTAAGGCTTATTATGTTTTTTAGCGTTTGTGTTCGAAAAGAAGGAAAAACGTACAGTCCCGAATAGCAATGGACTTGCCGAGCTTTCAGAGATTGGAATAGATGCAGTTAACATTTTCAAATGTTTTGTTTTATTATACAGCTTATATTCATTTGTTAGTTTTATTGTCATAGGTTTAAAATACTTAAGATTTACAACACGAAGTTATTTCCGGTTTTATATAGACACTTGAAAAGTCTTTTGCAGATTTTCATTGACAGTCATTTTGCAAATCAAACGTTACGATTGTTTTATTTTGTTATAGATCGACTGTAACCAAAATTTTTTTTTTTTAATATATATAATTTGACGAAATGTAACTAGAGATACAAAGCACAGCATGGCAGGTAGGAGATACGGAAATAATTAGAGGACATGAGGAGAGTGGCGGAAGTGCTGATGTATGTTGCCCTTAAACTTTCGCTTATTGTATTTCGGAGGAAAGACAGACGGTGGTAGACTGTTCCACATTCGCACAGTTCGGGATAAAAAGCATCACCGAATTTTACTGTACGGCCGAAAGTAATTTGAATGGTAAAAGGATGTGCGCAATTTGCTGCACGAGTATTGCGTGCAGGAATCATCCTACAAGGGATCAGAATAGATATTTCATCAGAATTTTGACCATGCATATAGTCATTAAGGAGCGAAAGGCAACCTACATTGCGGTGATGCTCAAGCGAGTCAATATGACAAGTTATTGCCACATCGCCAATGAGCTTGAATATTCTCTTCTAGACAGTATCTAAGACAGTATATAAGACTGTGGAGATTGTATTTTATTCTTGGACTGATGTGGAACTTGTAGAGGATCGCGAGAATTGACGACCTGAAATACTTCTTACATTTTTTCAGAAATCCAAAACATATCGGAAACAGAGAAGATGTGGTCTGTCCGACTTAACTTATTGGAAATATTAATGCCAAAAATGCTTATTGATGGTGAATCGGAAATTAATGTCCCATCAAAAGAAACGGGAGCGAAATTCTGGATGGGATTGAAAGTAAAGGAAAGCAGATCATTTGAAAATTAAAAAGAGAGACAGAGAGTTAACAGAGCCTTGGGGCACACCGGCATTTATAGGGTGAGGTAGATAATAAAACTTTCAATCCATAATAGAAGAGGATGGCAGACCAAGTGCCTTAAGTTTGGCTAAAGGGGTGGATGCCATATCTATGAATTATTTTGATCTCACCAAAATTATGAAGACAACGGTTCCAACGTTCCGTAAGAAAAGTTAACAAGTCTCTATTGCCTTTATATACCATTCCATACTTTACACTAAAACCGAATTTTCACTTTCCTCAACCGGCTTTTGATTTACTCTTATTTTTTTGGAAGACGTATGTCTGGAGTTATCGAAGATGAAATGTCGACTCCCTATCTATATCTAGAGGGGTTCTGGTGCTCTGTGATTGATCCCTTATTCTTTAGCCTGCTTATGTGTGGCCTCTTCGAATTGAGTTAGCCATGACCTTGTTCATCAATAATTATAAAGTGCTTGATGATTTGAATCCAACTTACCCAGGAGCCACAGTAGTTCGATACTGTGAAAAGCTGATTTTATTATATTAAGAAATTATTACGAGCTTTTACAATCTCTAGCCATGTTTTGTATTTTTGTCTTATCGACTTAAAACCTGAGTGAATAACTTTTTCTAGTGGTTTCGAGACTACAATCTCTTTTGGCTGATGCTGCCACGTTTGACTTTTCTCGTAATTACACCCTTGTCGAAGGAGATAAACAGGCGGCTAGTGTTGATGCAAGTACCTTATCTCATGCTGTCCAATGTTGCTGTTAGGAGGAGAACTAGTAGTAGTTGTGGGACTTTGGTATGATCGATAATTCAAAGGTCCTAAGGGATCTATTCTTCAAGGCTCATAAGCAGGTAGGAAACTTTTTGTCGCTATAGGGACAAAGTGGACCAGTTTATTATAGATTCCTAACTTACATATACTTATCTCTTGACCAGCAAAACTCCAATCTGTCTGGTAAAATCAATGAGCTTAGTGTGCTCGATGATAAGGATGCGGATGACTTTAATTTAATACTTTTGCAAGTAATATATTCAGCCTTAATGTTTATTACTGCGTTGTTATGAACGTTTCAATAGTATAGCGTGCAATCATTTTATTTCTTAACTCGCCTCGCCTGTCCTCGTTGTGCACGTGAGAGATATGTAACTCTCTTAACGTCGTCAAAATTTATTGTGTAGGTAGAAGGTTGCTCTTTCCTAAAACTATGTATGCACAGTTGTTTTCAGATTTTTGCCCTGATTACAATCTATTTGATCCCTGATTTCAGCAAGACTTTTGATTCGATAGGCCATTCAATCTAAACCTAACCTAAGCTCTCTTAATTATATTCATAGGTATATGAGGGGAAAAATGTGCTTCAGTTGCTGGTAGACAATCGCAGTTTATGAGCATGATGTATAACATGCCACAAGGAATAGTGATTGGGCCTTTCCTTTTAAATATGTATGTAAGTATATTGTCGACTTTCCCAATGTAATACGCGTATACGGGCTGATAATGTACAACATACGAAAACTGCTGCAAGAGTTTAACAGGTGTTGGCACTGTTAATGCTGATATGTTAAATACTCGGTTAATCTTTTAGTGTCTAAATCCTACAAAATTACAAGAAATAGTAATTTAGCAATCGTGGGTTTCAGTTGATTGATGCTATCATTCTCTTTGTGAAGAGAGGCAGAGAGAGAGAGAGAGAGTCAAGAACTTAAGCAATACTAATAGTAATAGGTTATCTAAGGAAGATATCATAAATGCTGTGTTACGTAGAGCTTTTCCATACTTTTCAGGTTAAATCTGCAGGGATATACCTATCTTAATATGAAGCTGATGAGTATATTTGTTGTGCTTCGATGTTCTATGGTAGTGAGGTAGGTATATCATAAATCGGAGTAAGGTGTGTCATACTGTTGCTATAAAATTTGTCTACAGGCAGGTAGAACGGGAATTTAAAAATTTTCATATCGAATTTCTGTTAAGATAGCCTTGGTATTGATTTTGCGTCGCAGGCGGACATAAGCTCAATGTTACCTATTCAGAAATTTTCTGGCTGGGTGTGACAGTCTATAGTTGGTTTTTCTTGCTTCTTATTTCCTAAGTGATTAGTTTTAGATTATCTGCTATTGAATTATTGCTTTATGCGGTATAAGGTTGAGCTTTAATAAAAAAGCCTCGTCTTTTAGTCCCTTCATTTGTTGTTTGCTTGAGAGAAGGACGGTCGCGTGATAAGCAGGTGCACATTGAACACACCACAGAAGATGAAAAATTGGATGCAACAGGCAATTCGGATATTCAATTTTTTCATTCTTTGCTAATACTATTTTAGTATTAATTAGTTTTATTGCCTTTATTTTAAGACTACTTTCTTTTTGATTATTAAGAATTTGAGTAATTAAAAAAATTTGGGTTGAGGTACATGACCTTGACAGATTATTTAAAAGAAAATTTCAGTTTTAATGCATTTATAACGTCTCAGTTCATAAAGACAGATGCATCCTTCCGGATATAATTATAAGAAAGAAACGGCTAAGGAAGCTTTGTTATTCTCAAGTTTTTTACGCAAACCGCGATTTCATCGAAAGTAGGCCGACTCTATAATAATTTGTAAACTTTCATGATTAATGATGAGGAACTTATCGCCGAGATTGTCCTAGATCATAGTAAAATTTTATATTTATGCTGTAAATAAACTCAGGATAAATTTCTATGCTATGTAAAATGTCAAAATTTTTAAACAGAATGACACTGGGAATTTATTGATTTTTTTTTTTGTAGGAATCCAGTCAGCAGAAAAATTTATGTTGCAACAAAACTTGTAGCCTTAACTGTGAAGGTCGCATTCGTCCAATTTAGTGGAAATACAATTTCCAAGTTTTGACCCCTAACTTGGCTCTACTCAGAAATATAATAGGGAAAATGCTGGTGCATGCAATAAAAATAAATTATCATTACAATTCGAATTCGAACAGAAATAGATCAGACAAGAATGCAGGTCAAGTTAGTCGGTGCGACAGCAGCATAAAATGTTTTCTAGTGACATCGACTCGACATCGTTTGCCACTTGCAGTAAATAGATTTAAAGCAAAAAGACTAAAACAAACCTTATCTGCAGGTATACTCCTCGAAGACATCTTCTGAGTAGCTTTCACTGTTGTTGGTGGTGACACTGACGTAGTCATCCTGGACAATCTGATTTTCGTTCCGAGAGCTTATAATAAACGAAGAATTGAAGCGATTACCCCAACTTTTTTTATATATTAAAAAAAAAGACAATTTAATTTTTATTATTGGGTTGGGGGAGGGGAAAACACTTGAAACTGGAGCACAATTTTTTTATTTGCAACTAACACTTATTATTAAGATTCTCGCCACTTTTTTGAGAAAATATTGTTTTCTTTTACCGAAATTACCCACATTTAATTTTGTGATACATAAAGTTTTCCTATCAGGCACAAAACTTCTATTCAACAAAATTTATAAAATTAAAAAACAAAAATATTAGCTCCCTCTCTCTCTAGATTTTTCACAAACAAAAAAAAACTGCAAGCAACAAAGGCTACACATGAACTATTTATTTTCTCGAAAAAAAACCTTCACGAAAATAATTTCCACTACTATCTATTGCACATATTACTTTAGATTATAAATTTTATTGTGTAACAATTCCTTCAGACATTTTAAACATTGATTTTTTTCTCGTAGACACAATAAATGAATGCAAATGAAAAATAGATAGAACTAAATTGAAAAACAGGGGCACGGGCACGGATGAAACAAAGTCAAAACTTTCTCACAATCCGTGTCCTCATAATATTTCACCTTGCCATCTGCTCCATACAATTTTACCGCAAATCGCACAATTTTCGAACGAAATACGATTTAATAAAAAGTATTAATGGTTAAAATAAATGGCAAAAAATTCACACAAATAGTTTCACCCGTCACGACTTCAACCCAACCAAATGTCAATTTTGTGTGATCTTCTTCTTTTTTCATGAAAAAATTTATATGACGGCCATTTCATATATTTATAGTTTAGTAATACCATATGATATATTTAAGTGACATTTTACCATAAAATCTATTACATATTTTTGTAAATTTAATCAATCGACTACTATATTAGATTATAAGTAAAATTGAAATAGGTGGTCACCAAGGTATATTGAAGACAAGAATTCTCATTAAAAATTTTGTACTAGAACTGTGACGTGTTTCGTCCTATAACGTATATACATTTCTATTGAAAAGACAGAGAGATGAGAGAGAATATTGTGTTCTCTGTACCGTACTTTCCTATACATTAAAAAAAATGGCGGAACGTGGTTCGTAATGGGAATACTTGTATCTCTGTACCGTGGGTGGTCACATTTCTACTGCTCCAGCATATCTAGCTACGCTGATGTAACATTATTCTTAAATAAACAGACACAAAAAGCTTTTCGAATGCATTCATATATAACATAATCAAACAACATTGGCAACTGTTTTTTCAATGAAGCCAAATCATATCCTCCTTCTAAAAGGATCTATTAGAGACTGAAGTCCAGAACTGTGTGTATAAAACCATACAGACTAAGGAAAATTGAAATTAATCCACAAAATAGTCATCTACTTTTCATCGACAGTGTTTTGTGGATTCTTTCCAATTCGATTTCTTGAAATTTCGTTACATTTCTCCTTTGTCTATATGAGGTGTTCTTGTTTTTGCTCGTTAGCCCTTAAGTCCATTTTGCGTTCGATTCGCCAGAGTCATAGCACTAATGACTCTGTCACTTATCTGTTTTTGTTTGATTAGCAATTAACTTAAAATGGCAATTTCATTCCTTAGTCTCCAGTCTCCATAGCATTTCCATTCTTACCTGCCTCTTATAGACTGAGAAATTATTTCAATTTGCAATTATTTCAGGACGATGGGACATCCATGAAAAGTGATGCAAGCTAGCGGCATGTACGTCTAGCCAAAGGCTTGGAATAAAAAAAATTGGCTTTTCTCAGCCATGCGGAGGTCGAAACGGAGGAATACGAAAACAATTGGAGTGAGTGTCTAATTTTGCAATTGTCGTAAAATAGCCTGGCGCCCTCTCTCGGACAATTTTCGAAACTCTAACAATTTTTCAAATTCTCACACCACCGAGAATTTTTTTCTCCGAATGGGGGCGTTCCATCGGAGGAGTCCAGAAACTCATGGCGTTAGTGTCGCATGCATACGGTGCTTGTCTTTGCTATTTTCCCGCATGGGAGCGCTAGTGTCGTTTAGTGATGAAATAGAAATTAGAAATTACAATCTCGAAAAATCTCCAACTTCCAAACCCGCGACACTCGCGCCACGGTTTTTTCGACACTCACGCCATGAGTTTCAATACTCTCTGTCGTTGCATTCCGCTTGGCGCCATCATTCGGGAAAAGCAAATGATTACTTGAAAACAAAAACATATGGAATGGGGAATTTGCAATGTTCATTATTGATAAAGAATTTTTCTTGAAAACCAACAAATTTCGGCAAAGTCCAGTTTTTTAGAGAGATTTTTATATGTGATTTTATTCGATTAATCGAAAAAATCGATGAATCTTTGCCGTCCATAAAGTGTCATTTGTCATCTAAAGAAATGTCATAAGTAAGAATGTCAAATTTTTGAAGACAAAATTTTCTTTGCGTAAATCTTTGAATTTTTGTGTGAAATTCCTTTAAAAATATGGATCCAATACTCGCTTTGTTTTTGTTTGTGCCGCTCATGTGAGATTTTCCAAAAAAAGGTCATCATTCAATCGTCTTTAGTCAATAGAAAATGGAAGGGAGTTTCACTGGACTGAATTCTACAAGCTTTCCCTTGTTTATTGAAATTAAAAATCAAGAGGATGGGTTAGCTTTCGCTGATGCTTCACTATCCCAACAAATAGAATTAATCCTAGAGAATACACCAGTGGAAGTAAATCCACCTAGTGTTGTTGAAGATGACGATGATGATTCTAACATTGAAATCGGAGATTTGCTCAAATATAATAAGAGAGTTGAAGAGCCCAAAGTAGATATTGGGGCTACAACAAAAAGTACTGAAATATATAATTGTGCGGAATGTTCTGAGTCCTTTGATTCAAAGGAAATCTACGACATTCATATGTCTGGGCATGCAAATAATATGAAATGTGCCATCTGCAATATGGTATTGAAGAGCCTGAAGAACTACGAGAAACATTGCTTGCGATGCAAGCCATATGAGTGCCAAATTTGTGGTCGGATTGTTCGTTTCCGACCGAATTTTATAAAACACATGCGGGTCCACACAACTCAACAATCTCAGCGCCATAAGTACAAATGTGATGTGTGCCACAAGGAATTCATGAGCTTCGAGTATTTTAAAGTTCATAAAAAAATCCACAATGGAAATATAAATTTAACTTGTGGTGTTTGCGGGAAAGTATTCAGCGCTCTTGCATCCCTGCGTGGTCATAGTAAATTGCATACAGGAATTAAATTGCACAAGTAAAAATCTTTCTGTATAAATAAAGAATAAAAAATTTTAAAATTTGTTTTTTTCTAATCATAGGTGTGATGTATGCGGCAAAGGTTTTGGTCAACGTTATAATTTAAAGATTCATTCCCGAGTACATACTGGGGAAACACCGTTTGAATGTAAAATTTGCAAGCGAAAATTAAATACGCAATCAAGCTACCAAACTCATATGCAGACTCATCACAGCAGCGGTGCACAAACTGAACAGCAATCGCAACAGCAACAACAACAGCAGCAATCTAGCACAGAAACAATTTCTATTAAAGAAGAACATCCGGTTACGACGCATAAAACGGATATGGATGATTTAACAAACGTTCCCGATATTATTCTTGCCGAGGTAAAAAGTTCTCCCGCATGTCAAGAAGAACCTTTGAATATAGCAATAAAAGTAAAACAAGAACCAGTTGAAGATGATGATAATACACAAGAGCATACGTTAAAATCTTTGAGTGAGCAAATTAAAATTAAAATCGAAAAATGCTTGGAAGAATCATCCAAGGTTAAGGTAAAAACTGAGGCTGACAATGACCATTGTACCATAGATGCAAAATATCATGAAAGCGATTTTGAAAATGATTTAATCGATTCCAATGATTTGGCTAATAGTCTTTCCTATTCAAATCTATTTGATCCAGGCTCCATTTCTGAAAGCATTCCTGATGACATATACATGGAGGATAATGATTCCAGCTTTCAGTTAGATCAAAATTCATTAGATTTGCAGAGTACTACGGATGGGAATTTTATAAAAAAGGAATGGGTATACAGTAGTAATTATTCTGTTGCGCAAAAATTCGACGATGAGGAAATCTATCAAGCTGCCAGTTTTATCTATGACTAAGTCGTGATCTTAAAACTTTTTTCTACTGTTAAATGGAGAAAAGTTCATTCTAGTCGTGTTCCAGTATTTATTTAATATTTAAGAAAATCTCTTGCCATATAATGTCATGTGTGTATTTAAATTGTCTTGTCTATTAGAATGAAATTAAAACATTTTATTAACTCGTACATGTATTCGGGTTTTTTTCTTTTTCGTCGTTTCTACTATGTTTTTCATTTCAAGTGCAAGATAATACGAAAACTAAATTACTTGTACATGTTATAATGATATCAAAGTGCGTAGGTTGGATCTAAAACTATTCCAAAAATCTGATTTATTATAATATGTTGAACCTACAGCTTCAATGTAAGCTATTAATTTCACTCAAAATCTGTGTAGTATGACAACTGCTCTACGAATAATGGGCAATCGCATATAGCAATTGAAGTCGATTTGTTGAGTTCCTACCTGAACCTACAAGCTAAAATCCATAAATAAAAGATGCTCAATCCTAATACGTACCAAAAGTTTTTCAAGTATTGGACTTAGATGATATTTTCACAGTGTGTATAGAATATTAAAATAGCTCACACATTTTCTTATTTTCCCCGTACCATGACCCATTCCCCCCACTATGCGGGTTGGAAATTTTGTGATTTTCAAAAAATCATATCTCGAGAACGGAGCAACCGATTTTCCTAATTCAAATGCCAAATGAGGCTGAATACTTTATATTTTTCATAAAAAAACTATGTCAGCACCGAATGAAAAGAAATTTGTTAATAATAGTATTTCGTGAATTTATGGTATTCGGTGACATTAAAAATTCATAAACAAAATAACTTTGCGTGGAGGGCCGTAGAGCAATGCCGTATTTTTAGTTGTATTTCTGACATTTGGATTGCCTGTTTGGAGGGCGGGGGGTTGTACCACCTCCTCACATAGGCGTTGTCCAAAATGGAATTTATGGGGTATCAAATTAAAGAGGGAGAGTACGTGATCGAGTGGCGGTGCTCTTTTTTTGATCCTGTAAATTTCATACGGACGTTTTTACCATCAAAAATGTTTTTTTTGGCAATTGGGTCATATTATACACCCATCTTGCATATATTGTGACAGGTCTTTCTTTCGTATGCATTAGCGGTCTGTTGTGAACGTGTTTTGTTTGGGTGGAAAATTTCGCCGATGTAATGGGTCTTTGCAAATACGATATTAAAATAAAACCATTTTTTTACTAAACAAACGGCTATTTTCCACTTTAAAAAGGACGCTTTCCTTTTTCGATTTATGTCCAAACTAATTATCGCATTTAAAAATTAATTAGATATGTGATTTGGGAACAAAATGTACATGCGATTTCATTCTACAAACAATCTTTAGTGTTTATATTTAAAAATTTAATAGAGTCTTCTGTTCTGGAAGACGCCTAAATTGACCTTTTTTCTGGTTACCTCAAGTTATCTTGATCCACCAAAATCAATATTTCTATGCAAATGTTGGATGGATATCAATAATTTATTTTTTATAATATAGCTAATATATGCCGCAATACTAAGGGGAATATTTAAAAAAATAATTTTTTAGTTCGGAAATTACCTAGGAGGGCTAAATAGGGGTAGTTAGTTACAGGTTACAGGTTAAATAGGGGTAGTTAGTTACAACCCCTATTTGTCCTAAGAATAATTCTTTTCATTAAACTACATTAATACTATGTAGGTCATTATTCCCAGTCGTTTAGGAATAATTAACAAAATTAGACAGCATGGTTGGCTATATTACTTTCTAAATAAGTTTCTACTGAAAATCCACCACCATTTATCTAATACAAATTCCAACTTGCTTCAACGAAGCCGAACACAATCGCAATTTTTTACACATAGATAGATGAAGCCTCTAGCTTCAAAATAAAAATAGAAAAAAAGTGCTAGAAGTCCTCAATAGTAGATAATACTATCTTTAAAAAAAAAAATCAAATAATATTCTTAAAAATCAAATTTTTTCGTTCGGTGCTGCTATATTTTTTATGACAAATACAAGGCATTAAGCTTAGAATATAGAGCATATAGGAAGTGTGATAAGCCAAATTTAGCGTAGTCAAATTCTGGTTGTGTTAGTATCTGTTGCCGCTGTATGAAAGCTCAGAACAGCCGACAAGTAAAAATGTGCAACTTTGTGCAAGATTTTTACTAGCTCGTTAACAGACGGTTTGTGTGTAAAAATGCGTAACAGACAGACCTAATGAATGTCACGATGAGCTTATTAATGAGCATGTCAATGAGTGTCACGATGAGTTCATAAATGAGAATCTAATTTTACGATTGATGTCATATATTTTTCCGAATTCAAACTCCGGTTGCAAATCAAACTCTGAGACGCTCAGGCGTAGAGATTTGAACATAACGTCTTGTTCAGCATATGGGCGACAGTATTTCCGCGGACAAACTAATCAAAAATTAATTTAAAATAAATAATTTTAAGTTTAAATAAATAAATCACAAAAATAAATTAAAATTTTCATAGTAGAAATATCATTGACACATGTCAATGAACATGCTCATTAATAAGCTCATCATGACACTCATGCATGCTCATTAATAACTACATCGTGACACTCATTATGTAGATACTCATCGAAGTGCTTGTCTCATATTGTAAAATGCACAAAAGGGAAGCAAAGTATACATTTCTAAATAAGCGAAAGAGATGGAATATCTCATGCACACGATTTTGATTCAAACGCGAATAAATTTCATCAGGACTTTCATCTGATTACTCATAAGGATCTCATTGATGAGCTCATCATAATTTGTCTACCAGGGTAGAATCAATATAGAGAGCGGGTTAACACGATATATGGTTGAAAATTATGCGCTTGCTCCCACCGAAAATATTCTTAGTCACAGTCACTTACGCCAAGAAACTCAGGAATTCACAGCTGTCACACAAGTAAACAAAGGATTTTTCAATATTTTAACGTTTCTGGAATTGATTTTCAATTTAATTTAATATAAATAATTGTGTAAAGTACATAAATTCATATTTTAAAACTATACTTGCCTGAGAAATGATTTCCCACGTCGTAGATTTGTATTGTTGTTGCAATTTTTCACGAAACACTTCATTGTAACATGCTGTAACTTGAACATAACTTAGAGATTTTATCACTTTAATATCAACAGATAATTACCTACAGTCTTTCCTTTATTTAGAAATAGTTTTTACCTAATTTTCTTTCACTTTTTAGTTAATATCACCAGAACTCGCATCTTTTCATATAAAATGTATGGAGAAAAACGTAGCTCGGCTTCGCTGCGCTCGACCTCGCGTCACTCCTTACTCTATATTAACAAGATTTAAATTAGGCAAAACGGCGTTTGACAGCTGAAAATATATTTGTCATAATGTATGTCTAGTTATCTCTTTCTTCAATATATTGTTCCTACTTCACGATCCTCTGAAAAAAAGCCATGCTCATGCACACGAATTTTACAGGTATCAACACTTCCTGTATTCTCTATACTCTAAGGCATTTAGCTTTATTTGGCATTTGAATCAGAAAAATCGGTTGCTTTGTTCTCGAGATATGATTTTTTGAAAATTACCTTTCATCGCAAATTCACGAAATTCTCTAACCCGCCTAGTAGGCGGGGTGCGGCGTGGTAGGGGGAATCAAAAAAGTATGGGTGAGCTATTGGTATTCGTATTCCCTACAAACTGTGAAAGTTTCATCCAAATCGGATATGGTGTGGTGCGATAGTACCGCGTCGCCAGATGAAGCGCAACATGAATTCGAGCGCCGTCTCACAGTGAAAAAGATGAATATCGGCGCCGGCGTGAATGTGTTAAGGCACAAACACTACATATGTAACAATATCGGGCAATTAAGGCGTATCAAGTACCTCCAAAGCGACACTACTACTGCATGTAAAGGAAGTGAGGCTGTCAGGAAGAAAATGAGGCAAGGTTATGCAAGAAGAAGCAGTTCACAGCTCATCTTACGTACCGGTAAACAAACGGTAGAGAACTGTGTCTAGTATATCTGGAAACTATGGAAAGATCAACAGACGAAAATTGGTAAACATTACTTGCATTTCAAGCAGTCTGCCTTGTGAAACCTATTCCTGTGTAAAGAAAACATGGGCATTATGGAAACATGGTAAATGAAGATAGTTCTCCTAGCTCCCTTCTTAGACCATAGTAAAGCGCTGCCATATCAATCGTTTAAAAGGTTGCTCACAGGAAATGCAAAGAAATATTGAACGGATCTACGTTAAGAGTTTGAAGGTTATCAAAGAAGAGAAGTTGAAAAGATCACAATGAGCATCGGTGATAGATTTTCAATGTCTGTCATGAGTAGAAAGATTTGCACGATTGACATCTGCTCTTTTGCTATCTCATTTCAAAAACAGGAGCTACCACTCATTACAGAACCTTCTGTTTAAATCTACAGCACATCATTTATTTAGCTATATTTCATTTCTTTAGAAAAGCCTAGGTTCTGATTTCGCCATCACCAATCCTTTTTGGCATGCATAATTATTCAGACTTATGCAGGGAGTGCAGGGAGCATACGGCAATTATTCTAAAATTATACAAAATTTCCAACTTCGAATATAAAGTTTTATTGACAACTCTCAGACTATAAAATGGCTAATTACATAGAGGAGGGGAAATAAATAATTACAGACTTTTTCTAATATAAATTGCGGGAGGACATTTTACAAAAATCAACAAGAAAATGTACATTCGGTGATGAATACTATAAAAAAAAAAACACTAACGGAACTCATGTGTCCCTTTTAAAATAACTTAAAAACATAATTAAATGGCCACTGTTCGCATGATATTACAAATATGAATTTGGGCTAGAATATTTTTCCAAGACTATGAGTTCGTCGGAAGGGATTCCAATTGCTTGAAGACAAACTTCCCAAGCGTCCCTTATTACTTGATTTACTACGTGCTTTCGGTTTTGAAGTTGTAGTTCCAGTGGGACTTGAAGAACCTGAAGAAACACCTGATGAACTTGCTGCCGACAGAGTTGAAATAGAACCTTTGGATGACATGGGCTGCAATGTTAAGAAATTTTAGTCTTAGTATAATTCATCCGAACAAGGATGTTAAGGATGTTAATTGTTACTTTTAAGTAATTTTTGTCCATAGGCGTTATAATTTTCAGTTCTAGAGTTGTTCCAGCCGTTTGAATGAGTCTTGAAACTTGTTGTTGTGTGTACCATTTTACATCGATTCCTGAAATTTCTACAATAAAATCACCTTCCTTGATACCACCAAGCTTTAAATAAATGAAAAAACAGAAATAAATTAGTTATATAAGTAAAAATAATAATAACAAAATGGGATTCTTACATCGGCAAGTGAATTTATTTCGACATTTGAAACAATTACAGGAGCATCTCCTCTCATTAAAAATCCAAAACTTTCCGAGGACTCTTCGGGCGATGATTGCTTATCTAGATTACACTTGGGACATTTTCTTGTCTCGCTAGAAATGAAATTTGATGAGGAATAGCAATTGCATATGGGGCCTCTTTCATTCAGTGTTGAAGGGGTTCCTTTTTGAAGACGGACACATCGCGGTGCCGTCCAATGTCTTCTAGCTGAAAATATGGCAATTGGTCCTAGTCTTTTAAATGGATCCTCCACCTGAAACATTCAAGTTTGAAATGATTTTTGTTTTTAAGGAAATTTATTCGGAATACTTTGTGTGATGTAAAATCTGGGCCTGTAAGGGATAAAGTAAATTTGGAGCAAGCTGAAAAAAAAAATTTTTTTTATTTATTTATTTTTTGTTTTTGAGAAAAATTCTTGCTGAGAAATTTCGTTTACCTTCAACTGTTACCTCTACCAGATCGAAGTCTTCATCAATATCCTTATCCAATTTTTCTTCTAGAAATTTTTCGTATTCTTCGCGTGTCTTATAATAGGCTTCCTTGATGACTTGTGATAGGGAGACTTTATTCTGGATGCATAATAATTAAAGAAATAAGAAATATTTAAAACAAAATAAAATGAAATGAAAAAAATTGTTGTGGGATTAATATATTTAAACAAAATTAAGTTAAAAATTAAAGGCTAGGGAACATGGACACATTGTCAACGAGGACAAGAATTCGTGTCTACGGAAATATACAAGTAAGAAAAATTGCGTTAAATTGCAACTCACTCGTAAGCCCAATTTGTTTTTTGAGGAATTATTAACTAACCACTCTGACAAAAGCGAGTTAGTCAGTAATTACAGTTGTTCTAGTACGGGTTGGGTTCAAATTTTATCAGTAAGTTATGGCGTAGGTTGGGATTAGTAAAATTCCGCAGTAAGTGTACAGTAAGGTGCTTTGCAGGAAGCTAAACAGCAAGCTCCAAAGAAAGCGGTAAGATGTTTATTAAGTGACGTTGTAAGTTGTGCAGTAAGGAATTGTGCAAAGTCAATTCAGTAGGTTAGCCCGAGGCATATTGATTTACGGGTCATAGTGACGAATGCATATTATTTGTAATCAGCTTTATTTTAAACTCGCGCTATGATAACCAGAATTCATGGTTAAGTATTGCCAACATGTGGTCAACATTTTTTTCATATTAATCTATGTTTGTTTTACGAAAAGAGCAGACGTATTTTGCAATTAGAACACGCAAAAGTCTTAACTTTGCCAAAGATTGTGTTTGAGGAAATATTTTAGACGTTTTGATTTGAATGGTGAGTAAGTCTAGTATACTTATGGTATACAGCTTGTCGGGATAATGTAATGATAGATTTCATATTAGTTTTCGATAAATTTTGCATAAAAATGTCGGAAAAAGGCTAATGTGTGGCAAGGGCGGATGCAGACATTTGCTCTAGGAGGAGGGGCCGATAAAATAAAAAAAAAAATATATTTTGAAATTAAGAAATCAATTGGTGATATTATAAGCCAAATTAAATATTCTCTGATGTTATTTTCTCTGTTTTTCAAGATTTTTTAAATAAGTTATATCAAAAATAATATAACATAAAGATGTCGCATGAGCATGCTTCGGTTGTACCCGGAAAATTTCGCTCTGGGATTTGTTAGCAGAACCCGTCTGACCCCTTCTCAGAAATTAACAACGCCACTGCACATATCGCTCTCGGTTTTCAATTTCTCTGAGAATTTTATTTTATTCTCTTTACAATATCCTGAAATAAAAAAAAATACATTACTTGTATTGTGTTGCAACCCCCGGAATATAATACAAACAAGCCATGAAGTCGCCGAAGGCACTGAACCAGCCATGCATTGTTTACGTCAGTTATGATTTTCGTAGCTGATATAATATGTATGAAGTATAGGTGAATGAAGTAGGTATATATAGCATACACATGTATGTATTTATATTTCAAATGAACATTAATGGTACAGGAGAAATTTTTTTTGGAAATTAGAATTATTGGATTAGGTAGACAATATGCATAATCAAGATTTGAATAAGACCATGAATCGTCGCACAGGTATGGAACATCGGTTCACAAAAGTAATTGTATGGCATTAGATTCAATCACGCGACTTAGGGTAAAAAAATTTATAACAGAATTCATGACTAATTATGACTGTCCTTATAAGTCAATAGAACGTATCAGGGCAAAATTATTGATTGTTAATTTTTGGATTTCAGATAAAAAATAATAATTATTTTTAATTTTAATTTTTTACAGTCGAGGATAATTACGAGTATTTTTGGGTTTAACTTTTTTTTTTATGGAAATAAAAATCATTTGCCGATTTGATTAAGACGAAAAAAAATCTTCACAGTTTAGATTACGTCTTTTAACCTAAATATAAAAATTTAAGGAATCTGAAGGAAATTTGAATATTTTTAAATTTTCAGTCTCCCTCCTCGAATTTCTGCAATGATCCAAACTGCATTTGATTCCCATTTTTCTCTTATCCTTTCCCATCGTGTGACTAAAATCCGCGAGAAATATACTATTATAAATATGTATAATATAATATTAAAAATTTATATACCTATGTAGATACAAATATTTATATTGGAGTATTTGCATAAAAACAAACTTTTTTCGAAAAATTAAATCTTCGTAGAATTTAAACTAACGTCGAACAGTAACCACATCATTATAAATTTTCCCCTCGAAACTTTGATCCATTTTCATTGTGGCGTGAAACCAAAGATAACTTAACAATCTCATCTCTCAAAAAATGTTCCCGCGCTTTTGTGAAAATTATCCAATACTTTTTGTAGCATAAAAAAATGTTTGTTAGTGTATTTTCTATGCTATTTGAGCAGCACGGGCTTCTGTTTACATTCGTTTTGCTCTGAAGAGATTAAGTAGAAGAAACTCATTCTGGATCCTCTGATATTTTTGGGAAAAATGAGAATTTCATTTGAGAGGAATTTTATATCTACTTTCAGCACTTTGGCCAAAGCGAAATTTATTTTTTTCTTAAAAAATAGAGGTAGTGTAACCTGATATACATTATTATGAATACTTTGAAAGGATTTTCAGGGATTCAATAAGATTTTGTCGTTCGGGTGGGTAATCCTACGTTCTCCCGATTTTTGTTTTTAACACGTAGTCTCAGTCACACTATAATAATGCATAGCCAAGTTCTTTTCTCCCATTCGTGCAAAAGACCAAAAGTATACGTACACATACTAATCACCACACCACCCATCTGCATTCTGCCTTTCATATGCATATGGCTCTTGCACCTACTCTTCTGTGTATGCTAAAAGCTGTGTGCGCATGCAAAAATAGGTATAAGGATTTGCAAAGAGATGAGAAAGGAAAACAATTCCAGAGAGCTGGCAAAACTGAGAACAAAGTGTTCAGTGGCGTTGGTATTTTTTAAAATAGGGGAATCTGGGTTCTACTAATAAAACCCGAATACAATTTTCTTCGTCCAAATTTAGCACAGGCGTAGCATGGGCAGTGCGATATCTTTATGTTATATTATTTTTGGTTATATTCTGTAATGTCAGAGCTATTTTTTGACAGTCCTCGAGAGCATAGAAAGTAGCTATAGGAAAATTGGAATGATATCATTGCTTTACATTCGAATTTATTACTTTAAATAAGTTCCCACTGTACCTTTTTATACCCTAGATAAAATCTATAGGGTATACTACTAAGTTTGTCATTCCGTTTGTAACACATAGAAATAATGATGTAAGAGCAAAATGGATTGGACACCCACGCATAATATTAAAAGTTATTTTGATTTTTGCATGTCCGTCCGTCTGTCTGTTTAAAAAAAAAAGTAAAATCAAGTTCGAAAATGAGACAAATCGGGCAACTCCTTCGTGGGGTTACCATACAAAAATATCGTTTTCCACTATATATTTGGACACTGCCTGAGAACGCGTCGACGTAGAGAGCTGAAATTTGGTATATGGTGTTTTCATAGTAATAACAACAAAAATTTTCAAAAATGGAATAATCGGGCAACCCCTTCTTGCTGTTGCCATATAAAAATTTAGGTTTTTTTACCTATACTGTGAAAACGATTTTTATTGTACTAAAAACTTCGAAATCCTATAAAATTGATTATAATCATTTTTTCTGTCCGGCCAACCGTTCTAGAAATATATGCGAAAGACCACTTCAAAAACCAAACTTGCATAGATCGGTGACCATACGAAATTTTATACGGGCATTCATCTAGGGTATCATAAGAATTGGTCTTAGACCAAGTCTAGCTTTTTTACTTGTCTTGTTAAAGCTAATTTGGTCGTTCAAGATTATTTCTTGCAGATATTAGCTTAAATTACCTGCAAACAAATAAGCTCCAGCCTGCACAAAAATCTAGATTTTCGCTATTCATACATATTTTAATAGAATTTCTCCTCCATTAAATACTCCATTATATTTAAAACAATAATTATTTCAAGTTAATTTTCTGTTAAAATATTGGATAGTTAGGCAAACTATGGATTACACAATAAAATAGTAAAAGCTGCAGCCATTCATGTATTCTCTAATCATGTCACTAAATTTTTAAATTTTGTTGTTATTTTACCTTATGCAATTATGACTTTTCGACAGCATGTATGTATCAAAAATAATTTTCGAGGGTGAAGAAAGTTTAGAATTATACAATTGGTTCTAGGGGAAATTTTTAATGTCTTTTCAGTGGGATTAAAAAAGCAGTGCTTTGTTTGCTAAAACTGGTAAAAGCTCATCTTTCGGTGGACAAAATATAATAAAACTGCATACTTCTTCAAACACATTTCGGACGCAAGCTATCTTAATTCCTTAGAAATGAAGGCCTCTTAGCAGGTATAGTAATACAAGAAAACACAATGTATGGATATTGTTACGAGATGTATAAATAATGCGCGGCAAGATAAATATCTACTTTTCACAATACTATAGTGTTGTATCGCCACTTGGAACGTTAAGCGGGAAACACAATTTGACGGTCATCAGAGCTGCTAAATATTAAAACGGTTTGGTAGAACACGGGATTGAGTTTGAAAAAAAATAGGAGTCATGTATTTCTTGGAAAGCTTATTCCTTTATGGATGTACAGTAAGAGTGTTACAGGATGTTAAGAGGAAATATACCAAAATCATAAACACCCTCTTCTCTTCTTAAAAGATACTCGTTCATAACTCAACCTCCTGTATCAACTCCTGAAGTTTGCACCATCAGTTGTGTATCGCCCTGTACAGCTTTCTCTTCCCATTTTAGCATGAAAATTTAATTTGCATCCAGATATTGGCGAAGTTCTTTTATTAATATAATGTAAGTTTTTCATTCCGTAAGCATAGTGAAATTTGGTACTACATAAAATAGACATTATACACTACTAGCCTTGTTTTACTGCTGGTGCTTTTCATATAAAGCTAGCTTCCATTTCTTTCAAATACCAGACATTCCTTGGATGGGCTGCAATTTGTTGCAAAAATTGAAGGCAACGTTTTAAATTTTTCTTTTTCTTTTTCAATAATTTCTTTTCAAACCGACACTTAAAGAAATTTTCGATGAGTGCTACTTAGGTAGAGTTAATATATGTATAACTCTGCTTGCTTTAAATTAAATATTTCCAAGAAAACTGAATTTGATATTAATTACCCCGGCTATGATGATTTTCCCAACATACTACTTTTCATCAATATACGCGGCTTTTGCAAAAGTTTTATTTTGCATAAATTAGTTGGACGTTTATGCTGAAGTTCAAAATCGGATAAAAAAGGCACTATTTTCAAGAACAATACAGATACAGAATACAATAGAGAATACAAAATATTCCCTTTAAAATTTTGACACATTCCATATTTAAATTTTTTTTAGAAAAATTTATAATAAATTTATAAAAAAAATTTAAAAAAAAAATTGTAAAAAAAATTTTTAATAATTTTTTAAAAAATGTTTAAATTTTTTTAATAAACTTTGACACATTCCAGCTGATGTGCTGTGACTTTCTTCAAATATTTTTAATTTTTGTGCGTGTAAACAATTATATTCGTACTCGCTTGTAGTTAAATGTATGAGTTTGCTGCCTAAAATATACTTCTGGCTAGAACTTTTTATGGCTAATTATGACAGTAAAAATTTCCCCTTCGTCGGGGAATTTGACATTTAACTCAGTAAAATTTTGCTGGATTATCTTTTGTCCTTATCGTTCTAAAGTATTTTCAGATAAGGGGAAACTACTTACTCTGTTTTCTAGCAATGCTCGAGTAATGTAAATCAGCCATAAAATAGAGGTTCTATTCCAATTTCACGCTGGCATGCAAGCTTACAAACTGGAATTTCGAACTACTAACATATAGATGGCGTGGAAAAAGTTCCATACTTCTTTTTATCATAACTAACATGTTTTAATGTTATTTTCTGTTTAATATTTTTTATGACTGGTAATAAAAAACAAGAGGTATTTTTTGCTAACTTCATGGTTTAAAAACCAAAAAAATTACATTAATTTTTATCTAGTTTCGAAGCAATCTGATGGTGCAACAGGTGTTCCTTTTTTCGAATTTATTATTTTGACAACGACAAGCACGTTGATTTGGCGTTGCTATGGCATTTTGTTATATTAATTTCAAAGTTCGTTGTTGATTTGACATTTTTTATGGCATTTTTTCGCTCTGGAGTCAAAGGTCACTCTGCTTCACTCTGCTCCACTCTGCATTGTGAATGCGGTATTATAATGAAATATATTTATTTATATACCTATGTAGCCAAAAGTGTTATAATAAATAAATTTATTCCCCAAAGAGCTCCAGAAAACTGACCCTTTATAGATTATTCAAAAATAATTTCAAGTCACTTCGATTAAAACAATTTAACATTAATAACTGCACTGTAAAAAGTCGTGCTTCAAAGCTTGGAATCATCAAGAAAATATTGTTTCTTAGAAGCTTCGGCAAAACGTTCGCCTACTGCGAAGTCTATCAACAGCAATAGTATCTACGTCATATTAAAAAAATAATAATAATAAATTTGCTTACCTTTAAATACCTGCACATTCTTTGTAATCTTTGTGTTTCTTCATGACTAGCTAAAGACTCCTTAAGGTATGCTCGTTTCAATGAGCAACCATTGTGATTATCGCTGGGATCTGTGTCGTTTACTACAAAGGAATCGATTGCTTGACTTTTGGTTTGTTTTGGAGGTGTACTATTTTGGGATATTTCAATACTTTTAGCGGCATAGTGATGTGCTAGAGCTAATAGATCATATGAGTTTAAATTATTAAATCTAATTTATATATTAAATTAAATATTTACCCTTGTAATATTCAGCTTTTAGTGGTACTAATCCAGCCCAGCATTCTGGTAGATAGGTATGTGTATCGTTTCCTTGAATATTTTTGTGCATTTCATTATACTCTAGAGAGAGTTGAGCTGCTTCACCAGACAAATCACGATAAAGCTAAATTATATAAAATCAAATATATATTTTTGTGACATTATATATATTTGAAATAATCCTACATGATTAGAATCTCGCAATGATAAAGATTCAATTTGCAGCTGCAATTTCTCGAATAGGCACTCCCTTGCTTGGGCAAGTATAAGTGCAACTAAAACATCAAGCACCTGAGGTTTAAGATCCATAGACGGGGCATTCGTGAATGTATCATAGATATGCCGAAAGATTCCAGCTGCTCTTAGGAAACTATCAACTGCAGCATCTAGACCCTTTTCCGAACTTCGATCGTGTTTGGCACCAATTTGCGTATAGACCGCACCAAGATTAAATAAAATGCACGCCTTCTCAAAGGCCACAGTTCTTTGACAAGATGGAACCCCTGTAGTGAACAGTTTGATCAAAACACGCAATACGTACATAGATTTGAAATAAATTTACCTGTTAATGAGTCGTACCATTCGAAATATACACCTAAATTTCTGTCTGGAGGGAAAAATCTTCTTTCAACATAGTACAAAAGATTATAGTAACGAAAGAGAAGTGATACACCCTGCAGATCTCTACTTGGTGTCCGAGCAGCCTAAAGTGAAATGAAAACAACATTTAATTTGATTTCTTTCTCTATAGCAAAGATTCATTATCTCAGTAAAGATATGAGTATATTTACCTGTCGTGTATCAGCAATATCTGCAATTGCATCTGTGTAAATGGATGAGTCTTCACTGTAATGTTCTAGAATAAAATCTGAGAATGGCTCTAGAAAGTTTATTTCTTTTGTTTCTTTCAATCCGAGAGGGATCATAGGCATAATGTTGGCATGGCTGAAATTATAAATATTTATAGTTAATTGAATTTAATTTTTATTATTCATATTCGTAAAAGATACATCTGACTTTACACTTTATGTTATTTTTATACTATTAAAAAAAAAAAAAATAAGCGTTGCGTGTCGAAGGTGGAGAAGCTTAGTGATTTATACAAAGGAAGCTTCTTAATAAAGTAATTTAGGTCAATATAGGTCAGGAAAGAGGATAGGAGGAGGAGGATAGGATAGCAGATAGGAGACTGTGAAAGCAATTCTGCACAATAGCTTAAGAGTTTCAAGCTTTTTTATCGATCTGACTCAGAGTAAGAAATTCTTGTACGATTGAATTAATGGAGCGCTGGGCCAGAGCCATCGTGATCTGTCCTCAAATAGAGTTTTTTTTACCACTTATTTAATTCCTGAAGACATCAGGATGATAAAGAGCGATCATCATGCACATCTTTATGCTGAGGATAATCATAAGAAGCATATATTGAAAATGGATTTTGAATGCAAGATCTTGGTTTAGCAGGATTCAGGTTCAGGAAATAAATAAAACTCACCTTCATAAAAGATTAGATTTTAATTTTTATATGTTTAATGGTGTACAGGTAGACAAGCAATAAATAATAGTTATCCAAATTTACTACCAATTCAATTAGTATGAAAATACGTTAGAAATAAGAACAATTTAGGTTTATTCAACTGAGTGTCTAGTCTAGATGTTGCGTAAGACTTTTGATTGCAAACAATGATTTATTTATAACGACATTTATTTATCTTTACAGATTAGTAGATATGAAGCTTTTAGATAATTTTAATCTTGCGGATGTTGTAAAGTAATTAATTTACTTAACGCCAATGTTTCAGTGACTTTCACTACCATCTTGAGGGCCTGAGAATACATTTTTTATATATATATATAAAAACAACTAAATATCGATAGTCGAATATATAAGTAGGTATGTGGCGATAAATGAAAGCTTACAATCACAAAAAATAAAGCTAAATTGATTATGATGACCACATCCTCAGGAATTACTAGAAAATTACACATACATAAATAATACTTCATATTTGAACTACGAGCACTTTACAAAAATAATTAATACAACTATCTCTCTAGTCCTCTGGCAGATCAATTACCTTTCCACGTTCATCTGGACGAAGTACCTAGTTTAGAGGTGGTGTGAGCTTTTCAGACCATGTGCAGTACCCAAGATAGAAAGCTGGGTGTTAAATTAGCCATAGTGAGATTCTATGAGAGACTGGGCAAGCAAGGTTGTCGGAACTGATGCTTCCCCCTAATCAGAGCTAGGTAGTAATGGAATTGAATTACCTTTTAAATTCAATTCCCTGGAGTTGTAGTTTCTTACAATCCATTGGTGAAGAATTTTGTATATCAAGATTAAATATGCTGAATTCCTCAGTAATGGACTGTAAAAAATTGTCAATTCCAATATAAAAAATTGTATTTGTAATTTCGTTTTTCTCCATTCTTCAAAGGAATTTGAAATGTACCTACTTGAAAGATATGGATTATCTTAAATTAAATTTTTTACGCGGACAAAATAATTTTTACTGTTCTTCAAGAATTTTAGCACTGCATTTCCAGCTGGTGATAACTTAGTGAAACACAACGCGATTTTACCGACAGATTATTGCATTTTGCAAATACCTCTAGAAATATAAAGAAAAATATCTAATATTAACAAATAATTAACAAAAATACTTGCATACAGTTGGAATTAAATTCCTATATAAGTAATTAATTACACGTTCAAAGAAATTCTTTATTTTTTTAGTAGTTTTTAAATTCCTGTGAAGAATGATGAAGGGCGCGAAATTATAAGTGCAATTCTTTGTAATGGAATTGAAAAATGTTTAAAGTACATTACTGGGATATAAATTACAATTTCAGGGAATTGGATTTGGAATCTTAATGTAATTAGTTTTATATAGGTCTTCGGCCAATACCCTTTTATAGCTTCTGAGTTTACAGAAAATTGTAAATAATAAAAGATCCTAGGGTTATAGGAACCGAAATGGATTTGGAGGAGGTGCAACAGGCAAATTTTTCTGCGATTAGGATAGGGTTTTGAACTTCGGAATTAATAACTGTGGCTAAACTCAGCATCTTTTTCATTCACAATGTCACGCATGTCACCCATATAGTATCACACGGTATCACAGCCACCTAACCTAACCCAATATGCTTCAAAAGAAATCATTTAAATTAATTGATTAATTGATTTTTCTTTTGTACGTTAGAAATTTGGGCAGGGCGGAGTTATATAATTATGAATAGAATTGTATATGTAGTGAATACAGAAGCAATGATTTCAGAACTCAATAGATGGCTCTAGATGTACTGAGATGTTTCCTTATTCATATTAAATGTGCGATATGAATTTACAATTTGATTTTTATTTATGCTCAACGAGGTAAGAACTAAAGGAGATGCAAATGAGAAAATATCACGTACCCATTTCTAACACATTGACACTGATATTGTTTATACATAAGCACCGTACAATTTTTACACCTGTTTACAATTGCACAATCTGTGCGCAATTTTAATCGCTTTTATTTTCACATACTCAAAATATTTACTGAACTTGCAAACATGAACATAAAAAAGTGAATAAAAAGTTCAGTGGTAAAAAGTTTGTGAGTAATATTTTCTTCGTGCCCCTACGGCTATTTCCCGGGTTTTCCTGCGTCAATGCGCCAAGTCCAAAACAAACCAAACCTAAGTATGGATTTGACAGTGAAGACCAAAAATGGCGGATTGAAACATATACAAACGCAGGGCAATTTTCTTTAGTTATTACCTCGTTGTTTATGCTGCAATGCAGCTAGGATTCAATAGTTAGCGCATCATGTCGCTGTATACTTCTCGTTCGTTTTTGCTTTTCCGTATCATAGGCGTTGTTTCGTGCTAATGGGGTGGCATTATCCATCTCTTATTTTTCATAGAATAAGATTATTGGACGAGACGGGCAGGCAAAAATGACTAATTTAGCAATGCATTGATATATATGTCGTAGGCATTTAATAAAAACCGGCATTTAATTAAAAGCCTAGTCATTTAATTAAATGCCGGCATTCAATAAAAATCGTATTGATATCTTTCTTTTACCATTATCTGCCTAGGCATTTACTTAAATGCCGGCATTTAATTAATTGCCGGCTGGTTCTCCAGGCAAATAATAAAATAAGCAAATATATATCAACGCACGATCCGCAAGCCTTTACGCCGATAGTGTAATACCACCCGATTTAACCAAATACTAGGAGAGGGAGATGTGTGGTGAAGGGGGAAGTCGCACC
The DNA here is from genome assembly GCA_963924295.1 of Dioctria rufipes. Lineage (NCBI taxonomy): Eukaryota > Metazoa > Arthropoda > Insecta > Diptera > Asilidae > Dioctria > Dioctria rufipes. Next base: position 42,698,514 of record OZ002742.1, read on the forward strand.
CAGGCCTGCGACCCATACTCACACACACCCACACCCACATACACACACATATACACATACACACACATACACGCGCGGCGCGTGTGAAGGGGGAGGTCGCACCCAGGCCAGCGACCCATGCTCACACACACCCACACCCACATACACACACATATACACATACACACACATACACGCGCGGCGCGTGCATCAGACATGCATATACAATATATATGTACATAGAGTGGTACAGCATACATATGTATTATATCTAATTCAGCGTATATATGTTTACATTCTCGCACGGCTTTTAATTAGTAAACATCACCTGATCTGCTCCCAACTTAGTAGCGAGCAATGTTCATGTAAACATTTTCTCCATTTTCTTTCTAAACTTAAAGGAGATATTCAAGTTTTTTTAAACGAGATTTATGTAGATATGTACATGTGTGCATGCTTTGCATTTTTTTTTTTTTTGCAAATAAGAAATTTGAATTGCATTTTCAATTATTCTTCACTTTCCATTTCTTCTTAAACCACTTGTTGAGGCTTTGACGGTATAAACTAGTGCAACATACTTAAGTAACGAAACCGAATGGAAATATCGTCTTAATGGGAGAAATTACCCTTCTTATTTGAACGAGAAGTATGGAGTTTTTGGGTAGAAAACATTCCTAAAGCCATTCAGAATTTATGACAGCTTTTAATAGATTCACAATGCACACTTACGAGTATCAGATCCTCTTTGAAAACTGCTTCCTTTACCAAATTACAGATGTAAGAGAAACGTTGGAACATCTGCTAGCAGTAAGCACACCAAAATTTATAAAAAAATTGTTTTCAGCCATGCTGAGAATAGGAAATGCAAGTAAATCGAAACTAACCTCAAACGCTTATGAAAATTCAAAATGGCAGCAGCTTCAATTTTAATTAATTTCTTTAACCTCCCGCAAGCATGGACATTTTTCTTACAAACTTCCATAGCATCCCTGGACTATGGTCTGCAATTTTGCTTTTTCTGTATTGCATTTTATTAAAATAAAAAAAAACTTGTATAATGTTACTTTAAGGCAGATGCCAGAAGGGTTGTGCGTAGATTGCGCTCACGGGGATGCTGGGAGTCCGTCTGAACTGATTCTTTCCACACTGGCGTGTGGACTGGAAAGAGAAAATCCTCTGGCCCGCATGCCACAGGATACGATGGTACCAGAACTTCGTTTAAGCATGGTTTTCACAAGCGAAGTTACTGTCCCAAGTAACCTCGTTTTCAGTCCCTCACCTCCTCTAGTTTACTTGCGCCAGTACGAAAACGAATTCCACTCACTACAACTTTTTAGCGAAATGTCTTCGCCATCACAATGGCAGTGATCAACAGAAAGGACATTCCTACCCTTTCGGATAGTCAGGTAGCTTTGTGGGCTCTGAGTGGCCCTCGGATAACATCTAAGTTACTGAGGAACTGCAGGTCGTTTGTGGATAAGTTGTGTATCCACAACAAGGTGCCCCTTCAGTGAATTCCTGGTCACATGAGGATTATGGGGAATGAAAGGGCTGACCTTTTGGCTAGGACTGGCTCCGATTCTCCGTTCCTTGTACCGGAGCCTGCCGCGGATGTTCGTGGGAAACATAAGCAGAGATGGGCAAACCTGAGCACTTGCAGGTGCAACTGGGGCTCGAAAGGTAACAATGTAAAATGTAGTTGGTATCATCACCGGCCACAGCTCGCTTAACGCTTTACCTAACAAGGATGGGAGTTGTTGAAAACCCTGAGTGTCCTAAAGGAGAGCCTGAGATAACCGAACACTTTCTATGTCCAGCCTTTGCCCGAAGCACGTTGGATACGCTTGGGTCTGCCCTCCTATCTGTGGATAAACTGAAAAACTTACCTCACCAAGACCTGCTGCGCTTCATTAAAAGTACTGAAAGGTTTTGGTGAAAGGGTTTCTAGAAGGTTAGCACAATGAGCCGGACTAACGACGGTACTTGGGATCTCTCATCCCCTACCTAAAAAAAAAAAAGAAAACAATGTTGCTTCAAAAGTTTTGGAAATGGGTCATATTTAAAATATATCAAATTTTAGAATTTTTTTATTTCTATCTTTTCGAAATACTCTCCATTGTAATCTTAGTACTTTTGCCCTGAAAGCACTGTATCTACTGATATGAAGGCATCACAAGAATTACCTATCCGGATTTGTGGAAACGAATAAAATTCACACGATGCCAATTGAGAGCTGTAAGGCAGATGTGTCATTAATTGTACATTTGAAGTGGCTAATACTTATTTGTTTGCGATGCTGTATACAGGAAAAAAGGAATTGTCATAGTGAAGAAGGATTCATGACCGAGGTCGTGTTTTTGACTGTTGGCAAACAAATTGTACTATACCATGCAACAGTGGCCGTACGATGATTTTCAAGCGGAGCTGTGTATACATATGTAACCAGATTGCTAAAAAAAGAAGTGATTATTTTTTTTACCAACGCAACACTTATGATATACAGAGTGTTCCAGACTAATATGACTATATTTTTCCAAATGATTCCTCTCATCCAGACAAGTAAAAAATTTTATGGCAGGAGGAGGGGGTGGGGGCAAAATGTCGCCCTACCGAGTTACAGGGTGATTAGTAAAATATTCTGTTTTTTTCATTAAACACACTATATCTTGAAATGTACAGAGTATACGGTCCATTTTAAGACGGCAATGTATGCGAAACCACCCTCGTAGCCCTCCCCACTTCGTAGTTATGACGTTCAAATTCAAAATTTCGGTTTTTACATTTTTTTTTAAATAACCCCACTAACATATCCAGAATCTCCTCTTTAATTTAACTTATGTTCTATCTGTGACGGTTAAGGAGTTATTAGCTTTAACCTATTCCTAATTTTTTTAAAAAACGTGTCTCTTTTCAGAAGATTCTTTAAAGACATGAATGTGTTAACGCGCTTATTCCTACAGCATTTAAGAGGCACAAAAATACATACATGGGCCACCGGCGTGTCTTCCATGACACACAATATTTGTGACACAATTGGTCAAAAGTATCCACACCACCCTTAGTATAGATACTACTAGATATTGCAAAAATTGCCAAAAACATTGTAAACTTTTCCTTCAGCATACGTATTGGGTTTTGTTAATTTTCCCTGAAAAATTTTCTGAAATTTTCCATTTGCGCTATTCCTACCATGGGATCGCCGAATGACTTTCAATTATCCATAGTACGCTTTTAAAACAATGAGCGATGAGAATTTTAAATATTTTTTTAGAGAAAAACATAAATAAATTATTTTTGGGCTCGTTTTCGACCCCGGGTAGTAATAAAGGTTTAAATGCTATTTTTCCATAGATGGAAATTAATTTTATTATAATAGTAATAGTTTTTTTTGTTCACCTATAAAACTTAAAACCAAAAACTACAAAACAACTAATTGTTCCGCAAATAAATAGCAATTAAATTTAAGCACAAGATCAACTAAAAACTTATTTACAAAAAGGACTAAAGTAGTTAAGAAACGCCAGCGAACTGTCGCTCATTGATATAACCATTGTGTATAGAAGTAGAGCGAAAGAACGGAAATCGGTTGTTGAGTACACAGCCAGCTCCCTATATCAAACCTATCCACGATCCATATCCCGGCCCCCAGCCAGCTAGCATGGTTCAGCGTCGTATGTTCCGTTTACACATCGATCACAGTGGATAAAAGTCCGCATAGAAACAAAATCTTACTTTTCCTCTTTTCTTGTGCCTTAAGATTAAGCTATTAAGGGCCGTATCCACCAATCCATTTAATTGAAATTTAATTTAATTTCTGTTTTAGTACTCCCATTAGAGAGGGTTGGGGCCCACTTGAGTTCAAATTAAAGTTATATACATATGTGGGTGTTATTATATTATAAAATAACCCAAATTAAATTTTAATTTAATTTTAAGTGTGCCTTTAGCCGTCTCTTACAGGAGTACTAAAACATAAATTCACAGTAAAAAATAGTGTAGAATTCCCTTCGTTTACGACACGAATTTTGCAATGGTCTAATATAAAAATCCCTGAAATAGTGACACTAAAACCTTACCTCATATAAATGTGTATCTTTTGGGGAGAAATGCATTCTGAAAAGGAAAATTTTACTTAATATTGTGTAGATATACCCCTACCGTAGAGAAATTTACTTCTAAATGTAAAATTCCCTTATGAAAATGTAACTCTTTACATTTCATTCAAGGGAATATTCATCCCGAAGACAAATTTCCCTACAATAAAGAAACTTATATCCTCTTAGCTCCACAGCACTGATGGAATTATCCCCATTTCGGAGAAAATTTTATTTTTATATAAAATACAATCTCAAAAATGTTCGTTCCTGCTTTTGCAATTTCTTTTCTCAGTAACACTGAAAATAGGTAAAACTGTATTTAATATATATAATACAACCACAGTCAGACTCAGCGTACTTCGTTTCTATGTTATCTATTCTCTCTTGATGCATATATGACAAAGAATCTGGACGCGCAGTATACTTTACTGGTGTGCTGCATACGACGCACACGCAGCCTGCTTAACAAAGCCCAGCACAACTCATAAGTGTATGTACATATGCCTCTTCAAAGGGAATTCTGCACACGATAAAATGTATTTTTTCCTTTTATAAAGGTTTCGGACCATACACATTCAGAAACCTTTATGAATGGGTATATAATAAAGTATGTTTCCTGGAATGGTTTGTGAAAGTTTTTTGGTTTGTGAGTTATGACTAGTCATAATCATATTCGTAAGCCATTACAAGTTGGTTTGCGGTGGAAGATGCATATCGTGAAATTGTGAGAGTGCTGCAAAGTTTAATTTATTTTAATTTGTGTTCCCAAAATGTATTTCATTAAAATAAGGGATTCCTCATCAGTTTTAAAAAAAGCGATTCAATTGGATCCGAAGGATTTGACCATCAAAAATATTTTGGAGAAAGGTATGTATGTATGTAAATGGAATTTATTCTCTAACTAATTAATCTTCAATATTAAATATTTCTAACCAGAATTTCAAGATATTTATTAGTTAGCGTAGTTACCATGAATATTAACGTCGACAAAATTAGATCCAGTTATAGTAAAAATATTTTTTTAACATTGAAGTTACACGTGCCTTTGAGTGATTTATTTTATCTGAAAGTTTGAAATTATGTACACTGGAAATCGGTTAACATGAAATCGGGGCGACCAGCGCAATGCTTTCCTCATATCATATTTTTTTATTAACCAAAACATTACCACATTTCGCTACCTAAATTCTTGTGTCAAATATACAAAAAGTTAAACATAAAATGGGAGAAAAACGAATTTTTCTATCTTTGGCATCTACGATTTACAAACTACAGAATATTTTCTACAAAGCTCTACATTTACTAGCGATTGACTGCTAGAGAATAAAATAGTGAATAAATTTTCTATCTTTGGCATCTACGATTTATAAACTACAGAATATTTTCGACGAAGTTCTACATTTACATAGCTCTATATTTGTTTACGAACGATTGCTAAAGAACAAAACAGACAACAAATTTTCTAGCTTTGGCATCTACGATTTACAAACTACAGAATATTTTCTACCAAGCTCTACATTTACTAGCGAATGTCTGCTAAAGAATAAAATAGTCAATAAATTTTCTACCTTTGGTATCTACGAGTTAAAAACTACAAAATATTTTCTACATAGCTCTAGATTTGTTAGCGAACGATTGCTAAAGAACAAAACAGACAACAAATTTTCTAGCTTTGGCAAAAACTTTCAACAAAATTTTACATTTGGTAGCGAACAATTGCTAAAGAATAAAATGATCATTGATTTTGTCCGTCTGCCTAGGGCCTGCTCTACAATATGCAGTTAAATAAAAAGTATTGAATTTCCTCTTGTAAAAGAAATTTTCGGTAAAAGCATGTAGAAATGCGAATACTTTTTGAAGGTGGTAATTGTAACATACAGGGTGTTTCCTACAAGGTGGTCCATAGAGCGGCAGGTGAAAGTACTCACTTAGGCAAACAAAAAAATGTATGGCAGGAGGGGATGGGGACATATCAATCGTTTCGGAGTTAAAGGGTGATTAAGAAAATATATACGGCTGGTTGGGCAGTAATTGCGACTACTCTGAAGTTCTGCAAATAAAGAGCTCTCCAAAGTGACTGTACACCCCGTACTTTTTCAGATACAGGGTGTTTTTTCGTAATCACCCTGTAACTCCGAACGGTTTAACCCCGCCCTACAATATTTTGTTTATATAGGTGAGTAATATCGCCTCCCGCTCTATGGACCACCATCTGAGACAACATGTATCCATCTGAGACAACATGTATCAAAGCGTTTTATTTTAAAGGGTTTATTATAATTTGTTTATTTTTGTTAACAGCATCAGCCAAGGGTATTTTTGGAGATAAACTGGCTTTATTAGATGGAACGGATATTGAAGATGAGGAGACACTCCAACATTATATTAATGAAGTGTTTATTGTGAAATCCAGTATTACAGTAATTGCCTTGGAGGGTACAACAACCAATACGGATACAAATTCAACTCTTAGTTCTTTCGTCAACTCTACAATTACTGATATTCCAGAGCAATATCAAACTGGCTTTAAGATTGCATTTGAAAATCTCTCGGTATCAATTTGTGACAAAATTTTTAAGGGTGAAAAACTTGATCGAAAGGAGTATTCAAGATTTGTTTCTGAAGTTTCTACGGAAATATTTAAAAGGCATAAAGCTCCTCTTCGCAGGAATATTCGAGAAATCGCAAATTATATATGTGAACGATTTTCTGGAACATTCTGTGATATTGATGAAGACACAGGGCAAAAAATTGGTGAAGGTATTATAACTCTTCTGAAAAAAATTGAAGAACACGTGAAGTACATAAAAAGAAAGGATTCGCCAATTACAGAAACAAATTTTGTAAAAAGAAGAAGGAGAAATAATCCTGAAAACACTTGCCCTCAGCAGGAAAATAATAGATTGTTCTTAAAGAATGAACTGAATAAAGAAAACAGGAATAATGCAAAACTAGAGGAAGTTTTCCACTTAACATTCGATTATCAAAGGAAATATTTAAATAACGGTGCGCCAAAGTCTATAACAGATATTCTTGAAAAATGGCCTATTTTATTTAATCCTAAATATATGCTGATGCACTTCCAGCTTCTACAAAAAACTGATGTACTAAAGAATATTAGGGACCATTTACCGCAAATAGGGAGAAAGATCCAGATATTAACAAAATCTTCAGGAACAGATAATTGTCCACATAATACTTTACATCAAATTACTTCCTACTTTAAAGAAAACTATACTTCAGTTATTAGGTATTTTAAGGTAACTTTTTGAAATTATAATCTTGAAAAGCAGAATATTAAGATATCTTTTTTACAGAATCATGAAACAAAAAATGACATGCTTTCTACTTGCAAGGGATTTCAGTGTCCGTTAATTTTCTGTTTGGGTAATTTTAAAAGCAAATTAAGAAACTGTCTCTATTTACAAAATAAATTCCATAGGCGGAAATAAAGACACTCTGGGAGCAACTTATTATATATGCGTTGAAGAGAAGATCGTTACCAACTTGGACTCTTTCGAAGAAGCCTTTGCTGCTCTATTTGCCACATACTTTAACATCAACATTTGTTATCCAAAAGAAGCATCATTAAGCCTTGAATTCTTTCAAATCACGGTATCCAAAATAACATTAAGTAACACAGGAAATACATCCAGGGCAAAAACGAATGCTATCTGTAACAAGGTAATATCAACTATTAATAAATTGAAAGATATTACTTTATAATGCCGCCATACGAATGTATTAATTGTGGTGAAGATTTTGAAAATGTTAGACAATATACAACACATCTTCATAAACATAAACATATGTCTCGAGCTTTATTCGAATGCAAACTTTGTTCATTATCTTTTCGGAAATATTTTTCATTTATTTCGCATAACAGGAGGTTTCACAATAATAAGAGAGATTATCAAATTAATCAGGGAGAAACTTTCCTGTGTACAACCTGCAATCAATTTCAATTAAAAAAAAATCTCTTAAAACATATGAAAAATCATTTTCAGAGTGAAGATCCTGTTTCTTGTGTTGCAAGAAACTGTGGCAGAAAGTATTCTAACTTTTCTTCTTTTAAATGTCACATGTATAGGCTACATAAGAACTTTTTCAATACAAGCTATAATAACACCATAAATATACTCCCAAATACTTGTGAAAATCAAGACACTTTAATTTGCAATGATAATGAGACTAATACATTTGAGTCACTTGATTTTGGTACAGATTTAGGATTGCAATTACTGAAATTAGAATGTAAATCCTTTATAACATCATCGGTAATTGAAAGTATTTTGGAGATGATAACATCATATAAGCAGTATATGTCGTTATCAATAAAACACGATCTTATTTCTGCATTAAAAGATAATGATTTACATTCCAAAATAGAAAAAATTATTTCAAAATTCAATGATGACAATGCTTACAATTCGAATAAGCTGAATGAGCTTTCTACTGCTTATCGCAGGGAAAAGTTTTACTCTGAAAATTTCGAGTTTGTTCAACCACAAAAAATATGTCTTGGAAAAAATAATCTCCATAAAGAAACTTTTATATATTATATTCCAATTTTAGATGCTCTAAAAGTCTTATTTAAAAATGTTTATTTTCAAAACTTATTAAAAGCTAAGAAAGCAAATGCAACTTTAAGTGACTATTTCAGTGGTTCTTACTACAAAGATAATACATTTTTCGCAGACAAAGATAAAGTCCTTGATTTAATACTTTATCAAGACGTATTTGAAATTTGCAATCCTCTGGGATCAGCGAAGAAGAAACATTCACTATTAGGAGTGTATATGACATTGGGTAACATACCTGCTTATAACCGATCTTCAATCGATCAAATGCAATTAGTTCTCCTATGTAAAGAAAAGATATTCAAAGAATTTTCTCTGAATAAAATATTTGAACCTATTATTCACGATCTTAAAATTTTAGAAACTGAGGGAATATATATAACTGCATTTCAAGAATATATACAAGGATCAGTTGTACTTATTTGCGGTGATAATCTCGGTAGCCATGCAATCGGTGGATTTACCGAAAACTTCAGTAGTTCTACTTATTTTTGTAGATACTGCTACATCACAAGACGTGAATTTGCAGAAGATGTTATAAAAGTTGGCGAATGGCGAACTAAAACTTCACATGCCCTTGACATTGAAATGCTTTATGAACTGGGTGATGGCATGCAGAGAGGTGTGAAACAAAATTCTGTTCTTAATGAATTAGAATATTTTCATGTCACTGAAGGATTACCACCATGCATCGCTCATGATATTTTCGAAGGTATCTTACAATATGACTTAGCTTTAATTCTTAGTCGGATCATAAAACACCATAAATGGGTCTCTGAATCAGAGCTAAGCTATGGATTCAAAGATTTGCAACTTGATCGCTTAAATCATAACTGTAGCCCCGAGTTTTTTTACAAAAATGGGAAAGTTTTTGGGCACGCTATGCAAAATAGATTCTTAATACAATATCTGCCATTTATTCTGTCAAAATATGTTAACGATATAGATTCTCCAAGTTGGAAACTAATTACAATGCTTCATAAAATTGTTGATTTTGCTATTGCTCCCATAATATCAGAAAACCAAACAGTTTATCTAGATGATTTAGTAAGAGATTATTTGTTACAGCTTAAAGATGAATTTCCGTCCTTTTCTCTGAAGCCGAAACACCATTATTTAATGCACTACGGAAAGCTATTAAGAAAATACGGACCTTTAGTAAGAGTATGGACGCTGAGATTTGAATCTAAACATAAATATTTTAAAAATATTTGTAAAAAGTTGGGTAATTACAAAAATATAGAAAAAACTTGTTCACAAAAACATCAGATGTTGCAAGCTTACTACGGACAAAGTGATTATTTCAACAATAACCCATATGTCGAGAAATACTATTTTTTAAATGTTTTATTTGAAAATGTCTACGATTATATTAAAATAAATATTATCAACTTTTCCGCCTTTCACGTAACGGACAAGATACAAATTAAAGGTGTGTATTACGCTAAAGGTCTCGTCGTATTTACCACTCTAATGTCTTCAAATAATTTCCTTGCCATTTGTATAGAAAACATTTTATTCAACATTGAAAATGATGTTACAGTTTTCTTAGGACATCAGGTTCGAGTAACGCTTAATGATTTCGGATTCGGTACTGTACAAGCTATAAGCGAGAGAAAAGAGTTACATCATGTCTATTTTACAGGGCTCCTCGATTATTATCCTTTGAAAATTATTCAAAATGATGGGAACCAAAGTGTGGTACTACATCATGCTCTTTATGATGACTTTTTAAATTGAAGTTGTGTTTTGTATTGTCCAATACTATTTTCTAAAATATGTCTTTTGTTCCTAGCAGTATTGCTGTACTGTCTTAATCGTAGGTTTATTTATAACATATATTGCTATCGTTTTAATAAGCTCGAATTAAATTCATTTGAAGTACTTTAAGTGCTGTAGGTAAAATGTAAATATTTTCTGCAGTATGTATTTTGTTCCTAACAGTATTGCTATACTGTCTTAATCTTAGGTTTATGCATAACAAATATTATGATCGTTTTAATAAAAGTCCAATAAATTGATTTATTTAAGTTTGATGTAGATAAAATCTAAATATTTTCTGAAATATACTTTTTCTTCTTGACAGTATTCCTATTACTGCTTTAATCGTAAGTTTATGCATAACATATATTGCGATCGTTTTAATAAGGTTGAATTAAATTCATTTGAATGTTTTTAAGTGCTGTAGATAAAATATAAGTATTTTCTGCAGTATGTATTTTGTTCCTAACAGTATTGCTATACTGTCTTAATCTTAGGTTTATGCATAACAAATATTATGATCGTTTTAATAAGAGTCCAATAAATTGATTTATTTAAGTTTGATGTAGATAAAATCTAAATATTTTCTGAAATATACTTTTTCTTCTTGACAGTATTCCTATTACTGCTTTAATCGTAAGTTTATGCATAACATATATTGTCGAATTAAATTCATTTGAAGTACTTTAAGTGCTGTAGGTAAAATGTAAATATTTTCTGCAGTATGTATTTTGTTCCTAACAGTATTGCTATACTGTCTTAATCGTAGGTTTACGCATAACAAATATTGTGATCGTTTAAATAAGCTCGAATTAAATTCATTTGAAGTACTTTAAGTGCTGTAGATAAAATGTAAATATCTTCTGCAGTATGTATTTTGTTCCTAACAGTATTGCTATACTGTCTTAATGGTAGGTTTATGCATAACAAATATTATCGTCGTTTTAATAAGAGTCCAATAAATTGATTTATTTAAGTTTGATGTAGATAAAATCTAAATATTTTCTGAAATATACTTTTTCTTCTTGACAGTATTCCTATTACTGCTTTAATCGTAGGTTTATGCATAACATATATTGCGTTTTAATAAGGTCGAATTAAATTTATTTGAAGGTTTTTAAGTGCTGTAGATAAAATGCAAATATTTTCTGGATTCAAATAAATGTATACTTATAACATTAAAAGTGTTAATTATTTCTTTCAGTATTTGATTTTTCAATATTCGAGGCAGGTATTATTCTTTTTGGGTGAATATTTTTATAAATAGACATTCTTCAAGAGATATGCACTATACAGGATGGTGTGAATTTCCCTCTCTGTTGTCCAATAAATTACGAAAATCCCAATCAAATCTTCACTTATGTAGAGGATAATTACCTGAGTATAAGGTAATATTTGGTTCCATTGAATAAGTGAAACATTAAATTGTACAGGTTCATATTATACTTCTTAGGAGGTTTTTGCTTTACATCCCTCACGTGCATCAGATCCCACGGCTATATAATATTACCTTCTTCAAAGGTACATTATATTAATGGTCTTTTACATTCTTACTGTTGAATAATTTCGGTGTTCTATGGACATTTCACCTATTCCAGCGTATAGAAAATTACATGCATACAGTATAATTTTACCCCTATTTGATATTACTCTGAGTTCCCTTCAGGCGATGGAAACGATTATTCCCTTCATATAGTGTAAATGAATTTACACTTAATATATGGAACTCCTTGATTCCCTAAATCGATGTAATAGTACATAATATTGGTGGCACAATTAGTTGCCACTGTTAGAAGGGAATTATTTTTTACTGTGTTAAATGGCTTGGTGAATACGGCTCTAAGATTAAGGATTAAGGGAGGCGAGTGGCCTTTAACTGGCCACATTAACTTCAACTTCGGTTGATGAGATGGCTTTCAATGCCCCGCTTGGCTATCTGTATAGATATATATTTTCCTGTTAGTGTAGGATCGGCTGAGGTTTTCGTATGCACATCTAGTAATGGCATAAACTTCTGCCTGGAATATCAAGGCGTATTTTCTTAGGCTTTCATAGATATGATCTCTTGGCTTTACACCATTTATTTCTGCTCCTCAGTTTTAGAACCGTCGGTGTACCAGATTAAGGCTTTTATTCCTAGATTTTGTTTTGTGCCTTAGTCACTCCCCTGCGATATATGTCCCTGAAACAAAATTTGTATTAATCTTAAAAGTGCACTATATTTTTATCTAATTTGGTGGCGCGTGTATGTGTGTGTATGTGTATATGTGTGTGTATGTGGGTGTGGGTGTGTGTGAGTATGGGTCGCAGGCCTGGGTGCGACCTCCCCCTTCACCACACATCTCCCTCTCCTAGTATTTGGTTAAATCGGGTGGTATTACACTATCGGCGTAAAGGCTTGCGGATCGTGCGTTGATATATATTTGCTTATTTTATTATTTGCCTGGAGAGCCAGCCGGCAATTAATTAAATGCCGGCATTTAATTAAATGCCGGCAATTAATTAAATGACGGCATTTAATTAAAAGCCGGCATTTAAGTAAATGCCTAGGCAGATAATGGTAAAAGAAAGATATCAATACGATTTTTATTGAATGCCGGCATTTAATTAAATGACTAGGCTTTTAATTAAATGACGGATTTTATTAAATACCTACGACATATATAAATCATTCCAAGAAGACACCCATCAAACAATTTGCGAATGTCCGCAACAGCGAAACTTAAGTGACAATAGAGCTGCATGCACAATGCGAAACATGAGAACAAATGCGACAGAGCTAAAAATTATTTATGTATGTATCGAAGCGATATAAAAGCGAAACAAATGCGAATATAAATTCTGTTCTCTTTTATTTATCTTCAATAAACACGTGCATGTGCGCTGTTTTGTCCCTTAGAGTGCCATTTGAGAATTTTACAGTTTCAAGATTATCTCTCAGTGAATTGTAAAAGATGAGCAATTAAAATTACATTTAATTAACATTAAGGATAAAATTAGAGGCTACATTTATAAGAGACTGGATTAGATTGGTAGGTACCTACAAGCATAGGTTAATAATTTCATTTGCGAATCGCTAAAGCTATCGTTACCACAAGAGGATTTATATTCACTTTGGATACATTTTAATTTATCACATTTTGTCGAAAAAGAAAGGAAAAGTGAGACCGAAGTGATACCATCAATGTGATACAATGTTCACTCAACATTTACTCCCGTTCGAGGTTTCGTTTTCATATCTTATTTGAATTCACTACCGAAATTTATGTTGCACTTGGTGATATTTTTGCGATTCACATTGACTTCGCAAGGTTTGCTGGGAAGTCAGGGATTCCCTTTTAATAAATATGAATTGATCTCAATTTTGTTTACCCGTCTCGACCACTATTCTGTAATTCTGTATAAGGAAGGCAGGAGACGAAGTCACCCAAAAAGTACCGATGATGATACGGGAAGACAACGAAACATGTGTCGATGTCAGAGTAGATATTTCTCAAATTTGCGACATTTTAAGGGGACATCGAGATGGAAGCAGTGACAATAGTTTCGCATTGTCTCTTTCGGGACAGAAGGAAAAGCACAAGATAATCAAACCAAATTAGATAAAAATATAGTGCACTTTTAAGATTAATACAAATTTTGTTTCAGGGACATATATCGCAGGGGAGTGACTAAGGCACAAAACAAAATCTAGGAATAAAAGCCTTAATCTGGTACACCGACGGTTCTAAAACTGAGGAGCAGAAATAAATGGTGTAAAGCCAAGAGATCATATCTATGAAAGCCTAAGAAAATACGCCTTGATATTCCAGGCAGAAGTTTATGCCATTACTAGATGTGCATAAGAAAACCTCAGCCGATCCTACACTAACAGGAAAATATATATCTATACAGATAGCCAAGCGGGGTATTGAAAGCCATCTCATCAACCGAAGTTGAAGTTAATGTGGCCAGTTAAAGGCCACTCGCCTCCCTTAATCCTTAATCTTAGAGCCGTATTCACCCAGCCATTTAATTTATGTTTTAGTACTCCTGTAAGAGACGGCTAAAGGCACACTTAAAATTAAATTAAAATTTAATTTGGGTTATTTTATAATATAATAACACCCACATATATAACTTTAATTTGAACTCAAGTGGGCCCCAACCCTCTCTAATGGGAGTACTAAAACAGAAATTAAATTAAATTTCAATTAAATGGATTGGTGGATACGGCCCTTAATAGCTTAATCTTAAGGCACAAGAAAAGAGGAAAAGTAAGATTTTGTTTCTATGCGGACTTTTATCCACTGTGATCGATGTGTAAACGGAACATACGACGCTGAACCATGCTAGCTGGCTGGGGGCCGGGATATGGATCGTGGATAGGTTTGATATAGGGAGCTGGCTGTGTACTCAACAACCGATTTCCGTTCTTTCGCTCTACTTCTATACACAATGGTTATATCAATGAGCGACAGTTCGCTGGCGTTTCTTAACTACTTTAGTCCTTTTTGTAAATAAGTTTTTAGTTGATCTTGTGCTTAAATTTAATTGCTATTTATTTGCGGAACAATTAGTTGTTTTGTAGTTTTTGGTTTTAAGTTTTATAGGTGAACAAAAAAAAACTATTACTATTATAATAAAATTAATTTCCATCTATGGAAAAATAGCATTTAAACCTTTATTACTACCCGGGGTCGAAAACGAGCCCAAAAATAATTTATTTATGTTTTTCTCTAAAAAAATATTTAAAATTCTCATCGCTCATTGTTTTAAAAGCGTACTATGGATAATTGAAAGTCATTCGGCGATCCCATGGTAGGAATAGCGCAAATGGAAAATTTCAGAAAATTTTTCAGGGAAAATTAACAAAACCCAATACGTATGCTGAAGGAAAAGTTTACAATGTTTTTGGCAATTTTTGCAATATCTAGTAGTATCTATACTAAGGGTGGTGTGGATACTTTTGACCAATTGTGTCACAAATATTGTGTGTCATGGAAGACACGCCGGTGGCCCATGTATGTATTTTTGTGCCTCTTAAATGCTGTAGGAATAAGCGCGTTAACACATTCATGTCTTTAAAGAATCTTCTGAAAAGAGACACGTTTTTTAAAAAAATTAGGAATAGGTTAAAGCTAATAACTCCTTAACCGTCACAGATAGAACATAAGTTAAATTAAAGAGGAGATTCTGGATATGTTAGTGGGGTTATTTAAAAAAAAATGTAAAAACCGAAATTTTGAATTTGAACGTCATAACTACGAAGTGGGGAGGGCTACGAGGGTGGTTTCGCATACATTGCCGTCTTAAAATGGACCGTATACTCTGTACATTTCAAGATATAGTGTGTTTAATGAAAAAAACAGAATATTTTACTAATCACCCTGTAACTCGGTAGGGCGACATTTTGCCCCCACCCCCTCCTCCTGCCATAAAATTTTTTACTTGTCTGGATGAGAGGAATCATTTGGAAAAATATAGTCATATTAGTCTGGAACACTCTGTATATCATAAGTGTTGCGTTGGTAAAAAAAAAAATCACTTCTTTTTTTAGCAATCTGGTTACATATGTATACACAGCTCCGCTTGAAAATCATCGTACGGCCACTGTTGCATGGTATAGTACAATTTGTTTGCCAACAGTCAAAAACACGACCTCGGTCATGAATCCTTCTTCACTATGACAATTCCTTTTTTCCTGTATACAGCATCGCAAACAAATAAGTATTAGCCACTTCAAATGTACAATTAATGACACATCTGCCTTACAGCTCTCAATTGGCATCGTGTGAATTTTATTCGTTTCCACAAATCCGGATAGGTAATTCTTGTGATGCCTTCATATCAGTAGATACAGTGCTTTCAGGGCAAAAGTACTAAGATTACAAAGGAGAGTATTTCGAAAAGAAAGAAATAAAAAAATTCTAAAATTTGATACATTTTAAATATGACCCATTTCCAAAACTTTTGAAGCAACATTGTTTTCTTCTTTTTTTTAGGCAGGGGATGAGAGATCCCAAGTAAGGGCGCCAGTCCGGCTCATTGTGCTAACCTTCTAGAAACCCTTTCACCAAAACCTTCCAGTACTCTTAATGAAGCACAGCAGGTCTTGGTGAGACAAGTTTTTCAGTTCATCCACAGATAGGAGGGCAGACCCAAGCGTATCCAACGTGCTCCGGGCAAAGCCTGGACAAGCACATAGAAACTGTTCGGTTATCTCAGTCTCTCCTTGCAGGTAGGACAGACAGTCAGGGTTTTCAACAACTCCCATCCTTGTTAGGTAAAGCGTTAAGCGAGCTGTGGCCGGTGATGATACCAACTACATTTTACATTGTTACCTTTCGAGCCCCAGTTGCACCTGCAAGTGCTCAGGTTTGCCCATCTCTGCTTATGTTTCCCACGAACATCCGCGGCGGGCTCCGGTACAAGGAACGGAGAATCGGAGCCAGTCCTAGCCAAAAGGTCAGCCCTTTCATTCCCCATAATCCTCATGTGACCAGGAATTCACTGAAGGGGCACCTTGTTGTGGATACACAACTTATCCACAAACGACCTGCAGTTCCTCAGTAACTTAGATGTTATCCGAGGGCCACTCAGAGCCCACAAAGCTACCTGACTATCCGAAAGGGTAGGAATGTCCTTTCTGTTGATCACTGCCATTGTGATGGCGAAGACATTTCGCTAAAAAGTTGTAGTGAGTGGAATTCGTTTTCGTACTGGCGCAAGTAAACTAGAGGAGGTGAGGGACTGAAAACGAGGTTACTTGGGACAGTAACTTCGCTTGTGAAAACCATGCTTAAACGAAGTTCTGGTACCATCGTATCCTGTGGCATGCGGGCCAGAGGATTTTCTCTTTCCAGTCCACACGCCAGTGTGGAAAGAATCAGTTCAGACGGACTCCCAGCATCCCCGTGAGCGCAATCTACGCACAACCCTTCTGGCATCTGCCTTAAAGTAACATTATACAAGTTTTTTTTTATTTTAATAAAATGCAATACAGAAAAAGCAAAATTGCAGACCATAGTCCAGGGATGCTATGGAAGTTTGTAAGAAAAATGTCCATGCTTGCGGGAGGTTAAAGAAATTAATTAAAATTGAAGCTGCTGCCATTTTGAATTTTCATAAGCGTTTGAGGTTAGTTTCGATTTACTTGCATTTCCTATTCTCAGCATGGCTGAAAACAATTTTTTTATAAATTTTGGTGTGCTTACTGCTAGCAGATGTTCCAACGTTTCTCTTACATCTGTAATTTGGTAAAGGAAGCAGTTTTCAAAGAGGATCTGATACTCGTAAGTGTGCATTGTGAATCTATTAAAAGCTGTCATAAATTCTGAATGGCTTTAGGAATGTTTTCTACCCAAAAACTCCATACTTCTCGTTCAAATAAGAAGGGTAATTTCTCCCATTAAGACGATATTTCCATTCGGTTTCGTTACTTAAGTATGTTGCACTAGTTTATACCGTCAAAGCCTCAACAAGTGGTTTAAGAAGAAATGGAAAGTGAAGAATAATTGAAAATGCAATTCAAATTTCTTATTTGCAAAAAAAAAAAAATGCAAAGCATGCACACATGTACATATCTACATAAATCTCGTTTAAAAAAACTTGAATATCTCC
The DNA here is from genome assembly GCA_963924295.1 of Dioctria rufipes. Classification (NCBI taxonomy): domain Eukaryota; kingdom Metazoa; phylum Arthropoda; class Insecta; order Diptera; family Asilidae; genus Dioctria; species Dioctria rufipes. The sequence continues at coordinate 42,716,533 of OZ002742.1, forward strand.
TTTAAGTTTAGAAAGAAAATGGAGAAAATGTTTACATGAACATTGCTCGCTACTAAGTTGGGAGCAGATCAGGTGATGTTTACTAATTAAAAGCCGTGCGAGAATGTAAACATATATACGCTGAATTAGATATAATACATATGTATGCTGTACCACTCTATGTACATATATATTGTATATGCATGTCTGATGCAACCTAAATGACTGACGTTCCAGATCGTTGCAAAATTTCCCAGTTGACCGTATAAAATCAGTGCAAAACGTTTCGTCGTCGTCCATCGTCGTCATTATTTGTTGATTTTCATTTTTTGTTTATTTTATTTTTACTTTTTTTTTATTTTTCCAGTTGAATAACACCGCGCTGCCGTAATAGCGGCTTAAATTCGTGAAAAGAATGCATACATATGGAATTGAGTAGCAGAGAGCTGTTACTATGTCATTCACTGAAGAATATTATAGTGTTACACAACTTCTGCCAATCGGAGACTGACTATTGATTAGGTATGCATGTAAAAACCCCTATTAAGTTTGGGCGCGTTTAAAAGTTAATCAATCACGTTAAGCGACTTTTAAATCGATCGTTCGTACTCCTTAGGCGGCTAGAAATAAGTGGACTTAACGCTCGGTGATTATGTACTTAGTCAGTCAGTGCAGTGCATTGAAGCGTTGCACTAGCTAAATTGGTTGTTTTAATCTCGTATGTATACATATTAAGTTAAGTAGAAATTCTATGCCAAGAGTAATTTTAAATATTAATGATTTTTATTATTAATGAATTTGTAACTACTTTGTACAGGTAGGTATTACATATACATATTTAGCCCTTTTGTAAGAAAAACATATTTTTTTTTAGACTATTTACGTTTATATTTTCTAGTATAAACGTAAGGCTTGGAAGAGCCTTACTTAAGGATAATATCTTTGATAAATGGAAATATCAATAAAATGGAATAAAATTAAGCTTCGCGAATATTCTTTTTTATATGAAATCATGAAATCATTCCACACAATCTCAAAAACGAGGTCGAACACTTCCGAATTTTTTAAAGCTTTAAAATAAAAGTATAACAAACAGTAGTAAATGTCTGCCAAATAGGGGGGGGGGTTCGAAATTTTCAAAAATATATTCGTATTATTACAATTTTTACCCCAATAAATACTTTATTAGATTTAAAACATTTCTGATGTGAGAAACAAAACATATTTTCGAGTCCATTTTTATAATCTACATAGATGAAATCTAAAGGGTATACTAAGTTTGTCATTCCATTTGTAACGCATAGAAATAATGCTGCTAGAGCAAAATGGATTGAGCAGCCACGCATACTATTAAAAGTTATTTATTTTGATTTTTGCATGTCCGTCTTTCCTCACGATAATTCAAGAACGCGTGTAATTCGAGAGCTGGAATTTTGAACACGGGCTTTTCATAGAAATACTAAATATAAATTAAAAAATTATCTAAATCGGGCAACCCCTCTTGGTGTTGCCATATAAGAATTTAGGTTTTTACGTATTCTGTGAAAACGATCAGTCCTAGAGATTTTTATTTTACTAAAAGTTCTTCAGAATCTGAAATCCTATGATAATCAATTTTATTGTCCGACGAACCATTATATATTATAAAAGTAGAGATTACTCTTTGGGATTTTTTACCGGATAAACTTATATTTGTTTAAGAAGGAATTTATTTGGAATCTCCGGTATACATATAGCAAAAGCTAAAAAATGTTTTAATTTGCTATTTCATCACACAACCCATTATAGTTTTTTGAATAAAATATTTTTTTCTATTTTTCTGAAATTTTTTCATTTTTTCATTTCTTTCTTTGTTCTATTTTTTCATTTGTTTTTCAAGTCACTCAATTTCGCTATTTGGGACCTGTTGATGAGTCAAAACCAAGACTTGAAACTTGTCACCAAAAATATAATGGGTTGTGTGATGAAATAACAAATTAAAACATTTTTTAGCTTTTGCTATATGTATACCAGAGATTCCAAATAAATTCCTTCTTAAACAATTATAAATTATAAATTATGTACAAGGTGTTCCGTAAGTCGACGTCAAGCTGGAATCGGGTGATACGCCAAATGATAATAGTTACCAGAAAAATATATAAAAAAAATCTAAGTCATGTATTTTTTAAATTACAGACATTTCTTTTGTTTTCGAGAAAATGTACACCCTGTGTAAGCTGTTACTTTAAATTCTAAGCCAACTGCTCCAGCTTGGAAGAAAATGTCACATTTTGCCGAACCAAGAATAGAAAATTAATACTTCACCCAACTTTAACTGACAGTACTGAAAAAAAATGTACTACGCCAGTTTGGCAAGTAACTTTAAAAGTTGACACATTTAATAAGGATTGTAAAATGGTATAACACTTGCTACATTATTTCTTAGATTACAGGAAAAAAAATTTTTCTTCAAGAAACCCAGTTTCGAAAAATTTCTTTTCACCTATTAAAAATGATTCTAGTGTACCCAAAGCTTGCCGTAAGACCGTAACTTTAAGATTCTAGTTTGAGTGAGACGGAGAGTCATTGCATGAAGTGTGAGTGAGCCAGATAGTGACGCTAGCGAGTCAAATCATCGAGTTTTTACTAATGTGCACCGTCTACTCTCCACAGAGGGCCGACTTCCAAACCAAGTAAATGGTGAAGGAAGAAGTTCCATACCTTACAAGGAAGTAGTACTTCAAGCAGTTGAAGAAGACCCAAGTACTTCGGTACGTGCAATCCAGGACAGCACAGGAGTGCCCAAAAGTATAGCTCACCAAATTTTACAAAAACATGAGCACCAAAATTACGGAAGCAGTTGAATTTGTCAACAACGGAAGATTTGCCCATCTGATAACCCGATCTTTTTTAAGAAGATGTCGAACTTGTATTGGAGCTGAAGGAAGGCAGTTTGAACATCTTTTGTAAGTAATAAATCTTAGCATCCAAATAATTGGTGTTTAATTTTAAACTTAAGGAAAATTTGTCATGTAATGACTTTCCACTAAAATCTTAAAGTTACGGTCTTAGGGCAAGCTTTGGGTACACTAGAATCATTTTCAGTAGGTGAAAAGAAATTTTTCGAAACTGGGTTTCTTTAAGAAATTTTTTTTTCCTGTAATCTAAGAAATAATGTAGCAAGTATTATACCATTTTAGAATCCTTATTAAATGCGTCAACTTTTCAAGTCACTTGCCAAACTGGCGTAGGCAGTACATTTTTTTTCAGTGAAGTCAGTTAAAGTTGGGTGAACTGTTAATTTTCTATTCTTGGTTCGGCAAAATGTGACATTTTATTCCAAGCTGGAGCAGTTGGCTTAGAACTTAAAGCAACAGGTTACATAAGCACTATTCGGGATTACATAAGAAAAATAAAATTGAAAAAAGTAAAGATTTGTAGCAACAGGAGCTAAAAGACCATCACAGGGTGTACATTTTCTCGGAAACGAAAGAAATATCTATAATTTAAAAAATACATGACTTAGATTTTTTTTTTATATTTTTCTGGTAACTTTTTTGATTTGGTCTATCAGCCGATTCTGGCTTGACGTCGATTTATGGGACACCCTGTATATGCGAAAAACCACTTCAACAATCAAACTTTTACAGAGAGGTGACTACACGAAATTACATATGCGCATTCATCTAGGGCAGGGATGCCCAACCCAAATCGTTTGGTGGGAAAAAAATTTACTGAGCATAGGTGGGCCGCACATAAAAAAAAATAAAACGAAGAATTAATTCAAAATATTTTATTACCTTGTAGTTACTATATGACACTTGTTTAATAGCTTTTTCATAGCAACTGGTAATTTAGCCGACCCTCATTGCAATTGATTGGTCGTGTTTTGATCGAGCAATCTCCTGCGGCACTTCGTTTTTACCACATACATTTAATTTTGAAAAGAACGATTCGCAGCGATATGTAGTCCCAAATGCTACTGTATGTTTTAATTTTGGAACTTTATCTTCGAGGATACATTTCTGGTGATAATCAAATTTATTCCCTTCGATCATAAACCATAACTCTACGCTTGATTGCAATTCTATTAGGTCCATTTGTAAATTTCTAAGCGCTGATTCCACCTCTACATTAAGTGAAGTTAGAATATTTTAATATATTTCCTCAGACTTTTGCATATACATATGTATAAGAATAATGGTATCGAATTGTTTGATTAATTTTATGACTTCATTAAAATATTTCAAAAAATCTTGGTCACTATTTAATAATGAGAAATGAGTCGAATTATTTTATCTTAATTAGTTTTCATAAAGCTTGAGTTTTGGTAGGAAGTATTTTATATCTTGGCAAAATTCTCTAATCAGATTATTTTCACCTTGTAGCCTCTGATTTAATTCATTTAATTTCATTGTTATATCCGTTAGAAAACATAAATGTAGAAGCCAAAAATTCACATATATTATTGCCACTTTTTTCATAAAAGTTCGAACTTTTTTTCATTCTAAAATTTTAATAAGCAGTTTCCACGACTTGGCCATTGAGTTTTGGTATAAAAAATTCAGATTTGAGATCGCTAAGATATTCTTGAAATTGATGAATGAATTGAATTAATTAAATTCATTAATTGAATTAATTATCTTGACAACAACTGACTATTTTCATTCCAATAAAATTAAAAATAAATGAGTAGGTATGTACAATAAAAATAATTAAATTTAATTAAATTTAATTTGACAAATTAAAAATGGCCAGAATTATTTGCTTGCAGTAGTATTGGTTGCACCTTAGAAAATTGTAGCACGGAATTCTTCCAACTCCACGAAAAGTGTATGAGCGTGTGGGCTCGAGCTATTAATGAAAGAAGACATTTAAATTTATTCTTTCGAAATGTACTGAAATGAAAGGAAAAAATTTCAACTTCATTATATTATATTATTCAAATAATTGTTCAGGTAAGCTTAATGGTTTCAATAATAAATTATGTTTTAAATAAAGTAAGAAATGAATAAGTTATAAAAATAAACATCCGTAGTAAAAAAATTTAACATTTTCCAATGTCGTTGTTAATTGACGGAAGATTTATGGTGGTTTATATGATGTCAGCCTTACAAAGGCAACGCTAAGAAATATTATCGGAAAATAAATGAGGCACTAGAAAAATTCTTAAAAATGTAAAAAGTTATAAAAAAATTATAAACTTAAATATCGCAGTTTACTACTTCCATGACTAAAACGAACATATCGATGTTTTACTTTTTCATAGCTTATGCCTTTTTGCAATATAATCTAATATTTAGCTTCATTCATTGACATACATTATAAAGGGTGCTAGTTTTAGAGTTTTGGTGTTTAAATTGCCAATACTGTTTCTAGTGACTCATCAATTTGACAGTTGACAGTTGATTTGTATGCTTTGCAATTTCACCATGAATAGACTTACGCCAGAACAACGCTTGTAAATGCAATTTTTTTTTGAGGATCATGGTTCAGTTTGTTAAAATTTCCGTGCGCTACGTCCATTTTACGGTCGACATAATCGTCCATCCGAGGAAGTTATTCGGAAAACCATGTATCGTTTTCGTTCCAAGCATACTCTAGTTGATAATATGCATCCATAAAGCCGCCATACAGTGCGTATAGAAGAATTATTGCCGCTGTGGAGCGTAATGTTAAGGATGACCCGAATGAGTCGATTTGCCATCGCACACAGCAATTAGAACTGTACGAGCTTACAAGATTTAGCTTGTGAAAGAGTTGAAATTGTCGAATTTGCAGTGGAGAAAACCCTGAATCCTATGTTGAGACGCACTTACATCCATTAGAAGTCAATTAGAAGTCATTATTTGGTGTGCTTTGTGAGCAAGTGGAATCGTTGGCCTATATGTCTTTAAAGATAATGACTGCCAGAATGTTACCGTCAATGGAGTGCGCTACAGAGTAATGATTGCTAACTTCTTCGTTCCTCAGTTAAATGGTTTTTTTTTTTACTTTGTCTCTACTTTTTTTTTGCAAAAGGGTCATAAATATTGGCTAATTTCGGTATGACCTGAACAGGTTGTGAGCTAATAACTCTTTAACGGCTGCAGATAGCACATATGTCAAATTAAAGAGGAGAGTCCAGAGCTTACAGTTTGTATAAAAAAAAAGTTATGTTAATGATCTTTTTGCAAAAAAAGCAGAGGTCAAAATAAGAAGAAAAGATAAAAAAATACGAAATTTTTATTTTAGACCACAATAACTCCTGAGAGGAGAGAAGTATTGAGCTGTTTGAGGAGTCGTTAGAAAGGCCATAAAGTTCTGCTAAAATGAGCACACCCTGTAGCTTTTAGGATACAGCTTTGTGAAAACCTGGCGTATTTTCCTTAATCACCCTGTAACTTCGAAACGGTTGGTATAGCCTCCTCCCCACTGCCATTCAATTTTTTTCTGCCTAAGTGAGCACTATCACTTCCTACTCTATAAATCACTTAGATGAAAACATCCTATATAGGGAGATTACCACCGAATTGTGCAAATCTCTACTTTTCGTGATTTGATAAAAAGTTAATTGAGGAAGTGGAAAAATACGAACTAGTTTATAACAAAAACAAAGACATTAACAAGATATGCCCACTAGATTTTTGATTGGAGATGCTGTGACGTCACGGCATCAATTCATATAAGACTTCAGATTTTTATTTTTGTTGAATTTTTTTGGGTTCCATACTCAAAGGGTGCCAACAGGGCCCTATTACAAAGTCTCCGTTGCTGTTCGTCCGTCTGTCTGTCAACGGGCTGTATCTCATGAACCGTAATAGGTAGACAGTTGAAATTTGTGCAGAGTGTGTATTTCTATTGCTGTTATATTGTGAAATCTTGTACGATGTGCGGTACCCTTCGTGTGCGAGTTCGACTGACTCGAACTTGGCCGGTTTTTTTTATTTCTATATATAATGTATTTAGCACAGTCGTGCCATGACGCTCGAGATGGCCGACCATGGTTTATAGAAGTCATACCTTGTTACTGTCAATGTACCGCGGTTTTTCCCCAACTCGTTGTATGCGATGCTAGTCTCCCGTCCAATCTAACTTCAACAGATGAGTGACGAAATTATCATGGGCGAAAAAATACAATAAAAAAAAATATTAAAAATGCAAAATAAATTTACTCATAATTTAGTAAATTCTTTAGTAAATTAATTTTGTTATTTGAAAATTTATGAACCGTTTAGCAAAATTTCTTCACCATTTCTTCACATTATGCAATAAACTCAACATTCTCATTCAAATTTTACTGCATTTAAAGTGTTATTTTCTATCGTATAAAAAGGTTACTGAATAATTTACGGGTAAAATCACAGCAGCTCCATCTAGGCAGTAGTGTTTGTCACGTAAGCTGTAGATCGTACCGCATAATGTTAACTTTTCGTGACCATGAGGAAGGAACGCGTGCTTTGTTCAGGACGCCCGTTTATCTTTTAATTTGATCACCACATTCACTACTGCTGTGCCATAGAATTTTCCATCTGAAAGACCACAGGCGCAAAGTCAAAGCAGCATTTGATAATGTATGCCTGTATGTATGTATGTATGAATGTATTGTAGGTATATACCTAATCCTCTTGAATCCATAAACTACAGAGACCACTTGAGTTTCTTGGTCGCTGCTGGTCAATGGATTCAATGACATTGCGTATTGTGCATATTGTCAGAGAAATGGGGTACCTTTGCCCGTGGGCCCCTCTATATAGCGTTAACACTGAACCTTCTCTAACAAGATGGCATTACACGACGTCCATGTCGTAGCTTTATGCATTTTAACGATGCCATACCGGCCATTGAAAATTTACATAACACGTCCTGAGCCCTAGTGGTGCCTAGTATATATCCAGACGCACCAGTAAGGTACCTTTTTATATATAAGCAGTAAATGTGTTCAGGGAATAAAAGTCAGTCAGAGGTTATCATAAATGTTAGTTACTCACCTGTCGTTTTGGTATATTTCGACGGACGAATTCAACTCGGCTAGTTGCTCTTTCAACAGTTGCAGGTTCGAGTTAACAAAGCTCAACTCTAGAGCGACTGTGTCTCTCAATTTTCTGTTAGTTGTAGCCTGCAAAAATAAGAAAAAAGAAGATTAAAAAAAAAATCATTTGAACTTGAAGACGGTAATAACTTCCATTCCACGACGGTATACAGTTGACGTTAAGCAAAATGTTATATATCTGTTTTATGGTTAGCTTATGCAACTGATATAGATCTAAATTTGTCTATTGTTTGACTCGTTGTTGCGGCAATTTTGAACATTTTTCCCAAAAGAGTTTTTTTTTTTTTTACAGATACCCGTGGACAGTAAGGTGATGCTGTGATGTGAAATATTTTCTATTCTTTTACCTTATATAAGTTCTCGGCTCCTGCTCTTAATCTCAACTCTTTATTAATCTCCTGATTTAATTTACAGCGACGATTTTGAAGTTTTCCACGACATGTTGCTGCTCTCGGATCAGATCCCTGAAAAAAATATAAAGAAATAAGTTAGGATTGTGTGAAATTAACTTTTTTCTTTTATTGTGCGAGATATTACTAAAAATTATTATTATTATTATATTGTAATGTTGGGATGGGATGGAGGCCGGAGATTCGAACTTTTAGCACTCCGACTTGAGAGATCTTTTGTGTTATGCCCCCAACCCGAGAAAAATTCAGTCTACGTTTGCGCTTTTTGGGGGCAATTATTTTATTAAGGTCAGATTTTTGGACGTCTGATGGGATTATGAATCTAAATCTAGATTCAGACTTTGAAGTCTTTGGAGAGCAAGTCCTGAGCATTCGCGGAGTATGTGCACCGTAGACTCTACCTCTTTGTTGCAGAATTGATAGTTACCATCTGTGGTTTTACTCATTTTCTTAAGCATGTATAGTACTTAACTAAGCAAGCCTAGTCATTAGGTCAGTGAATAGCCCGACTTAATGCTTACTTGATAACTATTTTAGAGTCTTTGAATGGGAAGATGATGAATTTCTTCGTGTACTTAATCCCACTAGACCTGGTGAGCCTTTTCTATTTTGGCCATAACTTCTTTTTCCAAGTGTTCCTTTGCAAGGCTGCAGAAGGGGATGGGTCTAGTACTCCCTTCCTAGCGAGATAGTTAAGCAGTTTATTACATTACAGGCACGTTGCGTGTCTATGGTATGGATTCTAGCTTGTGATGTCCGAATATGGAGGGTAGCAGACATCCATAATCGTAAGAGAAAAGAATAAAAGACTCAAAATTCCGAAACTAAACGACAAAGTTACAAAAAAAACATAAATTTGTATCAAAGCTAAAAGAAATAGTGACGAGAAAATATACTGAGAAACAATGTTGCAAGAACAAACCAGCCAATCAAAGATATGCTATCCTCGCTACAAGAACAAATCTATCGAGTCAACCAGAATGCTCTATCCAGGATAAAAATAATTGAAGATATCATCAAGTTTAGGAACAATAAATCTGAAGGTGCTAAGCTACTCAAATGTAGTAGGTATAAGTACCACAGCAACCTATCCTAGAACATATATGGATAAACTAAAGGATAGCATTTACATGAAAGAAAGGAATAATCATAAAGTTAGGAAACTTAATACAATGTTGCAACTGGCGCAAAATCACACTACTAAAGAAGATATTAGAACTAAAGGGTTTTCCAATAAGAGGTGTTACTTTGATTTTCAAAGAAAAATGCCATTTTTTGAGATAAATGATCGGATCTTTATTTCATTATAAAGAGGAAGGTATGCCGTTAATAATGGAAAATATCATTAGCCAAATGACCACCACGACCATGCCTACAGGACCATATCCTTTTCATGAAATTTTCCATAACCAAATTGCAAAGTGGCTGCCCTATGTCCTCGATAGCATCACGAATTCCATCTTTGAGGTCTTGAATCGACACTGGGCTGTTGACGTAGACCTTCTCCTTCACGTGGCCCCAAAGGAAGAAGTCGCAAGGTGTTAAGTCACAAGATCTCGGTGGCCAATTGTGATCACCTCTTCGAGAGATAACACGGTCCGGAAACTTTTCCCGTAAAAGATCAATGGTTTCGTTGCTTGTATGGCACGTAGGGCCGTCTTGTTGAAAGTAAACGTTGTCCAGATCAATACCATCCAATTCCGGCCATAAAAAATCATTAATCATCTGTCGATAGCGCAATCCATTCACCGTAACTGTTGCTCCAGCCTCATTTTCGAAAAAGTAAGGTCCAATGACCCCGCGGGACCATAAACCGCACCAAACAGTCACACGTTGAGGATAGAGAGGCTTTTCAACAATAAGTCTTGGGTTTTCCGAGCCCCAGATGCGACAATTTTGCTTGTTGACGAAGCCATCGAGGTGGAAATGAAATGAAAAAGCATTCAACATCATAAATCGTGAAAAAATATGAAATGCCCTACCTAGAAAAGGAGAACCAGAAAAAAAACGAATGATCCGATGACGAATCTATAATTCTCCATAATGGACACCTGAGTACTCTTATAACACTAAAATCTGGGTTAAAACCAGGATGGCCTCTCTCTCCTAATATTTGTCACCAAATTAAACAAAGTAGTGAGGAACAGCTAAATAATACCAAAAATTAATAGATAAACACAAGTAAGCCGAATTAGAAGGCCTGGACTGCGTAGATCACATCACTATCTATACTAGTCCACGAAAGGCAGTTTAGAGTTATGAGGAATACCAAACTAAGAATATTAAACTCTTGCCGGAAATTTATTTTACTGTACGGAAGCGGAATATAGTTTGTCAAGAAAGCTATGAATCCAAGTGTTCATGAACAAATGCAAGATATTCTGGCCAAGACAAATTACAGATTCGAAACTCTGGTAAATCACACACCAAGAACCAATTATAGTGCTCCAGATAAAACGAAGAAAATGGAAGTAGTAGATATGGATTGTATTTGGATTGAAACGAGGTTGGAGTCCGAACTGGGTCCCTTGAATGTAGGCCACAACGAGACCTATTGTTCACCCTCCAGACTCATGAGCAGTTGCTCACAAGTCCCAACCGGAAGCTCTAACAAAATTCAAAATTGGTCCCCAACGCTCCTTGCCGGCTTCATGCAGTTCTTCCAGAAGGTGTGGGTCAAGGATAACGTTTTCCTGATAGAGCCAGACAATGATATAGAAAATGAATCATGGTTTCGGATTCCTCTGCATATGAAATCGTGAACAAGCCTCACTAGAGTTCTCAGGGTTGGCTTGTTTAGTTCCAATAGCTTTTTCGTCAGGTTTGAGTTAGGTCGGCCCCAGAGCTCCTGTGCAGTTCTACCTGAAGGGTCATCTAACCAAAGGTGACTGTATTAAAGGCAATGTGTTTTGGTGCGATCCCAATTATGGAGCAGGATGCCTCCGAGATTGCACTAATACGAGCAAGCTTGACCGCATTTTTATTCCCGCTCATGTCGCTGCTTGACCTGGCACCCAAAGCACCAGTACCCTGTTGTTCATAGAAAAGAAGATCAGGGTGGTTTTATATTCCAATATAAATTTAGAGGTTGTAAAAGGTTTTGACAAGGCTTTGACAGCTGCTTGGCTGTCCGAGCAGATTGCAATCTCTCGCTTCAAGGAAGGCCTTGACTTCCGCCTAGAAAACCGTGATATGACTTTCAAGGTATATGGCAATTTCCGCAGGTGAGGCTCTTCGCAGAAAACGCCTGCTCCGGTGTTTTCTTCCGATTTGGAGCCGTCTGTATATATAATAGGGTTTGTCAATGGTGCAAGCACGGAATGTGATTCCCATTCTTCCCTATCTGGAACTTTCGAGTTAAGGTTGTTCTTCAGCATAGTTTCAAGGAGGTGATCGCTGATTGAGATGCAGCCTCAGTGCAGCGATTGACGCCCCCTTCTTGACTTGTATATGCACGGGGTATATGTTGAGGATGACCTGAAAAGCCCCAGAGCTGGTTGACTTGAGAGCGTCGCTTACACTAAGGAGGCACAATCTTTGAATCTTCTCCAATATTTTACGATGATTGGCGAACTCCATTGCCTTCCACCACACCACAGACCCATAGGTTAGCATGGATCGGATGACGCTAATGTAGATCTATAGGATCTTGCACGGTTTAAGTAACTACCTTTTCCCTATGGATCGGCGGCACATCGCGGCATTATTCGCTCTGTCCTCAAGGTGTGGTTTTCAGATTAGTTCCGTAGCCCAGTCTTTGACTAGTCGGATCGCGTTCTGCACCAGTTCGCAGAGCTCAGACTCGTAGCTGCCGATAACCAAGATCACCAGGTCATCTGCGTAACATACTGCTTTGTACTCCATCCGGGTGTGTACCACATGGGCTGTTAAGATACTAGATGCTACCGTATACCACAATCAGTCATATGATTGACCAATTTATTGTTTTAAGTCTCAACTGTCAACTATTGTGACATTTCGACTACTGCTTCGTAAGTTATTGTCGGTTGAGTGACGGTACTTTTACATTATGAAAAAGATGGAGAAAAACGAAATTCGTGCAGTGATAGTATTTAAAAGGCTTAAAACCTCAAGAAATCATCGATGATTTTAATAAAACTTTGGGGACCTCTGCTCCGTCGAAAACAACCACAGGGCCATCCCAGACGAGTATTCTTGATGCAAAATGCAAACCGGTTTTTTAAGGAAGAGGTAAAAGAAGCAGAGAGAAATCTCTACAATTGTGCTGCACTTTGGAGAGATATTTTGCATCAAAAATCAAATGGTATTCACTTGTTGTGCCGCACTAATACAACCGCAACGAAATATTTCTTGTTCAGTGGGGTCCGAGAATTTTCATGAAATATCTGATTTCATTCTTGATTTGCACGCACACATTCATAGTCCCCAAATGAAAGCCTGCAGCAAGAATACCCATGCGGAGGCGCGTACTCTGTTGTTAAACCGGTTTGCATTTTGCATCAAGAATACTCGTCTGGGATGGCCCATATACCATTGAATGAGCACTGAAGATGCTGGACGTTCGAAACATCCGATTGAGGTGATAACTTCAGAAAACATCCAAAAAATCCACCGCTTGGTTATGGATGACCGCAAATTGAAAGTAAGTGAGATAGATGTGGCCATGGGCATGTCCAAAGAGCGTGTGGGCAAAATTTTGCATAAATATTTGTAAATGAAAAAATGGTGAGTGCCGCGCATGCTTACAATTGACCAAAAACAACATCGTATTGATGATTCCGGGAGGAATTTGGCGTAACCCAAATGAATTTTTGCGTCGATACATAACGATGGACGAAACATGGATCCACTACTACACACCAGAATCCATTAGACAATCAGTTGAGTGGCTGGAACCTGGTGATAGTCACTCAAAACGAGCAAAGATGCAGCAATTAGCTGGAAAGGTTCTGGCTAGCATTTTTTGGGATGCACATGGTATGATTTTCATTGATTATCTTGAAAAAGGAACAACAATAACAGGCGAATACTATGCGTCATTACCGGAACGGTTGAACAACAAAATCAAGGAAAATAGGAATTACTTAGAGAAAAAGAAAGTTACCTTTCATCAGAACAATGCACCAACACACACATCAATTAAGGCAATAACAAAATTGGATGAATTACGGTGCGAATTGTTTCCTCAACCACCCTATTCTCTAGATCTAGCTCCGAGCGATTATTTTTTGTTTCCTAATTTGAAACGATAGCTACAGGGGAAAAGATTTTATTTGAATGATCAAGTAATAGCTGCAAAAAACGCTTATTTTGAGGGTTTGAGCGTCGAGCATTATTCGAAAGGCATAAAAATGTTGGATGACCGCTGGAATAAGTGTATTAATTTAAAAGAGAATTACGTTGAAAAAAAAAAAAAACTGTTACAATTTTAATTTTTCCACTTCCAATCCGGAAACTTATCAGCGCATGTGGTATTAGCAAGAGATCATCCATAATGAGCACCCACAACATGGGTGATAAAATACTGTCTTGACGGGTGCTCCTCTGGACTCTTTTTACTTTGCTTACCCTGCCCAATTCGACAAGGAGAGTTCTATTGTTCAACATGTGTGCGATCCAGTATTTTATTGACTGATTCACTCCATGTTTTGTTAGCGTTTCAGTAAGCTTATGTAGAAGAACATTGTTGAAGGCACCTCTACATAGATGAAAACAGCCAACGTAGATAGTTTAAAAAGGAAGCCCTTTTCAATTGAATCGATAACTTCGTGAAGGGCCGTCTTAACTGGCCTACCCTTTAAATACGCATATTGGTGTTGAAACAATCTGCTTCTGGGAATGCAGCACATCAAGTCCCATTCACAAGTGCGCTACAGTGTTTTGAATAGGCAGAGAAATAGTAGATATAAAACACTCTTAGAAGGTCTACACAATACATTACTCGCATTAGAATGGAATCCATAAGGGAAAAGAAATTTAGGAAGACCAAGAACTAAATGGAGAAAAAACAATTAATAAAAAAATAAATGAAGGTGTAAAAACCTTGGGTAAAAGTCAAAAGGATAGCCTAGAACCACCGACTTATAGCAATGGACTGACCGATTCGGTATTTCATGTGGCATATATTTTGTGTTCCTGTATAATAGGGTTTGAGCACCCCTTAAAACGTTTACTACTTAAAAACACATGTAAAACTCAACCAATCAGATGACATTTAACACCCGAAAATCAAATTAAATTAAAAAAATTAAATTTTCTTGTGTCCAAGTGATATTTTAATCGCTTAAAAGCACTCTTATAAGAAATTAAACTCATTCCGACTTTAATTTTCAAAAGGTTATTTTTAAACTTTTCGACCCAGCGATCAGAGAGGTCTCATCAGTATGGTTATATTTGATTGCCTACCATAGAAGTTCAATGATGGAGATCACACCCATTGCCCATATAAATTATTTCAAATAAATTTCAGTCTGTTAGACGAGAAATCTTCTTTGTGTTATTTTTATCTTATTCTTCCTGAGGTGATTGCATCTGCGCAGCCAACATAAAAATATCAAAAGGGATAAGAAAACGTTCAGTAAGCGATATTTTATGTTGGTAGCTCTAACTCTGCCATAGTGCGAAAGAAAAACCTATAAAACCGGTGCCAAATCTTTTCTATAGTAAAATTGTAATACGCTCAGTCCATTGTTATAAGTCAGTGCCTAGAACTATGCTTCCAAGGGGACTCAAAAAAAAAAAAAAAACAAGTTGCCGACCAGCAAAGATTGGGAATATTTAGTCAAGACATTCACCAGGTATTACGCCACATCAACCCGAAATAATTTATACTGGAAAAAACAAGATATGCGCCCATTTTATTCTATTTTATAGCCGAAGAGAAAAGAACAAACACAGAAGTCATGATAAATGAGCTGTGAAACATGTAAAACAATAACTCAGACATTGCAAGCTCTCCGCATTATCACAATTGAATTTGAAAATGTTTATCAGTAGCTGGAATAGTTTTTTATTGGGTACCTTTCAGAACGAAGGTCGTAAAAATATCATTTTAACAACCATCGTTGAAGGCTTTAAGACCACAAATTACCATCTATATAATTTCTATGTAAATGTGTTAAGATCTTATCGGATAGAGTCCAAACTACGTAATCTATTTCTCTATACCAATTTCCAATTTGAAGTAACCAAAACATTTTGAAAACTATTCAAATACAGACTGAAAAAAACATTTTTTTTTCTAATAAAGAGCTTACTGTTTGCGTCTAAAATATGAAATTCACACGGAAAACTTATATCACCGCCAACAAAGCATTGTTCCAGAGCTTGTGAATCTTTTCAAGTCAAGAATTTCATTGGCGGATTAATCTCAAAGATTTATCTTTGTTTTTGTTTTTTTGTCCTACGTCATTACGGACAGAGCTACTGTACTTATATATTCAGAATACAAGAAGTTATGAGGAATTCTCTGGGTACTGTTTAACTTGAGTTTTTTTAAAGACAAAAAAAAAAAACTAAGAATGGCTTGCCATAGCTTCCGCATTTGTTTATATGAAATGTATGAAGATACTTTTCTGACAGCATGCTTCTTCATAGGCTGAATCACCCGTTGAAGACAATACGCGCGTTTATTAAGTCAGAATCAAAAAATGTAAGGAAGAAGGTGTGATGCACACGCATTACATGGCCCTTCCTTCATATTGTAAACACAAACATCCAGCTAAGGTGTCAATAACCTTTTTCTTCTTCTTCATCTTCTTCTTGAGCCGTCATTTTGGGTCGCTTTAGTCATCTTTTAGATCTTTGAATTTATTGCGCACTGAAGTATATTCCTCCCAAGGCCTTAGATTTGTATGTTCATTTCATGTACAATGGAGCAATTGTTCAAAACGTCTTTTGAAAATTATTCGAAAAAAAACAACATTACCTACCCAGTTCTCAAGACATCTTATTCAAAACAACAGCTGTTGCTGCTGCTGCTGCTATTTTGGTCTGTAACTGGCTAGGCTAACTATAAAACTAATAATAGTAAGAGGAAATCTTTGTAGTTGTTTTGTTTTCGAGCTCTGGCTCTGGCTTATACCTTCTAACTACGACGAGTTGCTGTATAATGTAAGACGGGGTCCGTCGTCATCGACGTCGTCAGGTTGGTGATTGAAAACGAAACGTTGAGTAATGAGAAAACCGATAATGAGATTTTTCACATGCTAACGTCTAGCGTACAATAAGTTCGTGAATCATGCATTCATACAGGAGGTCAGAGCGAGTTCCGCGTAGTTAGATTATGTTATCCATGGCCGTATTGGAGTGATTGATGAAGAAATGAAGGAATTTAGGGCAGTTTTAGAGATTTGCACTCGGTATCAATACATCTCTCCTTGTATAGAACAAATGATTTGTTATTGTTGTATGTATGTACTGTTATAATATCTTATTATGCATTTATACGAATTACGATTTAGAAAGTTCAGGTTATAGCTTACCAGGAAGAATTTGGGAATAATTTTTTTTTCGTATTTCAACAAACAGATTATGCAACAGATCCTTATTAGAAATAGTTTTCATCTGATTTGCTCATGTACGAAAATGTTCATTCTCTATATATCTGGCGAAGACTACGTATTTACAGAGGATGTATTTTGCCATCTCAAGGTCTATTTTCATATAAAAACGGACCTTCAACGTCACACTACACAAATAACATTGGAGGTTGAATTTCCTATTATCGAGGACCGATCGACCTATTTTGTTTAAAATTACGTAAACTAGACTTAAGAATTTAACCTCAAAGGCGACTCTCTTTTAAGGTAAATTAGGAAGGAAATTTTAATTTTAATAATTCCTTAAATTAGGCCTTTGCCATTAATAATTAGGGAAAAATAACGTAATAATTTCAGCGTGAGCGAAAAAAGAGAAAGTGAGTGAGTGTGAAAAAGTGATAATAGAAGAAGAAGAGTCACATCAGCGTGAGAAAAAAAGGAAAGTGAGAAGGAGAAAAATAATATATATATATAAAAAAAGGGGTAAGCGCTAGGTTAAGCATAAAGAAATAAGGAATATAGATATAAATGGATATAAATAGGAAAATAAGAGGGAAGGGAAGCAAGAAGCGTGAGCATGTAAGGAAACACGGCTACACACAAACACGAAACCTAAGGTACGAATAAAGCACGAACAAAGTAGGGAAAAAATGGGGCGACAAACACCAAAAGAATAAGAGACAAGAACACACAGCTAAGGTTTTTCTCAAAACCCACACTGAGCCAACCAAACTATAATAACTCAATCACACTAATCTAAGTATATTAAGCTAGCCATATAGTAACCACACCACCCACAAAACACACAACCAAACGAAATACACCAGGAACATGAGGAAATAACGAACATCAAGTAAGTCACCTACAACGCACAGAGATGCAAAACAGTAAGCCACTAAAGACCCACCAGAAAAGCAAAGATAAGTTAGAGTAGGACTAGAGCCTTGGAGGGGGGAAACGCACCGAAAGGGACCCCCACCAAGAGATAAGAGTAAACACATGTGCGTACCAAAACCCACGCATACAATCACAAGAATGTGAATAGAATACAGAGTGAGGTAGCGGTGATCATGTAGTCGGCAAACACGCGATTCGATAGCATAGATAGAATAGAGGGGAAAGGGGAAATAAACCTGCGAACCAAATAATATAGAGTAAATCTATGTAGGTAGAAGTTCACACAGCACAAAAACTGAACGTTTATACAATAGGTAAAACTTCTGATGAGTCCCGTGGGTGGGACGAAACATGTAAAGAATAGCCAAACAGGAGCCTACACGGCAACCCCTAAGACTCTGGAAACTCCCTGAAATAAGTGGGTAAATATACTTTTTTATATATATTGTATATATTGTTTATATACATTTTTTCTATATTTTGTTAAATCGGTTTGACCACAATAAGATGTGAAGCACGCATTGAAAGATAAAACGAGTCACAGCACTGCCCTACAACACAGGACGGACACACAGAATACACGGGGATGTAACCCAAACCCTAGAATAAGGAAACACGAACAAGGCGGAACACGAAACGCCGAAATATACACATAAGTTACTGGAGCACAGATACTGGGAAATAGACATAGGATCGAACAGGATATAGTGTTATACACACGCAATATAGTGATATATACATTTAATTATATACGATGTTTTTTCCTTCATTTTACAGGTCCCAAAAAATTTTTTTAACTTAGTATATATGTGTCAAATTATATATTTTTACACCGATTAAATTACTAGATCGGAATAAGTTTGGTTGCAAAACCACGCCAAGGAACATGACACACACGGAACACCACACCCAACACACCCAGCCAAACAACATAACACCAAAAAAAAAAAAAACACAGAACGTACACACACACAACAATGCATCCACACCCCTATGAGGAAACCCTTCTAGTACCTCACGTAGGTACCACGGTGGCTAAACTAAACCACTTACGGCGGTGGACAACTGGTGTCCCACCTGCCGTACAACGCTTCGTCATGCTGCTTTAAGGAGTTCACATCCTTAAACACAGATGACATAGTACCAGCACCGGCAGTTTTTTTGCTAATCTATATATGTTATACAGTGATTTATTTAAAAAAAATTTAAAACCCGCTTTAATGAGCTTACTATATATATTGCATGTCTGTTGAAAGTCTGGTATTCCTAATTGCTCTTGTGGAAGTTTAGGGAAGCGGCAGAAAAGCTACAGTTCTGATTCCAAACAGATTCCTTTCAAAGTCAGGCTTGCTTTTCTGGAAGGTTAGGGGAAGCGGTAGAAAAGCTTTTCTATTGCTTCCTACTAATAACATGTAATTTTAGAAAGAAATGAGGTGTCCAACGAAAAGCCATACATCTATGCCTTCTGAGTAGAGCTTCCGTTTACATCCTTTGATGCTTCCAAATCTAAAATATTTGCAGTGTTCTTATGTAAAACTGATAAAAGTTTGATTTGAATAGCTTCGCCGCGCTAAACTACTATTTATACAAAAAAAAAATTGTCTTCTGATAATATTAAGTTTACTTTCTTTTCTTCCCAACCGTAATCAGATTTTTATATCTTTCCTAACAAAATTATTTAAAAAGAAAATTATTTTAATCAAATGACTTCGATTCCCCAAACAAAATCTGTTAACTGAGTAATAATGACATTTATGTGAATGTGTCGTGGTCCGATGAACTCGAATCAATCTGCCTACAGATTCGGACTACGGACGCACATACACTATTGCAATTATTACTCAGGCGAGAGTTATTGAGCGTAAAATGGTAAGGTTACTTTTAATTAAAACTATTTTATTATTTTGTTAACTAAGGTATATAGCAGGGGTGGCCAAGCTTCACTCCAAGAAGAGCCGAATTCCAATAATCTGTCGTAACGGGAGCCAACATAAAAATAAACTACCAAAAATATAAGTTGGCATGGAATTTTTATATTTTTGAATACGTCTTCAAACATATACATACATATATTTAAGTTAAGCTATTGTTTGCTGGTAGATGGCATGTGTGTTTGTAATTTAGCCGAGCATTTTCTGAAATTGGGTTCATAGTTAGTAATGATGGTGATACTAAAGGGTTTTCCAATAAGAGGTGTTATTTTAATTAGCCCGCTATTTCGGTAGATGTCACTTTTGGAGCTGTCATTTTTTATCATTTGACAAGTAGAAACTACGCCATTAATAAAAATGGAACGATACACGATTCAGCAATGCATTGATATTATTAAAATTCACTATAAAAATGGTGAAAATGTGCCAGAGACGGTTCGTAAATCTCGAACATTTTTGGGTCGTCGTGAAGCACCTTGTCGGACCGCAATACAGAAATTGGTAGAAAAATTCGAGCTGTCAGGACAAGTTAGTGATGTGAAGAATAAAACCCGTGCACGTCGCTCAAGAACAGCCGAGAATATTGCTGCTGTAGCCGAAAGTGTTGAAGATAACCCAGGTTTGTCCATTCCTCGTCGTTCTTTGGAATTAGGCATTCCATAAACGTCATTACACCGTATTTTGCATAAAAATTTGGGTCTTAAGGCTTATAAAGTTCAGTTAACACAAGAACTCAAGCCGGCCGATCATCAACAACGTCGAGTCTTTGCTGATTGGGTCCTTGAAATGCATGAAAATGATCCGGAACTCCATCGAAAACTCATCTTGAGTGATGAGGCCCATTTCCACCTCGATGGCTTCGTCAACAAGCAAAATTGTCGCATCTGGGGCTCGGAAAACCCAAGAGTTATTGTTGAAAAGCCTCTCTATCCTCAACGTGTGACTGTTTGGTGCGATTTATGGTCCCGCGGGGTCATTGGACCTTACTTTTTCGAAAATGAGGCTGGAGCAACAGTTACGGTGAATGGATTGCGCTATCGACAGATGAATAATGATTTTTTATGGCCGGAATTGGATGGTATTGATCTGGACAACGTTTACTTTCAACAAGACGGCGCTACGTCCCATACAAGCAACGAAAAGTTTCCGGACCGTGTTATCTCTCGAAAAGGTGATCATAATTGGCCACCGAGATCTTGTGACTTAACACCTTGCGACTTCTTCTTTTGTGGCCACGTGAAAGAGAAGGTCTACGCCAACAGCCCAGCGTCGATTCAAGACCTCAAAGATGGAATTCGTGAGGCTATCGAGGACATAGGGCAGCCACTTTGCGATTTGGTTATGGAAAATTTCATGAAAAGTATATGGTCCTGAAGGCGTAGTCGTGGTGGTCATTTGGCTGATGTTATTTTCCATTATTAACGGCATACCTTTCTCTTTATAATGAAATAAAGATCCGATCATTTATCTCAACAAATGGCATTTTCTTTGAATATCAAAATAACACCTCTTATTGGAAAAACTCATTTGTAGATTGTGTTGATTTGTGATGCATTTTAAGACTGTGATCCTCTTGAAGTTCTAATAATTCCATTTCTCCTGTGGCACTTTCATTCAAAATATAATGAGGAATCGATAATCCATCGTTAACTACGTCAATCTCGAATGGATTTACAAGAGAGTTTAGAGAAATCTTTAAATTATTCAAATCATCAAATCGGAAATGAAATTCTTTTAATAATTCTCCTAATTTACTGTCGTATTCACTCAGTTTTATTTCATCAATTTTAGAGAGTCTTGTCTTCAGACGAGAAAAGTGATTGAACATTTTTGCATTTAAATCGCGTTTAAAAAGCTGAATTTTTTTAATAAAACTTAGAACAGTTTGAAAAAGATCAGTAATAACTTTATCTTTGCCTTGTAATGCTAGGTTGAGGGATACTTGCACACTCATACAATGCAAAGTTATGTTGAAGCAGCGCAACGGAAAATATGGTACGCACTTGCAATAAAAAGTAGATTTATCACGAAAACCGATGAAAATGAAAGTATGAAAATTAAATAAAAATTGCTTTAAACTAGGGGGTAGCCTATGTTAAATTTTCGTCATTTAACATTTGCATGTTAAGCCTGTATTTGCGCTAATAGCCTTTTTCGCATACTCATTTCTTCATTTTTGGCTTTAAAACCTCTATTAAAGAATAACAAAGGTTTTCGCATAAGACCGAAAATCTCAAGTGAGTCCAAACACAACTGTATAAAATTACGGGAATTATCCCACTTGTAGACATTTTCGATTAAGAGCACAAAATATACACAAATATAATAATTGATTTTATTAAATCATATTATATTAAACATTATACATATGTATTACTTCCAATTTTATAGCAATTTGAATAAATTATTAAATATGTATTACTTATTTTTTCATTTCTTTTCGAGAGCCGCATTCACTCATTCAAAGAGCCGCATGCGGCTCGCGAGCCGCAATTTGGCCATGCCTGGTATATAGTAAGTGTAGCCTTTGGGAAGGTAAGGAGCCAAGCTTAAAATTACTGGAAGACTATTTTCCTAGTGTAAATAGTAGTTTAGGCTCTACAGCATGTAAAAAATCAATGTCTAATAACTTTTCCATAATAATCAATATAAAACAGTTTAGAGAACTAGGACTAGCATGCAGATATATGGATTTCTGTTTCATGGCTTGGGAAATATTTCTCGAGAGTTTTGGATGTTTACAGGAATTTAAATTTCACAAAAGCCGCAAAGTTTTCTGGGTTTAGGTCCTATGCCTCTTCTTTGAGTATTATACTTATTTTATTTGGCGGAATATTTAATAAATGCCTGGAAACTAGGCCATATTCAGGAAAGGACAGTGATCATTCTAAGGTCGTTGAATTTAATATCATTAACTGGAAACTAATCATCCCATTAATATCAGGTGATCAATATTTTTTTCTCGTCTGGGTGCTTAGAAATTTGATGATTGAAAGTTTTTCATCTGGGCATCTAAAGCTGGCTTTTGAACACCAGTGCGTCGCAGTATGTCTCTTTTCTTGATTCTCATCAATAACTTTTTCTTTCTTCAAATTCCTATATTATAAATTCTAGTATTACGAAAGCAACAAGTGCAAAATATTTGGAA
Organism: Dioctria rufipes; assembly: GCA_963924295.1. NCBI lineage: Eukaryota > Metazoa > Arthropoda > Insecta > Diptera > Asilidae > Dioctria > Dioctria rufipes. Next base: position 42,739,431 of record OZ002742.1, read on the forward strand.
AAACGTGATTTTGTTAAACGGAAATTTTAATATGCGGGCAAATGTATATCCAACCCAAATTAATCTCTCTCTCTTAACAAAACAAATTTATTTTTCCATATACAACGAACTTTTGCCAACGACTTGCGCGATTGTTGATGCATCATAATGGAATTCATTTTATAAACTTATATTAAATTTTTGCATTTGTTTAAACAAGTTATTTTGTTTACGTAGAATCATTTTTAATAACAGAAAAGAAAAAAAAAACAATGAAAAACGTCCAAGGAATTATCGGTCACAATAAGCTCACGATCGTGTGATAACGTAAAGTAATAAAGCTACAAGCCGATAAAAACAAATAAATACTTACCGCAAGTCGAGCACCAAGCAAGTGTTTTCGACGAAAGATTTACCTTTTATGAATAAACATAAAATACAAAAAAAAAAAATACAAAAAAAAAACGTTGCATTCTAAAACAAACGAACGTAAGATAGCGAGATTAATCTATATGTAGACATCAACAACGTTCCACATTAAATTTTAGTCATGTCTGAGCAAACTTATTTATCAGTTTCTGTCTACCATTCCTGGTTTGCATTGCAACATTGACCGCGTAAGATTACGCTAGCTTTGTTTATGAAGTTTATTTAAGGAGAGAATTAGGTTGAATAATTATGTTCTTAACAAAATTTCTTATAATTACATACTTGCGCTTGTTGGGCAGAGTCAGTGATCGATATACCCACCATATTGGGGTTTATTCATCATCTCAACTGTTTTCGAGTTCAAAACGACTGTAATTTGCCAACATGTTCGAGAATCGTACTTGGCTCTTCTTTTAGTAAAGATAATTGAAATCTGGTGAATCTGAAGATTTATGCTGAATTATTATTGCGCATGTCGAAACTCCTTAGATATTTCATCTAATGACCTCAACGATTTATGCCATACGAAGTTATTAAATTGCCGTTTCAACACAGACTCGGGCTGTCGCTTTGCTTTGTGAAGCATATAAATTGAAAATTGTAATGTTTTTCGATTTCATCGATGAATTATTGTCGCCAATGATATTTAATTGAAATCGAACTTATCGATTTTCAACAACAACTCGAGGGAATTCGATTTGATTTGTATACTTGTGTTGTTGTTGTTGCGCTATTTTGCTCGAGTTGGCGTCAATTATGGGTGGGTGGTTATTAGTAGAAATCAATGCCTTCGAATTAAGGCAGATATTTTGAAATGTTTATAAAATCAGAGAAGTTGGGAGAAGGTAATTTACAATTCAGACGAAATACGAACCAATTTGGGATACTTATACGCAATATATGTTATTTCAAAAGATTTTTTTTTGTTCGTATGTGTAATCGAATCGTTTGTAATGACTGTAAACAGAAAATAAAGAAGTAATTTTGTTATCTGTAGTGTCTAGCACTAACATTGAGTTTTGAATTACAGATTCTGTCTGTAGGATGAAATTCAATTCGTTTTCGTAGATACTAAATCAAAGGAGGCAGCTTAAGCCATTAATTAGAACGTGTAAAAAAAATTTAAATCAGTTGGGAATTTCAGGCGTAGAAAAATAAAACAACAACAACAACAAAATTACTAACTTAACACAGCTGTTTTCGGATGATTTATGGGTCCTTCACGTTTTGAAGATTATAAAGCCAAAAATACGGTTAAACCTTCAAATTATATACAAAAACAATGCTGATGAGATTAAATATATATGGTTTAAGCGATTAGTTCAATAAAGCTGATAAAATTCTTGAACCATTGAAAAAATAAACCATTTTGAACATATTCTGAAACATGACATTCTATCCAGGAATTATAAATTATATTGTCATACATTTTCAGTACCACCATATAACTACACTTATATATTGAATAAACGCTGGGAGAAACCCTTTTTTCTAGGAGTTCTAAAAAATTATCAACAGCAACTTGATTAAAGCTCAATGCCCTTGTCACAGACGAACTCTCCCATTGCGTACTTAATATAAATCTTAACTATCTGTTTCCAGTAAAGTAACACAAAAAACTAAATAAAATGAAACAACGTATTTTGACTTTCTTATTCATTGCGAAACAGTCATCATAATACTTGCAGATAAAATTATCACTCAAGTGCTAACAATGAGCACACGAAGTACGTACAATAAAATTGTTGTAAAGTCTCTGATAATTTCAAAAATTATTTAAACTAATAACAAACACTGTGAAATAGGTAAGTACATAAATGAATGAAAAATAATTACATTTTGTGAGTGTGCAATTATTATTTCATCCTACTCAAAATAAAAATAGTATCGAATACAAAGAGCATTACTGCAACTCTGCGTATATTGGACACACAAGAAAAAAAAACATAAACAAAAAAAGATTTTAACAGTATGAAGCATACGTAAATAACCATATACCATCAAATAACAAGACAAACGGTTATAATTGGTCTAAAACCAATAATATCATAGTCTATGCGTGCGAAATTATTTATTGACCCACACATATTTTTTAAGTTTATTAATATAAAAGAAAAAAATCGACAACTAACCCAATACCATGAGGTAGGTACAAAAATTCTCCTAGTCATGATTAGTCTGAAATTTGCAAGATGTTTGCTTCATTTTATGAAAATGCATTTTCATCGTCAAATTTCCAACCTAGAAATAGCAACTTTAGTGATAGAAACGACTCCCATAACGTTTCATTCCCTACAATTACACATGAGGATATATTCGATCATATTAATGGGCTTCCAAATGACTTCACAATGGATCCCGATGGGATTCCTCTAACCTTTTTGATGGGGTTTGATGGGTTTATTTCGGGCAGGTCTACGACCACCAACTTATTGGAACTCGTTTCAGATATTATTGGCTGGTTTGCAAAAGGCTACCAGAGAGATTGTATTTATATTGACTTTAGTAAAGCTTTCGACAAGTTTTCTCACTCCGTGATACTCTTTGAAATGGAAAAGTATGGGTTTCCCTTAACATTCCTCAAATGCACGGAGTCATATTTAAATAACAGAACATACCAAATCTATTTCCGCCATTCCATCTCTAGAGTCTTGAAAACTTCGTACGGCGCACTCAAGAGATTCATTTGGGCCTGTTGCTCTTTATTCTATCTATTGATGACGTTGTCCTTATTGTGAAGTACTAGAAAGTCTTGATTTATGCTGACAACATTAAGCTTTGCGCTCAGATTAAATCTTTTAACGACTGTGAACATGTACAGTGTGACCTCCAAAAATTTTTCGATTGGCGCAAAAGCAATAATTTGGTGTTCAATATCGCCAAATGTGAGGTTATGATTTTCCACAGGAATAAGAAACCTATCACTTATGATTATGGGTTTTTCCTCGATTCGTCGTGTTAGTTCTGTCTGTGACCTGGATGTCAAATGCGACCAAAGATTGAATTTTATCTCCCATATAAACTATATCGTATCAAAGAGTAGTTCTATGCTGGGCTTTATAAAACGTTGGTCTCGATAATTCTCGAATCTCACCATTACACTGCGTTTGTAAACTTGTTTTGGGAGACCACTTCTAAAATACGCTAGCCAGGTCTGGTCTCCATTTTACGGTATGCACATCGATCGTATCGAGTCTGTTCAGTGGAACTTCCTACGATTTGCTCTCAGGCACCTACCCTGGAATAATTCATTAATTCTTCCACCCTATGAGGATCGCTTGAAGCTTTTAAATATGCACTCGCTTCAGAAACATCGCATGGTTGCCGATGTAACTTTTGTGCATAAAATTTTTAAATGCGAATATTGACTCTCTGTTGTTGCTTGACAAATTTTCTTCTCGTGATAGTAGTAGGCACAATTTGAGAAGGCTGCCTCTGTTGCATGTTCACTCCCCAAAGTATAACTTTAACATATCGAACCTATTAATCGCATGTGTATTACTGTTAATAATATGGCTGAGCATTTTGCTGTTGACGTTTCTAAGCATGCTTTAAAAAAAGTCTATATAATGTTTAATATTTTTAGTTCTAGTTGTTTCTGTTCAATGTTGCATGTAATTTCATCCGGTGTTTGGTTTATGTTTAGTTTAACATACTAATACTAACACTAACTAAGTGATGAAATGCATGTATTGTTGACCGTTTATTTATTAAGTATGTCACTACAGCGAGCTTGTATTAAGCTAGATCTGATAGTTAAAAAAATAAAAGTTAAATGAAAAGAGAATCAAAAGTTTTGTATGGTAATACTAAGAAGGGGTTGCCTGATTTAGTTCATTTTTGAAATTTTATTTAATATTTTGATGAAAACAGCCCTGCACAAAATTGGAGCTGTCCAAGTCGACGCGCTCTCAGGCAGTATCCAAATATATAGTGAAAAGCCTAAATTTTGTATGGCAATACCATGAAGGGGTGACACCTTTCTGATGTAGAAATTTTCATGTGACAACCCTACGAAGGAATTGCCCGATTGACCCCATTATTGAATTTTAATTTACTTTTTTTCTAAAATGCGCGTGTTCAAAATTTCAGAGCTCTAAGTGAACTCGTTCTCGAATTATCTTGAGGACGGACGAATATGCAAAAATTAAAATAACTTTTAATATTATGCGTGTGGGTGTCCAACCCATTTTTCTCCAGCATTATTTCTGTGCATTACAAACGAAATGATTTCATCTAGAGTATAAAAACAATCGGTGTTAAAAAAAACACACAATCCTAACCTCAATTTTATCAAATATTTTGAGAGCCAAAATAGGCAGGATGCTTCACCAAATTTTTTGTTGTAATAATAATACATATTCTTTTCCCAACAGCTAAATAAACTAAAGCTAAAGTTATAAATAGAAGACCTATATAAGGTATTCCAGTTAATACTTTCGGATAGTACATTTACCTTGTGATTACCTGAATGATACAAGCATATTTAAATCAAAGTCAAAACCCACGTGTAATACGAATTCATTGTAATATTTTGTAGTTAGATCACGTTGGGGGAGCAATATTGATTGACAGAATAAAGAAAATTTTGTCGTAGCCTATCCCATTCATATACACAATACCACACCTGGATTCGCAATAATCGTAGTTAAAAAGAATAAAAAATTACGCCAATGTCACAACAAAACAACAAAACTCTCCACATATGTGGGAGACCATCTTCATTAATGCAATCTAAGTAATCAAGCCTCCTCAGAATATAAGTAAATGTAGAAGAGTAAGAATTTAAGTAAAATAGGCATGCGCGTAGTCTTGAAGCTAATTTATTTATTATTTGCGTTCACCTTGGCAGTTATCCCACCTCCTGCCTGACATTATGGTCCAACCTCAAAGAAATAGTACAGGCCGCAGCACTGTGAATACTACTCACAAATTATTTATTCGCAGGAGAAGTGATGTGTGTGGTTCGTTGCCTTCCTCCTTAGTCTTCTTCAGTCGGAAGTACACCCATCTTGGCGAGTTTATGAACTCAGTGCACACATTAATTGTAATTAAAATGGGAGGCCGGTCATAACTTTTAATTTGATCTGCGCGCGCGATTGCATTAATTTATGGCTATAGTAGAAGTTGATTTTGTTTTTAATGTGACTTCACGCTTAAAGAAGGTATAAGGAAATTAGGTAGTTATTCCGATGAGATTAGGCTGTTCACCCTTTTCTCTTAAAAGGGTTAAGTTTGTATATCCTGTTAGCTTTTTTGAGACATCCGTTTTATCTTTTATATAAAACTTTTTTGTTTTTGTTATTTGAACACATAGAGAATTTAGAATCTATGAATTTATGTTCAGAGGTCAGTCTTAAGATTATACCTTGTGTATATCAGGTAAGGATCCACATGGGGGTGGGGGATTAGAGTGGCGGTAAAATGGAAAGCATTAATCAGATAAGATTCCATACGACACGGTGGTATTATATCAATACAGCTACAACAATAAGTGTTCAACGTGCATCTCTTTGAAGGATCTAAATGAAATATACCTTACCGTATTTCGACTGTCGAAAGACCTGATTCTTACATATATCGGGGTTTGATTTAAAGACTTGCAAATTGTAACTTAGAAACAATGAGTTCGTGCCGTGGAACAATTTTGATTCAATGTTTACGATTTTAGGCATAATTTCTACAATGAATACGAAATTGATATAGTCCTCAGAGAAATTAATTGATGCAGTATAGAGCTGGAGCTTAACGAAGACAAATTTGCTTGCAGTGGGGTTTATTTTTTGAAAATTTATGATTAATTATTGCACTAAACATTTTTCAGTGGTAACGTGTTCTCATCCAGTATCAAAATACTACGTCTGTAAAAAATTGGAGTTTTTGTATGGTAACGAAAGAGGACCGATTTCAGCCAATTTTGAACTTTGGTCTAACAATAAGACCAATTCTTATGATACCCTACTAGATGGATGCCCGTATGTAATATCGTATGGTCACATGTTTGTGCAAGTTTGATTGTTGAGGTAGTTTTTTGCATATATTTCTAGAACGGGTCGTCGGACAGTAAAAATGATTATAACCAATTCCATAGAATTACATATTCTGAAGAAATTTTCAGTACAATAAAAACGTCTAGGACTGATCGTTTTAACATAAAAAAAACCTAAATTTTTATATGGCAATACCAAGAAGGGGTTGCCCAATTTATTCCATTTTTGAAATTGTATTTACTATTTCTATGAAAACGCTGTGTACAAAATGTCAGCGAGCTTTCAACCAGTGACCAAATGTATAGTGAGAAACGAAAATTTTGTATGGCAACCCTCGCGAAGGAGTTACCCGATTTGTTCCATTTTCAAACTTAAGGGGGTCGTCCCGTGTGAAGGTTATTTTTTTGTTTTGTTTTTGTTTTTTGAGTACACTCTATAATTTTTTCATTCCAAAATCGTAGCTGATTGCTGAAGTATACAACGATTCACTCATTTAAAAAAAAAGTGTTTTGCAGTGACCACGTGGGCTTTCAGCTTATCTGAAACAGAGAGATCAAACGGAATTTTAATCTGTAAAATTGTGAACTAGTTTCTGAACTAGGATTATATTAAAAAATATTGAAAGGTAAATTTTTGGAATCTTGTTGAAGATTTTTTCGTGAGTTTTGGTATTTTTTCATGACTTCTTTAACATACAAAAACAAAACGGCTTGATGAATCAAATTTATCCTATTTTTTCCCGGACGGAAATCGAACCTACACTTGTTAGAATTGGTCAATGATGGAGAAAGAAGAATTTTTAAGAACTTTTATTTTTAACGATTCTAAATCAAATTCATAAATATCCTAGTTTGCAAAATGCCGACATGAGTACTGAGTAAGTCAGAAAAATTTCAAAGCAATTCGATCGATAGATTTCGAGATATCGTAGTCTCCAGTTTCAAAAATACAGTTTAAAAAAAAAACGTGTTTTAAAGATTCAAATATGATTATCATCAATAAAATTCAAACACTTTGGGTGCTCAGTCAAGACTAAACTAACCGTTACCTATATTCGAACCTGGAAATGAGTTTAGAGAGTATAACGGCTTCTCTATTGTATATTTATACCTGTGTCTGTATTAAAAGGGCTTAGGTAAGAGCGCTCGAGCTCTCCTTCTCCTTCAATTCGGTTTCTTACAGTAAGAAACCGAAGCGCAGGAGAAGGGGTCCGATGCTCCGCCTCATCGAGTGTTCGAGCGCCAAACACCTGACCTATTCAACGTTGTAACTTTCGAACAACTCCGATTATCGGAAAATCACTTTACCCACATAATGTTCTACATTATTTATTTGGATGCAATTTATGCAAAAAAAAAAAATCGATTTTTAAACCAGTCACACGGGATGATCCTCTTAAATTTACTTTTTCTTTTAAGCGCCTGTGCAAAGTTTTAGCTCGATAAGTACACGCGCTCTCGAGCTATCATGAAGATACACGGAGAGGCAAACGGATGGACAGGCAAACGGACATGAAAAATTAAAATACCGTTCAATAAATGGTTTTCCAATAAGAGGTGTTGTTTTGATATTCAAAGAAAAATGCCATTTTTTTAGATAAATGATCGGATCTTTATTTCATTATAAAGAGGAAGGTATGCCGTTAATAATGGAAAATAACATCAGCCAATTGACCACCACGACCACGCCTACAGGACCATATCCTTTTCATGAAATTTTCCATAACCAAATCGCAAAGTGGCTGCCCTATGTCCTCGATAGCCTCACGAATTCCATCTTTGAGGTCTTGAATCGACTCTGGGCTGTTGGCGTAGACCTTCTCTTTCACGTGGCCCCAAAGGAAGAAGTCGCAAGGTGTTAAGTCACAAGATCTCGGTGGCCAATTGTGATCACCTCTTCGAGAGATAACACGGTCCGGAAACTTTTCCCGTAAAAGATCAATGGTTTCGTTGCTTGTATGGCACGTAGCGCCGTCTTGTTGAAAGTAAACGGTGTCCAGATCAATACCATCCAATTCCGGCCATAAAAAATCATTAATCATCTGCCGATAGCGCAATCCATTCACCGTTACTGTTGCTCCAGCCTCATTTTCGAAAAAGTAAGGTCCAATGACCCCGCGGGACCATAAACCGCACCAAACAGTCACACGTTGAGGATAGAGAGGCTTTTCAACAATAACTCTTGGGTTTTCCGAGCCCCAGATGCGACAATTTTGCTTGTTGACGAAGCCATCGAGGTGGAAATGGGCCTCATCACTCAAGATGAGTTTTCGATGGAATTCCGGATCATTTTCATGCATTTCAAGGACCCAATCAGCAAAGACTCGACGTTGTTGATGATCGGCCGGCTTGAGTTCTTGTGTTAACTGAACTTTATAAGCCTTAAGACCCAAATCTTTATGCAAAATACGGTGTAATGACGTTTGTGGAATGCCTAGTTCTAAAGAACGACGAGGAGTGGACAAACCTGGCTTTTCTTCAACACTTTCGGCTACAGCAGCAATATTCTCGGCTGTTCTTGAGCGACGTGCACGGGTTTTATTCTTCACATCACTAACTTGTCCCGACAGCTCGAATTTTTCTACCAATTTCTGTATTGCGGTCCGACAAGGTGCTTCACGACGACGCAAAAATGTTCGAGTTTTACGAACCGTCTCTGCCACATTTTCACCATTTTTATAGTGAATTTTAATAATTTCAATGCGTTGTTGAATCGTGTATCGTTTTATTAATGGCGTAGTTTCTACTTGTCAAATGTCAAAAAATGACAGCTCCAAAAGTGACATCTACCGAAATAGCGGGCTAATTAAAATAACACCTCTTATTGGAAAACCGAGGTGTCCAACCCATCTAGGGTATAAAAAATGGAAGCGTAAATCTTTCTGATGTAGTGTGAATCTTATTCATTAGTACAGGATAAATGAAAACTGTCAGCATTTCATTGTACTGCTGGCTACTTTTTTATTTTTGATTATTTTATGGTCTAATATCAGACACTAGATATGAAAATGAAATAATAATACGAAATGATATTGGCCACAACGGTGTTTTTGATGGTGGAGAAAAGTTCAATTTTTTTTTATGTAAGAAAAGTATATTTAAGAAAAATCGTTTGATGTTGAAATTAAATTATTTCCTAAATCAGAAAAGAAGGAAAAAAACTGTGAACTAAGCCCAGTTTTATGATTCGAACTGAAACTCAGGATAAGTTAAATTCAGATTAGGGCTTAAGTGAAGCTTAAGTGTAAATTCCATAGTATTGTGAGCTTAGATTTTTTTTTCCAAAGATGACAGCGCTGTGCAAATAAGAATTTCTTCAATATTCGCGGAATTAATTTAATAAAAAAATTGTGTTGATATTTTATTTTATCGTGGTAGATTATTTTACCGTAGAAGTTTAAAATTTAATTAATGACTATACATATTCAATTTAATGAGAATATTAAACACTTTATTGGAAAGAAATAGGAATTGAAATAATCGACAATTATAGGAACAAGTAAGAACAACATTTAAAAGGAGATACGGATAAAATAACGAGAGAAAAAATTATATCGCAGAGCGGGGTGAAAATTAATCTTAAGTTTTTTAAGAATCACATAATGATCATGTATATAAATATGTAAATTTATTTATTTTTCCCATGCAGGAATCGAACGCACAATTTTTAGAATCGGTCATAGATGAAAAATAAAAGATTTTTAAGAATTTTATTTTTTTTATTTTTAACGATTTCAAATTAAATCATAAATACAAGATGAAATATCAATCGCCGTGTTCGGGGTTTGAAACCGGGACCTTCCGCTTTCCGGGCGACTACTCTTACCTCTAAGCCCGGTTCCAAACCCCGGATGAGGCAGTTGTTTTTCAGCTTATATTTATAATTTAATTTAGAATCGGTAAAATTAAAAAAAAAAAATTCTTCAAATTCTTCTATTCTCTAAATATATAATTTTTGAAGATTTTCAAAGCCCAAATCCCAAGCAAATATTACATTTTTTCTCCTCTATGTTTTGAAATTAAGGTTCAATAAAATCGAAATTTCAGAATTTTAATTCAGTTTTTTATTAAAGTTGACTACAATTTTTTTTCAAAAAGACATCATCAATAGTATTTTGTCTAGTCAAATTTCAATAGAACAAGGTCTTTTCTTTGAAATTACCAATAACACTCTGGACCTCAGGTGCAAAACTTTTTGGATTATTCGTACCATTTCTTTAATTCCAACAACTGGATAATTAAGGGTGGATAATTTCACAAAGAAAATTGGGTGATTCTTTTGACCAGAACCATATATGGCATATAAAACCCTGTACAACCTTCAAACTAGTATTGGAGTATAAAACTACCCGGAATAACAAGCTACTCGTTCTTTGGGTGCCAGGGCACAGTGATCTCTGCGGGAACGAGCAGGTGGGTGAGCTTGCTCGTTTTGGTGCAGCCTCGGAGGATTCTTCTTCCACAATCGGAGTTGCACCAAAACATCTTGTCTCTAATATTTCGGTTTAGGTCGACCGCCAGCACAGTAACCTTTGGTTAGATAACCCTTCGAGTAGAGCTATAAAAAAACTGAGCTCAAACCTAACGAATAAGCTTTTGGAACTAAACAAACCAACCCTGAGAACCCTAGTGTCAAATCTCACTGGTCACTCTTTTCTCAAAGATTACCTTTACACGATAAGACTTGTTGAAGATCCTATATACAGGGGTTGTGAAGAGGAATCAGAATTGGTGACTCACTTTCTTTGGCACTATCCGGCTCTCTCAGGAAAGTGTTACAGATTCCTTGGTTCACACCTTCTGAACGAACTGCATGAAACCGGAAAGGAGGGTTGGAATTCAATACTCAGCTTTATAAGAGCGTCCAGTTGGGACATATGAGCAATTGCTCATACGGCTGGAAGGTGACCAATGGGCTTTGTTGATGGCCTACGTTTCAGGGACCCTCAGAGGTCTCAACCTCTCTTCAGTCCATCCATCCATACATGCGCCTTATAAGATCAAAATTTTTTGAAACACTGAATACTGTAGCAGATATGCCAGAGAGTGGACGACGTCGTATTGAGTACGCACGCCCGAAAGTATTGCAAAGGTGAGAGATAATATGTGAATGAAAAAATCCAGATACTTCCATAAAACGTTGTACTCAGTTTTAATAAGCTCTCGTTCTTTATTAAGAATACATAATGAAAAAAAAAAAGACTTCCAATTCTATGCATACAAAATTCAATTGGCTCAAAAACTACGGGAAAATGATTATATACATCGATTCACATGAAATGAAAAGTTGTACGGTGTGCAATTTACTCAGGAGGAATCGTTGGGCTACTTACATTTGAAAATGAATTAAGTGTATGTAGGTAATGCAGTAACAGTAACTGGTGATCATTATCGTACTAAGCTGGATAATATTTTGTAACCGGAAATTACTCATTTGAGATTAGAGAACATATGATTCCCCAACAAGACTGTGCCACATTCTATACACTACACAAGCTACATTTGAAATTTTGCATGGAAACATTTCACGGACAAAACATAAAAAAAATACGTCATAAATTGGCCAGTTGGCTCATTTATTTTCTTGGTATTAAATTACTTCCTTCAGAGTTATTGAAAGGATAAGGTGAATGCATTTCTCACACACATTTGTAGATATGTATATAAAAAAAGATAAAGAAAAGAAAGTTTGATAACCGATTTTTTGGAATGATCATGCGACTCAAAACAACCAATAAAAATTTTTTTTATCTCGAGAGCTGCTCGTGCTGTTTATAAATTTCAGGGTACATTTCTTTTCCATTCGGCCATCCTCCTACCTAAGGTACCTTGAGGTAGATGCAGTAAACTGAACAGACTCATTATGACATAAGAATGACACATCGTATTGACTTAGATCAGTCTTCTCTAGGTAAGATTGCCATATAAAAAGTTTGATTTCTTTTCATAAACTTGGTAAACTGTTAAAGAGTTTAATTTTTGATTTAAGTAATGTTAATATATGGGCGAGGGTGTCTAGGCCAGGGTTGATCTATTGTGCTTTCCCCTAATGTGGTTAGGCAAAATCGAGTCTTTTAACGAACTCGATTATTGCTCTTGCGGTTAATTTGTAGACCGTATTAGGAGAGATAAGTGTTCCTCCAGTGACCTGCAAGCGCTGGACATTCACATATAATATGCATCGAGGTTTCATCTTCCTCTTTGCACAGTCGAACCAGTTCATTGTCGGATTTGCCTATCTTCTTTAAAATCTGATGGAAGGGGCCATAACCAGTGACTGTGGTAGCACACAATCGAAACGACTGTCTGCTAAGCCAAAGGAGATTCAGTTGCCTGTTTTCCCACTTAAGCGCGAATTACAATTACGACTTCGACTTCGGGTTCGACTTTGCTCAAATGGTAAATACATGTCGCAAGATACAATTGCAACTTCGACTTCGACTGCGACTCCGACTGAAATTAAACTTTGCTCAAAGTGCAAAGTTGGTGTTCGCTGCGGCCAACTTCAGTACAATCGCAGATGTCGGGACTTCTGGTTTGTTCAAGGAGCTGAAGCTTTAATTTAATTACAAATTTCACCTCAGCGTCGACTTCGACTTAAAATCAAGTCGCAGTCGACAGATCAGCCGTAATTGTATTTCACGCTTTATGCAGTTCCCCCTAAAGTGTGTTTTTGGTAGGCCAAATGTTGGGAACGGACCAGTGTATGGACAGTCGGCTCCGGTTGTAGCCAGTTCGACAACTTTTTCATTACCGTCCATTCCTTCGTGGCCAGAACCCAAACCAAGGGTACTTCGTTGTCCCTAGACAGTAGCTGGAGTTTCGAGTAGCAGCTCCAGACTAGTGTCAATTCACAGACTAAAGAGAAAAGGGCTAGTAGTGCAACTTGTCTGTCTGAACAGATGTTGGAGTTCTTGCAGCCCTTGTTTAGGCTTTACTGAGCTCCAACCACTATAGCATATACTTCCGCTTGAAAAATGGAAGGTGAAATCCTAAGCGGAAAGGGTAGTTTCACTTCTGAACCAGCCACCCCTGCGTCTGTTTTGCCATCCTTACGGGAACCGTCAGTATACCAGACTTGGACCAGTTGCGGGAACTGGAACCCGCTGTCTTATCTGACTTCTTTCAATGGTTATCTGGTAACCTATTTCGAAGGAAAGTTTTTTGGCCATAGTATCTCATGGAGCATCTGTGTCATAATGTTGACGTGCTCGAAGATATTGAGATGACCTACACTTCCTCCAGTACGATCATCTGGCCTTTTCTTCGAAGCAATATTCAGTATAAGAATTGCGGTTCTTGATTTAAATGTAAACTAAGGTGGCCAACCACTATCTTAAAAAAAAAAAATTTTTTAGTTTTTTCCTTCTACCAAGAAAATTAGTGACTTGCCAGTAGTGCCAACTTAAAAAATTATTGCGGATATATAAAATCGATCTGTGTATGTACATACTTACATATATGAACGTACACATAAAATGAAAATTGAAACAATGCTCCTTCCCAAACCGATACGTCACGCAAGCTATATAAATTGACAATATTGTCCTTTTAAAAAGATAAACAACAAATACTGCGCTGATTGAAACTATTGATTTTTCTGAAAAGTTTTGCCTGAAAAGGGAATTCAAGAGTTCGCTATTTGTGAAATGCTCAAACAGAGTGCTAACAAACTAAAAGGATTTAAAATTGTTCAATGATTAAGTCTAAGGGCGATGTGTAGTATACATGTTCATATTGTATGCATCGAAATATATAACTCTACTATTTATTTATTTATTTTTTCACGCTTCTCTTCTCTTCCATTAAAATTTACATGCCCATACCTACATACCACATATGCATTTAATTCATTATAATAAATAGCAGCGCTGTCCAAAGCAAACAGAAGCGAATCACATAGATATTAAGGATCAATAGTTAAAAGGCGGTAATTAAATTTGTCGCATTACACAGATCAAGAAGACCCTAAAATAGTCCTAACATTCTAAAATATTTACATTGTTCTTATGTAAAGCTTGCAAAAGTTTCATTTGGAATAGTTCATGCGCCCTAAACTAATATCCATACAGAAAAATTGTCTTTTGATAATCTTAAGCTTACTTTCTTATCTTCTCAACCGTAATCAAATTTTTACATTTTTCCTAACAAAAACATTTATCAAATTTATCTTAACCAAATGACTACGATTCCCCAAACAAAAACTGTCAACTGAGTAATAATGACATTTATGTGAATGTGCCGTGGTCCGATGAATTCGAATCAATCTGCCTTCAGATTCGGACTACGGCCGCACATACACTATTGCAACTATTACTCAGACGAGAGTTATTGAGCGTAAAATGGTAAGGTTACTTTTAATTAAAACTATTTTATTATTTTGTTAACTAAGGTATATAGTAAGTGTAGCATTTGAAAAGGTAAGGAGCCAAGCTTAAAATTACTGGAAGACTGTTTCGCTAGTGTGGATAGTAGTTTAGGCTCTACAGCATGTAAAAAATCAATGTCTAATAGCTTTTCCATAAGAATCAATATCAAACATTTTAGAGAATCGGACTAGCACACACACATAAGCATTTCTGTTTCATGGTTTGGGAAGTATTTGTCAGTATATTTTGATTAATGCTTAACCTTAACCTTAACTTACAAACTATTCTGTCGTAACTAATGTACTTAAGGCGTGAATTACAATTACGACTGCGACTTCGGCTTCGACTTTGCTCAAATGGCAAATACATGTCACAAGATACAATTGCAACTTCAACTTCGACTGCGACAACGACTGAAACTATACTTTGCTCAAAGTGCAAAGTTGGTGTCGCCTGTGGTCAACTTCAGTTCAATCACAGAAGTCGGGACTGCTGGTTTGTTCAAGCAGTTGAAGCTTTAATTTAATTACAAATTCTACCACAGCGTCGACTTCGACTTAAAATCAAGTCGCTGTCGAAAGATCAGTCGTAATTGTAATTCACGCTTAACTCGCGCCAATTCAGCTGATAATTTTGCGCGTATAGCGTAAAATTCATGGTGTGCGAGGAGAATCATACAATTATGGAAGGAGATAAAATGACAAAAAGATACACATGTGTTCTCTATTTTTATCTGATTTTAAAAGCCAATTGAGATCTTCTTAAGTGAAAAAACCAAAGCCGAGAAAAATTACCTATTGTTGATAAATTGAAAAATAATTTCGATTGCTTCTTTTTTTTTGTCAGCAGGTATTTGGTGGAGAGCACGATAGTTACATAACTTGTATATACTAACCAAAGTTAACATAAGAAGAAGTTAGGAAGCTGGCGAACAAGAGGAGAATGTTTTTCAAACTTATTAGAGTTAGTAATATGTGACATATACAACAACAGTCTTTTGCATGAAAGGATCAAAATTGCCATTGCTTTAGTACAAACATAGATGGCACAAGAACTAGATGTCGCATGGCATACTAGAGCAGAGTATACAGATTGTCAAATGGGTAGTACGTTCTGGAATGGACCATAGCATGTTTTAGAGCGTGGCGAAAGCAAATATTTATATAATAGCAGTTTTGTATACATTTGATCGATTTCCTCAACACCTCAGATACGAAAAAATATGAATCACTCAACTACTTTTTTGGTAGTACATGCGACATTAGTTCTTCTGCCATCTATAGTACAACTGAAACAACGAGCTAAAAACGAAAATTTAAAGAACGTAGGATTACCCGAATATTAAAATCTTCTTAAATATCTTAAAATCCTTTCAATTACTCATGGGTTGAATATCTTCAAAAGCAGTTTTGAAAAAAGCATGCCCTCAAAAATAATTTTTTTAATTACACATTTTATATATATTTTTTTTTAATTTAATTTGTTTATAAAAACACTGAACCTATCTCCATGGAAATTTAAGAAATTCTTTCCGGTGAATCAAATCAAAGTCTTTTTAATTTTTGAAATTTAACCTCTTAAAATGGAACAACAAAAATGATGGGAGTCATGAGTTTCAATGGTGTGAGTGTGATTGGAAATTTAGTAATTACTTAGTTGAAAGTATTGAAGCAATAAAATAAATCAATCCATTGTGAGTGTGCAATTTGTGAACTTAACACTTTATGTGCGGGAAAGGTAGTTCTACCCGCGCGCCTGACTGATGCTAAACAGCGGGACGGGTAGTTCTACCTTTTTAGCAGACTCTACTTTAAAGGCGGGAAAGGTAGAACTACCCGATTTGTGTATACGAATGTTGTATACCAATCACTTGGTAAAGGTCCAAACTACATCTACATGTATAAAAAATCCCAATATACGTCCACTATATCCTTTTGTCTTCGCGGCCATTATGTAGTAAATAATAAGTAAAAAAGCTAGAATTGATCTATGGTGCACTATGGGTGCACTATGCAAGGTGTAATACTTGGTGCGCCTAGCTCAAGGGTTTGATAGCTGAGGTGGAGTCAAGCAAAAAATTATAAGGTGAAGGGGGTGGTAAGACGCATCGTTTCCGTGGTGGGGGGGGGGGGGCGGCGGCACCAATTATTACACCCTGCATAGTGCACCATAGTGCACCCTGCACCCTGCAATACATGCGTGACATATGTGATAAACTCAATATATTTTTAAAAATTTAGGCGACTTGTTGACAGATAGTATACAATATCGAGGACCATACTGTGGTAGTGAAAATTCCAAATTTCATTAAAAAATAACAAACGGTTTGGAAGATAGAACGTTTTTTCTAAAGTTTTTTTTTTTATCACATTCCAATGGTTTTCGACCGCTTTGAGATCCATAAATAAAAAAAAAAGACTTGGTGCCAAGATGCTTGTGGACCGCTTTGAAGTATGTGGTCCGGTATTTGTTCATTTAATACAAGTGTCATTGAAATCAGGTTGCTTTCCGATTAAATGGAAGGAGTCAATTGTTACACTAATAGCGAAGGTTACTGGAGCAGATAACTGTGATCACTTCCGTCCAATAAATGCTCTACCAACGTATGAAAAAATATTGGAAAAAATCGTTTAGCTGCAACTTGAAGAATAATTCAATGAGCACAATCTTTTCATCGAGAGCCAGACAGGCTTTAGGAGTTAGCACTCATGTGAAAATGCGGTGAATCAAGTAATAATTGACTAGAAGGAGACAATATCTTTCGGAAATCATGTTAGTGATGTGTTTCTTGACTTAAAGAGGGCATTTGACTATTGATACAAGGGTTCTTTTGAAGAAAAGTTTTAGTTATGGAATAAGTGGTTTAAGTCATACCTCCCAGGTAGATCACAGAGGACTAAAGACTACGAATCAAGGTGTTCCGCAAGGCTCTATATTGGGACCGTTATTATTTATTATATATATATAAATGATAATAACAAAATTCTTGAACATTGCAAGATAGTCCTCTTTGCCGATGATGCCCTGTTATTTCTGTCTGGTAATAACATTTACGTGTGCGAAGAAAAATTACAAGAAGATCTGGGTAGATTGAATAAATGTTTCTAGTATAATAAATTAAAGCTTAATATAAATAAGTCTAAGTGTGTGCTGTCTAACGCCAAGGTGGTGTTAACTAATACATAAACAGTGAACGTATTGAGCTGTAATTTTGGTTTATAGATTCAAATTTAATTTTCATGTGAGTTATGTTACGAAGAAAATATTGAAAAATATAGTTTTTTTTTTTTTAAAGAATAAGGAATAGATTAGATACACTATAAGCAATAAAGGTTTACAATGTAATTATAAAGCCCCATTTTGAATATTGTTCAACTGTGTTATATATGTGTGATGAAAATGAGTTCATGAGGCTTCAAAGGTTACAAAATAAAGCTATGAGAGCAATACTGAAGTGCAGTAGATACACAAGAATATCGGTTATGTTAAGTGCATTGTGGTGGTTAAGTGTCACACAGCGTGCAACTATGAATGTCCACAAGGAGGAGTACTTTCACCTTGACTGTGGTTATTGTTGGTTAGTGGTATTCTCTTCTCCTTACAAAGGGATGGTATAATAGCGGTAGCATATGTTGATGACTTAGCTAACTCAATGAGCATTGCAAAAGCTTCTTAACTGGGTTATAAGTTGCGGTCTAGGGCTTAATCCCGCAAAGACCGAACTAGTTCTTTTTACACGGAGGGAAGTTATTCCGACTTTCACAACCCCAAAACTGGGTAATATTACTGTTGATTTTAAAATTGAAGTCAAATATCTACCTAGGAATGAAACTAGACTCCAAATTAAATTGGAGGATAAATGTGAAAGAGCGCATCAAGAAGGCGGCCAGTGCACTGTTGGCAAGCGATGGGGATGTACACCGCTGTTGTAAGACCTTCCTTACATATGAGGTTCTGGTGTGGTGGAATGCTATTGAGAAAGCGCCGCACCTGAAAAGTCTTACTAAAATAGAGAGAGCTGCCTGTCTAGGAATTACAGAAGCTCTTCGAAAAACACCAACAGCAGCAATGCAAATTATGCTCCGGCACTTGCCGCTCGACAACCATTGAAAATTTATAGCTGCAAAAAGTGCACTAAGACTTAAGGAGTCGAGCTGCTGGTCAATAGCAGACATTGGTCACAGCAGAATACCGAAGATCTGTCCTGAAGATTATATACGGGGAGCTACGAGTTACATTGTTCCAAGAGTAGTCTTCTCAACTAGCATTCCTAGTAGAGAGGGATGGGATGGTAATCGCGTGGCAATTGACTTTGATATATCTTTACGGACGGTTCAAAAATGGAGGTGAGTGTCGGAGCCGGTGTATACTCAGCGCTCCCTGGAATATAGGAATTGTACCGCCTACCCCATCATTGTAGTGTGTTCCAGGCGGAGGTCCTGGCCATTTGCAAAGCAGCAAGGCTGCTTCGTACAATTTACGTTGTACCTAGCGATCGAAACTGAGCGTAAACCACAGAGTTATTCTCTGTTGGATGCCTGGTCGCAGTGACATACCTGGAAACGAGGCAGCGCATACCCTGGCCAGAAAAGGTGCAGCTAAGAATGTATGTCTAGTAGAGGAATCCGTAAGTCGGCCTCTAGAATTAGTGAAGAGGACTCTAGACGTATATGCCTGTAAGCTGGCAAATCGCAGATGGGGATTTAAGTACTGTATTCCGCTGAACTGCATCTTAATAAGGTCTATACGAAATCCACCATAGTTCAGTGGAGTTTCCAAATTAATTTACAGGTATATAGAAATAGTGGCAATACAATATCTGTAATCTCTTCTCTGTCCCTCATCATACCTAACCCAACCCTAAAAGGGCAAATAAAAATGATATAATTTTATTTCCTTAAAAATCGAGTTTAAGGAATATTTGATGTTATAGAAGATAAGATTCCAATGGAAGCAATAACTTTGAATATATTTGGAATTTGTTGAACTCGAAATATGAATTTTAAAGCGGAAAATTAAACTTGAAATTACGTTAATTATCACAGCCCTACCTCACATGAAATAGAAAATAACGCAGTCCATGTTATACTTCGTATTAGTTCTACGTAAATCTACTTACGTACGTAAAACTAGTCGTAAATGCCACGGTCTCTAAACTAACTCAATGCCGCATCAGATACCGAACTAAACTAGGACTGGCTGCTGAGGAGGAACCGTAATGATGTGCGTAATCTTATCGCAGTTTTTACGGGGCACTGCCTCTTCGGTAAACATGCAGAGCGCATGCAAGCTCCATACAATGACTTCTACAGAAGCTATATGGATGAAGAAGAAGTTGAGAGCGTTCAGCACCTGCTGTGTGAATGCCCTAATTTTGCAAAGCGTTGGAGGAAAGCGCTTGGCAGATAGTTCTTCGGCGAATTGGATGGAGGAGCTAGCAGACAAGGATAAGGTTGGGGGACCTGGAAAGGTTCATTAACTCTTGTGGCTGGTTTCAGCGCACCGTCTAAATCTGAGGTTTCTTTCCCAGGTAGGGTCCTAATAATGTGGTACCACAATGGACCACAAATGGTCTAATTGAGGTTGATCGCAGGAGTTCGCACGATGGCCACCATTCTAACCTAAGCTAACCTATGCCCAAGTATTTAAAATGATTAATTAACGTGTTGGACAAAGCTTAAAGCACCCCTTTACGAAATATCAGTTATCCTTTGATTTATTAGAAAAACTAGATGAAAACAAATTTGTTCTTGGTTTTTTTTATTTATCTGTGTATTATAAAAAGACATAACAATGATAATTCAATATTTTCAACAACAAAAAATAAATCAAAAAATTTCTCAGTACTCAAAATTGGCTTAGACAAAACTAAAGCACCTCTTTTATATATCGTCACTTTTTTCGTACCGCTACTGACGAACCGTTACCAGGAAACAGTAATTTCGTCAGAAATGCATTTGCCTTATTTGAATCATTAAAATTCCATCATTAATGAATCATTTGTGCAAAATTTTCGTCGTGAATAGGGTTCCGCATTCTGTTCTTTTGTGTTAAGACGTTAAGATACTAAAAATGGCAAGAAACACGTACTGTAGTGAAATTAAATATAAAATTATATTTGATTATAAAAGTGGATTTTCTCGACATAATATTAGTAAAAAATATTTGATAAATGGGTCAATTATATCGCGGCTAATCAAAAAGTTTGAGCTGACGGGAAGTGTCAGTATGTGCAAGGACCATTAAGATAAGAGCTATAGAAGCTAGTTTGCCGGCTTACCGGCCTGCAAAAAAGCCTTTCATATTAGAGAAAAACAGGAGAGCAAGGTTAAAGTTTTCCAAGGTTGGAGAACTGTATAAGTTTCCGACGAATCGAAATTTAATTTAAAATTTTCTGATGAAATAAGACATGTACGACGACCAAAATGACAACGATTTAACCCTAAGTACTGCATCCCAACAACCAAACATGGAAGAGGTAATGTCCTGGTCTTTGGTTGCTTTTACAATGGATCATTTCGTATATGTTGACATTTTACAAAACAAGACATGCCACTAAAATGGAGATTTCAACAGGGCAACAATTCCAAACATACCTCTAAGCTGTGCAAAACTTGACTGCAAGCAAATAAAATAGAAATTTTGGATTGGTCTGCGCAATCTGCCGATCTCAACCCGATTGAGAACTTGTGGGAAATTGCCAACAGGAGGATAAACAGGGAAAACTGCAGGACAAAAACGTTACTTTTCGACGCTATTAACACAGCGTGGGAAAATATTCCTGAACAGTTCATTGACAATAATATGTAAGTAGGTATTTGGTCACTTTGGCCTGGGAAAAAAAACCGGTTTTGGTGTGAGCTCATTAAATATGCAAATGGCGTGTAATGATATAATATGTAATATATGTATCTTCAATGCCCAAAAAAAAAGTGCAGGTGTATTAAAAATAAAGTACTCAATATTTGATATAAATTTTGATCATAAGCTAGGGGGTGCTTAAGTTTTGTCCAGGCAAATTTCGAGTACTGAGAAATATTTTTGTTTTATGTTTTGTTGTTGAAAATATAGATAACCGATGTAAATATACAACAAGAATTTACAACAAAGACTGAACACACTCTTTAGCCTTTAGCTTACTCTTCGAAATGTAATTATGGGAACAGGGTGATAAAATGGGACCGTAGGAGCTCTCCCCGGCCCCGGAAAAATTTAAAAAGTCCTCAAAACTCCTAGAATTCATAGTTATCCTAGAAAAAAAGAATTGTGAAGATCCGGTTAAAAATAGCTGAGATAAAAACTAAAGTATCTCAACTATTTATGAAAAGAACAGCTTAAATTAACGAGGAGTCAGTACCAAGATTTGCAAGTTTCATACATTTTTCAATGCAAATTTCTAGCAAACTATTTGTAGCAGAATAACGATTTATATCTTAAATTAAAGGTAATGATAAATAACGTCGAGATAAATAAAAAAAAAAGTGCATTGGAATGGAGATATTAGCTCGGAAACTTGTAAAAAATGGTAAAAATTGATTTTTTTCAAATCAAATTCCTCTTAGCAGGTATTTTCATTTCTTTATATTGTGACTATTTTAGAGAGATAAAGCCTAGATCTAGCAAATAACGTTGAGTTTTTTCCTTTTTAGTGGCGCATTTTCTAATTGTTTAACTCTAATATTACTTGTTTTTTCTCTCGATATTTCACCGACGAGAAATTGCAATATTTCGTTGAAAGTTTTAGAAATATAAAGCAAATTAGTATTTTTCACAATTATGTGCAAAATAAAATTTAGGAGAGTTAATTCTCTTTAAAAATTTTCAATTTCTTTGAACTGCAAATTTCCATTTTCGTCTTAAATTGTCGCATGTTGGCTTTCTGTCTTTTACGCTAGATGTCTCTAATTTGACTTGTGGTCTAGGTCTAGGCTAATTTTATATGTATTTTCATACTTTCAGGACACAAACCTACGTATAGTAAGTTTTATTGCCTACAGGCTCGCTGGCATCTAAATTGAAATTTTTGATGAGTACTGACTCCTCTTAAGGAAATGGCGGTTTTTCATAGAATTTTTTAACCGTTTGGGTTGTTTCCCAAGTTGTTATTTCTACTATTACTACTTAATTATACACTATTTCAGTATAATGTCAGCGGATAAAATGAAGCCTCTTTTGTTGGGAACGGTTATTTCTAATTAGTTTTCAGCTCAGGCTAAAAGTTTAGGAGAAATGTTAATAATAGTAAAACAACCTCCTTTTACGGCAATCTTTGCCGCTTTTTGCCGTGACAAAATGTAAAAATTTACAATTTACCTTTACGGAATAAAGATGAAAAAGTTTCGTAATCAAACACTTATGCCTATGATTGAAAAAAAAAATTAGAAAAATAACTCATATGTAGTAATGGCGTATATGGGACCCAGATGGGTAAAAAACAGTGAACTTCGGGAGCAAAAGCTCAGCGTGGAAATATCTAGAATTGAAAATAAAAACCTTCTAATAGATAGAAAATTTTATGACCTTTAATTTAGATGCAAAATTTTTTCTCTAGGGGCATCCCTTATGATGCAGGGTCCGACAAAGTAAAAAAGTGGTTTTCAGTTAAAACGTAATCAAGTTTTAGAGGATGGAAAAAATATACTATGGAGTATACCGAATTGAAATTTAAAAACACCATTCGATAGAGCTCAGCTGGAGCCCCACATGTCATATTTTCGGTTTTAGGAAGGTGGGAAACTTTTTTTTCGGTAAATTTAATTGCCTTGTCGAAATAAAGACGAATATCAAGTTCATTTTTTGAACGGTCCCCTCCTCATCCCGCAAGAAATGTTCAAATTTTGAAAATAATTAAAGATAATTTCTGAACTTCAAATACTATTATTAAGTAATTTAGGGCGGAAAAAGAAAATCGATCGCACCAATTTGTTTTTCGGTGATGTTTCATTAAGTTTTCCAGAAAGTTTCATGCTCTTTGATGTGCCATTACTGATGTTTTGGGCTCACAAATTTGCAATACCTTTTTTTATGGGGGAAAACCATGATGCGGATAGATGTAAATTGAACACACTGCTAAATCAACCAAGTACCACCTAGAAAAAATACGAGTACACCAGTCGATAGTCCTCAAAAGGATCTTTCATTTGGCACACTGGAAATTTACCTAGGACACTCCCCTCCCCAGCTCCTAAGTACAACTATACAACCCGGTTTACACTGCCAATTTATGAATGTAAAAATACAAGACCCTTGTATTGCATTTTATATGCATAATCCTTGTATGACTTTACTGGGTTGTAATCAAACGATACACTCTTTGATACAACATTGCGTGAATACCCCTAATGTTTTTTTATAATACACATATGTATATAGATAAACAATAAAAACTAAGAACAAATTTTTTCCATCTAGTTTTCCTGATAATATCAAAGGATAACTGATATTTCGCAAAGGGATGCTTTGGTTTTGTCTAATACTGTATGTTAGAGATATACAGCCATACTCGTTAAGGAATGAAAATGACTTTCGATTGCCATTATTTAGGAATAGATTAGTGTTGTTACAAAGGTTATCAGTTGTTTAACATGTCAATAGAACAACTGGTGATAGTACTCACATAGGCATAGACAAACAAAAAATTGTATGGTATATCAACCGTTTCGGAGTTACATGGTGATTAAGAAAAAATCTAGATTTTCACAAAACACGGTGCACGGTCACCGTCTAAAGCTAATTGTTTGCATGGTCTTATCAACGATGCACCGTAATCCTCTTATCTCAGGAGTTATTATGGTCTAAATTAAAAATTTCGGATGTTCTACTTTTTTTTTACTTTGACCTAAATTGTTGATTTGCAAAAAAGTCGTTAACATAAATTTTTGTTTATAAAAATTATAAAAACTGTAAACTGTAGACTCTCCTCTTTAATTTGACCTATTACACTATGTGCTATCTATTTTGTGAAAACTAGATTTTTTTAATCACCCTATAACTCCGAAACGGTTGATATGGACCCCCCTTCCATACGGTGTATCAAGAAATTTTTGACGATCATTTACTCTAGATTAATACTGAGAATTTTTCTATAGAATTTATTGATGTGGGATACAATATTTGACCTGGGATGATATATTTTTCTTTGGTGCACTTATGAGTAATTGCAAGAAATTTATTTATTTTTATTATATTTAAAGATGCCATCATCTTATATAAAAAAAAAGCAAATCAAAATAACTTTCCGCATCATCATTGAGGTGACATGATTTTCTATTTCAAGCCTCCAATATGTACATATACTTCTATAAATTTAAGGATTAGTTAGTCCTTAAATTAAAAAAATGATTTTCAAAATTTAGGATGATGAGTAGGTACTTAATAAGTACTTGATGAATTCGATTGAAAAACAGCTAATATTATCAACAGAATAAATTACTTCCAATGTCCCACTGATCTTGAGAAAGAATTCAATTTTCCTCGGATTTTTTGTTTTCTTTTTTTTTAATCAACTTAAATCAAACTTTGCTGGAAATATTATTCATGGATTGAAATTATGACCGCGAGAAGTCGCAAAACTTAATGCTAATAAAAAGATATAAAACAAAAAACAAAAACAGTTAAACAAATCAATTAACTTGCTACTGTCCATGAATATTGAAAATATTTATTTATGGAAACTTCCTTGTTTTTTTTTAAAGCCCTTCAAAAAACGAAAAAAAACACGGAATATTACTATCATGGCCTAATAAATATGAAAATATTCAAAACTAAGACATAAGTTAAAAAGTGATTAATAAAAAGCATCTTTAGTTATAAAATTCTGTGCTCAATCGTCTCTTAATGAACACTAAAAAAAAAATTAATTTAATTTTCAAACGATTCTGGCAAACATGACACAAGTAGGTAGGTTAGTACTGCATATATCATGGAAGAAAACACTTTCTTTCTACCACACGGAGTTTTCTACGCATTTTTCATTTTCATTCACATTTCCCCAAAAATATATAAAAATACCAATCACCACAACAATTATACTGCACTCCAGCTATTTTTTTATATTTTTTATCTTTTTTTTTTATTTTTTATTAAACACTCTTCGAGATTAACGAACTTTTCACCAAAGAAAAAAAAAATACCCGACGTGGTCTGACTACACTACAGCTACAGCCAAGTAGATATATGTATGTATATGCTTTGGAATGTTGTCAAGGAAAACCGGTCGCATTCGTTACGAAAATGAAAAGCCTTCCATCAAGCCTAGCTATGCTTGGGCATTCCAATATGATTTCTTCCATTAAAAAGTCACTGCATTGTGATCAAATAGCAATCATAGAAAGTCTGCAAATTAAACATGGCATGCTGTAGCAGCTATCTGCAGTGCAGACATATTTTTAGTATTACTAACAAAGATAAATAAAATATGCACGTCTTAGATATGAGAGATTGATGGACAGAATATTAAGAAAAAGCATCACTTTTACCTGAAGAGACGTGTGTTAATATGTATTGAGCCCACCTAAGTTGGCGGCAGAAGCGGTGAAGACCTATGTAGTAGTTGTACAAGAAATTTATTCAGAATTAATCAAATTCTGTAGTCCGTATGTATATTAGTTTGTGTGTAGTAAAAAAGAAGATTTTTTTTTTTCTTGAAAAGTTATAACATAAAGAAATCTTAACAGTTTTAACATAAATAAATGCATAAATAGCAGGCGCAATTGTTCTCTAACCCAGCAATCATTAACCAAATTCTAGACGTGCAAATTCAGCATCAGAATCACCAAACCAAAGATACAAGCGCGATTGTTCAAATTAACTAAAGTCCATATTCACTTCATTGGACAAGTATGCCAAAAAGTCGAGTATTCGCCAATCAGTTACGCAACCTCTACTATGCCAACAATTCTTACGGGTTTTGGTGACCCAGTTACACCAAAGCGCTGCTACAAAGAAAACTAACTAACTATAAAATTGAGCATTTCAATGGAGAGTTGGCTATGAATACGCTGATTAACGACTCAAGATAGCGGTCATTTCGAGCGCCTTATTAGCAAACAAATTCTCATTTTGCACGTCTGCTTGAATCTTCATGATGATCCTCAGTTGCAATATACAAAGAAGTTAAGTGCCTATAGGTAAGATTCATTTGAATATCTACAAGGACGGCAGCGCGGACTATGGAATTTCTTCACGCTAATCGTTTAGCTGTTAGTTACCCTCCTGCCTATGGAGAGAAATGTTTGGAAATCTAAAAGACTGAAGACTCTCATTATCATCTCTTTATCATCGGCTCCTACGTACCCAGAAATTCAGGGCTGTTGAGGTTCTTCCCTATATGATGCTCTATCTAGAGTAGGTAGGCTTGACTGATATTTTCATTTTGTTTTTCACCCTACACACCATTATTCCTCACTTCCTCTCTATTCATATTATTATTACATGGAAGATTTCGTAGTAAAACAGAAGACCAGACCATCAGCCGTAGCAGCAGCAGCCGTTTATTATTCTATTATCTGACACCATGCCTTATCTACGTTGATTTGTAGTTTGGTTCGTTAACCATAAACGTAGCCTTCTAGTAGAATTGTCGGTGTTCGTCTACATATATAATTGGATCAATATTGCTTCGTTTGTTAGTAAGTATAGATGTATACATATGTATGTAGAAGTAGTGCAGAGAATCAACTGGACCACCTGGACTCACAAGAGTGATCAAATATAAATTGGAGTTTAACTTTATATTAGATTGTAAAAGTACAAGATTCAATTCACTTTTGTAATTTATGAGACTTATGTGGAATGTTTTCTACTAGCTGTGAGTATTTCCTGAAGTAGTGTAAATGTAAGGTAAAGTGGCGTTTTTATAGGTACTTATCTCTCTGATATATAGCTGTCAAATTTTAATATCTTTATACTTATAGTAGTTGTCAATCTTCACTTGAAGGCCGGTACTTAACTATTCGCAATTGCTTTTCAGGTAAAAAAAACATTGAAAGGATCATAATATTTTAATAGAAGTCATAATATGACATATTATTATGTAATTGTTGTTGTAGTATGCATAAATGGTTAAATTTTTTCGATGAAGACACTTTTGGTGCTCTTCACCATAAGACAATAGCTTGGCCCCTGGCCACGTTTTTCCAGAATATATTTTGCCACCATTTTTGATGTTCTACTTTTATAGACTGGAATTTAAGGTTGAAGGTGTACATATAACTTATACGGACGAAAAGACGAATGCAACTCTTAAGGTTTTTATACTGTGTACGAAGACCATAAGAGCAACATTCCTCTTTTCGTCTATCATCTGGTTTCAAATCGAAGATGGTGCACTGGATATTTACCTTGTCATTAAGACCGATACCTACCTATTTTTCTTGTAAAGGGTTTTCCAATAAGAGGTGTTATTTTAATAAGCCCGCTATTTCGGTAGATGTCACATTTGGACTTGTCATTTTTTGACATTTGACAAGTAGAAACTACGCCATTAATAAAAATGGAACGATACACGATTCAACAACGCACTGAAATTATTAAAATTCACTATAAAAATGGTGAAAATGTGGCAGAGACGGTTCGTAAAACTCGAACATTTTTGGGTCGTCGTGAAGCACCTTGTCGGACCGCAATACAGAAATTGGTAGAAAAATTCAAGCTGTCGGGACAAGTTAGTGATGTGAAGAATAAAACCCGTGCACGTCGCTCAAGAACAGTCGAGAATATTGCTGCTGTAGCCGAAAGTGTTGAAGAAAATCCAGGTTTGTCCATTCCTCGTCGTTCTTTGGAATTAGGCATTCCACAAACGTCATTACTAAGTTTTTTTTCATAAAGATTTGGGTCTTAAGGCTTATTAAGTTCAGTTAACACAAGAACTCAAGCCGGCCGATCATCAACAACGTCAAGTCTTTGCTGATTGGGTCCTTGAAATGGATGAAAATGATCCGGAATTCCATCGAAAACTCATCTTGAGTGATGAGGCCCATTTCAATCTCGATGGCTTCGTCAACAAGCAAAATTGTCGCATCTGGGGCTCGGAAAACCCAAGAGTTATTGTTGAAAAGCCTCTATATCCTCAACGTGTGACTGTTTGGTGCGGTTTATGGTCCCGCGGGGTCATTGGACCTTACTTTTTCGAAAATGAGGCTGGAGCAACAGTTACGGTGAATGGATTGCGCTATCGACAGATGATTAATGATTTTTTATGGCCGGAATTGGATGGTATTGATCTGGACAACGTTTACTTTCAACAAGACGGCGCTACGTGCCATACAAGCAACGAAACCATTGATCTTTTACGGGAAAAGTTTCCGGACCGTGTTATCTCTCGAAGAGGTGATCACAATTGGCCACCGAGATCTTGTGACTTAACACCTTGCGACTTCTTCCTTTGGGGCCACGTGAAAGAGAAGGTCTACGCCAACAGCCCAGCGTCGATTCAAGACCTCAAAGATGGAATTCGTGAGGCTATCGAGGACATAGGGCAGCCACTTTGCGATTTGGTTATGGAAAATTTCATGAAAAGGATATGGTGCTGTAGGCGTGGTCGTGGTGGTCATTTGGCTGATGTTATTTTCCATTATTAACGGCATACCTTCCTCTTTATAATGAAATAAAGATCCGATCATTTGTCTCAAAAAATGGCATTTTTCTTTGAATATCAAAATAACACCTCTTATTGGAAAACCCTTTATAAGCTGAATGCATGTTATTCTACGGAGAACATCTCCTTATATATGTTGAAAAGAATTTATTTTATGCTGATTCAAAGTCTCCTATATATGTAAGTCTAGAGGGCGATGAGATCATTATGTGACGAAATTTCATTTTTTAAGCTTTAAAGTGAGTAGGTATATAGAAACTATAAATTAGTTATTACCAGATGAAAAGAATTCAAGTGTCAAAAAGTTTGTTAAAACATTCTTTCAACTTCAATTTTTCATAATCGTTTCACGGTGAGTAAATGAACATAAAAACCTTGTTCTTCTCAGATGTTTTTTTTTCTTCTTTTTAATCCAAATTCTTAAAAAAAAAAAATGTTTTTTAAGTGGAAAAATATACATTGAAATCAATCTTAAAACTTTGTACGGCTTGTCGGTCTTTATACGACATTTATGTTCATCGTTATTCAAACCATTTTTTTTTAATGCCCGCTTCAGACATTTCCTAATCGGATTTTAACATAAATTTTTCACATATTTGTTCTTGACCA
The DNA here is from genome assembly GCA_963924295.1 of Dioctria rufipes. Classification (NCBI taxonomy): domain Eukaryota; kingdom Metazoa; phylum Arthropoda; class Insecta; order Diptera; family Asilidae; genus Dioctria; species Dioctria rufipes. The sequence goes on from OZ002742.1 coordinate 42,769,402, forward strand.
GGAATTTGCATATTTTCAAAGTTAAATATCCGTTCACCTACTCTACGAATAGCTTAAGATAATTCAAAAGTGAAAGAAAAATGTCTGTGAGCTGAAATCCAGTATTGATTGGTAGAGGCAACGCACGAGCACAACATGAGAGAAAGCGCAAGATTTTAACAATTTATTTTTCCAAATAATGTTGTTCGCTTGAGGCGCGGAGGTGTGGTCAAACAAGGTATATATGTATGTATGTACTGTACGTACAAGTTAGCTAACTATCTATAACTATCCTACCTATCACAGCAGATTCTCAATTACCCTCTTGAATTATCTTGAAGTAAGTATCGAAGAAAATTGCAGAATAGAAAAATATATATTCACAGACTTTTCCTTCCTTCCTTACATTTGAATTTATCGCGTGTGAGCCTAAAGCCACCATCATATAAACTCCACTGACACATTTTCCCACAAACCGAGATATTTGTGTTTGCGCGATGGGATGAAAAAAAAAAAACAAACTGGATGGATACCCGCCATGAAAGCGGTGGACCACTATAAACAAAAGTCTTTCAAAGTTGTGCGAATTAAGTCAGTGCTAAAGAAGGTAACTGTTTGCTACCTTTGCAACTGAAACGACAACTTGTACAGGTGATCTCTGGCACAAAATACGTAACTGTTGTGGCAGCATAAGCGGATTGCGTTAAAAATTTATATTTGTTTCGTGCGAGGAGTCTTTCTCAAGAACCAGTTATCGCCATCAGTTTGCGGTTTCTGTTGTATTTTACCTTCAGAGTTCGGATAATTCCAGGTGTCGCATTAAGACACAGCTCTAATGATTATTTCCATGTTTAACGCTTGGCACTTCATTTGTTTCTCTACTTAATGCAAATTATGCTGAGTTTGTTTGTCACCACCGAGAAAGAAAAACACAAGCAATTTTTGTTGCTATTAAAGGAAACGGTCATTCATATATTTCCCACATTGACGAATCAAGATAGATCCAAGATTACTTCCTAAATAAAACTCATCATGCTTTTAGTTCCTTGGGATATCTTCTGTTCAAATTTGACTCACGTAAATGTTTCCTGCCGATATTTTTGACAAATACAAGTGCAATGAATTTTTGAACAGTTATCACGTCAGCCTCAACGGACCCAATTCTGGAAGACGAGATGAATTTTTCGTTTTCTTTTTTCAGCTTGTTTGAACCCTCGTGCGACATGAATTTAAGATGGTGAAATCCGTCTGTTTTTTTGACGAAATTGTAATTGGATCTAAAACTTTATGTGGGCCAATAATGGCTTTCAGGCTGTTGTTAACAGAATATCTTGATTATAAGTGGGCGTCAATAATGATTCAACAGTGATATATGGAATCATTAGTCCATTTGTTATCCATAACATCATCTACGCCCTAAAGATGAAATTAGATAATATTCCAATTTAAGGGCCATTCTTATGAAATCTTTCAAAATCAATCGAAATTTTTATTATGTAGATTCAGATGATTAAAGATCTATTAAAAAACAAAAACAAAAATATTGACGACATTACCTGAACAAAATTATTGCAGTTGGGATAGCTGACAGGTAGACATACATAGCATAACAAACATAAAGATGTGCATAAATTGAAGTGAAATGCATATCCTAATTTTGGTGTATCTGCATTATGTAAAGGTTCAGGGTGTTCCAGCGAAAGTGTTCAATGCTAAAACCCCTAAATTAAAAGATCATTTTCAATCGAAAATGTTATCATTTCGAAAACATGTTATTTTCGAAATTACAGGGGATTTTAGATTTTCTGGAAAATGTGGTCCTTGCAACGCTTTTTTTACTGTTACTAAGCTCGTTTTGCTTACTGAATCGCCATTTTGATCTTGTAACCATATTAGCAAACGTTTTCTACAATATCCGTAATCTGTTACATTTGAGATAAATTCAACATTATTATCTTAGCTCAAACACTCCCTGAAATACAATTAAAGATATCTTGTGCAACATATATCTCGCCCATACTTCACCGAAATTATTTCGAAATTCAAAATTTTTTATAATGGTGGAAAAACTGAGCACTTAACCAAAAAAATCGAGTGAAACTTACTTTATAATTTTATGATTTACGTTTAGGACTGTTAATAATTTTAATCTGTCGATATTAAATAAAACAATGGCGAATCTCGCTTGTGAGTGGTCTATAACCTCTTCTAGAAACGTGAAATGGTTAAAAATAAAATTATAATGACGGCAAAACAAAGCACCCTTTAAGTTCAGGCTACACAACAAAAAATAGAAGATCAATCATGACTCAAAACATAATAGTTTTTCTGTGTCATCCCTTAACCGCATAGCTTTTGTGTGTCACCCTTTAATCGCACACAAGAAATACCCAGATATCAACGGCTATATTAACAAAGTGATGTATGAGGAGAGCTCGTAGCAAACCTCAATACAATGAGTTATCTCGGCAAAAATTTCTGTAAAATTATTTTCAATGTAGGCAAAATTCATTTTTTTCTTAAGCATACTTCCCAATCCATGGCGCGTGGTTTCACAAGCCAAGCCATTTTGTGTAAATGAGCTCGCGCCAGGCCGCGCCTATACGCTTCTCACGGCGCGTGTCAGCTCGAGCTGATTTGCGGTACGGGTGCCTACTTTTTACTAAATATCCATTCCATTACGAGCCGCCTCGAACACGTTCGCACCACGCTTTTGATGTTATCGACTCGAAATGGTTCGGACGCGCCATCACAGGCGAGTCACCTCGAGCCAGGCCCTTCCCTTCCCACGGCGCGTGGTTTTACGAGCCAAGCCATTTAGTTGGCTCGTGCTCGCGCTATTCGGCGCGTGAAATGACAGGCCGTAGAACTTTCATTGACCATATTTATTCAGAATTCGTCTGCATTATTGATGGCTGAAGCGCTCGAGCAAGTTGTGTCTGGGCAGATAAACATTAGTTTTTTTCTTAATAAATTTTCTGTACCTTTTCTCTTCAAAATTGCATGCACTATAAATACCCGATATTGATTATAGACTGTATAATAGCAGCGACAAACTAATTACATACAAAGACTGGGCAAGTAGAACAATGCCTTACTCGAATATAAAATCGACGACGCCTCGATTTGATCACGAAACCAAAAAGTATGCCAGCAATGCCGCTCTCCAATATAAATTCAACGATGCCTCGACCTGATTTAGGGAAGTCCTAATTGTTTTTTTAGAAATTTACTGGAGATTTTATGTATTTTTGGGGCCCGACAACGGCACTATTGTCGGCTGGATGTATGCTGGACAAAAGGATCAGTAAGTTCCTTAAAAAAATGTATGGCTATCTGCATTCATAAAAATGTTTATCTGCCCAGACACAACTTATTCGGACCGTCTTCATTCATCAATAATCCAGACGAATTCTGAAAAATCATGGTTAATTAAAGTTCTAAGTAAGAAAAAATGAATTTTTGCCCAAATTGGAAACATTAGTACAAAAAATTTGGTTCGTACCAATGTTATATTTAGCTGAGATCAGTGAGTTATTGAGCTTCGCTACGAGCTCTTCTCATTAATCACTTTTTTTTGTGGAGTCGTCGATATCTAGGTATTTCTTGTCTGTGCCTTAACTTCCCATATATCGCTACCTAAAGCAGTAATTTTGCACAATCTTCACAGGCAAAGAATTCTCCACAGGTAGGTATATACATATGTATATGGAAAAATTTAACGCGCTAAGAGCTATTGTCAAAAATGTATATTGAATTTTAGTGAGATCAGTACTTATGTCAACACGCAAAATTTGTATTTTTGTTCTGGATTAGAGATGGCACTACCAGTAAGTCTCCAATCAATTTAGCTTGAATTTATCGGCCCGGGCCGTTCTTTAGCACTCTAAAAATATTTCTAGTCAGAATCTGAGAAAAGTGATAAAAAAAAACAAAAAAAATTGTAAAATTATCAACATATTGGAAAAACAGTGAGTAAAATAATAAAAAAGTTATAAGACCAAACAGTTCCAGTCTGAATAGATAAGATAGTGTTGATAACTTCAGTCTAGCTAACGCAGCGAAAACTAAATTCTCGGCGAGGAAAATCTCGGCGCTGGAAAAGCATTGGTATTTCTAGATATAAGAAGCTAAAGTTTGATCTAGTACATTACGGCAAATCTAGTACAGAATCGAATACCTTAGGTCCTGAGAAGAAGTTTGAGTACCTACATTCCTATACTCGGAGGCTTAAATAGCAATCTCACTTTTCTAGTATTTCCCTCTTTTTTTTCGAACTGAGGTAATAGATTTGTCGCACCTTAGATTGGTTCTAACTCAGTAGGTAATGTCCGATCAGAAAACGAGTTTCACTTTTCCCCTCAGCTCATTACCAGCTACAATTCGGCGGGACGGGGGGGAGGTGGTTCTATACGGCATGTTGTATATCAAATTAAAGGTCTCGGCGAATACTATCGGGTGGTGTACTTTTTTCCCGTTTCAGAAAAACCCATTTAAATACATTTCGCATATATTTTTGAAGTTCCTTCTTCTATGGCCATTAGTGCTCTGTTGTGAACAATTTTCTATAGAAAATAATTTTTCACGGCGCACTAATTCCGCACAATCACGAAAAGTAAAAAAGTCCACTTTTTCACCGAAGAAAGTCGCTTAGATTCGGTTTAGATTTTATTTTTTACCTACAACTTTTGTGAAGGACATTTTCCTGCGAGAGGTCACATTTATCGCCAAAAATTGTAGAAAACTATTTGCAACTTCTAAACAGCACCCCCATTTCACAATTTCACTTTATCTCGTCTTTAATTTTTGTTTTTTTCTCTTAATTATAACTTCAACTTGCCTGTTAATACTTTTTTATTTTTCAAATAGTTATTGGCACCAGCCACCACTTTCATATCACTATCGGTGGATTTAATCAGCATAAATAATTATACTACACTTATCGCCAGTTTCACAGTCTGAGTTTAAACCAAATATTTGGTTTAAACTGAATGGGTTTCATAGTTTGGTTTAAGCCCCAGTTTAAACTAGAGTTTAACCCGTGCCATCCCTCGGTTTAAACTGAAGATAAAAGTATTTGACAAAGTGTGACATTTTATTTTGACAGTAGCATTGTTTGTTTGTATCAAGAAATTAATTTTATCATGGATTCAGATTTAAAAATTTTTAGCAATGACGTTGATTTTTATGCTAGATTCCGTTTAAGTAAAGAACTTTCTCACTTTGTCTTCGAATTTATACTTGTTCGGTTTCTTGCACTCTACTAACTATTTTTTTTATGCACTAGGGATAGCAATAGCTGAACTTTACTTCTACTAAAATTTGCAGCTCTTCTAGTTGGTGGCATATTTAAAATTAGTCAATATAACCACATATTTTTTATTTTTTATTTTCTGGTCTGTTTACTTTTTCCGATTGACAGATTGATTGATAGAAAAACTGCTTCACAATGGCGGTGGTGATAACTAATTTAGTTCACTTAGTTCACAATTCAACCAGTACTACCAACTTCACTAAAAGAATGCACTGTGAAACCCAATTTGGTTTAAACTAGGTTTAAACTTGGAGGATGGTTTAAACTGGACTGTGAAACTGGCTATTAAACTGCTACAGTGCTGAGAATTAAAATAAATTATTTTGGACACATATTCAAAAATTCTCTAGGGTAGCCAAAATATTGGGGGGGGTTTCTCTGTAGTCAAAAGTTGCCTAAAGTAGCCGATTGCTCTGATTATAGCCAAGCTGCTTCAAACTCACATAAGAAAATCACACGAGTTCTTCGACATGTATACGTGTTTTTAAATTTAAGAAATCAAGATATTTTGGATTATATATTCATGTCTTCAGTCGTATCACAAAAATTTTAAATATTGTTTTTTTTTATAAAAAGTTCAGGTATATTTCAAATGTTTCTATTCTAATAAAAACATTGAAAATTTATTTATTTTAATGTTTTCAGACACGACAAATCCGGTAAAACATTTTTTTAATTTTTTAAAACTTTGCTTACCCCAAGATTCAAGTTTTTGGATGAAGTCTTGTTAATTCCAAAGAAGTTATATTTTTTATTCCCAGAAATAGTAATAATTCATATCACATTGACGCAATTGAATGACTTGACTGATTAGTAGGTAAATATATAAATAATTTGCAAAAAAAAACAACTCTTTAGACTTTGGAATTTACATCATGTGATGACTATTGACTACATCATTTCAAAACTACTAAAGCAAGCAACTTGTTTTTCTAAAGCAAAAAAATGTTTAAAATTTTTCACACTTAATGATTTTTTTAAATTTATATTGTGCTTAGCGATAAGAGATAGATGAGAGATCGTGAAGATAACATATCTGTTTTTTTTTCTCACTATCCCAAAATCGACATACATCAGTGCTAATTTTGAAGCACTTAGTGGACCCCACCTGTGAATCGCACCGTAATTGAAGAAAAGATTATTAAATTGTTTCGCTTAAGTTATTTCCTTTATTTCTGAGTTTGAGAGAATGTTGCTTGAGAATTTATTATGATTATACTGTCATGGATGGGTACCGCGCCATCATAAGAAAAAAGACTTGCGAGGGTTCTCTGTAAACAGATACAATTCTACAATTTGTATATTTTAAAGAACTTGGTTACATGCTACTTCCGGGGCGATGTATGAAGACCATAATGAAATCGTGCTTACATATGCATATACGAGTTTTCTTTTTTTTCTGTTTATAGTTTAATGCAAATTAAACTTTGTAAACAAGAAAAATGCGCATACTATAAGCTGGGATCCATGTTCCGCTAGAGATACTCCAGACATAAAATCAAGCTTGGAGGTCAAGTACAGAATAACAGAGTTGTTTTTTTGCACCTATGTACGTATGTTTTTGCGGTATTTTTAATTATTAATTTTAACTCATCGTTTGCCATTCGTCACAGTCGAGTGAATCGAAATATGAGGAAATTTTTGAATTACAAAAACATCATAATAATTGTGTGCATAATTTAAGCTACAAAAAAGCAACGTGATATGTTGATGTTTGTTTTTTTCTGTTTTCTGTTTTTTTTTTTTGCTACGGGAATTTGGAAAGAATACATAACTCAATCAATTCGCAATTCCATTATTACGTCAAAATATGTTATGGAATATTGTTTTGATATTTTTGAAATCTATTTTGAAGGCAAATTTAAATTTTGTTAATAACCAGAAAATCACTTTGAAGTTGATGAACTTGCAATGAACTTGAATACTTGAATTTTAGTAAATGCATTGAAAATGTAGTTTTAATGGAACTAAAAGTATGGTCAGAATTTTTACAGCTAATACTTTTATGTATACCATACAAGCAAATGAAAATGATCTTTTAGGGACGAGATAAATCAATAATTTAGTGGAGAATTCTTGTAACACACTATGCACTCATTCGAGAATTCGACCATGATTGTGGATACTTTATATCATGTGGCTATGTGGGGCTTTTCTATTATTTAATTTTTTATTTTTTTATTTTTATATTATTAATCCAAGCTCAGGAGATGCCCTATGATGCATGACATATATAGCAGGAAGGACATAGGGAAAAGATTAGGAAACTTGAGGAGAGTGGCGGAGGTGGTGTATATCAATCTTCAACTTTTGCAGATTATAAGACGTAGGAAAGATAGTAGGACAATAGATGGTAGAATGTACCACATTTGCACAGTTTGGGATAAGAAAGCATCACGGAATTTAATGTGTATGGCCGAAAGTATTTTGAAGGGTAAATGGATGTTCGTGGTTTGCAGTGCCAATACTCGCAATAGTGCAGGAATCAATCTATATTGACAATAATATACTCGGCCCAGATATGGGAATTATATTCCATTCTAGGTTTGTTGTAGGACTTATGGAGGAGCATTGTAGATTCGATGGCTTGAAATACTTCTATACCTTTTCTAAAATCCAAGACATTTTAATGCTTCTTTGGCAACAGAGAAGATGTGGTCTGTTCAGCTTAATTTACTGGAAATATTAATGCCAAGAATGCTTAGTAACGGTGAATCGGAAATTAATGTTCCATCAAATGAAATGGGAGTGGTTAAGTGGTGGCTTTGGATTATAGATGCATTAAATTCGAAGCGATTCGCTTTGCCCCAAACGAGGTTCTTGTCTAGATCGTTATTCAATTCCACCTAACTATGCAATATCATTTGGAGTCCGCAAGAGTGTCAAAGAAGTAAGTAAAATCAAGACTACTATCATCGACAAAACTATGGATGGAATTGAAAGTAAGGGAGAGTAGATCATCAACATCAATCTTATAGATATTAAAAAGTCATCAAATATATAGGAAACAAGAGCATCTGACGGACGCCCGAAAATATCACAATTTTTTTGAAAAAATTAAGCCTCACTTAAAAATTGCCACTTATGGCTCCGTATACAAATACGACAAAACTGGTGATCCAGGAAACAGAAAAGTCTTAGGGCACCAAGTGAATGGACAGACTCCAGGAATATATCATGTTTTTGTAGAAATGCGAAAGATTAATTTTTACCACTAATGGTTGTATGCGTAGGTCTTAATTAATATAAGTACTGGGTTAATGGAAGATCTCCACGGATGTTCTACGTAAATTGTCCTTTCGGCTGATTTTATATAAACTTGTTTGAAAAATAGTAGTCAGTTAATACTATCCTTCACTAGTCTGATAGTACAAAAATTCTCCAAGAAAATGGTTTCATAAACTATGATCTGCTTAGATTTCTGTTTGCCACTGAATCTCAACATCTTGCGGAAGTCCATAAAAAGCCGTTTCTAACCGTTTCAAAGTTCCAGTTTGATTAAGAAAATGTGCTAGTTTTTCATGAAACACCTTGCAACTTCCTTGTTATACAATCTATAAAGGTGATTTTCAGCTCAGATGATAGTAAGCTTCCCAATGAATGTCTATCAATATCACTCTCCACCCCTCATGGCGCTGGTTGTACGATGTGAAAGTCAAAAAGTTGGGAAACAAATTGTATTTTTTTTTAAATCCTATGGATTTTACCGCCAAAACGCCTAAAAACCGTAACAAGTTTTCAAAACCTCAGAATGTTTCCTTTAATTTGATCCTACTTGTACCTACCTACATGCAACCGTTTTTTAGATAAAACTATTTTTATGATGACGTTGCACTTGAAAATTTTTATAATTTTTTCATCATTTCTTCTGTACAATTTGCAAAAAGTATATAACAATTTTCTTTATTAATTTTGTATAGAATTTCGTTGCAGAAAAATTAGCTTTCCACCACTTTATAAACTTTGAAATGTTAAATTATTACAATCATCCGAGCTGCCTGGCAGTTTGATTTACGTAAGCAAATAGTATAGCAGTACAGCTTGTATACGAACTGCACTCGCTCGTGTAATCTTCAAGTTAACAGGAACTACATGTTTCCTTTTGAGTGAAATTGGAAAAAATTTTCTCAACGATCTGAGTTGAATTGCTCGGCCATAGCAGAAAATTCATTTTCGCAAAAGTAAACTCTACTTGCCGCTGAAACTCTCTCAAGATTACATAACTTGATGCCTCGTGCAGAAGAAACTCTTCGTTCAGCTGATAAAAAACAAAAACTCTCACAATAATAGCAGAATCCAGCTGTTATTCTCCTGACATATCCTTCTTTGATCTCAAGAGAAGAACAGATGAGAAAGGATAAAGGTTGTGATTCACAACAGAACAAAGATGAATTCTTGACAGATTTCGACTAAATTCCAATTTCAATTTTTCTTCTTTCCGAAGAGAGAAGAAAGAATTACGAAACTTTTCATTTTAAGATGTAAGAAAGTCGGGATTTTTAAAGACAGCATTTTTTATGCTGTTGATATTTTTAGAATATCGTACCCAACCCAAAACTCGTGATCTATCAAAATTGCATTATTTTTAAATCTCGTTTTATAAAGTCGAACTTTCAATTTTCGTTTAAATTTAAAAAGTAAGTAGCGTCATTTACGAAATTTGAAAAAAATGAAGTTTCGAACTTATCGATAGGTTCTTACGGGGTTTAAAGAAAAAAACAAGTTGTGAAAACCGTGTATATTAGAAAACGTATCCAAATCAATTATGGATTGTATGATTTTTGGATCTGTAATATCTCGCCAACAAAAGTCCCATAAAAAAATATCCTAACTTTCAAATCCTAGCTTTTCTTATAATTTGAATAAAAATTGTTAGAAATTTTTTCTACATTCACATTTCCTCCTGGGAAGAAGAAAAATCTGAAATCGGTATTTAGTCGAAATTTGTATTTAGGCGAGATTTTAAAAATTTATATATTGTGCTGGCTTAAAAATATTTTTTTTTCTGGATTTTTTTTTTGTTACTCGGTCGAGATTTTGACCTACGTTATTTTACTACCAACTCTAGGAAATAGATATGAGGTAGCAACACTTGTGCGTTATGAGATAAGCTGGAAATTTTTCGTCTATATTAAACTGAAAATAATTTATGAGATAGAGCAGACAAACTCTGAGAAATTTTTCACATTCGTCCGAAATCTTAAACTATAACTTTTCAGTTTCAAAATGAGAATAATAAACCTCAATATGGGAATAGTAAACTTCAAAGTGGAATAGTAAATTTCAACTTGAGTATAGTAAATTTCAATACGAGAATAGTAAATTTCAATATGGGAAATGTTGAAATCTAAATAAAAATAGTAATCCTTGCGATGGTTTTCAAAAAATTCTTTACATTTTAGAGAATAATTACAATTTTGTTTTCATATTAAAATTGATAGCCGTCAAAAATGGCTACAAGAATTAAAAAATTGGAAAAAGAATCTAAAAAAACCCAATTACTTGCTGTGTCAAATATGAATGGAGAGTGGAAACAACTTGCACACCAACTTAATATTCCTCAGTCAACAGCATATCGTTGGATGTGAAAGGGTGAAACTTCAGATAAACGAGGGGGGAAAAGATTTGAAAAAATTACGCAAATTCATTTAGATTATTTCGTAGAAATGATTGAAAGAAATTGTTGCATTACAATGGCGGAACTTATTGCTGCATTTCGTGAAAAATTTAACGTTTCTATTTCAAAAACAACCCTTTCAAAACACCTATATTCTCTCTGCTACACGCTGAAATACAGGGTGGGCCAAAAGTCACCATGGGGTTTAAAAATAACTAACTTTTTCGTTTGTACATTGCTCCACACCCTGTTGACCGTTTCTCTTCATTCCTTTTTTACATGATAGCCAACTGTCTGTTCTTCATAGGTAAGCATGTTTCCCCACCCCACCTTACCCCTCCTTTTTTTCATCCTACCATATGTTACCAATTTAATTTTTAAACCCCATGGTGACTTTTGGCCCACCCTGTACTTAACCCATTAACGGCTAACGTTACATATGTGCAACACTGACATTCCAACGAAATAGAGGCAAAATAAAGATAGTTTCCCAACTTCAGCGAAATTTTTAATTAGTTTCGTAGAAACTTATCTGTGTAAGCAAACAGAATAAAAATTCACTGTGATCACTTTAGTGCTATTATTTAAATCTAGCGGACGTGTATTAAAACGGTGAAAATTATAAAAAAGAAGAAACCTAAAATATAGGAACAAGGAAACAGTAAATTATCTTATTTTCTTATATTGTTTAAATTTTTTTGAATTTCTGATTAAGTAGTTTTATTTAGAAGTAAACTAAAAGTGAATTCGTCAAAAAAATTTTTTTTTTTGCCATTGAGCTAAGCGGTGGTCACTAGAATGTGTGTGTTGCATATATGTAACGTTAGTCGTCTTACAGCATTACATGAATTTTTTTTTTTTTTTTTTGTAGTTTTTTAAACATAGAAATAGTTGTGGACTATTTAGACTCGCTTCAATCTGACGATGAGCCACCCGACGAAGGGAATTGTCTGGGGGGAGGATTTAGGGGATGAGGATGGAGGAGGGATGTTAAAAAATGTCCCAATAAGGCAATTGCAAGCCGCATTCGAATTGGTTTGTACTGGTGCTGATGGAAGTGAAGGCGAGTTTGAGAGTGCTGAGGATGCCTTAGTGAAATATCTAAAAGTCACAGATGTCTTGAACACTACGATGACGGATTTGGAAATTGATTTGCTGAATGCTTCTACGTGCTCTGTAAATGTTCCTGTGAGTACAAAAATACCAGCAGACAGCTATTCTGAAACTCAAGCAAACTCCGAATCTGGCTCTGGATCAGAGCAAGAGAGATCACCTGCACTAGATCAAGAGAAAACACATCAAAAGAAACCACCAGCATAACAAGACAAGACACTTAAAAAGTTGAAACTGCGCAGTCACGATTACAACAGTGCAATTTCAACAGCTAAACGCAAGAAGTCAGTAGCAAGACAAAAAACCCAGCATCAAAATGCAAAGCGACTCGTACATCAAAATAATCAGTCCTGAATTGTTTTGAGTGACAGATGATGAAGTTCCGTCGAAGTTAATTTTTCCAGAAAATGGCTGTCGGGATTGTATAGGTTTGGCACCACAAGAACAATTTCAGACATTTTTTTAATGACGCGGTCATTCAGTTACTTTGTGACGAAACAAATACATATGCTGTTATGAATGGTTAACAAAATTTGAACATAAGCATAAATGAAATGCGCCATTCTGAATACCACAGGATGCTCTTCCCATCCAGGAAAGTGAGATTATTGGGCCGAAAGCAATGATATGATGAATGTTATGATATCAGATGCGATGAGACGCGATCGATTTGAATGTGTGTTTTGCTATCTCCATTTTATTAACAACGCCTTAGAGAATCGAAACCATAAGATCTGGAAACTGCGTCTTTTGACTGATGCCATAAAAAATCAGTTCTTACAGCATTTCAAACCGGATCAACATCTGTCATACGATGAATCAATGGTGGAGTAATACGGTTGCCATGGCTATAAACAGTTCATTAGATGTGGGCACAAAATGTGGATGTCTCGTAAATTTTGAGATACATCGTGGATCAAATCCTCATCTAAATCCAGCTTATATTGTAAAATATGGAAAAAATGCTACGCCACTATTTTGCATGTTAGATGATTTTGCCTTTGTCTTTTCTCTTCTGTATATACAGAGTGGGCCAAAAGTCACCATGGGGTTTAAAAATTTAATAACTTTTTCGTTTATATTTGTTTTTTATGTTTTTTTTTTTTAGATTATATAAATAACATCTGGAGAATAAATAATGGAAAAAAAAAAAATAAAAAAAATATATAAACGAAAAAGTTATTAAATTTTTAAACCCCATGGTGACTTTTGGCCCCCATGGTGACTTTTGGCCCACCCTGTACTTCAACAATTTATTTACATCGATTCCAGTTTAATTGGGCTTGAAGGAACGCAATTACAACGGTACTGGAACCATCAGACAAAATATGCTTCCTCTAGTCATGTCCGTTATCAATGAAGGATGAATTGAAAAGGAAAGAGCGCGGCTATATTGTGAGCACAAAAGTCAGTGGTCTTAATATCCATATAACAGAATGGGGCGATAACCTTCAACAATATATGGAAAAAATCCGATTTCGACTAACGTGTTCGGACTAAGGTTACATATATGTAACGGGCACTCCTGTGGGAACGGAGTCCAGAAATTGTTTTTTGTATTCAGATTTGGATTTCTACACCCTATAGCACCTTCTGTATTAAATTTTAGCCCTCTAACTGAATTTTTAGGATCTCGTCATTAATGAGTTAAGGCATGAACCCGAAAAGGGAAACTGCGCTGAGAACAAACAAAAACGAAAAGAGTTTGTTGAATGTCTTTTGGAATTTCAGTCCCAAAATAAACCTATTTTGTTTATGGATGGTTCAAAAGGTGCTAATGTTCATGTAATAGGATGCATAAGCACAATTGGATTTATATATTATGAAATAAGAAGAGGTTCGTTCAAAAAAGAAAATGATGGAAACCTGCCTTCGCCAAGCAATGATTAGACATGGTGAACCAGTTGTTATAGTAATTGACAATGCACCTTGTCACAGTAAGGTTGAAGAAGTTTTACTGAAGCAGGAATTCCATGAAACCATATAGACCATATAGTCCAATGTTTAATCCCATTGAAAATGTGTGGTTTGTGGTGAAAGCTTATGTTAAAAGAGAATTATCAAAAAATTTATCAAGTATTATTGACACCAGAAACGATTTAACCATCAAAGAATATAGAGTAAGAGCCTTAGAAAGCCTCATGGAAGAAGGTTTGCAAACAGTCACACCAACAATATGTGCCAATTGTATCGTAAACATTCAAAGAAAAGTTCCTGCTGCTCTTAACTTAGAAAATATGCAATACTAATAAATTGCTTCTAAAATTCAAATTTACTATTCTCATATTGAAATTTACTATTCTCAAGTTGAAGTTTACTATTCCCATATTGAAACGGAAAAGGTATAGTTTGGCATATGTACCTACTATACATAAATGTGAACATTGGATCTATCATAAAAAGTCGTCATCGATCTCTATGAGAAGAGGCGACCCAGCGGGTAAGTGTAATAATTAAAATTATACTTAAAAAAAAAAAAAAATAATAAAATAAAACCAAATCCCAGAATACGCACACGCGAAGTTAATTTCATATTCATTATTCTAAAAAAAAAAAAAAACAATAAAGTGCGTTTTTTCACAAGCTTCCATTAAAGTCCTCATTTAAAATATATAATGAGAAAAGAAACGATATCGCTTTCGATCATTTTGAAACTCTTTCCTTCTAAAAATGCATATTTTTTTATTTTCTTCTTTTCTTCTTACTATATTGAATCAAATGCATATATCCACCATTCATGATGAATTTGGAAATTTCAACTTAAGAAGGTAAGTAAGATGGGAGGTTACAGATGGAACTACACAAAAGATCATTATACTCATCAAAAACTCTATGTACGACTTACAATTGATTAAATAGCTAAATTTAACAAAAACGAAACTTATAAAAAAGGCAGACTGTAAAAAGTTTCATTTAAATTTCTATTTAATAAAAAAAAAATAAGGCCAAGAATTCATAAAGCAGTAAATTCCAATAACAAAAAGAGTTTTCTGTACTCTAAAAAAAAAAAAAAAAAAACAGACAGTCAACTTACGAAAATCATTCATTCTTCAATACTTTTAGTAGTTTTCTAGAGACAACTGACCTTAAGTTCTAAATCCTTTAGATATCCCATTGTGAATCAAAGAATCTATAAACTTGTTTATACTGTTATCGGACGTAACAACACAATTATTCACTGTAAACTTGCACCTTTTACGGCCATTTAGGTAATGGCGCACGTCGGTCGTCGGCTGCCGTAAATACAAACTATTAAGAACTTTTAAACTAATCGAATTATTGCAATTTAACTCATCGTCTATATAGTAGTCCTCCTATCCTGCAACACTGCACTCTCCACTGCACCAAAATAGCACTCTTTCACCGTAATTCAGTTGTTACTTGTTACCTTGTTAGTGCGGTAGGTATTTGTACTGTACATACATGCATACATATATGTATAGATTATAGTGGTCATATATACGCGCGCGCAAGCCGATCAAACCAACCAGAGTGATCAGATGAGACTACAATCTTGGACTGATCCACACTCGGTTCTTTCTTAAGTCTTGCGCGCTGGCATAATATAGGATAGCAGAATTGGAAAAGTAGCAAACTGCCAACAGCCATACAGTAGAACGATAATCTTCTGCTAACGGTTTTAATTCAACATAAAAAAGAACGTAATTCTAAAGTAATATTTACCAACACACACACACACATATATATATACAAATACAAACAGCATCAATAGTCAGTGATGTGCTGCCAAGCGTTACATAACAATTAATTAAAGGCTCCTCGATGGGCTCGTCAGGTGTTACCCATGGGCAAAAGTAGCATTGAATTCAAAGAAGCAACAATCAGGCCTTTGGGAGTCGCGTGCTTTTATATATTCAACTTCGCGGCATCAGAAATCGACCATTCGAAAGATCTCTCACGAAATGCTGCAGATGGAGAATATATAGATAAAATGACTATAATCAACCTCGAATGTCGGTCGAATTTTATGGCATGTTGCTACTGAAGAGAGGTTCAAGATTGCCCACGAACCTTTCTCCGAGTGTGCCTTTAGTTGCGGCTAAATACATCCAATCACTCTAAATAACGCAACTATTGATAGGAAAGGTGCAATTACAATGAAATCTTTAAGATTTATTCCATGGGCTAATTGCGTCCGATGTGTGGAGCAAAAAAAGACTTGAATTGCTTGATGTAACGGTTCTATGTTGGTTGGCTTCTTTCAATTTATGACAATGCTGCGATCTGGACCTAACTATACTACAAAGCGCCATAAAAACCCAATTGATAGGTGAATTCACTTGAACAAGACTTTAATTTGTTGATAAATTATGAGAGAACATGTACATACATATATAGCTGAGTAGATGGAAGAGACCGCTAGATCATCATCTCTGACACGATTTATGTAGATAAAGTTGTCAAGCTAAATTAGGTCAACTAATGTCCATTCATTTGATTATCGTCCACTATCTGGAGTAATTTAACTTCATACCTTTTCGGTTGATTAAAGTTCTTTCTTCAAATTAAATATGGTGCGCTGGAAGAAAAGCGAAAAAAATCTGGTGGATTTTTGGTGCTAACTAACTATCATTTACCAAGGTGAATAGTAGTGGGGAAACTCCGTAGATGATTTTTTTCTAAGAGTAAAATTTTGGACAACCAATATAATGAGGAACACGAATTAAAAAAAAAAATCCCAATATGCTGCTGGCTTTATGTTTATAATTAGTACACTAGAACAACTCAAATGGAACGAGAAAATGGTTACGAGGAGAATGTAAAAAAGCTTCAACATAAAATCAGGGGGGGGGGGAAGTGGCGTATAGTAGATACTGGATAAATCATAACGGAAGACCTTGAGAGGATTATTACCAACTGTCCAAAGGCTCAATCAGATGTGACGTCGATTGCTCGGTCGGAGGATTATGCTTGGGCGCCTATAGTTCGATTGGTAGAAAAACGTCGAAATTTGACTCTGGGTATAGTTCAGTGGCCCAACGAACAATTTTTGTCCTATATAAAGCTCGGAACTCTGCTAGGGAATAAATCTTGTGAACTTAAGGTGTTATAAGAAGCCAGATTATTGTCTCACCGAGTTCCCAGGGAATTGCACTAGACTCTTATAGCGCTAAAGTGGAGAATCCCATATCATGCTGGGGGAATAAAATTTAGTGTTGATATAGGAATAATGATTCCTATAATGTACTTATATCGTAATCTCATATTGATGCTCAGAGCTTATACAAGACTTTATATATACCCCATTGTAGAAATTTAGTATTATAACGTTGTTGTAGGATTTCCTAAATTAGTCTACTTCACTTATATAGGAATTAAATATATCCGTATGTAATAACTTATTTTGGGAACAAATTATCCTATATAGGAAAAGTGATCCTAATGTAAAATCATTAAAAAACAATAGATCCTAGTTGAGTCTATAAATTTATTATTCATGTGGAACTTATTATGCATGCGTGACTTAGAGTCCTATAGGAAGATTGAGGAACATATTTATTAATATTAAAATTATTTTTTCACATTGGTATATATTTCAATTTACCAACGATTTAAATTTTACTCTTAGTATTTATCACGCTAGATCGAAAAATAACAAAGCGCCTCAAAATAAATAAATAAATAGAATGTTTAATTAATTATGGTTAAAAACAGTTATGTTCATTTGGTTCTCCAAATAAATGGAACTATCTAGTTTTCAATAAATTTACTAATATATCATTATTTTCATATTTCTAAACTAATTTATACCTAAATAAAAATGCGTCTTTTTTTTATTACAAATATGGCCGTCCAAATAATCAGCAAACATGGCTACTGGGTAGGGGTACATAAGAAAGAGATGATATAGGACTTCAGATCTCCCGTAAAGATTATAAATGTTGATATAACACACAAAATTTCCTACCATGACTTCAACACCTACAAGGGCAGGAATAAACGCTTATATAGGTAACAAATTCCTATATAAAGATGTAAATTGCTGTAGTGAGAATAGATATTTTGGTATGGCATTTGTAGTGCTCACTGACTTATAACAATGGACTGAGCGTATTGTCATTTTCCTATAGGAAAGCATGGCATAAGTTTTATAGTTCTCTCTTTCGCCCTATGGCAGAGTTAGAGCTACCAACAGAAAATATTGCATTCTGGAACATTTGCTTATGCCATTTGATGTTTTTATGTTGGCTACAGATGCAATCACCTCAGAAGGAATAAGGTAAAGATAGTGTTTACCATGCTCCGTCTCTCTTGCCCATAAGCAGGATTCAGTTAAGAATAACTTTTGAAAATTAAAATAGCAATGAGTTTAATTCCTTATAAGCGATTAAAATATCATTTGGACACAAGAAAATACATTTTTTTAATTTAATTCGATTTTCGGGTGTAAAATTTCATCTGATTGGTTGAGTTTTACATGTTTTTTATGTAATCGTTTTAAAGGGTGCTCTAACGGTGATATACAGAAACAGAATATTTTTTGTGCCACATGAAATAGCAAATCGCTCAGTCCATTGTTATAAGTCAGTGGTAGTGCTATATAAGCATAGTAGAGCAAATACCGAAATAACGACATTCATGTAGCACTTATGCTCCTATTTCGTGATGTGAATTCCTATATCAGAATTCCGATCGGCCAGCGTAGTGTGCTTTTAAAAGATTCTTGACAGTTGAAACAACAAGTTGCAATAAGTTTTTGTGAGCATGCGCACAGTGGCATACGGTAATATTTTTAATTTAAAGCACTCAACTCGGTCTATCAGAATTGAGTTGAGTGCATAAAACCATATAGACGAAAGAAAAATGAAACAAAAATCCAAGAAATCGAATAGCAAAAGCAGACGAAAAAATTTTGTGGATTTTTGCTATCAGATTTCGTAGAATTTTGTTTCAATTTTCTTTCGTCGATTTTCTATTTTGTTTTTTTTTTTAAATTATAGTTGCATTTTTTAGAAACATGCCATATAAAATTGTGAAGACAGTGGAAAACGGCGATACCATCCGCATAGGAAAAAGATGCTATTTGCACTGGCCTCCCGTAAAACGAGTTACGTTGCTGAAAAAACTATTAAGCGATGTGATTCCCAACCGAGAGCGGGCTGGTCTCCCAGAATATACAAGCTAAAAAGGCAAGGCATTGGGGCAATAATCGTTGGTGGAAGTTTTGATATCCTGTAAATTAATGGCTTCATAGCAGATGAATTATTGCAAGTCAACAGCGTAGATGATGTTATTTTTAGAACATTTTTTCTTACTTTCCTATGAAATGTACCGGATTTTTAATTTTTTTCCACTCATCCATTAAATTCGTTATTGTAACTCTAATTTCACTGTTCTTAAGCAACTGCGCATGTAAAGGAGGGTAATATATTAAACTTTTCCTCCTGCGTGCCGCAACATGACACTTTAGCATCTCCTATAAGCTTTGGTGTAGGAACACAATTTCCAAGTGATCCCCTTCATCCTATATAAAACTTCACAAAATACTGGTTGCTTATATGAGTGTTGATATCGAAAACGAATTCTTACTGAAATTACTTATTCCTCGCAGTCTTATATAAGGGTTGATTTGAGATTGATATATGAACATACTTCCCAAGAGCTGTATTCCCATATTTAAATTCCCCAATACTGATATAGGAGTCTTATATAGGATTACAATTCTCTGGGAATTATAGTCCCATATACTCTCGTTTATAGCACTTATATTCAAGTAGTAAATTCTTCATATAGGACTTATACTCCTTGGACTCATATAAAACAACAAATGTAGATATAACACTCTAGTTATTCCTTTAAGAATTACAAGATCTATGAAAGAACTTAAATGTTGATCGAGATGTATATAGGAGCCATATAGGAAACATTCCAAATTTTTAGCACTTGAAGTCTTAACGATGTTCCTTGGGGGAGAAAGGGTGTCCAAATGATAACAGCTGATTTTGAATTCAATTTATGATTTTATTGCTTGCGTCCCTATTATAAATGTAAAATGAGCATGAGTGAAATTTGTGTAGATTGTCTAAATCTAATTGAGCGGTATTACGGGGAGAACTTTCCTTTGTACCGTAAACCCCGGTGTATAATACAAGCCATGAAGTCGACGATGACACCAACATATTAAAAAGCATTAACGGGGGCCGGCTACAGCCATGCGGTAAGAGCTCAGTCTCACTATTTTTGCACACTCATCATGGAGGAAGAACTAATAGTTCTTGTTAAAAAGGTCCTAAAGCCTAAAACTATTCCTCCCACAGAAAAATGAAGTTAAAACAAATTGCAGTCTAAAACAAATTTATGAAAAACTCCTGTAGTAAGACAAGGTAAGAAGACCGTCTGCTAACCGGCCCGCTACTCTCTTTTTGTGACTTTGTTCATGGCTTATAAAGGGCTTTCCAATAAGAGGTGTTATTTTAATTAGCACGCTATTTCGGTAGATGTCACTTTTGGAGGTGTCGTTTTTTGACATTTGACAAGTAGAAACTACGCCATTAATAAAAATGGAACGATACACGATTCAACAACGCATTGAAATTATTAAAATTCACTATAAAAATGGTGAAAATGTGGCAGAAACGCTTCGTAAAACTCGAACATTTTTGGGTCGTCGTGAAGCACCTTGTCGGACCGTAATACAGAAATTGGTAGAAAAATTCGAGCTGTCGGGACAAGTTAGTGATGTGAAGAATAAAACCCGTGCACATCGCTCAAGAGCAGGCGAGAATATTGCTGCTGTAGCCGAAAGTGTTGAAGAAAACCCAGGTTTGTCCATTTCTCGTCGTTCTTTGGAATTAGGTATTCCACAAACGTCATTACACCGTATTTTGCATAAAGATTTGGGTCTTAAGGCTTATAAGGTTCAGTTAACACAAAAACTCAAGCCGGCCGATCATCAACAACGTCGAGTCTTTGCTGATTGGGTCCTTGAAATGCATGAAAATGATCCGGAATTCCATCGAAAACTCATCTTGAGTGATGAGGCCCATTTCAATCTCGATGGCTTCGTCAACAAGCAAAATTGTCGCATCTGGTGCTCGGAAAACCCAAGAGTTATTGTTGAAAAGCCTCTCTATCCTCAACGTGTGACTGTTTGGTGCGGTTTATGGTCCCGCGGGGTCATTGGACCTTACTTTTTCGAAAATGAGGTTGGAGCAACAGTTACTGTGAATGGATTGCGCTATCGACAGATGATTAATGATTTTTATGGCCGGAATTGGATGGTATTGATCTGGACAACGTTTACTTTCAACAAGACGGCGCTACGTGCCATACAAGCAACCAAACCGTTGATCTTTTACGGGAAAAGTTTCCGGACCGTGTTATCTCTCGAAGAGGTATTCACAATTGGCCACCGAGATTTTGTGACGTAACACCTTGCGACTTCTTCCTTTGGGGCCACGGGAAAGAGAAGGTCTACGCCAACAGCCCAGCATCGATTCAAGACCTCAAAGATGGAATTCGTGAGGCTATCGAGGACATAGGGCAGCCACTTTGCGATTTGGTTATGGAAAGTTTCATGAAAAGGATATGGTGCTGTAGGCGTGGTCGTGGTGGTCATTTGGCTGATGTTATTTTCCATTATTAACGGCATACCTTCCTCTTTATAATGAAATAAAGATCCGATTATTTATCTCAAAAAGTGGCATTTTTCTTTGAATATCAAAATAGCACCTCTTATTGGAAAACCCTTTATCATACACTGGACACTAGATCCATACTGACAATAATCTTATAAAAAAATTACCTGTCACACAGTACGCTTACATTAATACTTGAGTATTTGACTTGAAATCAACTTGAAACTCAAGTAGGGTTTTTGGTTGAATTAATTCCAATTACTTGATTTAAAATTTTCTTGAAATTTACTTGAAATGACATTCTATACCTTGACAACTCTGCATTAGGTTCAAATATAGTATAGGTACGGATTATTAGATAAATATTTTGAGAAAAGTGTTAAAAATCACAACCTGAATTATCAACAATAAACTTGTTCTTGTTCCTCGTTGCCGTTTTCATAACTTGTAGAAATGAAAATTTTTTTTCAAGTAAATCGAACAAAATTTTGTGATTTATTTGACTCAAGTTCAATGCGCGTTTACATAATATTTTGATTACTTGATCCAACTTGAAGTATCCTTCAAGTATTTATGTAAACGTACTGACAGTCTCCTCCCCCAAATGTTATTTGAATATTATTCTAATCTCAAATTCTCTACACGATCTTTAAACATTTTATAAAAATTTGCTGAACTATCAGTACTAACACGTAATCTTGCATGGAAAACTTTTGTTCTGGATTTATAACGTAGAATCCTCTGTTATCTTTTTAATGAAAAGTATTTTTCTAACCAAACGGATTTATTTTTTGCAGTAGATACAGGTCTGCAATTATAAAAACAGTCATTTGTTTTTCTAGATCTGTTCATTGAACGTTTCTGCTCTTCTAAATAATTTAAAAGAAGAGCCAGTTTAAATTGGATATATGATCTATGATAGAAAAAAAAAACAAATCCAATATCTTTGCATGCGATTTAGTTATAATACATATGTATATGAAAGCAACGCCTATATTATTCTATATTTATCTGGAATTATGTATCCTCGAAGACTCGGTTATCTTCATTAAAAATTGCAATAAGCACCGTTTTTGCAATTAGTCCGGGCAAGCAAATCAGGGCGTAATAAAATTCCCGGTGTAGGTAATTAATTTTTACAGCCAAAGTATATCTTTAAATATGATTTCCTTATTATACCTGCACGCAAAACTATAACATTTTCAGCTAAGAAAATTCACAAATCTCAGGTGCCAACAGTTTGAAATTCACTTAAAGTTCCATCAGACACAGGCGCGGCCTTTGGCTGGTGGATATAATTGATCTGATCGAGTCGAGAGCCAAATGAAAGCAACTTGGACAGTCCACCACCAGTCTCCAAGTGGAATCTTAATAGCATCAACAGACCCATCCGGTTTGAATCTTTCTTTCTTTCTCTAAAAAATTCATGTGCAATGCAAGTTTCAGTTTTCTCTGGAAATGCATTTGGCTGTATGTAACCTTCGCGCGGTCGTCGTTAAAGAAGATTTGTAATTCCAATATGATCTCGCCATCGACATTGCTATTAAATTTTAGCTCCTTCGTGAAAGTCGATTATGCGTGAGTCCTGTTTAAATAGACGATGAACCGGACGGAATGATAATATCAGAAATTTGCAACGTGTTTTGATTGCATCTTAATCGTTTTTGATAACTTCAATGTCGCGTAAATATGTTTTGTTTATTGGAAATACGAATACGAGTTTTACCGATGATAATCATTCATGGAAATTAGCTTAATCATAAAAAAGATGGATCTTCTTTTGTATGCAATGAAAAAATGTTTTACTCTTTGAATATTGGCGTTTAAAGACAAATTAAGTAAAAATTAAATCTAAAACGGTTTTATCTATGTTAAAACCAAAATCTTGGGTAACCAGATCAGAAGTTGCCGTATAACAAGATTTATAGATGATGGACAAGCATAAAAAAAGTGATTCGTCATATTTCTTTAGTTTTGTTTCGACAAGATCAGTATTAGCAGTCGAATTTTAAAGTAATATCAAGGGACACTACTACATATAAATATAATTTTTTAAATGTTGTCTTGTGTTCTTTGTGGATTTTCTATATGAAATGAATATGGGTGGCTGTAGTTCGTTATTCAAAACCAAAATCTCAGATATAATTCACAAGTTCTTTTATTTGATTCTCCTATTTATTTTTATAAATTCACATACGATTAAAGGTCGATGCACACTTACCGGCACAGCACGAACCGGAACAGACAGGTATCGACCGGAACCGGCATTTATCGTGTACATACAACGACATGAAACGGAAAGGAAACTTTCAATTAAGGCAGGTATCACGAGAATACTATAGAAAAATGATTTCATGCTAACTTCGCAACTAAACAGCAACCGACAAATGGCGGTCTGCCTT
Source organism: Dioctria rufipes (assembly GCA_963924295.1). Lineage (NCBI taxonomy): Eukaryota > Metazoa > Arthropoda > Insecta > Diptera > Asilidae > Dioctria > Dioctria rufipes. The sequence goes on from OZ002742.1 coordinate 42,793,426, forward strand.
CTAGCCATCGATAGTGACCGGCAATGAAGTTTCCGTTACATGCCAGTATCTGCCAGTGCCAGTTGATGTGAATTAGCTAACTATGGTTTCATATAAAAATATTTTGCCTGTCTATGCCGGTAAGTTTGCATCGACTTTAATTCCCAATTGTACTTTCATATCTACTACTAATTACTACTTCAAATTATATCAATCCAATTAGAACACTTTCGTCTAATTTTTCACTTTCACTTGTATTCACTTCACTGTCTAAGAAAGGACTCGCTCCTGGGACTGACAAGTGCTGTATTTATACTCTATAAATTCTCCAGAACCTTCCGGAAGATTCCACTCCAGAAATATCTATTCTCCACACCTAAAGCTGTTTAGTGTCCATACCTTATTACTCATATTACGCAAGGCTTCCATTTCCAATAGATGTCACTTGTCCCTTTCTATTTCAGAATGTGTGTGTAGTTGTACCTGAGACAACTTACATCTAGATGTGCAAAACCTCACAAAAACGCGGTCCAACTTAAACGAGCTAATGGCCCTCTAATAGAAACCTCCACACATTCTCTCTCTCTCTTGCTGTATTATGACACATAAATTCTTCGCAATGATATGATATGAATAAAAAGTTAAAGAGCTTTCAAAAAGTGTTCCGGGTTTATATGGAGTTTTGCACATCTAGTTGTAAGATATCTCAGGTTGTACCATACAGGCGGGAAATATGACGAGCGCTTGTAAAGGAAAGCGCTTCCACACCATAGCCAGAAAATATATTTTTTAATCAGCTATCTTAATATAGCAATTAATAAGACGTTTCGTATCAGCAAGAACCAATACTCTTCAGTACCGCTAGTTTTCATCTGGTGTCTATAGTAGGGAAGAACTAGCCGTACTGAAGAATATTGGTTCCTGCTGATACGAAACGCCTCATTCATTGCAATCTGCACTGGCTGCAGGCTTTGCAGCGTTTTAGTTATAAAGTTTTTAAAAATTTTGTAAAAGTCTTCATGACTTTTCTTTCGTTTGTTAACATATCCAATGGAATATTTTCGGCAACAGATTTCTTCAATAATTTGAAAATTATTCATTTAAATGAAAACATATGACTCCGAGTATCTGAAGACAGGAAGGATAATCCTTCTTGTGAAGACATTTGGAGTGCGTGGGTTAGTTTAATTAGTCCAGCAAGAAATGGAAGCATACAAAAAGGCATAAAGCAGCAATGTTTTTGAATCTTCGAAGCGCATACCTTTCGTATGCCTATCTGTATCTTGGACAATGGTTGAATGTCATTAGAAAGAAGCTGAGTTTTCTGTTTTCTTCCCGTGTGCTTATTTGGAATATTACTGACAGATTTTTATTTTTAAATTATTTTCAGTACATGAAAAACTTCTTAAAAGCTTCCAAAGGCAATTGCTACAAAACTCTTCTAATTTGCATTATTGCTAGCTGAGGACGGTTAGCACAAGTTTCGGTCTAGACAGATCTACGAGTAAGTATAACTAAAAGAGAGGCTTATCATTAAACATTTTTGTGCCAATCCCAGATCTGTATAGGTTTCTACGCGCATACTATAAAAAATCACATTGCAGGCGGACGAAAAAAAACATTTATGTGGGGGACTTTGGCACAGTTTTTGAAGGTATGAGGCAAAATTTTATATCAGTAGCACGATAGTGAGTGCTGGTAATATAAAACAACCGGGAAAAATTCATAGAATTTGGGAAAGGTCCAACGATTATCTGCCTACCAAAGCCTAAATCATCTTATGGTGTAAAGTTCAGAAGTTGCAGGGTGATCTATAAAAACATACCAAAATATCTTTAAGTCTCGTTATATTCGAAACAGTTGGGATTTACGCCCACCATGTATAAATTTTTTTGCTTGTCTAAGGATGACCTATCTATAGCCTTCGGGTGCTACACCGCTCACGGGACTCCCTGTATTTTGATCTCTCAAGTCTTCTCTTACATCAAAGAACATATTCCTGTATTTTTGGACAGAAGCTCCAAGGCCAAAAAGATGAGTTGTGTCTTGCATAATTTCGGGTATCCCTTGAGATTGGCTTTATAGAAACATAGACTAAGCAAAAAGGGATCATCAACACGGATGACTACCCTAAAAATAAAGAGATCGATGTTGCTGTTGTTTGTTGTTGTTTTTTCTAAAGATTGAAATTACACTCGCTTAAAATGAAGTCAGCAATTTTTCATGCTGAATTTTTCGCTATTATGTTAACAAAGGAGCCTATTATAGCTTTTAATAAATATTCTAGGAGAAGCATTTCGCTATCCCCTCTGATAGCCATACCGCTATATATGATTCTACGAATAACTATACTTAATATCTATGGAGTAAGAAGATCAGGCATATCTACTCTCATTGTACTCTTGTCACTGTATGTTTACCGCACTTTAACTGAATCAAAATTTAGGGAAATGATATCAAGAAATTTGAATTTTTATAGAAGTTATCTTTATCAATCGCAAGCTCCGCAAGGGTGAAGGACCACAAAAAGAAATGGAGTCCCTATACCAGTCTAATACACAGATAGATTTATTATGAATGGAAACAGCTGTTTTATTCATCGTTGCCAGTTAATCAACATCTAAAATTATTGGATACTTGAATCTGGGTAATTTAGAAAATTTATCACAACTATGCAAAAGAGAAACGGCATATTTGTTAACATTTCTATCCACGGCATTAGCGTACAAAAGTGTTTATCACCTTTGCTTTTAAATCATGAACAAAACACAAGAAAAACGCAAACGAGATGTCGTCAATTTTTCAGACCAAAAAAAAAAAAAATCTGCTAAGCATCATCTTAAAAGTCTTTTCACCTTTTTCTGTACTTTCAACTCCGCACAGATTTAGAAATTTCAAAAGTCACAAACTTGCATCTTAACCTTGGACTACTTTCGCGTGATATCTTTGCGACTGCGCGAAACTCTCGATAGCTTCGATGGTGTAAAAAAAAAAAAAACATAAAAATAAAAAAGGTGACGGTGCGCACAAGACAAGCCGAGCTTAATATAAATCATCGAACTATCCGCCTTGTGGATGGAATTCATTGAGGCTTCAAATCAAATGGCACACCACCGGCTGCACATTACATTCCTTGTGTCTGCTACAGTATCATGTCAAGTTGGTAATGATTGGAGAGTAATCTCAAGATTATGCATCGTCTCCTTCCCGCAGATGTTGCAGTCGAGCTGCAAATGCAAATATGTATCCCGGCATGGCATGAAATGTGTGCACGTAATTTAAATCGATTCCATCCAGATCATAATCGTCGATATAAAGCGGAAGTGACGATAAACTACTATAGGCAAAAAGAGCAAAGACCGCGGTTAGTTGGCTGTGAATGCTGTTAGCTGGGCAGAATATGGGGAGATACGAAAATACGGCGACAGACAGAGCTATTCAAATACCGGCAAAGAAACAGCAAGTTTTACCTGAAAAGTATATCTTTATGTAAACTAACGTCACCTTGGTATTGATATCATTTTATCCACAGTTGAATGGACACCGGGATGGGCAGGAAGCTACCTCAGGTTGTATATTTTGTTTACTTCCGTTCAGTAGCTCATTCGTATATGTCTGATAGTGATGGGAACATATAAACGAACAAAATGAAACTTGTATGTCGCTTAATTTCGATATTCCACCAACCAAAGTGAAGGGAATACTTTTAGTTTCGTAATGAGATCATTAGGAGTCGATTGAAGGAGTGCAGCGCAGTATGAATCACTAATGAATTTTTTTTTAATGCGTTTCTATGATTCATCATGGATGGAAAAAAATTATTTATGCAAAACGCTGCAAACTACCAATAATAGCAATGACACTGTTCCCAGTCTTTCCGGAAATGGTATAGATGGTTGTTGGTTTCGTTTGCAATAAATTCTCTTTTAGGATCGCGATTATTGATTTGATTGCCTTGGTGAAAAAACTTCCGTTCATCAGGCTTGATTACCTACTGCTTCGAAAGATCGTTTTTCTTGTGACGGTTGAAAGTAAAAAAAAAAAAATAATAAATTTTTGCTGCTTATGATCATCTTCTACTATAGGAACTAAAGTCAATCAACTAAAGTTAAGCCTGCAATCAATCTGCTCGCAAAAAAATATCATGAAGAGAAATCTGAAGTTTTTTATAAGCATTGAACCAGTTTTTTTTTCCTTAGCCAATTTTAGCATAGCGATCTAAGTAGTGGTGATTATATTTTCAATAGACTTCGTTATATACCTGCGGTTATATACGAATTGCAAAAAACTTTTCTCAGATCTTCGATATGATAAGAAACGTTTTTTTTTTTTTCAATTATCTTTAATTTTTTGACGATTAAATGTAATTTGATCTAACGAAGATCATACAATACCAAAAAAAAAATTCCCATGGGAAATTGACTGAAAAAGAATTTACTAACAAAAGTGTCTTCTTAGATAAATTTTGAGTATTTTTGATGAAAATACGTGTCAAGATGAAATGACACTAATCGAACCATACTTAAATGGGTCGTTCCAATGCTGGAAAAGTATGCTGGAAAAGTGCACGGAAAATTTAAGAAGAAGAAAATGTAGTGAGATTGCACACATCATTTCACTTGTTTTTCCAAGTCTGGTAATAGAACACCCTTCATATTTGGGATGTACTACAAGAATAAAGGTAGGTACCGAATTTTAATCTACCTAAGCGAGTTGGATTTCAGAGTAATCTTCGATCCGAAAATAATCTGGAAACAAAACATTGAAGGATCTAATAATCTGTATGAACATAGCATTTTATGCTGCACAAAAAACTGCTGCAGGCAATACGATCTCCAACATAGAATTATGCTTTTGATTATACACTATTGAAGAAACGCCAAGTTTTCACTAATGGTTCGTTACTTTGGTGGGTTAACCTTAAGTAAGGATTTCAACGTAATTAAGTTGGGAAATGTTCAAAGAACTCTAATATTCTTCGTGTGCTGTCAAGGGGAATAAGGATAATTAGGCGAAGCTGTCTTATACCTATAGCCAGAGCTATTACCGAAATAAAATCATGAGATTTTTTCGCATTTTATATTCTTCAAAGCGATTTTTATCTACAATAAAAGTAGAAACAGAAAAAAAAACACTCTCCAGGAAGATTTGGGTTGGAATGAGACTACCTTGAAAAGGGAAATGGCGAGGTACATTGATTATGACTTTTGCGCATTCCAAGAGAAAAATCTAAGGTTTGCTAGAAAAATTGGATGGAGATAATCCGGGTGTGTATGAAATCTCTATCATATCACTTTTGCTATTATTGTTAACCACAATATCCAAAGTACTCGTTGATAAACACATATCGTCTATTGATGAAACCAAATGTGAGTTATTCCGTCTAAAGCAATGTAGAGTGGGTTCGTCTGAGTATTCGCTTCCGTCCATATTGAATGATGTCGACGAGGCACTGGGCTGATACAGATACCAAAGCTGTAGGCTATGACAATATAGATCTGGAATATATCACACATAGTTCTGAAAGTTTTCAAAAGAACTAAAATCAAGCCAGAAAAACTATATACAGGGTGTTGCAAAAGTGTGGTTACATACGCTAAACTTAGGTAGCTGGGACCGAATAAGTAAAAAACGAATTTTCAAACAAAACTGAGGCCAAGCCGCATGAAATAGTAGAAATTAAATTTTCCTTCACACACAGAGGTGGACTCAGATTTTTTGATTGGGACATTTCTCTTGAATATTCTTTCTCTTCATTAATCAAATCACTTATTACCTCTGATTGATCATACTGAAATATATCGGTGATTGTCAGCGAATACGAGTTACGAGGGACGGGCTGGCCTCAAAAAATTCTTATAGAGTTTTGCCCCACATTGCGTTGTTTCCGAGTTATGCTGGCAACACTGTTTTGTGTACCGGAAAGTGGGATTTGTGTCTTTTGTTTTACAAATTTCTTACTTTGGGAGCGATTTATCCAAAATTTCTAATAAAATTTCTATTTGTTATACCCTAGATGAAATCATAGGGGTATACTAAGTTTGTCATTCCGTTTGTAACACCTCGAAATAATGATGGTAGAGCAAAATGGATTGGACACCCATTCGTAATATTAAAAGTTATTTCGATTTTTGCATGTCCGTCCGTCCGTCCGTCTGTCCGTCCGTCCGTCCGTCCGTCCGTCCGTCCGTCTGTCCGTCCGTCCGTCCGTCCGTCCGTCCGTCCGTCCGTCTGTGCGCACGATAACTTGAGAACGCGAACACGTAGAGAGCTGAAATTTTGTACACAGACTTTAAAAAAAAAAAGTAAAATTAAGTTCGAAAATGAGCCAAATCGGGCAACTCCTTCGTGGGGTTGCCATATAAAAATTTCGTTTTCCGCTATATATTTGGTCACTGCCTGAGAACGCGTCGACGTAGAGAGCTGAAATTTCGCACATGATGTTTTTACTACATTAGGAAATAAAATGTCAAAAATGGACTAAATCGGGCAACTCTTTCTTGGTGTTGCCATATAAAAATTTCGGTTTTTTACGTATACTTTGAAAACGATCAGTCCAAGACATTTTTATGGTACTAAAAACTTCTGCAGAATACGAAATCCTATAAAATTGGTTATAATCATTTTGTCTGTGCGACAAACCGTTCTAGAAATATATGCGAAAAACAACTTCAAAATCAATACTTGAATAGATCGGTGACCATACGAAATTTAATACGGGCATTCATCTAGGGTATCCTAAGAATTGGTCTTAGACCAATTCTAGCTTTTTTACTTGTTTTTTTAATTATTTGGTAGCTTATACAATGATGTATCTAGAGAGTTTCATAAAATAATATCCAATAATCTTTCATACCACAAAAATTATTCATTTTAGGGTTTATTTGAGTGTCTTTTATTTCGGTCACTTGGTGACATGAAACAAGTTTTGTGATTAGTCATGCTCATTAGCCTATTCAGAGTATACGAAAATTCTAATTTGCTTTCCAGGAATATCCTGAAGTTACAGCATTGAAGTTTGATCAAGAATGTTAAGTTTGTGCAAACTGCAGGTATTATACAGAAATAAACAAAAGGTTATGTTCGGGTGCCTAGACACTCGATTAAGTGTCAGCAGATGCACGAATGTAATCCGTAAAATTAGGTTTTCTGACAATTTCTTGGAGGATGTGTTACCGGAATTGATGGAGGACGTGCCTTTGAGCATAAGGTGGAATATGATTTTTCAACATGATGGAGCACCTCCTCACTCTACTCGAACGGTGCAAGATTGGCAAAATCAAAACTTTTCTGACAGATGGATAGGCCAAGGTGGACCAATAATATGGCCAGCGAGATCACCAGACCATACTCCGATGGACTACATCATATGCGGTTATTTGAAGGAACAAGTTTATTCACTACGGCGGAATAAACAAAGAGGATATTTTGAGGCAACATGTTTGAAAGTAAGAGAAAGATTTACAGAAATTGACATACCATTAAGTGTAAGACGTAGATTACAAGTTTGTTATATAGAAAATGGGCAACATATTGAAAATTTGTTGTGACCAAATAAATTTCATAAAAATTTAGTAGTCTGTTTTAGTTAAGTACATCAACGGTGAAGTTTTATATTATTTTATTACCGGTGCACAAATAGGGTATTACTGGAAAGCAAATGACAATTTTCGTATATTCTGAATGAGCATGACTCATCACAAAACTTGTTTTATGTCAGCAAGTGACCGTAATAAAAGCCACTCAAATAAACCCTAAAATGAATAATTTTTGTGGCATGAATCCCGCTTGAAAGATTATTGGATATTATTTTATGAAATTCTCTAGATACATCTATGAGTTAGATATTGTTGGAAAGGGATTCGTATAAGCTACCAAATAATTAAAAAAACGAATAGAAATTTTATTAGAAATTTTGAATAAATCGCTCCCAAATTAAGAAATTTGTAAAACAAAAGACGCAAATCCCACTTTGACATTTTTTATTTCGAAAGTACCGATACTGAATGAATGGGCAATATGTTTTCTGAAAGTGAAAGATATTGTAAGTTAAACAAAATTTATTTCAATTTTCTAGGCCATTTCCTTCATTATATACATTAAAATTCAAAAGTCTACACTTTCCGGTACAGTGTTGGCAGCATAACTCGGAAACAACGTAATGTTGGGCAAAACTCTATAAGAATTTTTTTCTTAGATCGGCCCCAGCTACCTAAGTTTAGCGTATGTAACCATACTTTTGCAACACTCTGTATGACTGAGCCGAAAGTTATCGCACTATTGCTGCTTTGAGTTGAATATTTCCTGCACAACAGAATGAGAGTACGACAATTCTTGAGGATATTTTTTATAAGCAATTTCACAGACCAAGTTAGGGTTAAACAGAGGATTGATAACCTAACTGCTGCATACGTAATTTTTTAGCGGCAATATATTAACTGTTGTTAATAATATCATGTAAAATAACAGTGCTCCGGAATAATATGCTAAGCAATTGTAGTTTGCGAACGTTGTCCAACAAGCAGAACTTTTAATGAAAACCTGACCAAATACCTTGACGAAAGCAGAAAAAACTGTTTCCATGTTAACAGTAAAAACTGACATCCAAAAAACTCTCCGTCTTTGTCCTCGACGCACTACTTCATCATTGCATAACCGCAAAATACTTGGGTTTAATTCTGGATGACTGTATCATGTTGTATCGTCAAGATGCAACGAATATAAGTATGTAGCAGCGAAATAAAAAAACAACACGGACCAAAATCTTACAGAAACTGACTGGACATCTTTGCGGATCTTAAAAAGATCTACTATATTGTTTTTCTCTACGATTGAGCACTGCATCCTAGTCTGGTTAAATGTTATCCAAACGTATAAAATCGACGTACCATAAAAGAGCCATACGTATTATATCAGACACCACTGGATCAATGGTGACTTACTGACTTCCAGTGTTCTGGCATATTACATCACCGGAAATCAAATATCATAATGCATTACTTAGTGAATATAGAAAAAAAATGACTTTAATTCTAAAGGCCGCTACGCACGTTCATGCAACTAAGTTGTAGATAAAATCGGATGTTGAATTCTGCCTCCACACGCAACGACTCCTATGCAGACTTTAGTTCAATTCAATAGCAAAAGTCGTCAGATTTTCTTGTACGTAATAAGTAAGTAAGTAATGTTAATTCATTTACAAATATTAGCTGACATAATTTCTTATATTCTCGTTCTATTCAATTAAATATAGAGAAAATAAAATTATAAACGACAAAAAATAACAATATATATGTATTTATAAAAAAACAAACAAAAAACTAGAAGTAAATAATAGAATATACAGAAATTTTTAAATAATAAATAAATAAACTGCGACAATGGCAATCAAGACCGTCTGTCGGGACTAGCAACCTAACATAGCTGGGCAAGTACAAAAGAAAAAAGTACTTAAGTACAAGTACCAAATGCCTGAGTACTTCAGCGTAAGTACAAGTAATGCATGTATGAAAAGTACTTGTAATTAAGTACTAAGGGCGGATCCGAATCCAAGCCTTCGTATTCGTCTTCGTCTTGTTAGTACAGCTAGTGACGTAACATCGAGTTAAACTCTATCCGAATCCATATCTATGCCACCGAGCTTTACTACTTTGTATAACATTTTTGACATTTGGTTAGCTTGATCATCTAGTCAAGGTTCGAGTTGACTATTTTAAATAGACAACATATTTTGAGGTTATATTTATTTGCTGGCTATCGAGATCAAGCTAAGCAAACGAATTCGGACAGGTTAGCTTCGTCTTGAGCTTGATTGAATTTATTTTGACATTATGGCGGACGCGAAAAACGTGAAGTGTAAATATTGCGCATGCTTTTTACAGTTGTAGTAATTATTATAATATGATTATCTATTTTAGGGACAAAAGAACTTGTACTTAAATTAATGAAAGCACGGGAGGAGGATTTTAGGCACCTGTTTAAAAAAAAATCGTTCAACAATCAGGCGGCATGGATGTACGAGTGCTGGATACTGATTTGGTTCATACGTCACAATCTTGTATTTGAAATCGAATCAATATTTACACAAAAATCTTCATATTCGTCTTCATCGTCATCTTTTAAAATTGAATTGCTATTTGCCCAAAACTGGTTAGCAATTTGCATTATAGCCATCTCGGTCCTTACGTCTCGTGCTCGCCTCATATTTTCTGTTTTCCTTCAATTCTTCTGTGCAAAATAAGCAGAGATAATTGTAACACATTTTTATTTCAAATTTAATTTAATCCTTAATCATTAATAATAATATTATAATTAATTACATTTATTAATTATGACAAACAGTAGGAACTGGTTCTAAACGTCAAATATCAAGCTAAGCACACGAATTCGGACAGGTGAGCTTCGTCTTCGTCTAACTATTATAATAGCTGAGTTTGTTGTATTACGTCACTAGCTGTACCTACTAACAAGACGAAGACGAAGACTTGGATTCGGATCCGCCCTAAGACAAATATTACAACTCGCCTGAATCTTACATAATTAAAATATTTGAATAAAATAAAATAAATGAATTATAAAAATATTGGATTCAAGCTATTATATTTATTTTCTCTTTTGTTATCCGGATATCCGGATTGTCCGGATAATTCCAATTTTCAGTATTCGATATCAGGATAATCATTAATATCGGATAATTGGAAACCCTAGCTAGTACGCTTAAATGTGTAAGATTGCGACTTATAACTGTAATACATGTTTCGTACATAAGTGTATGTAATAAGGCTTGTAATCATACGACAAATTAAATAACAAAACAATTTTTGAGTAATCTTGATTTTTTTTATTACATACCCATATTTCCTGGTAATCGACTCTCATTGTTACTATTTAAGTACAACGCAACATAAACCATTTCCCATACAACAATTTTACACAGCTGTTAATTTTTTCTTATCAAAACATCCTGGTGCAACACAATATTGATCTTAGGGAAGTTGATTTTTAAGAAGTTTTACTTCCTTAACAGTTGCATACTACCAACTTAGACTAGCCTAGAAGAAAATTATTCGAAATTCGATCGGAAGAAAGTCTATCTTTGCTCGCTGCCATTAAATCATTACATCGCATCGTAAACGTAGTAGGTAAAATGACTCGCGACTTCCTTAAAGCGACATTTTATCTATCTTCGCAATGAGTAGACCATTAGCGACAGCAACGGAAGCTGTACTGCCTCAAGTCATGTAGGTTTTCTTATGGAACATATGCCAACTTATATGGCTGAAGCGGAATAGATAGTTAATTTGGTTTTGATTTTTCCGTTTGGATCTAGACTCGTTTAAGATTTGATATACATATTTGCTGTGAAGAGAAGACCGAAACTTAGACTGAGTGACATATTATAGTCAGATCCAAGTATACACTTGGTCAGGTTTTCCGTTTCTTTTTTTACTAATATTTTACCATTTACAGGTTTGGAAATTCATGTATGAAATGTGACTAGAAAGGGAGTCTTTCCCAGCATTTCTATGTAAGTATTTATATGGACCTGAAGAAAGCAATTCATATGTGGATTTTGGAGAGCTTCTTAATATAGTCGAGCTAACTTGTTAGAAAGTTACTTTACTTGGACCATTTTTTAACATTTCCGAGTAGGTACTTATCTCAATAAAAACAAGGAAAACAAAGAAATTTTTTATCGCAGTATTAAGAGCGAATGTTTTTGAGGTGATTCCTATTTTTTTTTATTTGTGCCTAATGAAGGAAATAATTAGACCATTTGTTATTTTTAAAATGGCAAAAAAAAAACTTTATGTTGGTTAAAAGTTTAAAGCTTAAGCATTTCATAAAAAAATTTAGAACAAGGTGGGCTAATAGCGAAAATCTGGCACTAAATTGGCACATCTAGAGTCCAGAGTGAAAGCCATAGTCGCATCGGGGCGGTTCAACGAATGTTTGTAAGATTCGCTCTTTTGTGATATTTTTGGAATAATTTTGTTATCCATGTCGCCAAATTTGAAAGGGGCTTGAAAAGATTGCTTTTAATTGTTTGCATTCGCTTGAATTTTTCAAGAGTTTTGATATTTCAATTCTTGTACATTCCTTGAGGATTCAACACTTTTTGCAGCTTCTTCAACAAGGTCCATCCATTGCCTTCTTTCTGTTCTAAGCAGTAGATACCCCCACAGTCATTTATTGGGCTTAGATGTGTAAAAGAAATGCGGTTGTGAAATTTGCTAATATTGCGGCTTATGGAAAAGAGATCGCTTCTAGGCTTTGAGGTCTTAAAACTCTTGAATCACACATTTTACAATACAAATAATTTAAACTTTTTTTGAAAAATGTTTTTAATAGTTTTTTTTTTGTTTTTGAAGATTTTCATTTTTAAATAAGACAATTTCCAACAAGGGCACAATTCTTTACGTGTCAACACCTTTCCCATATTTGCCGACTGAAATATGTGGTTCGTATTGGGTGGAAGGGCGTATAAAATGATCTCAATTTCATCACAAAAGTTACTGAGATCTTGAGAAGGATAAGTGAGTGTTTATGTCCGTTAATCAAGAGTAGCACGGTTTTCGATATACATTTTAATCTGTAAGCCAATGATGTATGCAGTTTGAAAAGAGTTCGTTCTGTCCAGGAACTAGACTTTTGGACCGCTGTCAACAATATCCTTTGGGTGGTCTTGTATATACAAAAAATAAAAGGAGAGGTAGGTTTTTTCCCTCAGCTGATAATATGTCTGTCTATCTGCCTGTTCGTCTGTTTGTCCGTCCTCACTATAAAGGCTAAAAAAAATTTGAGCGACACGACAAATAAGGCCGTAAGAAACACACTGTCATTCGATTGTAATAACAGTTCGGTGTATGGCATGATACAAAGATTAACAAGTATTGACGAATTATCTGTCAATTGTTTGCTTGCCTTATTTGGGGACAAATGTCACAAATTTGTTCGTCTCAATTTCAATCGTCCTTATGAAAATGAAAAAAAAAAAAATCTATTTGCTTCCCACCAGGACATAATTACTTTTCCCAAAGTGATTTAAACGAAGAAACTAATGTTTTGTTAAATATTTTAATATGTATATATTCAAAACGTATTTCGGTCAATGTAATACAAAAAACCAAAAACAACTTCGCTGTAAATGACATTTGTGTCCAAATGACGTATAGTAACGCAAAAAGTTCGTCTAGAATCGGCCATACTTGTTATATTTGTATCATGGGTGTATGGTATAAAACCCAATGTTGACGACACCGTTCGCGCGTAGAGTGTGCGCTTAACAAAATTAAGTGAGAAATACAGTGCCAACTTTTCCAACCTCGACCTGAAGAACCTAAATTTGATGAGCCTTGCAAACTTTTCAAACTCACAATAAATACGAACTTTGACAACTTCTGTATGATAGCAGTTAATTGGGCTGTTGGCTTGAAAATTCAAATTATTTTGTAATAATTTTCTACAGCAGGAATAACTTTTCACATTGAATATGTTTCCCAATTTTTTTTCCAACAAATTTCCCGTAAACAATACTGGTATCAAATGATAACAAAAATTAGCTGTCAAAGCTGACAAAGTTCAACAGAGTAGAAAGTAGACCTACTCGAGTTCAACCTCAACCTGGCCATTGGGAGCTTGATAACTTGATCTCATATATTCTACAGAACTGTCAAAATTGATGAGGCCGGCCATCTTGGAAAAGCCAGCACTGTGTTTCACGCTTAAAGATTTTGGGATGCGTTCATATTTATTGTTTCATGTTTATCGCGATCATATCAGCAAATATGCAATCCCATGGAAAATATCAAATATAGTTAAATAAAAAATGGAAAAAAGTTAATTGAAGCTGTAAAATGCCACCGAATTTTATACGAAAAAACACATCCGCATAGATATCCAACTCTGACCGAGTTTTATATAACTCTTGGAGCCTCCCCATCTTCTTCTATATTGGTTATGATTTTTATAATTTTCATAAGTCAAAAACGCCGCACAAGCTACTTTAATAATTTTTTTTTAAATTTATTCGTTGAAATTTTTCCTATTTGACAGAATAAATTTAATTACAGATTGACAATTTTTATCGCTCTCGTGTCGTTCACATTGAAGTTAATTTTCACCGATCTTTTTGTCGACGTTTTTTACGGCGTTATTTGTCGTGTCGCTCACATTCATTATGTTTTAGCCTTAACTCAAGAACGCGTTTGTACTTACCCGGACATTATATGTGTCAGTAGAGCTGACGGACAGTAGTGATTTTGTCTATCAATTTTACTGACTACAAACGCTTTGTATTCGATAAACTGACTAGTCAGTTAGTTCATTTTAAAAATTTCGTCAAACGGTGCATAATTTCCAACTCAAAAGAGAGAAGATTAGAAATGAGCCTGTTTAGAGGGATCAGTATGCTGACTCTGCCGCACGTAACTTGTTGATAGGATGAAGGTCGGGGGCATGAATGAAGTGCAACTTAAAATTCACAGGCAGCACTGGCAGCACGTATTTTTATTGGGCATTATTAGTCATGTGATTATTCCAGTTTCAAGAATTTCAGGATGTAGTTGTTACTTTACATGATTTGTCGATGTATTTGTTCCAGGCAGCAAGGGCAGCAAGTTTACTGATGTACTCATAAGGAGCATTTTGAGGTACCTCAAATCGTACCTTATATTGCCCCGTCTAAACAGGGTCTATATAAACACAAATTTCCACTACCATCTTTCAGTTTTTGCCATTTTAATTTTACGTTTGGCAGTTTATTGACTAGTTAGTACTGACTAGCTAGAAATCTAGTCAGTGAAAGAGACTAGTCAGTAAAAAAATATTCAGTATGGGTTTACACGACGCGGTGTCAGTGTCTGTTATACTGACTCTTGCAATCCGCGCGTTAGATAGCTGAAATTTGCACACGGTTTTTTTTAAAAAAAATTTAGACTTGTGTTCGAATTAGGACAAATCAGGTAACTCCCTCTTAGGGTTTCCATACAAAAATTTCGTTTTTCACTATATATTTGGACACTACCTGAGAATGCATTGATGTAAAGAGCTGCAATTTTGTACACGGTGTTTACATAAAAATAGTAAATGTAATTTAAAAAATTGATTAAAACGGTCAACCCCTTCGTGGTGTTGCCATATAACAATTTAGGTTTTTTAGGTATATTGAAAAGTTCTTCCGAATATAACACTGGTTATAATCATTTTTACTATGCGTAAAACCGTTTTAAAAATAGATTCGAAACACGACTTTAATATTCAAATCTGCACAAAGGGGTGACCATACGAAATTACATGAGCATTCATCTAAAGTTATCTAAGAATTGGTCTTAGACCAATTGTAGCTTTGCTCCTTGTTTTAAATAGAGTTCAGTAACCTTTATGTGGAGGAGTGAATTCACTAAATTCGCATTACAATGCTATTCTATAAGTATGTGAATATATAGAATATTCACTTACCATAATTTAAAAATTTTCGCACAACCCCGAAAGAAAATGGTCTTAGTTTTAGGCGTATATTCTGATGTTTATTCATTTTAGTTCATTTTGTGGTAGTTTCTTTAAGTAAGCAGTATAAAAAGCAAGCTTTTATTTATTACACAATCTTATATTTGAGCGACAACGTGTTTCATTCTCATTTTCGTTATCATTTTAATTTATTTTAATCTATAATTTATTAGTTTAGTCACAAGCTATTATTCTATTGTGATATAAAAAAAAACAAAATTACTTATTTGTCAATTTATTACAGGGTCTGATGATGAATCAAAATTCACTTGAATTGTTGCCGCTAAGATTGTGTAGTAAAATAACAGCATAATTTGTTGATAAAATGTAGAAATATGTGATAAGAATATGCGACAAAAAGTACGATAAACCACCAGAATCATCACCCAGAGCAACATTTTAGTATAAAAGAGAAAAAATATATTCATGATCAGTCCTCGGCCGTTTGGCCGGGTACTGAACTCGATTCAAATATCATATTTCAGTATTTAAGTAATTTAATGAAAAATTTAAGTAAAAAAAGTTTTATTTTAGGAATTAAAAACGTTTAAAATGTTATTGTTTAATAGTATCATCAACTTCCGGAACAGGTAATAATACGGAGAAATGTACACATATCATTTCTTCCACTTTTAACAGTAGGTACTTAAATCTGAATTCAAACTGCACTTTCACTACCTGAATTTTATTGACAGCCAATCAAAACGCAAGCGCTTAACACTTTATTTGCGAGCGTAGGAACAATTCAATGATTTCTTTCAATATTATTTGTATGTATGTACAGAGTGGTCCAAGTAAGACTGAAGGGTCAAAATTATTCATAACTTTTTTGTTATTTTGTTTTTTTCTCGTTAGCAGGTTATTTAAATTTTTTTTTTTAATATATAATGGCTACATATGATGTGCAGCAACCCGTCAAAATTATTGAATTTTTTTATTCTTCTGAAAGGTCTAATATCTCAACTCAACGAAAATACCGTCGTCATTTTAATGTCAGAACCGCACCCACTGACAACATGATTATGAACTTAGTCTTCCGTTTTGAGGAATAGGGATAAGTGTCAGATCTTGCGAGAAGCGGTATACTTATCGGTCTGTGCGCATTGAAGCAGTTGAGGAGGTTGTATGGCACAGTGTATCCCTGTCATTCTATTCAATTGGAAATATCCAGAACATCCCTACAGCGAATTTTGAAACTGAATTTCAAAATGTTTCCCTATATAATTCAAATGGTACATCAACTGCTTTGTCAAGATCTTCAAGCACGCTTGCAATATGCCATTCGTTTTGCACATATAGCCAGAGAAAATAATAACTCTTTAAACAACCTTATAATGAACGATGAAGTCCATTTTCAATTACATGGCTATGTGTATGCAGAATTGTAGATTTTGGGGCACTCGGAATCTTAGGGCATTACATCAGCATCAATTATTTGCATCCGGAAGTTGAGAATAATCCAAACATATGGCTTCAGTAAGATGGGACTACTGCTCATACAACAAGAGCTACAATGGAACTTCTTCATAACAAACATTTTCGGTGAACGAGAATTTCAAGAAATTCAGATTTCGCTTGGCTTACTCGTTCACCAGATTTGACTGCTCCTGATTTCTTTTTGTGGGGCTATTTAAAGGGCCTGATATATGTCAATAAAGCTCAAAGAATTCAACAGTTTAAGCAGAACAGTTATGCTGAAATAACAAACTTGGAGCCAGAAACTTTACGGTCAATAATGGAAAATGCTTTGGAAAGAGCCAATATTTGTCAGCAAGAAAATGGAAACATAGAGATGTCATATTTCATACTATTTACATAAATAAATTATTTTAAGAAATAAAAACAGAAATTAATAAAAATTAAAAACAAAAAAGATATAGTTATTTTTAACCCTTCAATATTATTTGGGATACACCTGTATGAGTAGTAGTGCTTCAATTCGTTAATTTTTTTACAGATAGTACGGACGGGTACTGGTACACTTACTAATCCTTTGAATATACGAATCTTTAGTTGGCCCTACAAAAATAAAAAATTAGTAGATACAAAAAAAGATGACTTCTATACAATTTTTTTTTTATTTTGTATTTTAAGGCCTTCCCCGCTCAGCAAGCATTTTCGAGAACTTTCGCATTTACGAGAAGTTTCCGAAGACCAACTATCCGAGAATTTTTCAGTTTTACAAATTTCTCTCGACATATTGCTTTCAGGTTCAGAGAACGAACTTGCAAGAATAATCCGAGAATTTTTCGTTTTTACGAATCCCTCGTGTAATATTACGAAGTGTTTCAAAAAATAAAACTAAATAGTGAAGTGAGTGCCGAGAAAATAAAATTTGGATTTGGTAAATGTGTTTTATTTGTTTATTTTCAATTGAATATCGAGTAATTTTCACAAATCGTAGTTTACTCGTTTTTCCAATTCTCGAATAGTTTTTATGAAGACATCTCGAATAAATACAGTGAAGAAAATAATTATAAAGCCACCCTATTTATTTAAAATATTTTATTTATGTAAATATTTTTTAACTTTAATTATATTATTTTAATCACAATAACAAAAGTAAATAAAAAATAAGAAAATAAGAAAATAAAAAAAAAGCATAACAAAAAAACATAATTTCGGAGGAAATAAATGTAAATCCATATTCGAACTGTTGATATATCTACTAAAATAGAATTATTAATTATTAATTAATATTTGGTGTGTCCTCCTTTCTTTTGGAGGACCTCTCTTAATCTATATGGCATTGATGAAATTAATTTTTTTTTATTAAATTTTCTTCAAATACATTTCATTTTGTTTTAATTGCTGTCTTCAGATCCTGGGACAGTATTGTATTGATTCCCGTCCCTGTAAACATGATGAGCCAAAATGACCCATAGATTTTCTCTGAGGTTTAGATCAGGGCTGCAAACAGGCCAATCAAGCACAGGTATATCATTTTCATTAAACCAATGTTTGGTATATTTCGAAACGTGGATAACCGCGTTGTCTTTTTGGAAGATAAAATCCGCCCCTATAATTTTTTCAGCGTTGTCAATTAGAGAATATCTTATATAATAAATCTGTATACATTGTCAAATTCATACGAATGGGAACCCATGCCATTGGAGGCTCCACTATGATACCATACCATAACGGAGCCAACCCGAAAATTCGGCTCATTCTTATTTCCGAAGCCTTTCGTAAATCATACCAATAAAATTGGCAACCATCTGGGCCATCCATATTAAATTTCTTTGCTTCGCTTAACACAATTTTCTTTCACTCTTCGTCATATTTTATAAACTTTTTAGCAAAATCCATTCTGGCCGTCTTGTATCCTTCATTCAACCTTGGTTTTTTAACACGTTTTATCCAGATGGCATTTTTATTTTTACGTAGTATTTGCCTAATGCGTCTGATGGTCACTGGCAACCTTCAATTCAGCCTTAATCTGATCAGCTATAAGGTGTACTTCGTTGCCTTTGAAAATATCTGGCGCTCGTCCCTTTCAGATACAGTTGGTTTATGTTCTGAGCTTTTATGCCATAGTTCTCCTTTAAATTTATAAAATTATTCACGACGCAGTGAGATCTATCTTTTTTTTCAACTATTTCCCAGTTAGAGACGCCACAGTCCTTAAAGGCTTTTATTTTTGCCATTTCTTCCTCAGTTAAATTGTAACCAAGCGGCATTTCTTCTGGAGTAAAGAAAATCAATTGAAACAAAATAAAATTATTTTAAAGCCCCATCCTCAAAGTAATAATATGAAGATATTACCGATTTATTAAATTAATTTTGTCTTACACACAATACCGGCTTCTGCGCAACTGTCACTGAGAGAAACGAAGAAAAGCGCGAAAAATTGCATTGAACATGATCGGACACGCATGCGCTGAACTCACTTCTAAGAACGCAGCAATTGCTATCTTAAGGGGCCCATTCACTATCGTAACTGCATGTCACACCTGGAGGTATGTCAAACTCATTTGAAGTATGCGCATGCAAATTTGAGCATACTAAATGCGCATTCACTAGAATAAAGGTGTGACATGCAACATTGGAAAGTTCATTAGAGGAGTAGAGATATTGAAGTGAATAATCTATCTTTTTCTAAATTTATTAAAGAAATTCCTTCCTCTGGGATTTCCTGCAAACTTATAAAATGTAGCTGGTCAAAATATGTACCATAATGATGTTTCATAGATGTCATCAATCTAGGCCGCAGATTTTTTGCTCTTTTTTTTTCTTTAACTCACTATGATGGCTACACCTATTTATTTTTCTTTTTAATTTCAGTGGTTCTATTTCTTTTACTTTAAGAACTAATTTATAGTAACTGTCATCTTTTCGTTGCTTTTTTTTTATATAACTATTACTTTTGATATCCCAAATTTCTGGTAAACTTTTATACATATATCAATAAGTATATATTTGCTATAGCTGGTACGGGATAATAATAAAACCTTTTTTTTTTTGCCAACGTTTCCCGTTATATTTTAACGCTTCATCAGGGCTAAAAATACAGACAACAACAATTCATTGGAACAACAGTAAACTTTAAAAATATCTATAAATTACCTCAAGAAAATTACCAGTAGAAGTTACAATTAAAATCACAATAAAAAATTAATGTTTATATTTTCAAAATCAAAACTATGATTATCTTCTTCAAAATGATGTTTGGCTAGGGCTGTCATCTCTTTTTTGTGACTGTTGGTATTTCTGCAATCATATCCGTGTTGGTATAGTCTCTTTTTTAACAATTGTTTTGTCGGACCAATATAACATGCTTCACATTACTTGCAATTAATTTTACACACAACATTAGAGTGTAGTTTTCGTGGACCCCAGTATTTAAGTCTAGTGAATAGGTTATGTACTGTCTTCGTATTATAGAAAACTACCTGTATATTATTTGAATAAGAGGCCATTAAGTCTCTTAATTTATAAGCCATAGGTGTCATAAACGGTAGTCTAATGTATTTTTTATTTTGCATATGTAGATTATTATTGTTAGTAGAATCAACGTTGTGGATATTTGTATTTTTTACAAAATATTATTAACAAAGAAGTTGGGATAGTTATTTATCTGCAGAATTGTCTCAATTTTTATAATATTACTTTCAATATACTATTGCGAGCATATATTATGAATCTTATTCAACATATTACAAATCACGTTTCTTTTTTGATGTAGAGGACAATCCGAGAGAAAATTCAATATTCTACCAGAATTTGTGGGTTTTATATACCAATCCGTAACTAAGCAGCCATCTTCTTTCCTAATTATACACACATCTAGAAATGGTAACCTATTATTTATCTCTGCTTCAAATGTAAACTGCACCTTCACGTTAAAATCATTAAATTGGTTCACTACCTACTGTGTTTACTTTATCCTTAGGCACTGCTAAAATAGAATCTTCGACATATAGCTTGAAGAATGGTATGGAAAATTCAAACTTATTTATTGTATGTTTTATTAAATAGTTCATAGCTATGTTAGCAATACATGGGCTAGCAGGATTATCCATAGCTAAAATACACTAAAATTGCTTAGTTCCACCAATAACAGCGGACATTTTGATTCGAACGCACGCACTCTTTAAAAGAAATTGATGATTACGCAGGCATTCCCATCCACTAAAATATGTCATGCAATGAAGTATGCACATTCTGCATTATGGATATTAAAATTTTTAAATTATCATCATACATGCATGCGCATGGTATCATACCTTTCCGTCTACTTGCGACCAGTGATGGGACTTCCCTGCCAAATTATGATAGCAAATTTGAGAATAAAGGGGGTAGCAAAATCGCCAAAAAGGTAGTAACAGACTACAGAGTACGGATAAAAAAAATGTATATAATTATAGAATCTTATATTTTATTATAATTGTTTTTATACCATTAATTGTGAGAACTTTCTCTTATTTCATTATAAAAACTCCATCGAAAAATTTATATTGACTGCAGTACTTATTAGTTTATTTGACTGTGTAAAAATAAAAATCTTTTCATCTCCTATCAGTTCCCTACAAAGAAGTACAGCCGAAACTGTTTCAATATTCAACCTAATACGTTTTTTATTTTTTAAGTTGTTAAAATGTGAAAATTCTCGTTCAGCGCAGCCGTACTGTGGGGAATGACAAATAAATTAATTATGTAGTTGTAAGGATTCTAAAAATTGGTTATTCAAAACGATTTTTCTGTTTTGATAAATTTAGCCAAGTTTTAGTAATATCGTTACAATCAACAAGTTGGTCTAACTTTTCAAAGATTATGAGGAGCCTCCACTTTGAATTAAATTTTTCAATATCTATTTCATTATGAAAAGGAAAGGATACAACTAAAGGAAGTATTGAAGTATTTTTGCATGTTATAATCTTCCTTCCTTCCAAATGTTTTATAGTCTCAATTTGTGATCATTATGATCGAAACATTTTTTAATTTGTTGGCACAATTCTATGTAAAATAATACATTATCTTGGATATTACTAATATTTTTACAAGCATTTAAAGATTGAAACTGTGACAATTTAATTCCAAAAAACATTCTTGATTTTTTAATATGAAATGAACCGTCATTAAATTTGCAGTCAACGGAATGTGTTCTAGCTTTATATGATTTGTTAAAATATTTTTGAAAATTTTTTTCAATTAAAGGTTTAATCTAATCTCAACAACAAACAGCAGCAATCACCAGAAATCAAAAATAATCAAAAATTCACAACATATATACGTAATTAACTTACTTATATAGCAATTATCAAACACAGTAATCAGTATCAGCTCAGCAAGCAATGACATTGACAATTACAATAATCAAACAGAGCAAAACGTGCTGGAAACCTAAGCCACTCGGCAAAATGGATTAGTGTGCTGTGTTTGTATTAGTTTCGTCGTGGCAGTAATGAAATCCTGACATTCTGAAGGGGAACATTTTTTCTAATCCAAATTGCTATGTAAAATAAACAAATTTTTAGCTCCCCCTTATTTTCAGATAATATTTGTTAGCGTTGCCTTTGTATGACTGGCATAATTTAGCCACAAATGACCATTCAAAATTATGAAATGTCAGAAATATTGAACTGACGCAAAATAGCCACTAGCCCTCTTGTCATTTCTGCCCCCCCCCCCCCCCGTTCATAGTTCAAACTGTCATTGAATTGCTTAAACACGTACACTGTGTTCGCACGATACCCCGCTTCCTTATTAGTTATTTATTCAATGGCTGGAAAGTGCAAATGCATTTGAAATGAAATATTCATAATAATCACCACAACAGAAAACACAATTCCTTAATGGCTGAAAGAAAGCCACCGCCACGATAACTTACTGTCACTCAGTACGTTTACATGAATACTTGAAGTAATCAAAATATCATGTAAACGCGCAGTGACTTCAAGTATACTTGAGTCAAGTAAATCACAATATTTTATTCGATTTACTTGAAAAAATTCATGTAAACACAACTTGAACATTTTTCATTAGGCAAGTTATGAAAACGGTAAAGAGGAACAAGAAGAAGATTATTATTGATAATTCAGGTAATGATTTTTAGCACTTTTCGCAAGATATTTGAATAAAAATCCGCACCTATGTATTGCAGAGTTGTCAAAGGTAAATGTCATTTCAAGTAAATTTCAAAAAAAATTTAAGTCAAGTAATTGGAATTAATTCAACCAAAAACCCTACTTGAGTTTGAAGTGGATTTTAAGTCTAGTACTCAAGTATTCATATAAACGTACTGAATGACACTTTTGTCTTGTCTAGCACAGCAACAGCGAGGCAAATGCATCGGCTTCGGCGCCGTTTACGCAAACAAGATGCAAACGCATGCAACGTACGTAATTAGAATCCGCGCGTTCGTTTTCCACATTCCTTTTCTTTCCTTGTATTAGTAGTTTTCTTTAAATGAATAAAAAATCCAAGAAAATCTGAAACATCAACATTGATAGTAGATTTAAAAAAAAAAAAAAAATATTTTTAAATTGTTTTTTTTTTTTTAAGATTAATGGGAAAAAGCAAAACAGTAGCAAATTTGGATTTAAAGTAACGATGTAGCAAACTTGCTTAAAAGGTAGCAATTTTGCTACTATAGTAGCAAAGTCCCATCACTGCTTGCGACTCTGCATATCATACACTGTGTATGAAATGCATGTATAGTATGATAATGGAAGGGCCCCTTTACGAAATTTGTTAGTTTTCATGGATATGGTTTTTTTTAATTAATTCCTTCATTGTATGACCCTTATGTATAGCAGTAATAAACGAAAATTCTTCGAAAAAGTACCGAAAAAGACGAAACGTTATCGAGCTGTCATTTCGATTTGAATAAGCCTTCCTTTTCGTTCGTTTCCGGCTCGAGATCAAGTCGAGAATAACTTCGATTGAGCGAGTCGCTTCCGATTCGATCTCTAATCGTAATGTTTGTTTCTATCGTGTTGTAATATTTTGATTATCCCTAAAAATCGATGAGATATTGTATATGTATTAATTTCATTTCAACATTTCCTATGTAATATCTTTAAGAATTTTAATCTGGTATACAATGCATATTAAGAATTATTTATTGAAAATTAAAATCCTAATTAGCACAATGGAGGTCATATTTACATAAATCTTCCAGTTTATGGTAAGCTCACAGAAGAATAGAACTTTGAATTATAAAGAAAAAAAAAAAACATAAAAACAAAATTTTTTTTTTCTTTCCTTGAAAATAGTTTAAATAAATTCCAGCATGATATCATAGTGAGAAAGAATTAATTAAAGAGAACCATTTTTTTTTCTTTTCTTTTCTCTTTTAATACCATAGATAACCTCAATTTATAGGTTGGTTATAGGCATACAAAAAAAAACTGAGAACATAAAAATATCCTATAAAATACACATTTCAAAATGTCTCTCTAAATGGAAATGCCACACACAAAACACCGGCAATATTTATATTTTCTTATTAAGTAAAACACCAAAATTTATGCAAATTCTTTGAGAAAAACTGGAATTACCATTTCTCTAATGCTGCGCTACAAAGAGAACACAGGTGATACATACTACTAGTGCTGTATCCGCCCCATAGAGAAGAGGAAATCTAATCATCAAAAAATAATTATGCGCTGACTGACATACTTCTTCCGTCCTCTCTATACAAAACCGTGATGTGATGTCGTTTTTTGCTTGTTTTTCTTTTCTTTTTGGGAACACTGATGTAGCACAAAAAGGTAATGTTTTTATTTACAGATTTCCAGCCACCGCTGCACACTACTATACTACCGCACTACTATAGATAATTTCGAATAGCATTCAAAATGACTTTATATTTATTTGCATAGCGATGATTATGATGATGGCATTTGATGCATTATGGACAGAGAGGAATCTATTTGGATTGAACTCGTAATTTCTGGAATCAACTGAAGATTGTTGTTATATTCTGTGGTGCCTGCTATTGTCTGAATGTCAGATCAGAGGTAAATCAGTAAAGAGATGAATTATTATTTGTGTCTTCGCGTATCTTCAGATTGTTGTAGGACTAGGTATTCAAGAATACCAGGCCTCGTAAAAGATGAAACCCACAGTATGCAATCGCGGTATAGTATGTTGCTATAAAAATTCAAGAGAAAGTAGTCGTCTTCAACTTCATCTTCAGTTCAATGGAATGCATTTCAAGTGATGTTTTCATTTCGCCAAGCAATTCTGCATAACTTAGTTTCATATAAAACACATAGTGTGCGGCTACTACATGGGGGAAGGAACTTCCTAATCTTGGAATTTGATGCACGTGTTCCAATGTCTTGGACGGCGGCGGCGGCGTCGTCGTTTTGATTATACCTTTAACTGAGAAAAATTGTTTATGCAATTATGAAATTGCACAAAACAGTGACGACTTCTTCTTTTATTTTCAGGTGAGTAATTCTGCATGCAGTATAAAAAAAAATATGCTTCAATTTTAGCTGGAGTATGAATATTTTTGTTGGTTTGCATAATCCTGTATACATACTTGATATTATGCAATACATAAATATTATGTATACAACATACAGCCATCAAATTTACATATTATTTACTAATTTACAAATACACAAATTTCAATTTGAGCACATTCAAAAACGATTAGCCGTGACCAAGTTTAACCTGAGCGCGCTGTTGTGTCTCGTAAGTGGCTTATTGTCGGCCTGATAAAAAAAAAAGTGAAAAGCCTTACTGATATCGGTCACAGTTTAGATATTGTTCGAAATGTAGAATTAGTATTTTACGTGCATTTAATGTTTTTTTTTTATAAATTTGTAAATAAAATAAAGATAAAATAAAAAAAAATAAAAAACCCCACAACACCTATCAAACAGCAATTGAAATTCAAGGTATAAAATTCGAGTTCAAGTAAGACTAGCAACAGGACAGTAACAACTAACAACTAATAAAAGAGAGTTAAGTTTTTACGTGTTCTGTTTACAATTCTCATTCATTGGGGGATTGGAAGGAAACAGGTTGCTTGAATTATTTCGTTTTTCCTTGAAATTATTGTTTTTGTTTGCTTATATAACTCGGTCGGCATTGATTAATTCTGCGGTTTCATCGCATTCCATAAAATGATTTCCTTCGGTTTATCCATTAAATATTTATTACTACATACATATTGATATGTATATACGCGTCAAGTACGATCGTAGATTTTCCAGTTCTATTTGTATAGAAGAATGTTTACAACAGTTTATAACTGATTTAGTATTACATTTGATATCAATCAATACACGCGACGGATATAGATAGGTACCTGTATAACAATTTTAAAATATCAAGGTTTTTCAAATGAACTCTTACATTATAGCTTAGATTTAGAATCTATTAAAAATTATTTAGGAATGTAGGTACTTACCTATGTACATAAGACAATATCGAATAAATTAACTTCGAATTTCATAAGTTTTATTAAGATTTTTGTAATAAGTCGTAAATTGTTATTTTAATATGCATTACATAACACTCATTAGCATGCAGTCGTGGTAATTCAATTTGTCAACGTATACCTACCTATGTACATATATATATAAAACGATTACAAATTCAAGTTGAGGGTTTAAGTTGTTTTCTTGATAACTGCTTTGAAGTATGTATAGAGGTTAATCAAACAGGTTCAAGTAGAATTGTGAATTACTTCGCCTTGACCTTAGATGGGGAAAAATGAAAACCGAAACACCGAAAACACAATTCCATCTATGGATGATAACACATACTCCAAAAGTGAGGTGTTTTGATTTATTATACACTTATAGTTGATGTTTTCGCAGTCCTTGCTCGCTTACTGCCGAAATTTGTCAAAATTGTTTGGTTACAAAATTTTGTTCGCTTCAAAGTATGAACTTTATAAGACTTTTTGTTTTTTTTTTTAGTGTTCCTCGGTACACTGTAAAAAATTTCACCGACGATTCCCTTATTAATGAGGAAGTCGATGCAGGTGTTTACTTTCCTAAGCCTGACATTGGGTTGGGGAGCTCATTTGGATGCACACTATTGTCTTCCAGGTTGAGGTCTTCGTCATCGTAATTGCAACGAAATCAAGAGAAAGGACATTGCTATCCTTTCGGATAATTATGCCCAACCTTGATGGCTCTGAGTGGCCTTCGACGGATAATATCAAAGTTATTCGAGGACTGCAGAACGTCTTTGAATAAAATGTGTATCCATAATAAGGTGTCCCTACAGTGAGTACTTGGGAATCATGGAGAATGAGATCAGAATTGCTAGCCAGATTTGGCTCTATTTCTCCCTTTCTTTCTCCAGACCCTGCTGTAGATGTTTCCACCTCGGTAATCAGATCTCTCAAATCAAGTCAAAGTGGATGTGTGCATTGCGATGGATAAACTTAAGCACTTGTAGGTGTACAAATTTTTTTCTTGATGCTCCTAATACGTATTTCACTGACTTTATCTTGGAACTCGGAAGAAAATAATGGAGACCTATGGTTACTATCACCGCTCTCCACAGATTACTTCTTTTCTATAGTCTTGTCCGGTCTTTACCCGGTGCAGACTGGATACTCTTTGGTGTGCCCTCCTCTCTGCGAGTGAACTGAAAAGCTTACCACACCTGTATTAAAAGGACTGGATGGTTTCGGTGAATTGTCTTTTAAATTTTTTAGCACGTTATTAGAAAGCGCCCCATTTGCTTTGGATTTTTCCACCCCCTTTTTATAATTGAATTTTACTATGAAGTATTTCAAGTTTTTTTTTTTTTTTTTTTTTTTTTTTTTTAAGGGATATTTTTTTCCACACTATTCTTAGGTTTCAATAGTAAATTTGACTTATGAACTAAAACAATTTAATTGTTTTTTATCTGCAACTGAAAAGTTTGACAAAATTTAAGAAACATCAAAATTCTGCTGGCCATACCTACTTAAAAAAAAGTAAAGTTAATGCCAATCTCTTCATGGGGAAAATTTGAATATCTGATTCTGGCACTTTTTCAATTTATTGTAAAGTAAACATGATCTCTGGGCTGATATCCTAGGATATCCTCGGATTTGAATGCGTTAAGTTTTATGTCAAAACTGATGATATGCGACTATGTATTGTATATATTTTTACCACTACTGCCAATATTATCAAAATGTTTTAAGCTCGTCAAAAGTCACTAATAAGAAGTTATGCAGCAATACAGTAGGATCGGCTTGTCAAAAATCCAGGCATAGGTAGACAGGAAAAATTTACACAAATTTGAGGAGGGCAAAACGAAAACTCGAAGAAAATTTTACAAAAGTATGTTTTTTTTTGTAAATGTAAAACATATTAAATTTTATTTAATAACTACGGGGAGCCACCCGGCGTTTCCCGGTGATAATATAGATGCCTAGATGGTCGGTGGAGGGGGGGGGGGGGGTTAAAAGGGGTGGGGTGATTAAAGATGCATAATCTCTAAGCCATCATCTGACTCGATCGCGCGATTCCGTACTCTAGGGTATCATTCTGTGTCTGGATGACTGTGCGCGTGTGTGTTTGTGCGTGTATGAGCGAGCGTGCATACAATCATATGTGTGGCGCGTTCTCAGGCAGTGCCCAAATATGTAATAAAAAACGAACAATTTTTGCCCGATTGGTCCAATTTTCGAACTCAAATTTCCCGTTTTTTTTAAAAAAGGCCCGTGTACAAAATTTCTACTCTTTACGTCAACGCGTGAGGCAGTGCTCAAATACATACATAGTGAAAAACTAAAGTTTTGTATGGCAACACCAAGAAAGCGTTTCCCGATTTACTCCAAGCCGTGTACAAAATATGGATTCTCCACGTTGACGTCTTCTCAGGCAGCTTTCAAATATATAGTGAATAACCAAAGTTTTGTATGGCAACACCAATTTTTTAAATTTAATTTACTATTATTATGAAAACACCATATACCAAATTTTAGTTGTCTGCGAAATGTGCCCCAATATATAAGGGGAAAGCACCAATAGTCGGCCAAAAATGCATAGCTAGAACTTTTAGGTAGCCGTAAGAAAACTGTCCCAAGCCTTATGCTATGAAAATTTTTTGTACTGAGAATTTAAAGCGTTTAACAATATGTTTAGCATAACAATACTACTAATACATACCCACGTTTTTAAGAAAAAATATAAGTTTCAAAAAGTATACTTTTACCCTATAGTCGGCCAACAAAGTCCTAAGCCGACAATAATGTTACCTAATGTCGGCCAAAGAATAAGAAAACTAGTGCCTATATACTATATATTTGGAAACTGCCTGAGAACGCGTCGACATGGCGAGCTCAAGTTTTGTACACGGCGGTTTCACAAAAATTGAAAGTACAAGTTCCAAAATGGACCAAATCGGGAATCCCCTTCTTGGTGTTGCCATACAAAATATTTGGTCATGGCCTGAAAACGCATTGATGGGAAGAGCTGAAATTTTGTACGCAGCATTATCATAAAAATAGTAAATAAACTTTCAAAAATAAGCAAAATCGGGCAACCATCTTTGGTGTTGCCATATAAAATTTTGGGTTTTCACTATATTTAACTTTTATTTTCATCTAGGGTATAACATTATTGGTCTTAACCAATTATAACTTTTTCTTTTGTTCGGATCATATTTGTGACCAATTTTAAAGTATTATAAATCTTTAAGATACCTTTGAACGGATATATGCCGATTTAAGGTTTGGAATCAGCCTAACGTCAGCCATTTGTGGCCGACATTAGGAAAAGTTCGAAAATTACATTCCCTAATGCCGGCCTCCCCGATATATTTGAGAAAAACTAAATTGTTGGTATTTTCTTCACTTCAAAATGTAAGTACAAATGCACTTCAATGAATGAAATACTAAAGTAGAAAATACAATAGTATTTAGGTAAACAACACAATTTCGCAATTACCTCAAGCTCATTTCCAAAATATTCACGGAACACACATTTACCAACTTGTGATATATGTGCGCAGAATAAATTGCTTATAGTAAAACCGTCATACATATAAGAGAAATGATTTTATGTTATACGATTTAGAAACAAATAATATTATTCTCTCCAATTTTCGTTTTGTGTGTATTTGCTTTCAAAATTATTTTACAGACAGTTTTGTCAGGGGTGGCCGACTTTTGGAGCCGGCCAACTTTCGGAGCAACTACATACCCTAGTTAAAAACGAAATTTTCGTATGGCAGCCCTACGAAGAAGATGCCCGATTGGTCCCATTTTTGAACTTAAATTTACATTTATTCAAACTATACGAGCATTAAAAAATAAGATTAGCCAAATCGACAGCCGTTCTCAAGTGATGCGATTACAAGCGAACAGCATTTCATTTTTATTTATGTAGAAGATAGATAGATAGATAAAATATAAATATGATATCTATTAAGCTTAGCAACAACTCATACTGCTGCACACTTCCGTAAACTGAAAAAAATTATCTGCACAGATGAGTCACCAAAAGACCAAATTAAAGATTATATTCATCATTCAATTTCTTTTTCCACAAATTTTCTACTTTTCCAGTATAATTAACCTCTGCTCCACAGCGAACAAAGGCCTTCTTAATTTTCTGACTGGATGATTACAATAATTTTCAACGTAAATAAAAATATGATAATAGCTGTCATGACTTCCGTATTATGTACATATATTGCCTCTGTGCTCAAGTTTATGAAGATAGAAGCTCTAAACCTGCTTCAAAACACTGTTCTTATAGTAAAAAGTATAAAAGTGCGGTTAAGAAACTGCAATTACTCTGACCCAAAAATAATTGCAGTATACCAACCGACCTTAAGGGACTACTTATTCCCTTCTATTTCGCGTTAGTTTCTTGCCAAATTTCTAAGAAAGTTTTCCCAGAATATAACTGAGAATTTCCTACTGTTCTGTAGGTACATTTATGTATACATTCACTCTTCTTGAATAATTTTTTATTTCTTTTTCGTTAAGCCCGGTATGCTAGAGCCAAGGAATTTTTGTTCCTATACAAAAACTATGTAAAAAAAGTGTCATGGAATGCTCAAGGAATTTTTTTCTCGACCGATTCCTTGAGGTAGTACGCTAGAGAAAAGTAATTCGAACAGAAAAACTCTACTTCCTTATTGACAAAAAGATGTCGCTCTTTTACGAAAAATCCATTTATGTCAATATTTCTTGAAGAAATAAGTACCGATGCACTTATTTCTGTAAGGAATTTTGACGGTGGTGGAATAATTGAAAAATTTAACGAAGGAACGGCGATTTTGCAAGAGGTGTATCAATTTTAAAATGACAAATGGACGAATAAAAATTGTTTTACGTGTATCTTCATTTTGGAAATTATCGATTTCTTCACTTTCTTTATAATTTCTTTATTGTCAGAAATGTCACACAATTGACAAATCCAAATTGTCAAAAATTCCTTGACCTAATGTCAAATTTTCTTTAAGAAAGAAGTGGAAAAATTCCTTGACCTAATTCCTTGGCTCTAGCATACCGGGCTTTATTATAACCGCATTTTTCATTCGCCAAACTAATTTAATTCCTTAAAAAACAACAAGTAATTTTAATTGTATGTCCGACATATAGATGCCACTTTTCTTAAATTTTATGGAAAAATATCAGTTTTCTTTTAATTATTGACTTAATTTATAGAAAACCAGATAAATTTCAATTATGTTGGAAAATAATGAGAATAAAAGATTTTCTGCCTGGGGATTTAAGTGTGTTCA
Source organism: Dioctria rufipes (assembly GCA_963924295.1). NCBI lineage: Eukaryota > Metazoa > Arthropoda > Insecta > Diptera > Asilidae > Dioctria > Dioctria rufipes. The sequence continues at coordinate 42,825,079 of OZ002742.1, forward strand.
CAGCGGGATGATTCTGATCTTTTCTCGTACTTTAATGTCAAAATATATGCCTAAATGAAATGAACTTTTCTACTGATTTTTTCGTGTTTTTATTTAGTTCAGCAAGCCTTGCATTACGTAGAATGAACCGAAAATGACACTTCACATTACAAATTTAAAAATATTATTTCGAATTTAAGCACTTTGCTCAAGTTGGTGTAGAATATCCATTTACCACAGAATAAAATTGTTGTCACAACCTCGGAAGCAGTTGACTAATTTGTCGTACTTTTAGGCGTATATTGTGACATTTATTCGTTGCAAATTCATTTTACTTTATTTTGTGATTGATGAAAAGGATAAAATCAAAATGAATATGGTGAATATAAAAATATGATAAATTTGAGGTGAAGTGCCAAAATATGTGACTAAAATATACGCCAAAACTACGACAAAAGATCAGAATCACCACCCTGATGTGCAATTGGTTGCAAAAATTTATTTTGAAATTCATAATTTCATGCCAAGTGTGTCAAGGGTACAGTTCTATAGCCTTCCTTAAAGGTATTATAAAATTAAAGAAATGAGATGGCATATAACAATCAATAATACGACTACAATTTAGAAATCAATTTAGATTCTTACAAATCGGATTGTCGGAAGCAAGTATGTCGCAAGTACTTAAGCAAATGTCGAAACCAAGTTCTCTGGCATTAGCAGTGATGAGTGGATTCGGGCCCTTATTTTAAGTAATCGCATTAGGAATGGGTAAATTATTCAAAATATCTATAAATCCTATCAAATCATATTATTTTCTCAAGAATCGATTGAACCCAAATAACGTGTTACATTATAGCTGAATGCAAGCAAAAATTGGTCTGTCTAATTGCAATATTAATCCATGCTCAAAAGATCAAAACCACCGGGAAATACTTCTGCAGCGATGAATTAGAAATATATACATGTTCGTGCGAATCCTTCCCTCTACCACGTCGCTATTTGTGTCTCATGGAAAAGTAACAACCGATTAAAATCTAAAATATCCTATTGCCTAAACTATCATTCATACGAAAATACTGCCTTAGATTAATTTTTAGCTTTGCTGTTTAGCTTTCTAGAGTTGTCGCTTTTATACACCTTAATTAACAAATTTTTTAAAATATTTCAGTTCAACCAATAACAACAACGATTTTCTCGCAAATACCAAAAACGCAGAAGCTCACACAATGACCTGTGGTGAGCTAAAAAATATTGCTCAACAGCTTGTAGTGTGTAAGTAGTGTGTAAGTACTGCACTATATCATCATAAGCACAACAGTACGGAAGTCGAACAGTTTTCTATCCTCTGTTTCTCCCCTCAGCTATTAGCTGCAAACATTCAAGCGTAATGCACACATGCATCTATGCTAAACTATAATTTCTAATGATATAGTCTTCTTTTTTTTTCAACGATATCTTATATTCAGTAATTTTCTACCCCTGCTTTACATTCAATGGAATAAAAGAAAACCAGTTTCGAATGAAAATATGTACATAAGTAAATCAAAACCATAGGCCACTTCGTTATGTAATGATCGAAAACAGAGTCATCTTCTGATTGATTACAAAGAGCAAATGAAAAACGGATTACCTCAAGAGCTGATTGTTAGTCTAAGTTACGTTGTACCACTAAGATGAGTTCTAGCCTGCTTCACTTAGATCACTGCCGGGTCCATTGTGCCCCATATATTCATAGGTATCTATCGTTCTATAAAGTCAATCCTAGATCCATCCTGTTTCCTGAAGGAGTCTTCAAATTTAGCTCTGAAAAGCGCTTGCTACCAAACCAAGTATACCTTCTCTTTTAATCGGCAGAGCAGGACATTCGCAGTCGACAAAAGACGTTAGACACTACACCCAGTCTCCTAGCATGATGGCCCAATGGCCTGTTATCACCCCTACTAGTTTCTTGGTGTCCATTCTGCTCTCCCTAAGGAACACCATTGTTTCCTTTCTATTGTATACAGGCAATAATTGCCTCGAAATACGGCAGGTGTCTCGAATGACTCACCGTTGATTATCCTTATTCTAGTGATCTTTGACGGTAGCGCTTTTTAGGGTTCCCATCGGGAATCTCATATTTAACATTGCATTGTACCTATCCATTTCACAAACTTTTTTTTTCCGCTACTTCATTGCCCTCGATATTTCTATGGCCAAGTACTCCCCAGGTAGGTCACCTTATGCCGTATGGCTGGGTTTTTGCATAACTGTGCCAGCTTTGATTTTACGACCACAACGTCAAAGGCTTTAATCCCATCTGGTGGTCAGTATATGTATATGCATCTGTCTAAATCCATCTCTCTACATGATACTACCAGCTGTATCGTTTGGTGGATTATGCCTAATCTACAATGCATGGTAAAACCACGTCGTCAAAACGATATCGTTTGCTGAAGAATGCATATAAATATATAAAATATGTAAGTAGTGGTAAACTGCCAAATTGAACAGCTGTTGACCTGTCAATTATCATAAATGTAATTGCTTTCTCGATTTCATTGCTGAATTACATCAAAGGAAGTATTTGGTCTCAATAATTTATACTATACTATAGCGTAGAAGAAATTGTTTGGGACAAGCCGAATAATATAAAATATTGCTTTCAAGACTGAAAGTACAAGCTCCAGTTTACAGCTGTTATGTTATAAATTCCCATACATATGTAGTTCTAAATTATGCTGAATACACCTGAAGTATTACGACATGGTTTTTGCTGATCAATTACTACACATAAGCTCGTGCTCATGTCGTCAAATGAATGAAAGAGAAGAGATATTTTTGCAAGCATGAATTTTCAAATATACGAGTGGGAAGCAAATACAAAAATTCATGTCGTTTTGACGACATGGTTTTACCAAAGTACACCAAAGTAGAGACAGAGGTGAACAAAATAGAAATTTTTCGTGTTTTTTTAGAATGAAACAAGTAATTTCATATACTTTTGTCTTTTGCATGAATGGGAGAAAAGAATTTGTCTATGCACTATTGCAGTGCAACTGAGACAACGAGTTAAAAATAAGAGAGAGAAAAAAATTGTTCCATTGACCTGCAGTACTAGAAAAAGTGCACGTCAAATGAGTCTGGCGCTACACCGGAAAAATCGGAGGTGTTACACCGAAGAACGCACACATCTACATGAGAAATGTCACAACTGAATGTCATTGAGCATTACATATAAATTTTCAACTATTACTCTACCAAATTCATCCGAAATCATGCCAGAATGTTTTAAATTACAATTTTCATAATTTTTACGTTATTTGTGAAGTTATTTTTTCCAGAAAATTTCAATCTGACAAATTACACGGATATGAGCTACTATTACATTCTCATCACCTCAAAAGTTGTTCCATTGAACTCGTTTTTTACTGATTGACGTGCACTTTTCTTAAAATATCATGGAAATCGACATTAATTTCTTAACAGCAAAATGAATGTAAACAGAAGCTCGTGCTGCTCAAATTGTATAGAATTTCACAGAAAACCGGTTTTCACAAAAGCGCGGGAACATATTTTGAGAGTAAAACGTGAAAACTCCGCCCCTTCTCATTTATTTACGAAAAGGAAACATTTGCCATTCCGTTTCGTTGCATGTAAACTTCGCTTTCACATTTTTTGTCTTATTCGTAAAATATTCAAAGAGGGTTTGATTTTTTTTTATCTTTTTTCTTCCTTTTCTCGCCGTGTATATTTAAATGGGAAACAATCGGAACATTCTTATGTGTCCCTTCTTTTAGTTATTTATTCTTTGGTTTTACCCTTAGAATATATAGCAAACAGGATTGGTTGAATCGTGTAAAATTTGTGTACAAGAGCGTAATTTGTCAAGAGCAGGAGACTATACATAGGAGTAAGTGAGATGCTGGATGGAGAAATTGTCAAAGCTGTAGATTAATTGTCAAATGTGCTTTTGTTTTGTGAGGAAATTTGGTCAACTTAAAGTTCTTTTGTGAAATTTAACAAAAATACCGAATCAATTCTTTTTAAAACTATTTATCGTTGAACTTTATTTAGTGCAAAGTTTTATAGTGGCACTAGTGCCTTTAAAAATCTTCATATCAATTAAAAAAACAGAAATGAAGTGTTCGGTCAGTGCTTGCAAATGTCAATTGGATTATAAACTAGGGAATCCTGTTTGAGGCAACTGCACTACCTAAATTATCTTTTTTGTTAACAGAAGCAAAGATTTATATAAATTAATTATGTGAATTGTTTCAGAATAAAGTAGAAAAAGAACATTTTTTACCACAGATGTTCCGCACAAAACCTTTGTTTACTTTTTGCAAATTGACAAGTTGTTTAGAATAGGGATGGCGTGTAAACACATGTAAAAATGGACTACCAACACAACCAGGAATTCATTACGCAAAATCTGGCTTATCACCATTCCTGTTTGCTCTATATTCTAAGGTTTTACCATGCATTGTAGATTGGGAATTACTACCAACTCAGCCTGGAAAACACTACATTTGCTCGGTAGTCTGTATGATTTGTTCCAGTTATGGGACTACAAAGTATAAATAAATATAAGTAGAGACAGAGGCGAACAAAATAGGAAATTTTCCGTGTTTTTTAGACCGAAAGAGGTAATCTCATATACTTTTGTCTTTTTGTATGAATGGGGGAAAAGAACTTGGCTATGCATTATTGTAGTGCGACTGAGATAACGAGTTAAAAACAAAAATCGAGAGAACGTAGGATTACCCGAACCGAACGACAAAATCTGGAGAGATGTAAAAGTTCTGTCAAATAAAATTCCCCGAATCCAGCATGAGATTCCCCCACTTAATCTCTCTCGAGCAAAACAAATGTAAACAGAAAAACGTGCTATTCACATATCATAGGATTACACTAACAAACATTAGAATTCCTGCGAAAAACATTGGGACAATTTCTGAAAATCGTGTTTTCATAAAAACGCGGGAGCATTTTATGAGCGTAAATTCAGAAAACTCCGCCCATTCTCTCTTATTTACGAAAATAAATTATTTGCCGTTCCATTTCGTTGCATGTAATCTTGGCTTTTACATTTTTTGTCTTATTCGTAAAATGTTCAAAGAGGGTTTGATTTTTTTTTTAATTTTTTTTCTCTTCCTTCCTTCCTTCCTTTTCTCGACGTGTACATTTAAATGGAAAACAATCGGAACACTCTTCTGTGTCCTTTCTTTTATTTAGTTATTCTTTGACTATAGTGCTGCTTGTGCCATCTATAAATATCATTTCGCACTTCTTCCTCATCGCTATCCTTCCTTTTCTCCTATTCCCGCCATCCCTCTAATAAATAATTCCTAAGAGAGAATGACACACAGTACGGCTGACATAGCGCATCATCCGTGAAGGAAAATAAGACAGCGAAACGAAAAGTTTAAAAAAAAAAAAAATACTAAGGAAAACTGTCAACAAGAGGACAATAGACGACATCAAACCGGACTGAGGGCTAAAGATAAGCTCCAAGGATCAAAAGAAGACAATAACGAAAACATCGAGGGAAACGACGTCAATGCAAATAGGAAAACGGCGCAAAACACACTTGACTTGTCTTGACTTCCTCATCGCTAGTTACCTTCCAGATATCACAAATTGACGTCTAAACATGCTTAATATAAAGGTGGCTTCCCACGGCGCGTGATTTCACGAGCCAAGCCAGCTCGTGCTCGCGCGGCGCGGCCCGTGAAATCCCGCGCCGTGGGAAGCCTATACACTTCCCACGGCGTGTGTTGGCTCGAGTTGATTTGCGGGCGTGCCGCCGAAATGAAGAGTAAATGTCACGCGCCGCCTCGAGCCATCTCGCGCACGCTCGCGCCGCGCCTTTGAAGTTACCGACTCGAAATGGATCGGGCGCGCCAGCACAGGCACGGCGCGTTGGCTTGTGCTCGCGCGGCGTGGCGTGTTAAACCACGCGTCGTGGGAATCCAGCTTAATAAAAAAAAAAAAAAAACAAAAATAGACTCGTATTGTGAGCATTGTATGTGACCCTTATTCTTAGGGTGGATTGGAATTTCGGACGCGAGGCTAGGGTTGACGAGTTGGAAAAAATATAATGCCATATTGACCGACGTTGACATTTGGGATGTGTTAAACTTGTTTTATAAATTAGTTCGTTTTTTTTTTTCTACTTCATTAATCAACTCACTAATGCCAAACCGACAACAGAATAATCTCCCAAGTAACTTTTACCTTTTTCTTGACAGTTTTACATTTACATACATAAAAAGCATAGATTCGATATTACCTGTAAACGCATGCATCCAAAACCCTCTAGCAAAACCTCCCAAGTTATGAAACAGAAATCCATGTGCGTGCTAGTCCGATTCTCTAAAATGTTTTATATCAATTCTAATGGAAAAGTGACTAGACTTTCATTTTATATATGCCATAAAGCCTAAACTACTATCCACACAAGAAAATAGTCTTCCAGTAATTTTAAGCTTGGCTCCTTACCTTCCCAAAGGCTAAATATAACTTAGTTAACAAAATAATAAAATAGTTTTGATTTAAAAGTAACCTTACCATTTTACGCTCCATAACTGTCAGCTGAGTAATAGTTGCAATAGTGTATGTGCGGCCGTAGTCGGAATGTGCAGGCAGAATGATTCGAATTCATCGGACCACGGCACAATTTCATATCCAATTATTACTTAGTTGAAAGTTTTTGTTTGGGGAATTGTAGTCATTTGCTTAAAATAAATTTGTTAAATGTTTTTGTTAGGAAAGATATAAAAATTTGATTACGGTTGGGAAAATAAGAACGTAAGCTTAAGATTATCAGAAGACAATTTTTTTGTATTGATAGTAGTTTAGGGTGGAGGGACTATTCAAATCAAACTTTTGTCAGTTTTACATAAGAACACTGCAAATATTTTAGAATGTTAGCACTCAGTGGGGGCTCTCGTGTAGTAGTTAGGGATTCTGTTACATGGTTTGAGAAGTATTTCTCGAAGATTTTAACGCATCGCTTCCTAGGTATTTAAAATTTGCAATCTGATTAGAGATTAAGCACAACTGAGAGTTCATATAAAAACTTATCACATTTCTTTGTCCATGCAATCATTAAACAATTTTCTTTGATTGAATATAGGTTGACTTATTAAAGGAGAGCAGTTCATAATCACAGTACTACTCGAAGTCCTGAGTTTCGAATTATTGTTAAAAGTAGTATGTCCTCTCTAAGTAAATTTTATTCGCCAGTGATACATTTCGTAGCAATCACTTTCATTAGATTCTTTAGAGAGGAATCCTTTTATCAGGCATACATAAATCTAATAACACGGTTACATATATGTATACCCACAAGGAAGCCAACCGAACCGCCTGATTCAAGGTCAAACAAATGAAAGCAATCAAATTGGAGTTATATGTATATTGGAATAACGTGGCTGTTATAAATAGCTTAGCTCAGTATATGACGTCCGTAAGTGTTATGACAAGTCGATGACGAGAATTTAAATTTGAAAATGTCCTAAGTCCATATATTGAGGGCAGCCTGCCAAAAACATCAGAGGCTGGTGATATAATATACATGGAAGGAATACAAGTTTTTCTTGTCTCCGCATATTGGCAAACAAAACAGGCTGGAGTCAGACGAGTGAACAAGCACATGTTTGTCATTAGTCAAAGCAATGATTTGTCAAAAAACTTGTTATGCCGGCCACACGTGCTGAGTTAAACTAATACGTAGTTTTTTTTTTAAGCGGAGTTGGAACAATTTGACCGGCTTTCAAGCCTCAACAAATATTCTTATGTGAGCGTGATTTTTGACAAACATATAAGTTAAAGTATAGTTTATTCCCGGCCACCCCCAGTTCTCGGCCGCACTCTTAAAAAAAAAGTCCTATGATGATTATATTTGACGCATAAGAATTCATTTCTTGTTTACTATGCGTCCATTGAAACTTTTCCTATATGTATACACAAAATGGCTTCATCCACGTGCTGCTATGATATGAAAAATCTTTATGTTCAATAGTCAGTGATTTGTGGCAGCAAGCGCATGCGTGAGAGCTCTAGCTTTTCTTAAATAGACAAAGTATGGCAAATAGGCGAGTAATAATTGGTTTTAAGGACTTCGGGTTTTGCAGTTATCAAATAGTATTCTAATATTACGTAAAATTACTTTTTTTTTATTAATTTAAAGAAACTTTCGCCGGCCGATATTGAAATAATATTTTCAGTAAAATTTGATCTATGGCTGGCCGTGGCCGGAAATGGAAGCTCTGTTTCTTTTCACGGTCAATTACTGAAATTTGTATATAATTTCATAAATAGGAACGCTAAAATCGCCGTTTAAAGGCAGGCGTAGTTAATTGCTATTAAGACTTTTTATTATCTAGCTCAGGGCTTCTTAAACTTTTTTCATTCACGACCCTATTTATGATTGCTTTTTTCATTCACGACCCCATTTGATTTTTTTTTTGCAACCCAAAAGATATGAAATAAAGATATATAAATACTTTGTGGTGATTTATTGATTAAGTAACAATATATATATACATATTATCAAAAAAAAATTAGTTTTAGAAATTGTTTAAAAACATATAATAATATAAAATTAAAAATTACACAAAAAGGTGTAAAATTGTATTTATGATAGTTACAAAAGTTATATATACCGTATTTTTCATCAAACTGCATTTTTGCAGTAACATAAATAAAATATTGAACAAAATATATCATCGCTGGTATATATTCGAGTCCATTGGAATAAATTCGAGCGCAGCCGTTAAGTATACAAAAATTAAAGGAAAAATCATTTTTTTAATGAGACGGATGTGCTTTTTTTTTACTGCATAGCAAACTAAATCTTGGTGCAATATTTGACACTGCTGGACGTAAAATCTCTTCAACATTTTTTAGCGCTGAACGATATTCGGATTTGATATGTGTTAAAGATGGAAAAGTAATTTCACATAAATATGTGGTGTTGAATGGCAGAAGAACATTTAATGCTATATCAGAGATTGTGGCAAATTCTGTTCTGGTTCCGATCCAGAATTCAGTCAGGGGCTTTTTTGAAAAATCTAGTTTTAAGTATGAGTCACTCGAAAGCTCAGCAAATTCCTCTTGAGCTTTGTATGGTAGGTGATCAATCTTACCCAAGTCAATCAAGAATGGACTTTGAATCCAAGATAACTTTTTAAAATAAATATTTGATATAAAATATTTACGAAACTGTGTTTCTAGCGCTTTTAAGTGACCTATCATAATTTTTGCGATAAAAGTTTTACAATGATTTTTCTCGGATATAAAATTGTCGATACTGGAAAACATTTCGAACGAATTCTTTTCTACCCTACTTTTCCAAATGTTTATCTTTTTAATAAAACTTTTAATTTTATCATTCGAAGTATATATGTTGCAATTTTTTCCTTGAAGAGAAAAGTTGAGATCGTTTAATTTTTCAAATATATCTGACAGATAACACATCTTGGATAACCATAGGTCATTTTGAAAAAACGCAGCAAGATCACTTTTTTGTTCGGTTAATAATATTTCGATTTCGTCCTTTAATAACAATAATCTTCTTTAATTGTTGTAATAAGTTGCACTAATTGATCCTTGTTAATTTCAGGAATTCTATTCGCCACAGTGTCGTTTGATAAAGGAATTTTTCGAATATCATCGCCATATTTACTTACATGTAGTATTTCTACCATTTTAATAGCAGCAGGTAATGCAAGATTTTCTCCAATGGTGAAAGGCTTTTTATTTTTAGCAATACAGTATGAAACTTCATATGACGCGAGTAAATATTTTTCATTAACAGTCATAAATTTTTCAAAAGATTTTATATCTTTGTTTAAAGATTTTAACAGTCTTTCGTAATATTCTTTTGGTTTATTGGCGTACGAGGTATGCTTTGATTCAAGATGTCTTTTTAATTTTGATGGTTTCATACTCTCCGTAGCCAATAATTCATTGCAGATCAAACAAAGAGGTTGTTCATTACCATTACAATTTTTAAATGAAAAGCCAAATTGAAGATAAGACTCATCATATTTTCTTTTACGATCATTAGGTGCCTGTTTGTCAATAATAAGTCCTACTTGAGGAGACTTTGTAACAGTGTCTTCTGCAGCATTACCTTTCTTACATAAATTCAGCCATTTATCCATAGTCAAAAATTATTTTAATCCCTAAGGACCTAAAACCAATAAATATATAAAAATAACATATTGCATATAAGAATTAATAAATTAGTTACCGAATAAATAAAAAACTACAATGGAACTGAGTAAACTGGAAAAGGGAAAACACTACACTAGTTCACACTACAGTCAAAGATTAACTTATGAGAAGATAGGACACAGAAGAGATTTCCGATCCGATTGTTTTCCATTTAAATGTACATGGCTGAAAAAGGAAAGAAAGAAGAAAAAAAATAACAAAAATATCAACCCTCTTTAAAAATTTTACGAATAAGTAAAAAAAATGAGAAAGCGCAGATTATATACAACGAAACAGAATGGCAAATGATTCATTTTCGTAAATAAATAAGAAGGGGCGGAGTTGTCAGATTTTACTCTCATAAAATGTTCCCGCGCTTTTGTAATAACCAGTTTCCTGTGAAATTTTGAGAGAATTATCCAATGTTTTTTATAGCAATTCCAATTGGTGTAATTACTGTGATATTTGAACAGCACGTGCTTCTGTTTACAAGGGATAAAGTGGGAGAAACTCTTGCTGAATTCTCTGATATTTTCGGGAAAATGTCAATTTTATTTAGCAGAAACCCGATGTAACCCGATGTAAATTATTATGAATAGTTTGAAAGTATTTTGGAGATGTTCAAGAAGATTTTATCATTCGGGTCATCTCCCGATTTTTGATTTTAATTCGTAGTCTCAATCGCGCACTACAATAATGCATAGATAAGTACTTTTCCCGCATTCATGCAAAAGATATAAGTATATAACATTATTTGTTTCTTTCTTGAAAACATGGAAAATTTCTAATTTTGTTTCTCTGTGTCCTATAGGCCTGCCCAGACGAGAAGTTTTTAGGGGAGGAAGGAATTTCTTCCCATTGTGATTAGGCGTACCAACACAAAATGTTGCTCCGCGGTAGTTCCTTATATGATTACCGAAATTAAGTGTGTGCGTGTTCAATTAACTTACAGTTTTTGATATAATCAATAATTGTATCACAAGTTCACAGGACGTAATGATAATTAAATTATTATATTATCACCTCAAACCGCAGATAAACATGTTTACAGCCGTCCGATCAGAGATTTCAGAAATTTCACAATTTCAAAATGGCCGGAGCTAACTTGCTTGCAGTAGCATTGATATGCTGCCCGTCTTCCCGATCGAAACTTGGCATTTCGGAATTTTTCCTAGCCCCGAATACTTCTCACCCGTAAAAACTGTCCATAATCTCCCGTGTGTGGGCTATGCTGGTGTTCTTGTGTTGCTGAATCGTTTTCTCACTACACCAGAAGTGACAGACACAAAGCGCAACTCACGAAACCTGTGACACAAAGCGCGCCATTTTCAAATGCTCACAAATGTGTTTAAATATTTTACATTAAAATCTCGCGACCCCAAGATTTCGCTAAGCGACCCCATTTGGGGTCGCGACCCATAGTTTAAGAAGCCTTGATCTAGCTTAAAAATGTCGTATACATCGAAGAGAGGCTATACAGAGGAGCAAGCACCACAGAAATTGATTCAGAAAAGTATAGTGAAAAAAGTGTCAATAAGAAAATTCAGACAAATTTACAGAGTTCCCAGAGATAAGCTTCAAGAAGGGAAATTGGGAAATTACCAGACGGTGTTTTAAAATCTGGACCTTCAACTGATCTCACAGAAGCGGTAGAGGAAGGAATTGTTGATTGGTGTACCAAGCTGAGCAAATGGGTCTTTTCACTTTGCTCTAAGCAATTAGTTGATATTATCCAACCAAACTGTAAATAATGACCAAAGAAAAACGTCTTTCAAAGGAAGTCGAAAGAGTAAAACCTGGTTGTCGTTATTTTTTAAAAGAAAAAAAAAACATCCTGAGATTGCGGTTTTTTTTTCACAAAAAGGTATCACCAAAGGAAGAGTCAATAATTCAGTGATATAAGAAAAAATGCAAATCCAGTTATTCTCTTTGTCGATGGCCACAAATCTCAGCTAGGTAATACTCGAGTTTTGCGATAATTTGATAATTTTGTATGCTCTTCCACTGATAACTACCCCCGTAGCCTGCAGACGTAAGTAAAAAAGAATGGAAAAGTATTGTGGCGAATTGGGAAATGCACATAAAGCTCTAGAAAAATAACATTTTGTCCACTTTTGGAAATTGTTTTTGACACAGGAAGCTTCCGCTTGTACACTGATCCCATTATATCGAGATGCTGTCGATTACCCAAAATGTGTGTGCAGAATTCAATCGAAAACCTTAATCAACAAATCATGAAAACATTTCTGAAAATGTACCGTGTAAAATATTTCATATATAGTCATTGAAGCCATTAACGAAGTGATAGAAATAGTTTAAAAGATGGGGAGTTTCCTCAGATGTTATGGTTAACATTTTAAAAAGATAAGACGACAAAAATTTTGACAGTAGGTACACGAATGCAAATCAAATTTTAATGACACTAATTAGCTACAAAAGGTCTGTTCGCGTACTAGCTTGAAAGTACAAACTTGTAAAACTTTTTGTAAGTTTGTACTCGAAGTCGTTCGCGTGCTCGAAAATTGAGAGAGAAATTGCTTACGTCACGTTTCCCCTCCGTGTAATTTATTACTTGATTTAGCTCGATAAAAATCGTCGAGTAAAAACTTCGAAAGTGTCAGTTTTGACAAATCGTCATCGGTTTTCAGTTATTTTTGAAGTTTTCAGTTATTTTTCAAGTTTTTAGTTTTAAAAAAATGGAAAAACCTGTTACTCCTCCTCCAGTAGAAGTAGAATGATCTCCAAGAACATTTCAACGTATTCAAAGTGGTAAATTAAATTTGTTAATGTACTATGCGCTAGGAAAATTTCACGTCGTTATTACAGATCCCGAATATTTGCAGGTTTTTACTCGAAGCCGTTCGCGTACTTTGTGAGTGTCACTCTCACTTTCTCTCTTTATCATACATTTTGACGTTTTTCATGTTTTTACTTGAAAAAGTACGCGAACAGACCTAAAGAGTTCTTTGGTGAAAATTTTAGACGATTCTATTGACAGTAATGTAGCAAGAGAGATAGTCTAAATAATGTTTCTCCTTCTTTACCAGTAGAAACGCGTCGACTTAAAAACTTTGGATCAGGTATACCAATTAAAGATATTAAGACGTTGGTTCTTGGAAGGATATAGCGCTTATTTGCTATTTCATAATTATAACGCCACGTAAATTTTTGATTTCTCCAAAATTAATATTAAGAAAATTCATTAATCAAGAGTTGCTCCTAGTTTCAAAATTATATTCAAAATTCTGGTATTCATGTTACTGAGAAGATTTTCAATCAAACTCAAGTCAATAATATTCCATTCTTCTAAAATTGCCCGTTTTAAGTCTTCAGCAAAGTTGTATTGTCGTTTTTGCTTATACACCTGGCGAGCTAAAACTCCCCAGAGATTCTCAATTGGATTAAGGTCAGGAGAACATGCTGGTCACTCCAAAACTTCAATCAAATTAGAAAACAGAACCAGATCTAGTTTCCCGGCTAACATGCACACGAGCATTGTCCTGTTGGAAAATCCACTGTGTTCCAGTATTTTGCCGAATGAAAGGGACTAAACTCATCTGGAGCACATCCGTGTAATCTTTGCTTTTCATTGATGAAGTTCTAAGCAGCCGGTTACAGAAATTGCACCACAAACCATCACGATTCCGCCGCCAAAATTTCTTTTCGAAAAATATAACAGTTCTTGTCTCAAGTCACGCCAATATCCTCGTAAGCCATCCGGACCATCTAAGTTCCATTTTTTCTAATCGGAGAATATCACCTAAATATTTTTTTTTTTTTTAATTTTGACTAAGGACTTACAGTTTCCCAATTTCTATCCGTATTTTTTTTTCGAATTCCATTCTGGCTTGTTTATGGCGTTCTTCTAATCGAGGGGCACACTTTATTATTGCATTTTGAATAATTTCGCTGCTATTCAATACTCTCGGCATAATAGAACGCGAATCCCAGCTAACTCTGTTAAACTTTTGCTTGAGGTTCTTGCTGCATGTAAATTTATTAATTTTCTTTTCCTTCCGGGTCGCTTTAATTGATTTTCCATACTCGTTTGGATTTTTAATAAAAATTTCGACAACTCTATGGCTCCGTTCAATTCTGCGGGCAATTTCACGAACACCAACGTTTTCTTCTCTAAGAACAAGAAGAAGAATTTGATCTTTTTCCAAATTTGTTAGCCTTGTACCACGTAGCATGATTATTAAAATTAACTAAATTAACTTTACCACACTATACTAATACTAATTGTACACTGAGACAATCCCTACCAAAGTTTTTTTGCAAGTAGAGTTATAATTATGAAATAGTAAACAAGCGCTATTTCCTTCCAAGAACCGTTGAAATAAATGGTGTGATTACAATTTGTGAGTATGTTTTTTTTCCTCGTGAATTTAATTATTTTCGCCAAATATTGTGTTTCGCTAGAACAAATGGTTTTCCAGAAATCTTAAATTTTTAGTGGTGTTAATGTAAATGCGAAACGCACCCTTATTTTGCAGGTTTTTGGAGAAACTCGAAAATTTTATGATAATTACGTTAATAGCATATTTTAATTGCACAGTAAATACTACGAGTATAAATCATTTCACATATTAATAGTTTATTTTTCGCTACCTACTGATGTTGCATAATTTACAATTGAATATTAAAGTAAAATTGTAAATGGGATTTTGCCCTAAAAGGTAGGAATAATTGGACCTAAAATATTGGGTGAACTTCGAACCATATTACAGCATCCGATTAGCTTTATAGTGAGTAAACCGTTGTCTGCAGAATATTCCAACAATCAGGATGCGACGGTGAGGATAAAATCCACATGTATTAGCTAATGTCACAGATAAGTTAATATACAGATAACGAATGGAAAATTGAAAAGCTGAAGTCAGATACATGTTGCGAGTCAATTAAAAAATTTGCAACCGTCCCACTCGAATATAAAATCGAAGATGGCATCAATTTTTTCTTAGAATTTTATTGTAAATTTTTTCTTAGAGATATTTACTGAAAATTTATTCCTTAGAAGTTTTATGCATTATTAGAGGCTGACAACGTCAGAAGAAATGAGTACTTATTGGCAATTGGAGGCCGACAAAGGACATCAAGCCACAGCCCTGGTAGCCAACGCTCATCAGTTTACAAATTTACAATTTTAATACCGGTGCGGGCAGGGGCTCTTATGTTAACTAACATGACTTTTTAGTCAAATGAAAATGTTTTATGTGGTTCTACGACAAGTAACTTTTTTACTGATCGCCTCGATGAGTTTCTTCGCCAAGTCATCTATTAGCTCATCAATAAGTCAATAATGTACGGATGTTGAGCAATCATTGAATAGTGAAGTATATATGTAAATGTGCTTAATCCGGGTGCTAGAACAAAAATCAGCATTACATTCATCCAACTAATCATCCTGAGCTCATCAGTGCCCGCTGATGATTGGCCTACCAGGGAGGCCACTGGATACAAGCGCCTGAAGCAATGTAAAGGCCGGAACACAATGTGGCGCGGTAGCTCGTAGCTGGCGCGGTAGCTGGTGCTGTAGCTTGCACTGGCACGCACCATGTAGCTAAAACATTGGTTACAATGATGCAGCTTGTAGCCAATGGTACGGAACGGACAGTGAAAGACCTCATTATTTACTTTTACTTTGATCTATGGAATTTGAAAATATTATTTAATATGGAAGAATTACAAGAAATGGCAATTTTAGAATGCAATTGTGCTTTTTCACTTATAAATATTTAAAAATAAAAAACGCAGAGTGGTGGGTTAGACCCCTATTTCAACAGAGGATGAGTTCAGGATTCTACGAAAAAACATTTAAATATATAAAGGAGAATGATGACGAACTTTTCAATAAAAATATTAATTTCCAACGACTGTCAGATTTGGCGCGCGCCAAAAATTAAAATTTGGCAAAAATGAGCTACAGCGCCAGCGGCAGCTACACATTGGAACGCCATCATAGACTTTCCGTGCTTTCATATTTTGACAGGTCTGGTTACCGCGCCACATTGTGTTCCGGCCTTAAAATGTATTGCCAAAGTTACATTCGCTGCCACAGGCCACAAGCAACGATGTTGCCGTGATCAAGTTTGATCAAATCTAAAATTTTGTGACTCGTGGCCCCAGTACTACCAACATTGAAGTGATTGAAGTATAGAGATGGTAGTTATTCAATATGGCGGGCGGTTTGTAATTAATCGTAATTTTATTTATCAGTCAGAAAGTTGTTTACCTGTGAGAACCATTTCATACTGGGTTGTAATAATTCTGCAAGAAAATAGAATGGAGGAAAAAATTATTAATTACATAAAAACACATACATTTATGCATAATAAGAAGCATATGGCTTCTTATGGCCAGTACTCAAGTGGCTTGTGACCCAAGGCCTGAGGCTGCGAATGTATTTTGGGCTTAACTCCAATCGTTTACCAAAGTAATAAAAAAAAAAATATTCTTATTGCATATTTACGCGTACGCTCATAAAAATTGTTGTCGGCCTCCAAAAATGCGTCTAAATTCTAAAAATTTCCAATAAATTTCTAAGAAAAAAATTTAGGGCTTCCCTATATCAGGTCGAGGCATCGTTGGATTTTATATTGGAGCGAGACACTACATTGCTCTGGTAAAACTTAAAAAATTGGTTGTTTGCCTGAATATTAGGAACATTTTCTATTAATAACATTTCTTAGCTAAAATTTTCGTCGTAGCTAACTAACTTGATTACCAGAAATGTTGATAAGGTTTTCATTTTTCTGTTCATTATATATGCTAATATGTTATCTAGAAGGTATGCAAGAAGCAAATGCGTCGGGCATGTACGACGCACTTGCATCATGCTCAGGGGCGCACCGAGAGGGGGGACAAACGGGACCGGTCCCCCTCCAGAATGTCAGTTTTCTGAACATAATTTACAAATTACGTATAAAATGTGGTCTGTATATTATTACAAAGTCCGATAAAATAAAATAAAACCTTTTAATCCACAATAGCAGTCCTTAAGTGCTCAGATGGGTGCAAGACGCGACTCTAGAGCCCTATTTTTCTGACTTGTTAGGACCAAATCCTGGGTGCGTTACTGATCATGCTCTTCAAAACAGCATCACATATACTTTTAAGTGACACGCCGCTCTTCAATGCAGCAATTGCTTGATGCAAGGGCACTTGCTGTACTCATGGTACAAGCATTTTTGCTTAAACATTGCATGTACAGCTTCATAATAAAAACAATTTCTTTATAATTTAAGCACTTTGCTTGGGAGTATGTAGTGCAATTGCTCTTTTGGTGAGCGGCTAGCATATGAGAAATCCATATCCATGATCCATATGCACGACGCAATTGCATCTCTGGTGGGTGGTCTGCCTTACGCAACCGAATCTATATGGCGCCTAACCCATCTTTCACTCAATAAATTTCCTTCCACTGCCACAGAACATGCAGATAACTGTTCTGTGCCTTATGTATAACTTACAGTGCTCTGCGTCTCTATGTATTATAGCGCCTGTACTTCTGCTGGGTTCAATACAATATTTGTGATTGCATATTGCATATCGTGTTTTATAAAAAAAAAAAAAAACATAATTTTCCAGCATGCGCTGTGCTTAATATGCGGTTGGCCTTAATGCGGTTCAATAAAAAATATAGGTACAAAGTAAAGATACATATTATATAGGTAGGTACATATCTATAATAATAACAACAACTTACCCGCATAAAGCAGTATGGTAATCCATCTTTATTCTTTTGTTGCTGTGTATCCATTTTATGCCAACTCTATATGAAATTATTCATTCAGCGTTAAATTGCATGCCTGTCTACACTTCACTTATAAAAACAAAAAACGAAATCAAACATCAAAAAAACAACAACACAATAAAAACAAAGCAACGAAAATTTACAACATGCTCTAAACTATGTAGATCACTTCTCATAGTTTCTACAATGTATAAATCATTATAACTATATGCGCGCGCGCGGTGCAATTGTCTGATAACGCATGCGCGTATGAATCAAGTCTGCTATGCAGCTTTTTTTTGCTTTTAATGTTAGCCTAGCCTAGCTAGCACACGATAGAAACTTCTTGTCGTTTTATGGAATGTTGTTTTTGTTTACTTATTTCTGTTAAAAGAAAAGATCTTTTTTTTACTCTCAATCATCGATACATAGGCACACAAACACACACTTGAGAATTTATTATTATTCAAATAAAATAATATTTTCACTATTTCTTTAACTTACACTTTTACTATTGGGACTAGATTTATTTTTTTATTTGTGTTTTTGTTTTAAATTAAATTTTATTAATTTTTTATTTTATTTCTTTTAGGAAAAATATGAGTCAATTATTATTGATTGTTAGAACAATTTAATTTATTCAAGAGCACTAGAAAAATGGATAAATTTTTGTAAACCTTTCAGAAGAGTATTTAAGCTCTACTAAATTTTAGGAGTTGACTAAATGCTTAGATACAGATATGACCATCAAGGTAATCAAAGAACAGATACACTTCATTGCGCTTCGAGTGCGTGATTACATTTCTCAATAAAGTGGTTTTTCTTTTTTTTTTTGTTATTTTGTTAGTTAATCCTATCTACCTAAAGCTATGATTATTTTTTGTTATATCTACCTACAAACAAGTTCCTGGAACTTATGTGCACATTTTATGTTTAGTAGTTTTTTTAATGTTTATAACTATGAATAAGATGATCTAAGATTTAGTCTAATTTTGCCTTGGTATTATGTCTGGTCAAGCAACTTTAAGCTAGTGTGGTCCTAATATTTTGCAAGACTTTCATTTTCGTTCATTGACATTTCATGGTTGAATTGGAAGGTTATGAAAAATTTATTTCTTGATTATTTACATTAGAATAAATTAGAATAATAGCTAACCCACGAATTAACAGACTTACATAGTAAGAAGACGAAAGAAAAAAACTCAACTAGACTATGTCATTCACCTATAACCATAAAATACATGACACATAGGCCATTCAAATAATATAAAAGAGGATAAAGATGGAATGACGGTTATGTGTCTCCACCTGTAAAACATCAGCATCGTCAAGGCTGTTTCCTTCCAAAGAAAATTTATGCACGGATTTATTAATTCTCACTGGATGCTGGCGTCAAGATTAGTTATTTAGCATTTATTTAGCAATTTCACAATCTAACCAAAAAGTCTAATAAAAATAAGCATAGGTTAAAATCTAGTTGACATGAAATTGTTCTGGTTTTCTCAAAATAATGGTGTAATTCCTAAGTTCTTCTCTCCACAATGGGAGTGATAGCATTCTATACTATGAGACCACCAAATTAACAATTAAGTACTTCTAATTTGGTTTATATATTCCATTGCCTCAGACTTCATAAGTTGTAGTATAACCTTTGCGAATCAGTGTAGATTAATTATAATTAGGAATAAAAGCCGGAAAATCATCAACGCATATACATGTGTAAAAATATGGTAAAAAGTACATGTCCAAGCAATGAACCTTAACGTACGCCAGATTTCAAACAGATAAAGTACAATTACGCCTACCAACAATTCATACGCACTATTCCTCTGCAGGCATGTACGTATGTGTAATCAAAGTAGTTCGCAAGCAAATAAGAAGAACTTATACTTTAGTGTTTTGACACGAGTTCCTTGTGTAAAAACTTCTACGCAAATTCACAGATAAACCATCTGTGAACTTTTGAGATCATGAAAATCGAGTAAATTGATACGTTTCACCTCTTGCATAAAGTTACACATTTTTGAACATACTCAAGAGAAG
Source organism: Dioctria rufipes (assembly GCA_963924295.1). Classification (NCBI taxonomy): domain Eukaryota; kingdom Metazoa; phylum Arthropoda; class Insecta; order Diptera; family Asilidae; genus Dioctria; species Dioctria rufipes. The sequence goes on from OZ002742.1 coordinate 42,845,042, forward strand.
GCAGCTTAAGCACGCTCAATCAAATCGTAAAACTTGTCAAGCACAAGCTAAGTTGTACGATTTGTATGAGCGTGTGTAACGAAAATCGGAGCTTGAGTTGAGACTGAAGCACAGTATATATCATACAGTAGCCCAGCTCTGTCAAAACTGTCAAGTGAGTAGGATGCTTCTATAAAGAGACTATACTTTCTCTTTCAACTGTTTTAACTAACACACTAGTCAATTTTTAATACATGGATTCCTATGTAAATCTAAAGTGGAAGAAAGAGAACTGATGGCATTCTTAAACTTTTACTAGAGGGAAAGAGGCAAAATGACACCACTTTACCGTCAAACAGCTGTTTAGTAATAGAACAATACATTTGTCGCCGATTGCCGATATGTGTACATACATAAAACTAATACTTCCGTCAACGGTCGTGCAGCTAGCTACTGTTCGCCCATTTATGTCCGTATCATACTTAATAGTTCCCTCTTGTGGGAGAAATTTTAAGGTTATGTTTTTTTAATTGAAATTCTAAAATTCACTTTTCAGTAGTTAGTTCTAAGCTATTCTACTGTATGATATATACTGTGACTGAAGTCTGACATGGATGAAATCGGCCGAATGTATTGCGTACAAGCAAGTGTGACGATTTTGCTGTAGAATTGAAGTAAAGTCTGCATAAAAATCGTTGCGTGTAGAGGCAAAAGTTAACATCTGATTTTGTCTAGTTCAATTCTATATCAAATTCATAAGATTTGTTTGTACGCAATAGTTTCGACACATTTCATTTATGCCAGATTTCAGTCTCAACTTAAGTTCCGACTTTTGCTACACACGTTCATGCAAATTGTACGACTGGGCCATGCACAAGTCGTACGATTTGCTTGAGCGTATGTAGCAGCCTTAACTTCTAAAGAGTTGCGATTTTAATGCAATTAGGTATTAAACAAAGTGAGAGCGCTGTTTTACTTAAACAAAATTTTCTTCCAATTATTTACAAAATTGTTTTACTTTTTGTTTCAGAGAGAAAAAGTAGCTGTCAAAATTTTGATACATGACTAGTTTAACAAAATTCCCGCGAGAAATGTCTGTTAGCTTTTCCTTTTTTCTTGAGTTACCCCTCTTCTGCATTAAAGTTTTTACTTGATTTTTACCGTGTACATTTTCCCCTACAATATGGCAGATATTTACCCAGGATTTTGTGTACTCATCGAACAGGTTATTTGAAATTATGGTAACCCTTGTGTAATCTGACGCTTCTCTAACAGTCCTTCTGAGTATAATTAATTGTGAAAAGTTATTTATAAAATGGGTAAAGACAAATAAAATGTGCTCTAGCTATTTTTCTATTTCTTTTCTTCTGATTTTTGCTTATTTTTACCTAAGAAGTAGTTTATATGCCTCAATCAGCAACAAATGTCAAACTCTTACCCCGAGAAATTTTTAGTGAAGTACAAGGGTAACCCAGTGTAGACCTCGATTTTTCAAAAAACAAGATAGTCTAACACTATGGGGCCCTAGGTTTACCCGGTATTTTCATAGAACAAACCTTATCTTTTATTTCCATAGGTACCTACACCCACCTACCTTGAGAATTTTTCACATCAAGATACATCTAAAAAAGTTAATCTGAATTTCACCAAGCCCAACTCCTATTTATAGGTATTCGCTAACCAAAATATCAAGAGAATTAGCACGGAACTCGAAACCGAAAGTGTTTAAGCCACGAATACAAATCAGTGAATTTGTATTGGGAGAAAGAAAAATTCAAAATTTTATTCGGTTATATTTTGAAGTCGTGCCCGATTTTAAATCGAACCTGTTTGATAAATTTCCTTTATACCAATATTCAAACAGATGCCAATGCCTAACTTTTTTGTTATCATACACCTGTCAAGATGCCTTACATTCTTTGTTGATTCCTTTTAGTCCCTTGCAAGGAGAATACCTGACCTGAGTCACAACTATATAAATCCCTTAATTCCTTTGTACGCCTGAATATGAATCCATACATAACCACAGAATTTTTATCACGTCACTGTACCTGTTACTGAAATCGAAAATATTTTTTGGAGCACTTTAAAACTCCCAAAAATATAAAACAATATCCGAAAGGCACCAATATTGTGTAGGTATCTTACAAAGAAATCGCGCGATAAATAATTTAATCGCGTCGCCAAAATAACTAAGATAAGAATAACAAAAACAATCGTCGTCGGCACGTCCGACAAGTGATTTTACTCTCGATAGAAAAAAAAATGGAAACCGCGCGTACACACTACCTACTACTCGTTCACGTTGTCGAAATAAAACTAAAGAGCTGCCTGAAACTCATGTGTTGTGCTAGGTACAGGTAGGAGTCCGCAGCAACGTAAGCTACAGGTAAACTCACAATCATACTCACTCACCTCACGGCAAATGACACAGCAGCAGCAACCAGCAAGCCAAACCAAAGCTGTTGGCAAATTTTTTCTTCTTCTACGTCCCGCCGGAGGACTCAACAATCGACGTCGATGCTTTTCTCCACTCGGGGTATATATAAGATTTTCTACGTCCCGCCGGAGGGCGACTCAATCCGACGTAGCGCCGGGTGGTGAAAAATCTATTGGCTACAGTTGGCGTGGCGAGCTTGTGTGCTTCACTACGCCCCTCCCCGGAGGGCGACCATTGCGGCTAGCTGCATCTCAACATATTGCAGCAACAAAAATTTCCCCTCATTTCCCCTCATTTTCAAACGCATAATGTTTATAAACAATGCTGCTTTAGATGCAGAGTGGTTCTGGTAGATGTCGACACTAGCGCCAATAGTTGTGGGACTCCTCCGTATCAACCGTATCAAACGCCTCCCATTGGGGCGAAAAAGCAATTGGCAAACTTAACAGGGTGTGTGAAGGCACTATTGAATTCTTTTTATGGAGAATGGAGACTTTATTGACAGTGTTTTTTTTATATGGTTGACAATTGACATAATGACAGCGTCTAAACTTATTAAAAATAGCGTACTAACAATTCTTTTCTTATATCATTAAAGTGAAGTTATAGGGTGCTTTGCATAACTTTACTGATTCAGTCACACACCCCAAACAATAATAAATTTATTCAAATGTATTTGAAATGTTTACTTGAATATTTTAGCTTTGGATTTTAAAGAATCAAAAGTATTTGCGCAAGAATATCCTGTGATCAATAATTACGTTTATAAGGAGAGTCTTAATCTAATTTAATATGAGATTTACTTATGAAAGTTGATTATCTATGGTGCATTTAACATGCTGGCCAACTTATAAGGGGATAATTTTTAGGGTTCCGTACTCAAAGGGACCTTATTACTAAGCCACCGCTGTCCGTCCGTCTGTCTGTCAGCGGGCTGTATTTCATGAACCGTAAAAGGTAGACAGTTGAAATTTTTACAGAGTGTATATCAATTGCCGCTATAATAACAAATATAAAAAAAATACAAGAAACGTTATTTCGTTTTATTCTCATTTATTATAACTATCATAAGTAGGCATTATTTTTTCAAATGACGGCGAGTTCGACTCGCACTTGGCTGTATTTTTTACTTTGACCCCCTTAATATGATTACCATAACTTTTTAACTTTTTGTATAAAAACTGTAAACTCCTCTTTAATTTGACCTCTTACGCCTATGTCCTAACTGTAGCCATTAGAGAATTATTAGTTTTTAACCTTAATTCCTCTCCTTCCTGCCATGATGGGATTTGCAGCATGGGGTATCCCCTGAGCTTGGCTTAATAATATAAAAAAAAAAAAAAAGTTGTGTAAATAATTATTTTTTAAAAGAGGTCAAAGTAAAAAGAAGGTAAAAAAATCGGAGGAGTAGAGTACGGGGATGATTGAGCAGTCGATGGAAAGGCCATGAGGTTGTTCATACAATCAGTTCTTGACGACGACCATACACCCCGTACTTTTTAAGATACAGGGTGTTTTGTGAAAAACTAGCATCTTTTTTAATCACGCCGTAATTCTGGAATGGAACTTGAGGTCTTTTACAAAACCTATAACATTCTTGGGTTCCATATTTGCAATATCCTCTGCGAATGGGAATTCCTTTTCTAGTTCATTTAGTCTTATGCGCTCCAGTGTCCAGAGCTTCACAGGTACAGAGGACGTGTCCAATAACCTCATCGCCTTCCGTACAGAAGCGACAGGTCTCACTATCGACCTAACTCATCTTTTTAAGATGATATCTAAGTGGATAATGCCCAGTTAATGAGCCCGTTATAAGTCTTAACTCCTTCCTGCTGAGCAAGATACTTTTTTCTTCTGTTGCGAATACGTAATGAACCTTTTCTTCTGTTCTCCGAAGGCCTGACTTATGCCAACAGGTGACTTTTTGGTTGCCCAAAAACAAGCTCAAGGCTAATAAACAGAAATCTGGATCCTTCATTTAAAAGGCGATCCGCAATCTCGTTGCCCTTAATTCCTTCAGTTATTTTTTTCGGCCAGTTTCTACAAGACAGTAAGACACTCCCAGAAGATCAGCTTAAATTCAAAGTTTATACGAATTTAACACTTTGATTGCTTCTTGGGTGTCTGATATTATGCAGATTTTTGTTCCACGCATATTCTTATGAATGATTTCGCGAGCGTAGTGGTCTGTCTGAAAACTAGTAGGTGAGGCCCCCAGTGCCTTTGCGAGTTAGTATGCCCACGGCTGTTCTGCCTTCCATTATGGATCCGCCCATGTACTATTTAAAGGATCTCTTTTTCAAAGAATAAATCTCCAGAATACCACTGTTGGCGGTCCTATAAGATCACCTTGAAGGGTGTTTCAAAGTTATTGCATTTCGGTTTGAAATGGGGTTGGCCATCGGGTCCTCTATGAATTCTTGGGAACGTTCAGGTTGTCAACCAGATTGCCTGTGCTCAAGAGATTCAACCTTTGCAATCTTATTGCACTGAAGATGGCCTCCTTCTTTAATTGGATATACCTGATGAGTGACCATACGAAATTACATTCATCTCTAGGGTATCATAAGAATTGGTCTTAGACCAATCTATCTTTTTTACTTGTTCTACACTACAGGGTGTCCCACGGAACATGTTTCCTGGGCATTTTGGTCGAAAATGTGCGGAGATACCGAAAAAGTCCTAAAAACAAAAGTTACGTATCATTAGCTAGGGTATCTTTTGGCATGGAAAAAGTCCTTTAAACAGGACTTGGAAAAGGATATATTAAAAAATGTCCCTTTCGTCCTAATTAAGGATACATTTAAATCACATTTTTGAAAGTAATAGAACTTTTCGCTACTTTGATAGCAACGTACAGCAGCATTTCAAATCCTCAACAGTTGTGGAATAAATACAAAGATGCTACGGTGCAGGATATGTTACGCACAGATACATATGGGTATGTTGAACCTGGCACAAGAAAAATCGTCTATATGTAACTTCAGTAAAAACCGCGTTCAGGACGAGTGTATCATGTCACATGCAGGAGCTGTTGAAGCATTGAATTGAAGTCAATAATTTAATAGGTGGCATGCTCGTCTTGATGGCTGGTTATTTCCGAGAAAAAATACCAGTGATAGTGAGAGGCATACCCGCGGATGAAATTAATTTCTATCTGAAGAATTAAACGTCGTGCGCACATGTCAATGTTATTTAAAACACTTTAGATGTCCGGATGAATTTTTTCGTCTATTTCTCTATTCGGTTTTGGAACAGTTTCATTTCCAAGTTGAAACAAAATAGCAGAAAATTGGCTCATCTACAAATAACTGGACACGCATATTTATAAAAAGCGACAGCCCATATGAATGACCTTTTTAAGCAAGCTTCTACTTAGTTAATCCATACTCTGCCTTTAACTGGAAATGTCGGTCGAAAGTCCCCTGCAGCCAAAAAATTTAGACGCCTTTCATGGATCATTGAGGGTATAATCAAGATAGATTTCTTATGGGACATGTTACTCTCATCCAACACTAAGAGGCTGAACTGATGCATAAAGGATATTGACAGTTTTTGTATTGGAGATGGACCAAGTGCTGCCCAGAATGAACACTTAGTGTATTTTGTTCCTCAGGCCAATACTAATCTTTAAACCGAAGCGCATCAAAGTCTGTCCGAGGAATCAAGAGTCAATTTCCCCTCCCCTTCCTCTGCAGCATGAAAAACTCTTTGTTGATTACCTATCCAAGATAGACATAATATTCTGTCACGGACTTTTTTGTAGAATATGTCCATTAAACCCAAGACATTTTCCATACAATGCATTAATATCACTCTAACTGTTTAGGCAGCGTATGCCAAAAAAGCCTCTAACGGGCCAGTTTTTCGTCGACTTGTTTCAGTAAAATCGTCACTGCTTATTCTTTATATTATCTAAAGTAACAAAATATATACAAAAACCTGATCAGAGAACATATATGTATGTATAAGAAAAAAAAAAAAGAAAGCATCTAAATCAGATCTGTGGTTCTTGAATTATAAGCGCACTAACGGACAGACAGACAGAGAGACATTGCATTTTGTAATATGTAAGGATGTAGCGTATGCGTGGCGCTCTCAAGTCAACTAGCACTCGGTCTCTTGAGGTCAACCTCAACAAAGACAAAGTGCAAATACATAAGAAGAGGGCGTCAATTGCAGTGCTGAGACTGCATCTCAATCAAAGCTGGATTCGCGCTAGAACAAAAGCTTCACATAAATCTAGCTGGACTCACGCTGAAACAAAAGCTCCACACGAATCCATCTTTGAGCTTGTGCGGTCTATCGCACCTGACATCCACAGGGACAGCGGCCATCTCCTCGAGATAATCTATGCTGAAAACTTCAAATCGAAAATGCTATCTAGGGCAGAATAGGAATCACACTCTGTGCTTCAACCATTGACAAACCCGATTATCTACACAGACGACTCCAAATCTGAAGAAAACACCGGATCAGGCGGATCAGGAGCCTCATATGAAAATAGCCATACACCTTGAAATCCATTGAATGATTTCCAGGCGGAGGTCAAGGCCATCCTGGAAGTGGTTAGGTACCTCCTTAACTCAGAGAACAAGCAGATTACCATTTGCTCGGAGAGTCAAGCAGCTGTCAATTGTCAAAACGCTTTACAACCTTCAAACTAGCATCAGAGTGTAAAACCACCCAGAATTTTCGCTCTCGGAATAACAGGGTAATCGTTCTTTGGGTGCTAGGACATTACGATATCAGTTGGAACTAAAAGGCGGACAACATTGCACATTTTGATGCAGCCTCGGAGAAGGCACCTTCTTCCACAATCGAGATTGGTACCAAAGCAGACTCTAATATTTCTGCCTTTGCCGACTACTTGGTTAGATGACTCATCGGCTAAAACTACAAAAGAACTTTGGGGTAAACCTAGTGGGCACTCTTTCCGCAGGAGTCACCTACGCATGGTGGGACTTGTTGATGATCATGCAGAGAATGCGGAGAGGTATCCGAAACGGTGACTTATTTTCTTTGGCACTATCCGGCTCTCTCAGGAAAATATTACAGATTCATTGACTCACACCTCCTGGACGAACTGCTAGAAGCTGGTAAGGAGGGTTGGAGATCAATATTGAACTTTGTAAGAACGTCCGGTTGGCACTTATGAGCAACTGCACATAAGGCTAGAATGTGAATACTGGATCTTGTTGTGGCCTCCGTTCCAGGATTTCCTTCGGGCAATCAACCTCTCTTCAATCCATGTATTCATGTAACGTACGAAAACTAAAAATTTGAAAAATTAAATGCACACGGGCGATGCTGCAAATAACAGCGGGTATAAATCAAATTATAAAATACAAAATATTAAAATATTGAAAAGACTTGGAAATTTTTTTGGGTAGTGGCAAAACATATGATGTGTAAATGGAATTAATTTATTCGAACAGTTAAAAATTCTCTCAAAAATACTACAAAAGATTATTGTACAACATAATTGTTTTGCATTAATATTTCTCTTGTAACAGACACAAAATACCAATTGGAGATTTTCTTCAGGACACGATGTAATCTAACAACGGTGTCTTCGTATCTGTATGCGTTTTGCATTATGCGCATCTGAAAATAAAACACAATTTATTTTACAGTATTATTCAAATAAAGTCTCTAAGTCGAACTTACTCTTGCTCGAATTTCTGTTTAAATCGATTTTTTTTTTACTTCATTTGGCACCCCCTTCGATTTTTCATAGAAAATTCTTCTCTTAACTCGAAAAGCTCACTAAGTCCAACTAATTTTCAGACATTTTTGGACTTTTTTCTTTCTATTCGCCCTCTTCTAACTCGAAAAAATTCAGATAAGCCCTTTGTGTTCTATTGGCTATTGCTTTATGCATTTTCAATTCTACATACATAGAAATATATAGTTTTGTTGCGAGTCTATATTTCTGGATCTGCAATTTGCAGTCTGCACTTGAAACAACAACGGACGTTCCAGATAAGCTTCAAATGTTTTTTCAATAATAAAATTAAAAATTATACGCCGAGGAAACAATAAAAAATTATCGATTTTTTCAGTTCATAGTTAAGCCTAGTACGCTGTTCAAGCGAAAATTTCGTTTCCTATACAAAATCTATGTAAAAAAAATGTGGGCGAAAAGTGCCACGAAAATTTCGGTTCGGGATTTCGTAAAGTAGTATGCTGTTCGAAAGAAAAATCAATGCTTAGATAATGGAATGCAGATGGCGCTAATATGAAGTGGAGACATTTTTCCGCAGCGATTTATATATCCAGACATTTATTTCGCACGGAAAAGTTGACAGATATACCTTTTGAAGTTTGGCGCTTTGGCACATCCATGTAATTTGTGATTTTACGTGTATTACTTCAGTCAGTTTAATGTTATTTAATTTGTGATTTTACATTTTCTCCACACTTTTTTCCGTGTAGAATTATATGTCCATAATGCTGGCGAAATTTTCGCTTGAACAGCGTACTAGGCTTTAAAAAAAAAAATGCATATAAACAAAGTTCAAAGCTGAACATTTTGAATGAAAACTCCTTAACGTGAAATTACTCCCACCACCCTTAACATGAATTAAATTCAATGGCAAGTACGATTTCGACTTGGAGAAATTTGGCTGTATTGAAATATGTCATGTTAGTTATAGTCGCAGCCTTAAGATTAAGATTAAGAGTCGTGAAGGACGAAGGTTCGAATTTTAGAAAAAATAAATAAATAAAAGAGAAAAAGTCTTCCACAGTGTAAACTAGAAAATAACCCAAAAGTGTAAAAAAAATTTAATTACAAACTGGGAAGTAATCCGAGAAATTTTCTTTAGTAATTGGTATTTGCGTCCTGTAAAGGGAGCGGAAAGAGCCTTACCAAAACGAAATCCACATCAGGCAAATTAAAGAAAAGGAGGGTCTCCTTTGACGCTACGGCGCGAGACCCCTACAAATCTGTGAGAGTATGTCAGAGTACAGCAGCCCCATCAAGAGGATTTGACAAAAACATCGTCCTCCAATTAAAGAGACCAGTGGGATAGAAATTTCCGGACATTCCTCCAGACCGTGAGGACCTGAAGTTCAACATAGTACTGGTACCCGAAAGGAAGCTTCCTCGCCCCAGATGAGGGGGGATTCACTCCGGCTTGCAAGTATGCACTTAGCATGACCGCATGTCTCAAGGGCACTCACTTGGTCGTAGGCTGACTTTAATAATTAATAAGTATCTTCACCTAGAAAAAAGAAAAAAAAAAAATACCGAAAAGCGAATTTGTACACATGTAGCACATGTATGAATATAATTTTCTATACAGAGTGAAACGGAGCATCCTGGAGGCGCCTCTTCTCGATGGAGCCCCGACCAAAGAAAACAAATCGTAAGTGTTTCAATACCAGTAGATAATTAATTTTTTTTGATAGCCAGAGCCTGAAAAAGGAAAACGCATACACATAATTACCATGTCGTTAAATTTTTACTAAGTCCGGTGACACACGATGATACACACGCGATACACCGTACTAAAAACTGGTTTTCTTAACACAATTTCAGAACATTCTCGTATATACCTCAATTTAGAGCAGAGGGTTAGACTCGGATGATACACGAGTGTTTTATTACATATGTATGCGTGTACTCGGTTTGTGTGCGTCTAGAATATATGGAAAGATGAATTTTCTTTGCTACCTCAAGAACGTGTATAAACTACGTATACCATGGGCTGATACACACTCGATACAAAATCCGATCTTACGTCGTGTCTAGTTTCGAGTGTGTATCATCGTGTGTCACGGGACTATTTAACTAATTGAATCACGGTAAGAAAAATATTTTGCATACGTTATTATCTATTATATGAAACGTGTGTCACCGGACTAAAAAACCAGTTTTTAGTACGGTGTATCATCGTGTGTCACCGGACATAGAGGTCATTTTGTTATGAATCTATCAGGGCCTCGCGAACAGGCAAATACTTTTATGGGCCCTAAATGCTCGTCAATAAGAGTGTCAAGAGGAATTGGAGTGAAATGATATTTGGGTTTACTCGCTGTATGCTGTCATGCACCCTTATTTTAGCTTAGCGCATTAGGCCCACAATGTAGTGGACAACGTATTGAATATACCTGAATTATTCCTTAATTAGTGTTAACGACGAAATCAAATCACTTAGGTAATTAGTTTGACGATGTTGATGCATTAATTGTTGTCATACCACCATATTATACAGGCACTCTCTCCTTCTTTTTCCTTTTTTTTTTATTTGAAGTTAAGTCCTCGATTACCGCAGAATTGTAGCTTACGTTGGCAAATTTGTAACCGTAAATTTATACGTATACATAGTTGCCACGGGTTTTGTTTACGCCATCTGCATCAAACCCAGCCTCAAGAGGGATTATTATTTAAATAGTAAGAATTGTTACGACAAGTAGATGTAAGAAAATAGATTTTTTTTTGTGAAGGTATAATAGAGCCTAGATGTAAATATTGTTAAATCTAAACAGAGAAACAGGATCAGTTTCGGCAGGTCATAAGAATACAATTAAAGAATTTTAAGATATTTGCCTGGAATTCTTGTCTTCTTATTTTTTTTTATCCTTTACTTTGAGGGGATTTCACTCTCTCCTTAACTGGCTTATTGTGTTGTCTGGAATACCAGTTCAGAGACAATTCGTTTTTGTCCTTGGTGCTGGCAAATTATAGAAGAGTTAGTGTCGTGACACTTTAAAAGCAGAAACTAGCGATAGAAGCAGACTTTTTTCTGAAAACATCCAACTGTTCGAGCATTCTGCTGCTGACGCTGCAGCAGCAGAAGCAGAACTTGAAAGTTGATCAAATCTCAAAAATTCTGCTTCTGCTCAGTATTGCCAATATAAATATGTAGAGCTAAAATTTGTATTTCATTGTTGGCGTCCTATCTTTTAAAGAGGTTTCATGAGAGAAAAACAAAAGTCTATGGAGGAAAATTAATCAATTTTGTTAGAAATAACAAACTAATTCACAATTAACATCAATTTCTGAAAAATTATAACAACTGAGATTTGTAGTTGAGAAGTAACTGTTTTCTGCTTCTGCTTCTAATTGTTGTTGACAAAGGGGAAATGTCGAATTCTGCTTCTGTCGCTGCTTTCTGCTTTTAATGTATCACGGCCTTTAGCCTTAGATCTCAGATTGCTTCCGCTTAACCGCTTTAAATTCCTCTGCTTTCTATCTCTCTGCCGGAGCTCCGCTCCTGCCATCATGAAGGTAAGTTGTATAGACAAAATTAATTTAACAACAGACGAAGAAAAAAAAAATAACAAACAATCAAGCTTTCTTTAAAACTTTTATGAATAAAGACAAAAACTGTGAAAGTGCAAAGTATGTAACGAAACAGAATGGCAAATGATTCATTCTCGTAAATAAATGAGAAGAGGCGGAGTTTTCGGACTTTACTCTAATAAAATGTTCCCGTTTTCGTGAAAACAGATTTTTCTCAAATATTGAGAGAGTTAGTCCGAAAGTTGTTGTTGTAATCGTATGTTATGTCCCAAAATTGATGGTGTAATCTTATAATATTTGGAACGAATGTGCTTTTGTTTACATTCGTTTTGCTCTGAAGAGATTAAGTGGGAGAAACTCATGCTGAATTCTCTGATATTTTTGGGAAAAATGTGAATTTTATTTGAGAGGAATTTTACATCTCATTTCAGCACCTTGGCCAAAGCGAAATTTATCTTTTTCTTAATAAAGTGAGGTAGTGTGACCCGATGTATATTATTATGAATAGTTTGAAAGGATTTTGGAGATGTTCAAGAAGAGGGAAGGTAAGGCAGGTAAGGCACTCAGAGGATAATAACATCTAATCCTCCATCAAGTTCGAAGGTAAGCTCCTTCAGGACTTGTATGTATTTGCTTTTCCTTATGTTTTTTCAACCTTTTTAGGCATGAATTTGAAGGTTAACGTCCCCTAACGCACCCCCCACTCTCTGCCATTAGCCGAGGTGTGCTAGCGTGCCTGCCTGCACCATAAGTCACCACGGAGTGAGCTATCAGCTTCGACTGACAGTTAGGACTTCATGACCTCCAGTACTCACTCAACATATTATGGAACCATAACAGCATACAGGGGACGGACGACCGCCACAAATGATCATAGATAAAAGAGATTTTCGTTATACATATAACATATTTTTTTGCTCTCCACTAAATCCCAATTTATTTTAGGTGAGAATATCCGGGAGCTTGTACGTTATGTATGCAACAACATTGTATCCATGAATACCATTCTTTATTGTTTAATTTTGATAATATAATGTGCTTCAACAGTCATATATATGTAATATGTATTTTTGTATCTTATTTTTAGAAGTAATTAATAATCAAATACAAAATAATTAAAATTGAAGATAAAAACAAAAACGTAATTCAAAACAGAGATACTGGATTACCGGCCCAAAATCAAAATATTGATATTAATGTCTGTCTGGGTATGAAACAATAAAAATGCTAACAAAGCAGGTATAACAAGTACCATGTACACATAATAAAATATGTAAATATGCATGTAACAATTATAATAAGAATAATAATAATATAATTACTTATGCTCTAGTTCTATTCGAAATACATAACAAATTATCTCGAAATCAAATATTAAACTATTATTAATAAAAATTAGAAGTCTCTTGGGGATGGTACATCCATTTCGGATATTTTCCAATAACATAAATAAAATATTTGTTTTGAATTTATGAATTGTTCTTAACAAAATAATTGTTTAACTAAATCAGACTTGTAAATAAGGGATACAAACAACAAACATTGTTACATAATGTTTTTTATATATATATATATATATATATATGTATATATTTCACAAAATACTAATAAGAATAGATATCTGATCTTTTTTTATTTTGTTTATAACTGTATTCATATCAAAAATATTTTGTGTTTGGATCTATAAAAATGTTTTTTTTTATTTATGTAGAAATTCGTATGAAATCTAAGTGGTTCTTGTTTTTTTTTTACATATTATTTATTTTTATAATAATCCCTTGACTTAATTTCTGTAGAGTTTATTTAATTGAAAATACATAGCATCTGAGTATTTAGTCATTACGGTAAATGGCAGTTACAGTTAATAATGTTTTATTTGTAGTAGGTCGTTTTCTTTTTGTTTTAATTATGAAACAGAATATTTAAATGTTTTTTGATGTAAGCTTCAGTATAAATATTATTGTACGAAAATTTTAAATGAGGAATATAGGAACAAAATTTCCTTATGCCCTTATATTTGCCAAAGTTGAAATAATACTGAAATTAAATAACGTAATTGGCTGTAACACACATATATATTTCATGAATAATGTCTCCCAAGTGGTCTTTCCTTAATTTGAACTTGAAAATTTCCATGCTCTACATAAGTGGGACACATAATTTGGCGTATTCAATTCATCGATAAAATATTTGCAATTTCCCTACATTCAATTAAATCTGTAAGATACTTAAGAATTTCAGGATTTCAGTCTTCTCAAGTATAAGTACTAGGTACTGGTATCCTAGTACTCGTACTTAAAAAACCAAGTACAGTAGAGTTCACTTAACAAGAAAACTGATTACACGAAATAGAGGAGCCCGGCACATAATGACGAATGAATATTATATGTAATCAGTTTTATTCTAAACTCGCGCTATGATATCCAGAATAAAGGGTTAAGTATTGTCAAGATTTGGTCAACATTGCTTCCCATTAGTTTATATTAGTTGTACGAAACGAGCAGACGAATTTTGCAATTAGAACACGCAAAAGTTTTAGCTTTGTCAAAGATTATGTTTGAGGAAATATTTTATGCGTTTTGATTTGAATAGCAAGTCTAATTTATTTGGTGTGCAGTTTGTCGGGATAATGATAGATTGATTTCATGTCTTCGATAAATTTTGCATAACATGTCGGAAAAAGACTAAAGTGTGGTGGGGCATAATGACGAGTTTTTTGCGGGGCATAATGACTAACTTTTTACGGACATAATAATTTTTCGATTTTCACATTCTGGTAGGCTCAACGAAGAGTGGATTCAGAAGACATAATTTTACATTAGAAGAAAATTCTTTGTCAATGACAATGACTCCAACAATTAGGGTGTTTAGCATTTCTTAAACTATGAATATATTTTTTCGAGTTCTATGAATACAGTAGAAATTTTGTAATGTCAACCTATTTATCCGTAAACTTCCTAAATCAAAACTCGAGGTGTTTCTCATTTTAGAATGTATAATTTTATTGTAAAAAACCATATTCCTGCAAGGCTTTTTATGGTCATTAAGTACTAATAAAATGTTTTGATAAAAAAAGATATTATTTCATGTATTAAATATAATTCGTTAATATGCTCCGAGCCCTTTATCATTATGGCCCGCATGTGGGGCATAGTGATGAATTGGTCATCACTCCACTCGACCACACACGCACAATTTTTGGGCAATATTTTTCGAGCCTTTTGCAATCTTAACGATTTATTTTTCGAGCTTTTTGCAATCTTAACGATTTTTTTCTAATTGTCACGATTTTTTCCAATCTTTACGATATTTTTTCGAACTTGTTGCAATCGTAAGGATATTTTTTTTTGCAATTTTGACGTAATTTTTTGCAATTGTTACGATTTTTTGCGAACTTTTTGCAATTTTTCCGAGCTTTTCGAAATCTTAACGATTTTTTTTTTATTTACTACATTTTTGCAATTTCCACGACATTTTTTTTGCAATTTTTCCATTTTTTTCTATAGAGTGGAAGAATTAATTTGTGGGGGAAGAAACTGTCAACGGGGGAGGTAGCAGGCAAAAAGAATTGCGGTATGCCACTTGCAACGACACAGCCAAATCTTTGTTTAGCTATTATTACTTTATCGTATTCAAAGTTTAGATACGATTCTTACCGAATTTCATCAATATCGGTTTATAAATATTTTTATTTTATTTTATTTATTTTTTTTTTTACTTACTCATTAACTGTATGTACGTACATAGCTTTAATTTCTTAACATACGCCTAATATAGCTAATTAAGCTAATACATGACCACCTGGACGAATATGTATAAATATATTTCCAGATTAAGTAATTAAATTATAGTATAAATTTACCGTTATCCAATCGGATATAACGTTTTTTTTCATTCCGTTTTTTTTATTCCCCCCTCCCCTCGCCCCAACTTATAGCAAATACTAACATGTAACCATCCATCCATCTATTTAATCTAACTACAATCTTCCGCGGACCATATCTCGCGGGCACCAACACTAGTCTAACAACAAAAATTTGCATCTCAGCTTCTTAGCTGATAATAGAACATTATATTTTTAACAATATTTTATACACTTGATAAGTGATCATTGAATTCTTTGTTTTCTTGATCAATCATCACAAATCCTCTCCAACAAAAACAAATAGCAGATTTTTGTACCAGAGAATAACCGAAGAACAGGTTTAATTTCCATCTGATTCCCATCAATCAAGTTCAAGTTCATTTCAAAGCATTTTAATATTTTTGGTCATTCGTTTTCATTTTGAGGCAACTGTAAGAAAAATCTTAATATAATTTTGCAATTAGTAGAATCATCAACATATATACACATACATATATGTATTACTTACCTATCCTCGTTGAACTGAACCGTTCATGAAACCCATATTTGTTTTTGTTGTTTTTGTATAAATATGGATTGTGGAGCTAAAGAACTAAAAGGTTTTCTTGACAGCACTTTCGTCCATTTTTAAATAAAATTTGAAAACTATTTGGGACTCCAACCTAAACTTGTTTATGAAATTGACTTGAGAATGAAATTTCTTCTTTTTAACCATTATTTAATCCGCTTAATTTTACTAATAAATTGTACTCAGTTAATTCACTCATTTGTGGATAAAATGGCGTACAAATTTGTTATAAAAATTTTCACAAATTTGTACGCCAAAAACAATTGTGTTGGTGACCTGATAAATGAAAAAGAAACTATCAGCTTTTGGCAAAAATTTAAATAGATACCACGAAATCGATTCGCATATAGCATTAGATTTATTCAACAAAATGGACTGTGAAAATTTATTGCGAAAACGCAGTTTTGTACATACGTAAGCCATTTAGTACAAGCATATGTATATTTAACTTAATTAAATATGTTTATTTTCACGTTGAAACTGTTGTCTTGTTGTAAAAGGAGAGTATTCTACTTGGTCCCTTTTTTGTGGATCAAGAATATATAAACATAGTTACTGTATCAAGTTAGTCATCTAGTAAAATTTTGTAAATTTCGTTACTTGAACTTGGAAATTGTCACATAAATGGACAAATCTTGTATTAAAATTTCGATAAAAGTTTCCTTTAACGTATGGTTTCGTGAAATTACTAATTTTGCCTTCAATGTCCCGGAGCCCTCTTCTACTGAAGGCAATGGTCGTATAGGTCCGCTCCTCCACTCTCTTTCAGGTCATTATAGGGACATTGCAAAAATAGTACATCTGTGTCGTTACAGTAATGCAAGGTAAGTGGTGTAAGGGTCCCTTCAGGACCGGATGTGGTGCGATGTTTTATTTTGTTGAAAGCACTATATTTTTTGTTAATGCTGTCGTGACAGCGGCTGCTATTTCGTGATACCCACCCCATATTCTCCGCCAATAATCGAGGCAAGCTAGCGTGCCGCCCTGCACTGGCAACACTGTTCAACGCCGCTCACTCACCTACTACAAAACAGCGTCTTGAAATTTCTAAGACACTAGGCATCTAAAATTATCGAGTACACAATATTTTACAGGAACATTTACAAATGAGAAAGTTGTCCACGCAGGACGGTAGCCGCGTTTGCTCACAATTAATCAAAAGCGTAAATGACCGTGTAAAAGCGGGTTTGGTCTGTTTCAATGAATTCTGGAGGAATTTTGCTCCCTTTCATAACAGTTGATGAAGTATCATCAACATAAATTACCCACCTGAGAGTAAAGAATAGTTAAAACATTGGATTGCAGTCGAAGAACTTGCAAAACCGTCCCATCTAGAATGCCAAGACAATGCACCAGTGCACTCTTGTGCAATTTGGACAGCAAAATTGTGCGAATTACGGTACATCCACATCCCCCTAATCATCGGATTTACCTCCCTCGGACTGTTATATCTTTCCCAATCATAATAAATGGCTTTAGGGAAAGAGATTTACATCAAATGATAAAGTCATCGCCGAAACAACTACCTATTTTGAAAATTTGGATAAATCGTACTACATATGTATATGGTTGGGATCAAAGAACTTGAAAAAACCACTAGCTGGGGAAAGTTTTGGGAAAACCGAATCGTGGGGAATTATATGAGGAAAAACTGGGGAGCTTAGTATTTAGTAATCTTTCACCTTGAGCTACATATTGAAACGTAAGTAAATTTCATGACATTTTTGCTTACATTGAAAATGCTACTAACATAAGTAGTGATCAGTACAATGGATGCAATTAAAACTTGGTCCTGCGCTCTCGATGTTGTGATCGAAATCGATACATACGGCATTTTCATAAAAATTGTAAATATACATAAGTTCAAGAATGGTGCAGCTATACAAAAATTGAAATTTTTTACGTATACTAAGAGAAAGATCAGTCCTAGATGTTTTTATTGTACGGAAAAGTTCTTCAGAATATAAATTGCGATGAAATTGGTTATAATCATTTTTACTGTCCGAGGAACCGTTCTATAAATAGATGCGAAAAACCATTTTAACAATCAAACTTGAACAGAGACCATACGAAATTTCATATGGATATTCATCTCGGTATCACAAGAATTGGTCTCATACAATTCCAGCTTTTTTTCTTGTTCAATTTGCAGAAACGATCAGTTTGAAAAAAAAAAACTTGCCAGCATCAAATATTGCTACACTGTCATGACACTTACATGGGTGTAAAAGACCAAATTTACTTAAGTAGGTGGAATATTTGTATGGAAACGCCAAAATCAAATTACTTACGTAAGCTACTGTCGGTGTGCGTAAATGCACCATATATGTATTTTGATAGAAACATAGCGTTTTTGTTTTCGGTTTGATACAGATAAACATTCCATTGATTTTTCATTGGTCTACGCTTGCATATTTCACTTGTTTAATGGTTTGTGCTTTTCCTTGAATTGAAGGAAGTGTCAAAAGTGAGTTCCAGTTTAATACCCTAGACAGACTGTGTCCATAATGAATTAATTTGAAATTCAGTCATTTCAAGGAAATGAATAGGTGACAGACTATGGACCAAAATTATTTCATTTGGAATGTCATTGACAGTTCCTCAATGTGAGTGGCAGAATTTATTAATTTAAATAAATGCTATCAAGAAAATTTTCGAATATTTAGAAGTGACAATTCGGGTGATCTTTCAATTTCTGATTCCACAATGCCGATTTTGCGCGTTAAACATGAAATTAATTTTCCCCAAATCCATATTTTCACACGACGATCGCGCGCGATAACTCCTGAGAAATTCAAATTGAGTTGAATTCGAAAATTCATCTCGACCAAAAGAGACATCGCGAGATGGTTTCGTCGGCAGTGTAACTATGATTATAATACTTGGTTGGGAATTATTTTCGCAATGTCTAGTGACAAAAATTCACCCGAAATCTCTTACAATGTAACCACAGCCTTAAAGTTCAAAGCCTTAAAGATTAAATGGTTAGAAATATTTTGCTATGTCAAGAAAATTCAGAGAGATGTGGGAAACGGAACAGCAATTTGCATGTAATTTTATTTACTTTTTATAAATATTTAATGTTTTTGATTCGTGATTAATTCCTATCAAGTATTCGATATTAATTCCAAAAAAAAACGTTGGAACCCGTAAATTGTTAAGTATTGTAAGTTCAAAAAATCGCTGAGCTTAAAATTTCAGCATTTATATGTGAGCGCTGTTCAATTGCTTTTGTTGATCATCTTATAATAAGCTTAGATGAAACCTCTGAAATAGTAAGTGACTTACAGTTACATAGGACTCTAAATGCACGGCATTAATCAAAAACGCAATTTCTCGTTGCCTTTTTACTGATTTAGTATTAAATGTCGGAAAAAGTTCTTTTTCCTTGATTATTGATGAGTGCACTGCTATAGGTACAACAAAAATGTTATTTCTAATGATTAAATATTTCAGTAAAACTAAATAACAAATTGTAACAATATTATAAATATATAAATTGATTGCAGTAGAGGCTTGCGACTCTAGTTCCTTAGTTGATATATTTAGATCGCAATTATTAAAAGATAGCCTAAAAATAGAAAATCTTGTACGAATTGGGATAAATGTAGCTAATGTTATGACAGCATCTCGTCATTTCTTTGTTACGATATTGAAATCTTCTCTTAAGAGCCTTGTTGTTGTGAAATGCATCTGTCGTTCGTTACATTTGGCAGCAGAATATGCACGCATTACCTCTGTGCTTGAATCCCAAAGTAAAGAAATATCATAACTGATTTTCAAATAGTAACAAAACATAAATCGAATATCGGAAGGATTTATGAACTTTTAACAGGAAAGCTACCATTAAAAACTTACAAGCTTTCTGGAACACGTTGGTTGGCAAGATATGACGCAATATAAAAAAAAATTCTTGATCAATGCGATTCTCTGAAAATACACTTTGTCCTAGAAAGCAGTGTACGCAACTTTTCAGTTTACGAACGAAAAAATTTTTGCATTCAGCTCGAGAGGCAATGTTTCAGCTATGCGTTTTAAAATGCTTGATTCAGCTCCGAGCGAGAGGTTAATTCCAGGGTACGCAAATGTTCGCTCGCGAGAGGCTCCCAACTCCTGAAATGCTCGAGAACCAGAGCCATTTTTTTGCAAGTGGCTCACGCTCGCTAGCCCGAACCGTTAAATAACTCACGCTCGCGAGTCGGAGCCTAAAAATAACCGTTAAATAGCTCCGGCTCCTCATCATAAAAATGATATTATATTCATTGAAGAGTGGCGCGGTGTGGTGGGCGATGGAAGGGCGGGGGATGGGGTGGCTGGGTGGGTGGGAGTAATGCATATGATATATATATACCTATGTATATGTATATAATGTTATTTTTATGATGAGAGCCAGAGCTATATAATGTCTGGCGAGCGAGAGCGTTTAAGAAATTTGAAGACAATTATGAAGACAATTTAAAATTAAAAAAATATTACCCATGCAGTGACACAAGGTGCAAATAAAGTTAAACAAATTATTACAAAAAATGTTGATAAAAGAATTATAATCTCTAAATTGGACACATTTTAGGAATAAATGTTCAATATATGAAAGACTACAAAATATATATAAATACGTTGGGCATGATTCAAATAAAAAGAAGGCGATTTTTTTGCGAGAAGAATTTTGAATTTGTAGATATAAGCCAGGTTTATTCCAACACCACCGATAACGCAGCAAACGCTCTTAAGGAATTCAAATTATTTTGAGAGCTTCAGGATGAAATGCAAGTAAGAATATATTTACCGCCTGGAACGCAATAAATTACCTGTATATTACCTAGGTCTCCACATGCGCAGTAGATATGTCATTACAAAGAAGAATGGCAACATATGTATCTTACCTGAGCAATGTGTTACCAGAAAAGCACCATACGTAAATTATCAATACATTAAAAAAAAAATATTAGGGACTAAACGAAAATAATAACAACGGACTGATCTCAGTTGAGAGTGTTGACGTATTCGAAGAAATTTACAGCCGGCTTACATCAGTTCTAGCTGTGGTCAGATGTGCTGCATATATAATTCAACCTGCCGCCCGTGATGTCATTAAAACTGTTGAAACACATGCGGAGGAGTGTAGGAATCTTGTAAGGACACTTTGTTCAATTATTCGTGGGAATAGATACATCGAAAAAATTCAAATTCTAACAAATGATAACTCAACGAGGTCGAATTCTACTTATGAAATGTTAAATTCTTTACTCAAAATGATATCTTTCGTCGAAGCTTTAATTTTCTTGGTAGTACCGTAGTAGTGGAAATAAATTTGGGATTTATTTCAATTTTTATAAAAGCTTTTATCCCCTTATCGGAATGTACCCAGAAATTTCAAAAAGAACAATATGCTATGGGTGACTTTTACTGTAATTTTCTTTTATGTGAAATTGGAAGAAATTTCAAGATAACCAAATATTTATGCCGAGCGATTGCGTACATCGTTAAAGTCACGCATAGAAAGCCTGGTAACCAAATGAAGTTTTTATCGCTGCCATTTATTTAGATCCTCCTGTTTAATTTTTTAAATATGGTTTTTGAATGAGGGAAGCAATAGTAAGTTTTTTTTCAATTATTCCTGTTTTAAACAGATACTCGATTATTTTTAGCGCCATTTACTTAATACAAATGCCGTAATAAAGAGTTTGACAGAAACACTGATTGGAGAGAATTTGAGTGGCCCCAAGGCGGGCTATTTTCAAAATTGGAAAATAAACTACATTCGTCAATGGGAGCTAGTACAAATACGCCGAATATAACTACCGAAAGAAATTTAAAACAGAAATTTTATAATTTGGTCTTTCGATACTAATATTGGAGAAATTTCCATGATAAAAATCAGGAACTACGGAAATTAATTCAAACTGCATTACCTGTAACATCTACCCAAGTATCACTTGAGTGTGCTTTCAATCCTTTATCTAGAATCATAGCAAAACAAAAAAACTAAGTTATCCAAAGAAATTAATACTTTCTTTTTGTTAAATTCTAATTTTTTGAACCGAATATCTTTAAAGTAAGAAAAATACATTATACCAAAGAATATATAACTTAACAAGAAGCTCTATCTGGCCTCTAAAGATGCACAAGTTATGCTTAATTGATGAAGCGGTCGGGAGGTAACAGATAGGAAGAGGCAAAGTTTCGATCTGTCTCCGCCACCCGATAGCTGTACATGTACATACGCCTATGCCAGGCATGCACTTTGCTGGGGCCAGCAATTCCTATTCCATCCGCTCATCTTACCATTCTCCCTCTGTTCTACTGTAATGCAATGTAAATGAAAATTGTCTCAAACAAAAGAAGCAAAGAGAACACGCAATGCAGTGCATGCACATGATGTGGAGTAAAGGCTTTGGTTCTGGTGCTGGTGCCACCGTCGTCAAAAAGCAGAGAATTTGTGAGAACGGGTGGTAATATCACCACAGGTGACTGGGTGCTGAGTGGCGGGTCGTCAAAAAGCAGAGAGTTTTCGTAAAATTTGTAACAGCGGATCGTATTATTACGACCCTCAATATAAAACTTTTCAATATACGAGATGCGTATTTTTTTGATAGATGTTCTTTAATTATACTCAATATAATGAATCGTATGTGTACATTTATTGGAGTAAATTTTATTCAATATCAATTATCATATCATATCATCTTGTTTTTTTCTTTTTCTTTATTCGTGAATTGTTCTTTTCAACTCGTCTTGTGAATATAAATTTTCGTGTATGAAACTTTTTGAATCACTCCCAAGTTGAAATTTATAAGTTCATAAACCGAAACATTAAGCTGATTCGTTCGTGACAGAGTTAACAAATTTTCACTCCGTATTCTGCCAAACTGCAAATCAATTATCTACACATACATTACTCGCTTCAGAAGCATTTTTATCGCAAAATTTAAAACGAATAACCAAAATCAACAAGAAATTTCAAGCAAATAATTCAAATTAAAATTGTTCGAAGACCTTTACCCGGGGATTACACGAGTCTGTAGAACTGACACTAACACAGACTGGTGTAAACCCTTACTGACTAGATATCTGTCCAGTCAGTAAATTTTCAAGCGTAAAGTTAAAATGGCGGAAACTGAAAATAAAAGGTAGATGCTAGTGGAAATTTGTTCTTATATTTCTAATCTTCTCTCTTTTGAGTGGAAAATGACTAAGAAGAGTTTAATATACATTGTAATCTTTATTTTGTAGATAATAATAACGGAATTAGGAGGAAATCATCAGAAATGCATACAGAAGACCACTTGACGAAATTTTTATAATGAATTGACTAGTCAGTTATTCGAACACAACGCGTTTGTAGTCAGTAAAATTGACAGACGAATTTAGTACTGACCGTCAGCTCTACTGACTCGTGTAATCGCCGAGTTAGTCCGTGTTTTATTCCTATCTACGAATTATTGTTCCAGCCGAAATATT
This sequence comes from Dioctria rufipes, assembly GCA_963924295.1. Taxonomy (NCBI): domain Eukaryota; kingdom Metazoa; phylum Arthropoda; class Insecta; order Diptera; family Asilidae; genus Dioctria; species Dioctria rufipes. The sequence goes on from OZ002742.1 coordinate 42,868,608, forward strand.
AAGTGCAATAAAAAAAGAGGAGATACATACCCAGATTTCAATTTAGACAATCACTAATGAGTATTGATTTAATGAATTTCGGTTATGCATTTCAGTAAGCGTCGATATCTGGTGATCAAAATGAGCTTCAAGTAATAAAAGAACCAAATAAAACGACAAAGAAGACAGAGATATTTTACAAACATTTTCAGAAATTAGATATGGGTTTAATAATTATTATGTGCCTAATGTAAACGCTTTTAATTTCAGATTTATTACCCTAATCGACCGGAAGAGTAAGATAAACATAATTTGCATGTGTGAACAGTATATAATTTGTTTTGTTATTTGTTTTCTGACAGAATAATGTTTATTCTTTGTTATGTCATTTATGTTTTAATGAAAATATATTTTATTTTTGGTATTAAAATACGGTAATTAAGTTTTGAAAATTGTGTGTTCTCTATGTGGTATACCAATTTCTACGGACGTAGGTCAATTTGACGCAATAGTAATATAAGAACAAGCGAGTGCGAAATATGTAAACAAGATACATATAATAATGTTCACAACCTGTAATCAAAAGCTTCATATAATGCTCTTCAGTTCCCTGGGTGCAAATAGATTTCAAATGCACAGCAGTACATATATCCCGATGTGTTATTCTGATAAGTATCGATTGCGAACCAAGTGCTTATATGCCTCCCTGATTCATTCCTAACAAAACACTTATCATCCGTTCCTTTGCTCTAACTCTCGACGCATGTTTTGACCTGTTCAGATGCCAACGTACTATGCTGGTTTCACACCTACACTATCTTGTGTCGATGGCTTAGAGTACATTTTTTCTGTAACAAAGGGTCGTAAAACTACAGTGTTCGTACTATTTATATATTTTAGTTGCTATTCTACAGCCTCTGCACCTAATTTTCTCTTCTTGTTCCTACACTATTACAAATACACTACTAATTGCTCGCGGCCACAGGAGTACAGGTTTTTGTCTCCTCACGGAATTGTCTTTGTCTCCTCACGGAATTTTTGGGGATTCCACTTATACGAATTAGAAGAAAATATGAAATGAGTGGTATAGAAGTAAAATTCGCTGTGTCCAATCTCAAGATTTCAAACTGATTTTACTTTAGAATAAAATCATTTCTGAGATTTCTTATCAAACACATGTGTTAAGAGACGGTTGCGTAACTTAATTGCAACGCTAACTCAATTTTGACAAAAATATGGACATAGCGAGTTTTATTTCTATATCCCTCAAATGCAGTATGTGAATGGAAGTCATATTGTGTAGAAGTTTTAGCAATTTTAGTTTCTATTGGTTATATATAATATGCAAAATTGTATTTTCTTATCTTTTCATTTTAAGTTTATAGTTTACAGCCACATTGGTGTTTTTTTTTCTAGAAAATGTTCGATTTCGTCAATGCGTCAAATTTACGCTTTCCTGTAGAGGTAAGTATGTAAAAAACATGTCAGTAAACCTAGCGTTAATTGGAAAGAAAAACATTGGATTTTTAGAGAATTTACCGGCTCGATTTGGGGAATTGACACGATTGCAATCTGACAATTTTGATTTCAGGGGAGAATTAGGAGTGTGAAAACTTGCTTAAGATAGACATAAGTCAGTTTTTAACTTTCCCCATACTATAAAAGGAATGAACTTGTATCTTATCTCCACTCACATTTCTTAGTAACGATTTACAAAAGTTACAAATGAAAAAAAAAAAAAAAACTAACTAAATATCTGAAAGACAAGCACATAATAAGAAAAGATATAAAGAAAATTAAACATTGTTTTTCATTCATAATAAAACGTAAAATATCACTATATTTACAAAATACGATGAATAAACTAAAAAAAAACACCTAAAACAAATTTTATGGCAAAATTTCGTATCAACAATTTTGTACCGAAGTCTTATTTAGTTTTAAAAACAATCTTAATTTTTGCGTAGAATTAAATACAGTACAAATGTTCTTCATTATTTATAATATTATAACAGTAAATAGTAGTAATAGTAATTATGAGACGAGCCTAGAACTATCGATTATATCTGTTTTAATAAAATATAAATTAAACTAGCAACGATTAATGTAGGTAGGTAGGTAGGTAGTAGGTATATGAAATATTTTAAATTTGTAAATATGTATGTATGCATGTATGTATGTATATATGTATGTATGCATGTATGTATGTGTACTTATAGAACTAACAAATAGGAAATAATTTTAATTTGCATTTCTGTGAAATAGTGTTGCATCGTTTTTGTTGATTTTTGTAGTAGTCTGCAGGATTTGATTTTACCTACACGCAAAAACAATCTATTGCGTCTGTAAGACGTATGTACGTTCCCTTTTCTCATAGATATTATACTGAAAATAAATAATTTTATATAAAAAATTAATTGCAAATTTTTAATAAAATAATTCGGTGTAAATTAATGGTGGTGGATCTTGATAATTTTCATTAAAGTTAGTGCTGAGTAATTAATTAATTTCTAATATAGATGTCGGTGGCTACGATGTGTATTGATGTCAAATTGAATTTCATTAAATATGCTACGCCTAAGAACGGGTTTTTCTTGAATTGAGTAATAATGGAACCTGATATGCTAAAAATTATCATATGAAAAATGGTGGTTATAACTAAGAAACCTATGTACTTCCCTGCGATACCATTGTACCGATTATAATATTATCAGTATCGTTCACTTGTGGCATTTTCAAAAGCTATGCTACTGGGTTTAATGTATTTCGCATAAATTAAAAATTATTTTGGAAACAGTAAAATACTCTCATAGCAACAATAATGATTTTCTAAACTTCTGCGACTGTCTAATAATTCACATTTAATTTTATCTGTAATAGATTTTCAAAATTCGTTCATTTTTAACGTGTACAAACAAAATTCATTAGTTACCATGATCTGCTGGGATTTTGCATTTGTATTTATGGGCAAATAAAAGCAGGAATGAAAAATATTGTGATTTTTGTGATAGCAAAATTTTCTTAGAAACTACAAATGTGCCATGGAACAATTACAGTTGTAATACTTCAGCTTTAAACATTTTCTATGAGAACCGGGTTCACAAGAAATATTGCAGGAATAAAAAAAAAACTAAACTAAGTATTATGAAAGTGGTAGGAGTGTCTATTATATAGAAAAGCTCAACGCATTAGTGTTGAAGATCTTCAGCCTTTTGAGGACAAGCCGAAATCGGGTCGCCCAACAGATGCAGTGGATTATAAAGTGAAGTCAAATAAATCTCTTGAGAAAGATTGAGCTTAGCAAGTTATCATCAATAGGCGATATCGCTCGAAAATTGAAAACGAATCACACAACGATTCGACGCGTAAACAAAGAAACTAGTCTAAAAATGTATAAAAAGCAAAAATCGCACAAAAAGGAACAAGGAACCAGCTTGGATAAAGAAATTTGCGAGCTCGAAAATTTTACAAGGGAATTTTAAATAACTCTGAGAGATGTTTTGGTTTCAATGACGAATCATATTTAAAAAGGGATTTTTCGACATTATCATGCCCCCAATATTATACGTTAAAGTTGGTACAGTACATCTGGATGCGGAAAAGGTTATTGAAATAGAAAAAATTTGTACCAATCATTATGGTTTGGCAAACTAATTCCCAAGGTGGCTTCAGGAACAGGCCGTTCTTCACAATCATTACAATAAATTATATCAAGGATTTCTTGAAAAAGAAGTTACTACAATTTTTGAGACAGTATAGACAATCTATATTTTTTTGATCTGATTTAGCCAGTTTTCTTCATGTAAAGCTTAACTTAACGGTGTAGTGGTACAATATCAATTTTGTTTCACAGGTGAACCCAAAAAATATACCTGAACTGCAATCAATCGAACGGTCTTGGGCGCTAGTGAAACATAAACTACATGAAAGCCATGGGAGATTTGAAAAAAAAAAATGACTGAAACAATCAAAATTGATAAGCAAAAAAGTTATTATGAACTTGATGGAACGTATTCAGTAACAGTAAAGTATAATAAGATCCGTTAAATTTAATATTGAATTAATTAACAAAATTACCATACTGCAGTTTATTGCGAATTTGTAAAGTGATTGGCAACCATCTGCATTTTACAATGAAAAACTTACGGTATGCAAGAATTTTACCGTATTCTAGAATCCAATCACAGGGCTAAGTATTTTTTGCCCTTAAGATAGTGGGAAGCTCTAGCCTCATTCAGCAAAATGATGTTGATTTGTAATTCTATCTATATCTGGGATATATATAATATATAACTGGGATATACCGCAGCTTGATTTTTATTATTATTGTAATGTCTGTCGGCCCAGGAACTTCCTTTTGCGCTGCACATGCGTAGCTCCTATAGTGTTTCTCTTTACTCTTTCTTTCCATATTTTCCTTTTAAAAAGCTTCACACGTTGACTTTCAAAAAAAATTTTTTTTTTGTGTGTGCATTTTTTAAAAGTAAGATTATTTTAACAATTATATCGATTATATGGAACATGTTAGAGCTGAATATCGGACAACTATCTGAAATTTTGTTTTGTTACCCCAATTTGACACCATTCATTTATTAGAGGGATTAATTTGGAAAGGTAGGAAAAATGTATGAGTTCATGTCAGGATTGATGTACATAATGTTTGCATACAAATTAGATACTACCCAATACAGAAAATCTGTCAAAATGCATGGAAATTTTATAAGATAAAGGGATCTGCTCAATATTGTCAGACTTGACAAATTACATAATTAGAAAAGAATGTAGGGAAAATTACTTATTGCCGTAAAAGATTCAAAATGTCGGGATTTCAAATTCTATTTTTTCCAATATCTTTCAAACTGTGCTGTGGAAAAGTCATTTAAGTAGATTTCATGCAGTTGGCTAAGTACCTACTACTAGATCTGGTTCTTTGTTCTAAACTTCAAGAAATTGTTATTGCACTTGGAAAAATGCTTATTGCATTTTACAGAGGCAACAAGGTTCTGCAATTTTTCCTATTTTGTCCCTATCTTCACGAGACTATTCCACATCTACATATGTGCTGAAATATGGTTCAATTACAACAGTAGTTCCGTTTGATATCTTGTTCATGAATATCCATATTAATCAAAATCGTATTCTAAGTCCATTGTCTAACTTCACAAGCTTAAGTGTAACAATTTAATTCAAAAAATTCTGAAAACTAGCAATGGGTATTAAAAAAAAATCAACTTCGTAACTGCTACGTGAAAAGTAACTGATGGAACACAACATAATACAGAAAAACCACTAAATATGATTAAAATTCTAGTACAAAGCAAACAATAAATGAAACGCCGTCGAACAAGATAGTAACGTAAATTTCAAAGAATGCTTTCTCGAAAATGCTTTTTTGGATCTGAAACAACTTGCTTCATTCCAAATCATATAAATTTTTTGTAAATTTTTGATAGCTTTATAGAGCTGTCAAGAAGAAACACACTTGTGTCATAAACAATAAACTTAGATGACCAGAAATCGAAAATTTTGTTCTCCTTAAGGTGAAACCCGTGTGTACATTTTGGAGACGCAAAAAATCTCTAGACTTTTTCAGTCTCGGGTTTCCCGTCGTGTATTTTAAAACAAACAGGTCTCAAAGTTCGGTCACCAAAGTTTGTTCATTTGTCGTCTCCAAGTCTCCGGAGATTGTGTGTTCTGGTCAGCTAAATGTAGGTCTACTCGGAAAAGGAATAAAGTGGAGTGAGTTTGACAAATTGTTACAAAACAATTAATAATTAATATAATGGATTTAGGTCAAAAAATTTGTTTTGTTTTCTCAATATAGTTCTGGTTATTTACAGGTTGGTTACACCACAGACAACATACACCTAGATAAGAAAATTTCCATATAAACCCACATCAGTTTTTCAAAGCTCTTTAACTTTTTATTCAACCAAAGAAAGCTATCATTGCGAAGAATTTATGTGGCATAATACAGCAAGAGAGAGAGAGAGAATGTATAGAGCTTTCCATTAGAGGGCCATTAGCTCGTTTTAATTCTCCCGCTTTTTTGTGAAGTTTTCACATCTAGATATATAATATGTCTCAGGTTACACCAAGGATATATATTTTTTAAGCTTTTTCTATTTTCTAATTACATAAAAATATTAATAATTTTTGAGATAATTCTTTCTAACAATCTCTTGCTTGACAATTAACAAAGAGCTCTGGAGATCTCTAGAGACCAAACTTCAAATTTCCTGTATAGATACACTTCGGAGACGTTTTTATAATGGTCTCCGGAGACCTAATTTTTTGGTCTCCGGAGACCTAATTTTTTGATCTCCAGAGACAAAAGTCTCTTTCCGTATAAACATTTCGGAGATTTAGTTTCTGTAAACCGAAGACTGGAGACCAAAAGTTTCTCACCGTGTATCTTTACCTTTAGTGGCCAAAGTTTTTGTTCAAGCGAGAAAAAAGGAAAGTTCTATAATGCTCCGTTTTTAATTGAAAGAAATTCAATCACCTTATTCATCCAGAGCTACTATTGTTGTGCTTGTGTTTAGGTATTGTTAAATGTTGAATTTATCATAATAAAATAAGAGAAATAATTTACTTAAAATTGTCAGCGCGCATATTATAATCATGTAGGTCAGGCATAAAACTAATCCATATTATTATTGTAATATGAAACGTAATTTTCTTGACCTTGCGCGAAATTCATTCAATTCGCTTCATGTAAAATAAATTCTTAGTCATTAACGTAATAAATTTGACACTCATCAATAACTGAAGAATTTATTTTGCATGCGACTTGCAATTTTGCTGGATAATTAATTCTTAATTGAATATTTGTTTTGTTTTTTTGTTGGTAGAATTATTATTAATGTTAGCTGAGCAAAATTTATGTATAAATTCACGGCGTCTATAAAAAAAATCAATTATTATTTTAAAGCGTTTTCTTTCGTTTCGAATAATAGTTTTCTAGTTTTCAGAGGCTTTTGGTATTCGGTTAAGTTTAAGGCTAAATAAATTCAGGCACGACAAAATAGCCAAAACAAGCAAGCATTTTTACAATCAATAACCAACCTTGACATTACTTTTTATCTGAGATTTGTTTGGTCGCCAGTTATTTTTTAGGTTTATATTAATTATAAAAGAGAAAATTGCGAAATGACTTAAGTGAACGCATGTAAGAAAGTTCAAAAATTTCATTAGTGATAAATCTCATGGATTTGCATAAAAAAAATCTACAAGTGATTCCAACTTAGAGAGAGTGTATTTTGCCCCTTTGTACCTTTAGACTGTCAAGCAAGACTGTCAGCTCAGCCTCTCTCATTGAATAAAAATCTAAATTAATTGGGCAATGGAAAAAGAAGGATTTTTTCATATTTAATTTTTCAAGAATTAAAAACAGGATTGAAATTGAGAGACATTCAGAGTGAGTGCCTGATTGATGATGCTGCCTAATAATGTATAATCTTGGATCGCCTTAAGACCATTTGTTATTTAATAAATAACAGATTTGCTCCTGCTTCAAAGGGTATCTTAAATATTTTGAGACCCACCAATGACTTCAGAGCCAATATAAATCTGTAAGTCTAATTATAAAATCAGGCGATTTTTTTCATTCTTAGCTGACCCCTAGTACTTCATCGTTCACTTTTTTTTTTATACTACAAAGGTCAACTAACTAACACTATGCCATTCAACGGTTTGATAAAATTTTATTATATTACACACGTGTTTTAATGTTGACACGCTCGAAGAATAATATGATTTTCACAAGTAAATAATTTCACACGTTTTAAGAATGCATAATACTACTTGTGCTATGAAATAGAAGGCCAAATAAAATGATTCACAAATTGTAAACGAAGAAAAACAAAATCATAAAAAAAAAATTGTTTTTTTTTTATTTCGACGACAATATTTTTGCTCGTGTTGCTCTTTTTTACGCGGTTCACTAAATTATCAGTCGCGTGCGCTTAAATTATTTTACTGCTTTACATAACAGCTAAGGTAAACACTTTTAATGTTTTTTATTTAGTATGTACTATACAGACATGTATATACCGTTGTAAATGTAATATTTTTACAATATTGTTATACTCTTACGTATAAGCTTAATATAAGATAGGAATTAAATCTAATTTACTGAATTACTAACATTACATACATATTCATTATATGTATATATAAAGATAAATATGCTTTTTTTCTTCATAGCCACTTTGAGTAAACCGAATAAACAGCAGAAAAACAAATGTTTAATAATAACAAAACAATATAGTGCCGTGTGGCCGCATTAGATCCCTGAAATATACATAATAATACGAAAATAATTCACTTCTCTCAGTGGCTGCAACGAATGGAAATACATTGAAAAATAATAGATTATTAGGATGTGGGCGTAGGGGTACGTACGTTGGTGGAAGTAAAGTACAAAAAGATTTGAATTAATAATGTCACATCTCTTGTTATAACAAGTTTAACCCTTGCGTACAAGCTTTAAAAATATATTAGACTCTCGCTTTTCCCTCTGACTCTAACAATTTCTCTCATTCTCTCTCTCTTTTCTAGATCTATTTCATACAGGTCTGGCATAGATATGATTAAAAAGAAAATGCTTTACTATTTAATGTACCGTAGTGAAAGTCAATAAACAAAAATTTTGTTGGAGCTAAGAAATTATCATCAAAGCAAATAAAAATATTTGTCACAAATGATAGAGAATAGTTTCTTATTAAAATAAGCATAAAAATAAATTCAACTCTGAATTTAGCTCTAGGTTTATAAAAATTTTAGTTCGCCAATCACAAATGAGATTTTACAAACTCTGATTTGTGCAAGTGATTATTACTAAAAAAAGCATAATTGTCAAAAATCTTATTAAATGGATGCAGATAACAAAAATTAAATTATATAGTTGGCCTAGAACGAGAAGGAAAATTTCATAAACAAAATTTTGTGTGCTTTGATTTGATAAAATGCATATTGTTTAAGACAAACATGAGGAAAGCGATGATTACTTGGAATATAATCAAAATAAAATCAATTTTGGTACATCACTGACTGTGTCTACATATACCATGTCTTATTTTATTATTCCACTGGTTTTGTGTGTATTATGTATTGCTGCACTCAGTGATATGCCTACTGTGATGCTTATCAAGCTTCAACTCATAACATACAATATTAAATAAGAAACAAAGATCAGTTATCTTCTGATGGAACTTGGTGGTCATCTTTGTTTGTATTTTTACAAATTTTATACAATTTTTGTCAACCCTTAGGTACGGAATAGACCAATGACCAATGCAGAAAACCTTTGTAGAACCGAAGCAAAAGTAGAAATAACATGTCGCTGTGGACAGCCAATTTTTCGTGCATTTCTATATACATAACTTTTCGTGCAGAGGTACTAGAGCAATGCAATGCAATTTTTTTAGTTATATTTTTGATGTTCGGGAGAAAAAGATGGGTGAAAAAAAAAATGTTAGATGGTTGGTAAGGAGGGTGGGGGGTAGTACCCCCTCATAGGGTTTGTCCAGAATGGGATATGTGGGGTATTAAATTAAGGGGGGAGGGGGGGGGGGAGTGTAGAGTTTATTTTTGATCCTGTAAACTTTATACCGACGTTGTCACCGTAAAAAATGCCTTTTTGGCACTACTAAACACTACTAAACATTTGCACCAACTTCGGATTCATGAATTTTCATATCAGTACTTCTGGTATAAGGATCGTCGATTAAAGGAAATCACTTACTATCTTATGTAAGAGGATATTAGGTTATTTAGGATATTAAGCTGGATTTCCCATTTGATTTAATTACAAACAAAAATATCAAACAACATTTTTGAAAAAAACTGAGTCTATGGCAATTTTTAAAGCTTTCTCATAATAAAAAGTTGAAAGTCGGATCTCAGGGGCATTAATTGTAAGAAAATATATGCTGTTCTGATAGTCTCACACAACTACGCTGGATGTGCGGATCAAATTGGGGGTAAACTACAAAGTTCGTCACGAATTACAAAAATTGTATTGTTCTCATAATTTCAGGGAACAGCAGTTATAAGAACGGAAATGAATCTTTTCACCACTGTTGTGCCTCCTTTGCTGGCGCACTGCTGTTCACTTGAATCGAATTTGAAATCTTGCATGTACCTACACAGAATTTTAGGGCAATTGGTACTCCAAATCTTACTAAGATCTAGTACAAATATAATATGGCAGCACTTTACGAACTAAATTGTCAAATTCACGCGTTACCTTTTGAGGTAGCTCCAGTGCTTCTTGATATTATATTCCTAGATAATTTGCACAATGTGAGTAAGCATGTGCAGAAGCTTTGACAACTTTTTTGTTTGTTGCGTTAATATTTTTCTATAATCAAAACGATTTTTTAGCATGCGGACAATATCAATACAGCGAAAAAACCGTCCCTGGTAAAATTTCAATTTTCTTTTGCGGAAGAACATCGTTCACAAATATTAGGCTGTATCAAGGATAACAAATTGTAGCCCGGTTGACAGTCCTTGTAGACTCTCATCTCTCTGCATCAGTAAAGATTTTCTTCTTTTTTACAAATTTCTGAGCTTTGTTTCGGGGAAATCTATCTATCTAGAGGAGTAAGCATTTTTTACATTTTTAAATGAAATTTACTTGCTGAGGGTTTTCCACATGCCTCATTAAGGATAAAAATAAGTATTTTCAACTCTTAAAATATTTCTTGAACAAACTAAAATAAACCCACATGATACACTGCCGGTAATTATATGCTTCATCCAAAAATATGACTTTTTGCGTCTTCTCCGACTGTATTAACTGATCTGATATATAGTCATCTTCTTTCCTTCAATCATTATTTAATTTTCCCAACCAACTCATAGTATTCCCCCCTCTCCTACTATTCCTACAACTACTTGTAGCTTAACATTCCAAACAACATTCCAAACTCCTTCTTTCTCTAGCCCATCAAGTAAGCTACTTAGCTTAAGATTATAGTCGCAAACTGAACGGAATGAAAATAACCCCCTTCTTAAACTGAACAGAATAGACTCAAAATCGGTTTTATAACTGAGTCTGTTTTTTTGGTTCGCTTCAACTCAACTATATTTATTTTTATTTTGATCGGATTTCGTTAGGGTCACTGCTTTTAATACAGATTTCACATGAAATGTAATGTAATATAATGCTTAATGTAATATCACAATGAATTTTTTATTTATACGCCCTAATTAATCCATGTATAAGATTTTATAATCGTCAGCACCGCGCTAATAAATGCATTATGATTATGATTTTGTATTTTAGAGAGAGTTCACTCAAACTTACCTTGATCAAATGCGCTTGGATTGATGTAACTGATTAAATCTTGATCAGACATCGTTGTAATTTCCTGAGGAATAGCAGTTACTGTAGTCTGCTGGGTTGTTGCAGTTTGTTGACTTAAAGTGGCCGCCTGAGGCATGGAAATTTGTTCCACACTACCAACAATTTTTTGCTTCTCTAAATCATTCCTTACCAATGATACTGCTTGCAAAAGAGATTCTTGATTTTCGGTAGTCCTAAATTGAAATGTGTACTATGTAAAAAAAATACAAAAACACCAAACTGCAAACTGCAAATTTTGAATAAAATTTTAAACTTACGTAACAGGTGCAGCCATTCCATTTGCCTTCTGTAAATTATGTAGATATTCATTTTGGGCAGTTCTGGAAACTTCATTTAAAAGTAGATTTCCTAGAGGAACATTTGTCATAGGATTTCGATTCTCTGAAGACAAATCACGTTGCTCCAATATTTGATTGGCAGCAGCAATTACATTTGGTTCATTATAGTGACCCATATGTTGAGGAAGAGATTGTTGCGTTGAACAAATTTCCATTGTCTGACGATTATTTTGCAATAGAACTGAGGAACTCGAGGTAGTCTGGGAGCTTGGAGGCATACTAAGAATTTGTGAAACAGTCGATTGTTGTTGGTCGGTTAGCATATTATTCGAATTGAGTGACATTAAGGCATTTATGGTAGATTCAGTACTTATATTTCTCTCCTGGTTTGTAATAAAATCAGCGGCAGCCTTAAGGATCATATTATTAACATTAACTGGTGAATTTTTGTTTGTGACGTGCATTTGATCAGTTGGTGGGCTTATGATCATATTGTTAAGAATATTATCTTGTGTGGATTGTGAATTCAAATTATTTATATCGTTTAATATAGTGTTGGCCATAGAAACTTGATTTACAATAAGATTGTGTGGATCTGAGCTTGGAGGACACATCATGCTCGGTGAAACTGTAGTATTTAAAATCAATTCTGATGTAATATGCTCAGAAGATGTAGTTTCAGAGGGTTGAGATATTATTTGCATATTAGCTGAATTTATTGATGCTGCTGGTTCTGAATTGAGAATGATATCTTGTGTGATTGGAGAATGAATTCCTGAAGATGATGAATTTGATGATGGGCTTCTTACACAATTCGGTGAGTCATTGGATGGCAAGCTTAACATTTGTGTTAAATTCCCTGGTGATTGATTATTGGGGAGTGCATTTTGTGTAAAAGACTGTTCCATACCTCCAGCCTGATTCGATGTAATCACATTCATATTCATTTGATTTAAATTCCCTGGCGGACTATTATTTGGGAGTACATTTTGTGTAAAAGACTGTTCCATATTTCCAGCCTGATTTGATGTAATTACATTCATATTATTCATTTGCGACTGTGGAAATATACTATTCGAGCTTGTATTTGAAGAGTTAACAAATAATGAATTCACTGTATTTGAATCGACTGAAGTCTTTAAATCAGTCATACTTGAATCCAAATTTGGAAAAAATTTATTAACAGCCTGCTGATTCTGTGCTGCCGTCATTATTTGTGATTGTATTTGAGAAGCAATTTGATCTTGTTTAACTGCCAAATCTACAACAGACATATGTCCTTGATTTTCATGAGTTGGAAAATTCGGTAAACTGTTACTTTCATTCAATATTGGCATACCTCTCATATCCATAAGATCAATACTTTGTTTTCTCAACCGTTGAAATTGCATTTCTTCAATAGAATTCCTATCAACGGAATTTTCATTTGGTCCTGGAAATTGATCCATTGAGTCAGTCTGCATTGTTTCTGGACCTACAGATCCATTTTGTGAATTCTCATCTAGAATTTCTGTTTTTAAGGCTGCCATTTGTGTTATTTGATCAGGCATTAATGTGCCAGATGTTGATGATCTTCGTACACCCAATGGAATTGTTGTTGTTGGTGGAGGCATCATATCAGAGTCAATTTCATGTTTCGGTTCAATAACAGTTGAGCCCCATAATACTACCGAAGGACATGATTGTGAAGTGGAATTATCCGTAAATCGTGCATCTATAAAATAATAGTACGTTAGAGAATTGAATTGGTAAGATGAATTGTAATAATATTAGATTAAAAGACTTAAAAATAACAAATATAGTATTCGTAAAAGCCTGCAAGAGAAATCTAATAAAAGATCCCACCAGCCATAGAAAATGCAATGGTAATTACGTAGATATTATTGAATATGTATTTAACATGGTAATAATTCCAATTGAAGTTATATTTCCATTGGATGATGAGAGTAATTGATTACTTTGAATTATATTCACGCAAGAAACACACACACACACTCACACATTTTACATTTACAACGTTCATTTCACCACTAGCATACACGTTTTCATATGTTGTTATATATAGAATGGATATGAATTAAACTGGATTGGCCTTGCTTTACAGATTCTAATGAGTTATTAAATGATTTATTGAAAAGCATTCAGAATTTCATCAAAAGTTAAAATTTAATATTTAATTAATTAAAATGCTCACAATATCCCAACGTTTTTACTCTTGGGAGTATAAAGTTTCTAACGATATTTCATGCATTATTTTTATAGTAAATATCTACATTTTCCTGAAACTGTTATATTTTTGATTCAGCAGCAGACAGATATTTATGAAACCGCGTGATTCAATCAAAACCAAGGGTTGAAATAGAGTTAGGAGACAATGCTCACTTCCGATTTAAAAAAAAAATGGCTTTAAATTCAATGGAAAAAACAATTTTGTTCGATGGGCTCAGTGGTCGGACTCGACGGTGAAAAAGTTTCAACATTTGTGGTATGTTTACAAAATATTGTCGAAAGCGCTATTAGTAAAATGTGGTCCGACTCTACCTACTTCCTTCTTTTTGATTCTAACATAATAGAATTTCAAAGTTTGATAAGAATAAGCAGAACTGCGGAAAAATATAAATATTATAAAAAATGCACAAAATTGTGGTAGAAATGAAACTCCAACTATAGATTATATGGTGCTAAGAGTTCTTCCCATGTCTACTACCTGTCAGTCTTTGGGTGAATATTAGCAATAACTATAAAAAAAAGCGAACATCTAGTGAGCTGAGATTATTACCACATTCATGAAATTTTTCAAGAAGTTGGAAAAAAAAATTGGTCTAGTTCTTCTTAGGTTTGCTCCACACAAATATATAGATTTTTAATTTTTAACTCGAAATACGTATAGTAGACATATTAACCCACAGATGACGACAATTTATGCGAATTTACCTCTTCGTTAGTAATTGTGCCTGCCACAAAACTTGAAAATGGAATCTAATTAAAGACTTTTCATGTATTAAAAGCTATTTGGTTAATTAAAAGAGCCAGCTACTTCGTTACACCATAAACAATATTGAAAATTGCTATTAATATAGATATTGTAAGATTCGCTGTCGCGAAAATATGAAAAATATTCCGGTCTTGGAAATATAAATGTAACTGTCAGTTTCAACATTTGTATAAAAGAAAAAATTTCTATTTTGTAGGTTTTGCGTAGGTTCTGACTTGAAAAGGTCTAGGAAAGTTGAAATTTGGTAGATTTGTACAGTTTGGTGTCCTAATTAATATTCCGAGTTTGCGACCTTGACCGATCACCGCTCGCACCACCATATTGAAAAAATGGTACCGAAGACCAGTTTTTCGAGTATATCTTCTCTCCTCCAGCCCACCTAGAATACAAATAAGTTGTACAAAAATTACAAAGCATAAAATTTTTTGCAAATTTTATAGGAAATATTTTTCAATCAGATAAATAGTTCACGAATTACAGCGGAGTTAAGTTCAGCAAATTCTACCAAATTTCAACACTCCTTGACCTTTTGTACCGTAAGCCCCCTTTTATGTCTTCAATGCCTGGACTATCTGCGGCATATTCAAGAAACTATTCATTAATTTTTTTTATAGTGAGATGTCGTTCACCTTTTCATATTTAATGCAAAATTGTAAAACTAGTAATTTATTTATGCTTGATTATTCCTTCCTAGATTATTTTTATTGTTGTACATATTTCTCTTTAAATTTTACTTTTGAGAATGAATAAAGTTGTTTACTGTTTTCGATAAGAAACCCGTTCCATTTAACCGCACTACGCAGTGTACAATAATTCGTGACATTTTAGATGTGTACTTAAGTGGGTTTTACTGATGTCGGAAAGTTTTTTGAACTGCAAAAATTTACGAAAATTGTTGATGAGAATTCAAATATAAATTTCTTAAAATATAGTTTAAAAAGGGGTTTGCATTTAAAATTTCACTAAAATCCGAAGGTATTGAAAAGATATGCAAATAAATCTTTATTCAAAACGTCACAAAGCTGCATTCTATCAGATAATGCAAAAACTAAGCTAAAGAAATTTAATTTATGAAAAACTTCCTTCTTCCGGGTATGGAAAATCATTAAGATTTATAATGAATTCTTTTTGGATTTCTAATTTTCTAGGAACATTTTAATTAATTTCGATTTTAATTCTGATTGAAACAAATTTTAAAAACATTTTTTTTCTTGAAAATTAAGTAACTGGCACTCGAAATTATGAACCTAATTTTCTTATAATAATGAGCCCTTCCTAAAGTCTGAAACAAAGAATTTAGACGACCATAATATAAGGTACGAGTATAATATGAAGTATTCGAGTACTGTCACATTATTGTTGAGGTTCATCAAGTTGAATTACGTTACAAAACATCGCACGGCCCAATTTAGAAATTTGCGGATAGTAATAATAATATTTCTGCTATTGATTTGCAATTGAAGACTTCTGGGTGAATGGAAAAGGACCCAATATAATTTTACATTTCAAAAGATAAATAAAATTAGATCAGCTAAACCATACCAGCAGTTTAAAGGTGATAAAAATCTCAGAACGAAAAATTCCAAAAAGCAAACAAATTTCAAGTTATTTTTTTTTTTATATTAAACGTAAGCATACGTACATATTCTAAAACCATATGAGTTGAAGAATTTAATACAAAGATAAAAATATAAAAACTTAATAAGTATATTTACGTTAAAATGCTCACAACTTTTTATCACGGGTTTGATATTGTTTAAAAAACTTGTAGCAATTTTCATTTCGATTATTGGTTTGCAGAGCAATCTCTAATACGAGGAATGCATGTATTATTATTAACCGTCTGAGTTATTTAGGAACAGGGAGTGATTCTGATCTTTTGTCGTACTTTAATGTCAGAATATACGACAAAATGAATGAACTTTTCTACTGATCTTTTTGTGTTTTTATTAAGTTCAGCAAACCTTGCATTACTTAGAATGAACTGAAAATGACACTTCACATTTAAAATTCAAAAATATTATTTCGAATTGAAGCACTTGTATTGCTCCAAGTTAGTGTAGAATATCCATTCACCATAGTTTATAATTTTTGTCACAACCTAGGAAGCTTATTTTTATTCTGATCTTTTGTCGTAGCTTAGGCGTATATTTTAGTCACATAATTTGACATTTCACCATAAATTTACGACAAATTAGTCAACAGCAGTAGAAAAGTTCATTTTATTTTGTCGGATATTCTGACTTTAAAGTACGACAAAAGATCAGAATAACCACCCAGTTCTGCCTAAAAAATCGATATTAAGAGGATTTTTTATTAACAAATCAGGCAAGTAAAAAGATACGTTAGGAACATCTGAGGCATTTGTAAGGAAATGGATGAATTAGATATACAGAAGCAAGAAATGTCTGCGAAATTTCTGGAAGATGATGACTACAACGGAAAGACAAGATAATTTGGGAATTTTTTGAAAAACAAATCCCTTATCTTCCTTCAACGAAGCATTAATATTTAAAGAAATATATTTGATTAAAAAAAAATAGATTAAGTTAATTAAGCACCCAGGCAAAATCGATATTTGAGAAGGTAGTCGATTTCACTGAGACCCAGAATGCTGGACGGATACGCAAATTGTACTTGGAAGTTTGTTAAAGTGTTATTAGGAGCAAATAACAACGATTATATTCTGCAGGAGGATACCGATTCACAACAACGCCTTTGTACGCATATGGAGATTGAAAATGTGGTCACCATATTCACAAAATGCAAACGTAATAGAAAATATGTGGTCTTTGGGATACTGCTTTAAAGGAAGCTTATATTTTTTCTTTTCTGTAATTTTAAAAGTACGTTTTGTTTTTGTACATATTACGATTATTTGGAACTGAAACTCTATTATATTTTTAGTATTAATAAACATCGTTTTTGATCACAGTTCGAAAAACAAAATGGTAAAATTGGTAAAATCTTATTTGCATTCTGCGATCATCTAGAGAGTTAATAAGCGATCGCACACGAGGATTTGCATTTGGAAGTAGAATCTGTTTCTGCACACACATGCGCACATGTGTTGTTATACAAAATCGTCAGGTAGGCATGTGAAATGTTTAAATTTGAATATGAGTCACTCTGCAATTTAACATCTATTCATGAGATAAACATAATTTTCTGCACAATTTTATAAGTATGTGTGTGTGCATGTGTGTGTGTGTGTGTGTGTGTGTGTGTGTGTGTGTGTGTGTGTGTGTGACGTATTCAATCTCATACTTATGTGCACATATGATATTTAGCAAACACACACTGATTGGCCTGAAATGAATGGACATGACTGTCAAGTCTGTGAGGTTTTTCCGCATATGTACGTGAATCCTCGAATCCTTTTATTTGCTTTTATTTTCCGAAAAAATCTCTTTCCAATTTAAAAACTGCAAATCGTTCTCAATGAAATGAGTCGTAAATACGTACTAAACGTACTTACTAATTACATTCACCATTTTCCTTGACCACAAAATAATCATTGCTCTAGATCTAAAAGTCCAAAAACGCCAGTGTCTTTCAAGTCTCTGCGACCGACTTTTTATTATTCATATTCACAACTTTGATGATTTCACTGAATTGTTTTATTTCAGACTCTTAACGATTCATTGATTGGGCACACATATCTGAATCACTGGACAACAAAATCACCATAATAATCAATTGGAATAGAACGAATTTTGTGTTCATTTCAATGCGTCCAAAGAACATCGAAAAGCATACTTTGTCACCGATTGAAAGATTAGAATGGAATTATGATGAATATTTGGTAACAAAAAAAAAATCGTAACAGAATACTTAATTAAATCCTTATTGTACACTTTACAGAGCCAACATGCGAAACTGGACAATTTAAATTTTCATCATAAGTTTTTCAAAAGGATTCCCCCTTAATCTAGTTGCACTGAAAAACATTCCAACTGAAAATAACGTACCTAATTATAATGCTCAATATAATCGATACTTAAAGAGATACTTATAAAATACTTCATACAAAAAACAAAATCCAACAAAACAAACTATTCTCACACACACACACACAACCTCTCAACGTGAAATATTCAAAGTGATCAACAATTTTCCTAAAAATTAACTTAATTTCATGGACCAGGTCTTCTGCTATCTGAAACAACAAACAAGAAAATTAAGAAGAAGAAAAAAACAAAGAACTAGAAGCGAAGTGAACAAAATAACCAACGATGTTTGCTGATCACCGGCTTTCCGCTGTAGCCACTAATTGGGGAAATTAAAATTTAAAATCAAAATAAAAAAAATAACAAAAACCGAAAAAGACAAAAAAAAATACGACTAAAAAACTTATAAAACAAAAACTAAAAGCATTCTCCAAGTTACTCCAAGTTACTTTTACTGAGCAATGTTTTTTTTTTAATTAATTCTACAAAATCCTTGAAATTTGAAAGCAAATTTTCATTGTTTTCAAATTTCAGATTTTATTTTGATATTTTTTCATTTAGGTACAATTTAAACATTACTGACTGAGAAGAGTAAAGCGTTTTTTAAAGTGAATCAAGTTACTAATGTTGAATTTGTGGCTTTTTTTTGCAATACCATGATGAGCAGAAGGTCCAGGAAAATCCGCATGTGAAGAACTCCTTATCACCATATAGAGATCGTTCGATAGCGGGATACGTTTCTTCATATTGTGATGCTTATATTACTAACCTAAATGCTATGAGAGGAGATAAATGAAAAACAACATTTTGTGATTAGTGTCTCGTTTAAGGTTGAAGTTTTTTTTTAATCAATTAGTCATGAAATTTTGTTGGTGGTCTTTGTTATCAGGTTATGCTGGTAGTAGTAATTGTTAAAAGTGTTTAAATTAGATATTATTGAACTTTTCAACTGGCCTACATAGCAAAAAAAAAAAGAACGGTACATAGTTATACTTTTTGCAATGTTAATTGATTTTTTTTCGAAATATATAAAAAAAATTGAATTTTTTGTTCCATAGAATATTTTAGTTCCTATTCGTAGAAGGAGATAGATGTTGTCCCTAATCACAAAATATATGTCTTAAAAAAGTTGAGAAATAAATAATTTTAATATCGTTGAAATGAAGAAGGGGTTGCACTGGTTGTCATCTACCTACTACTTTTTTTTCACAAATGTTGTACAGAATATTAATTGATCTGTTGTTGTTTATGTATACCTACTACATATTATTATTATAAAACGTTATCTTGCCGAGAATTAATCTAATTAAATAACAAAACATCACCAAAGAAATCTGCACTCAACACAACATGTACCCTCACTCACTCACACAACTCACTCTCATCCATACGCCGAACAATCCTCGATGTGAGGTATTATACAGTACAAAACCCTCAATATGAGAATAAAATGGAGAAATAATGGAAAAAAGGTTCACTCATCTATATTGAGCAGTGCAGTCATATTTGGAAAAAGTTTAAATAATAAATCAAATGTTTTTTCTGAGATAATATACATTCAGCAGATTTCTTTTGATCAGTTTTGTTCAGATTTTACAAGTTATAACTCGTCCAGATGTGGAAAGTATTAAGAAAGTTTTTCCCTTTTCTATGGAAATTCGTAAGAAAAAACTGTACCGAGTTTTATATCCTTATATATATATTTCGTTATTATGAATATCAACAAATATATATATACCTTGTTGCCTGGATAATGTACTATGTAAAGTACTTAACGTTGTTGACGCAGACAGTACACTATGGACACCTTTCGGCGTAAAAACAAAACTATGACTTTCACTCTTTTTCCCACTGGACATTACAAATAATTGAACTGTAATTGGCTCAACTATTGTTTGATGAATATATGGAGGAACTGTGCATACTAAATGTGTCTGAAAAAAAAAAAAGAAAATTAATAATTACCTACTAGAAAAATATAAGCATTCAAATCTAATTAACTCCTTTATATGCAAGAAAAATTCGTATAAAATTTATTGTTTACTACAAATACATAAACTTTTCTTATTATTAAACACAAGCAAGATCAAAGATGTGCCTCTCAACATTCATGGGATGGATACATTGCTTATGTAGTAGAGTTGGCCATATATACGTAGGACACCAAGAAAATTTCGATAACAGCTTTATTGCTTTGGAAAAAAATAGTTCTTGGAGAAGTTAGCAGTTCTGGTTCCTTCAAAGGCAAAGCGTCGTCGTCTGGGTTCATTAACTGTCGTCCATATACTGAAGTCCAAAATTAAGGAAACGGTTTTCACTTGGATCCTAAACCTAAGGCACTTAGGGCTTGATCAAAAAAATTCGGATTTGAAACAGTATCAGATCTGGATTTCAACAGTTTGCGGATTGATCCCAGTATTTGATTTCTTCGATTCAAATTAGAAATTTGTATCAGAATTAATCTATAAAGTCACAGTCGATACGCTTTTCAGATTTCACAGACCTCAGTTTAGAAAATATTTTGGCGAGTTTTTTGTAGCTTACATCTTGACCAACACATATCTACGACCACCATGCCTTATTCCAGAGATCCGTCTGTATACCAGATGTGTAATTTTCGTGGATACTACTCCACTGTTCACCCATATCGTTCTTGGATTACCAATTCAAAATGACGTTAAGACTGAAGAGTTTGTGCCATTGTATCTATGTGCCTAGCGGTAATTTAGTCCTCTTAGAACTCTTAGTAGCGCTAAGGGCATCATTTTTCTTAATAAAAACGTGTAACGTAAGTAGATAATCAACATCAATTTTAAAGATAAGGTAATACATGGCACCTGTAATTACGACGCATGAAAATCTCTGTAGTTTTTATATACTTTCTCCCAGTGTTTCTTTCTTTCTCGATCAATCATAAGTAATTATGGACCTAATAATGGCTATTCTGTGAGTTTAAACCCCATTTCTTACCATGCTGTATTTGGCATAATAAAAAAAAATATTTCAATGGCAAAGATAATCTATTACATGTTGGATCAATGCTTGTTTCTGGTAAAGTTTAATTTCCAGGAGGTAGGAACATTGCAGCTTTGAAGAGTTGAATGATTGTTCTCCGTAAGGAGTATGCTTTTACATTTAGTTTCCTTCTCATTTCAAGTGAAACTTAGTTTTATTAGGATTGCTGTTCAGTCTACGTGCTCAATATACTTAAGACCATCATATCATGATCTTAACAGAATTTCTAAGAGTTCGTTTAATTCGCTCTCCACAATAGCTGCTATCTTCCAAGTTTTTGAGAATAGAGATTGTCAATGGTTGAAAGTACATATATCCTCAAAGTTGCTAATTTTTTAGCAGATAATGTCATACGGGAAACGAAAAAGAACTAACTTTCAAAGTCGCATGCCAACTGAAAAATATGAATTTAAGCTTTTCTCCACTTTTATGGTCTGTTTTCGTGAAGGCATACTTTCCCATTGAACTGTAACGGTTAGTAATGACAAATTGGTTCAGCGGTATTTGTCTGTCAATTTGATAATCCTACCGAAAAACACTGCCTTTGACACATAATTAAAATTTAAAAACAAAAATAGTCCCAAATACTTTTGTGGTAAATTCGGTAAATCTCACCGACATTTTTATAAGTAAATCCTCAAATAATTTAAATATGGTGCCAGTTTACAACAGTTGGTAGCATTGACAGTGAGAGCATACTTTCTGAAATCAAAATTGGTACCACCTGAAATAGGAAATTAGTCAGTCCATTTATATAAATATCAGTCTAGTCACAATCACAGCATTAAACAAATTTGGCAAAAGATAAATATTTACACATTTTGACACCTTGCAGGCATGCTATCATATTAACTAATTTGTCTGGATATGAGGAAACCATGAAAAATAAGTGATTCCATGACCTATAAATGCGAATTTGTCTGATGAACATACATATACTATTTTTTTAAGATTTTTTCCTTTATCAATAATTAATGTCAGCCGTATATTTAAACACGAGCATCCATCACATCGCGTAAGTCTCGTCAAGTTCACTTCGAGCAAATGGCCTTAAGTTTATCATAGTCTCATTATTAAATAAATAAATGAAGTAAATACAAGAGGAGATAATTAGTAGGTTTGCATTATAATCAAAAGTATCAAGTACTTGTTGTTGAAAATATTAATTGTAAATACATAATATCCCGGTGAGAGACGCCAAAAAACATGACAAATCTGTTTCCCATATATTAACACTCATTAGTTTTTTTTTCACGTTAATATTCTCCTTCAAAATATCAACAGAAAAAAGAACTTAAACAAATTGAAAAACAAAATTCAACCAATCTGTTGCTGTTGAGAAAACTCTCATGAAATGAAATGTTTCAATACCATATTAAGTAGCTATTCGAGTCCAATGACTTTTACAAAATGCAAACAGAGACAACCATCTTAAAGTGTAAAACGAAATTACATTAAACGTGTAGATTATAAATTACAACTGTACACAAAATAAATTAAATGGAAAAATATGGACGAAGTCAAAATTAAACAACTAAGGTTGATACCAGTTGATACCAGCTAGCCACCCGGACGGAGTTCAATACAATGGCAGAGTAAATCCCGGAAAAAAATGTGTTAAACTAATCACATTCACGAAATTCATTAATTTAAATAACCAAAAATGTCAACAGTAAAATTATTAACATTACTCCTAAAATAGAAATTTTAATATTTGCATTCTTAAATGACTTGTATTTTACGCTGATTATTTTCGGAAACATGTACCTACTGGCACGCAATTAATGTTTT
The DNA here is from genome assembly GCA_963924295.1 of Dioctria rufipes. NCBI lineage: Eukaryota > Metazoa > Arthropoda > Insecta > Diptera > Asilidae > Dioctria > Dioctria rufipes. The sequence goes on from OZ002742.1 coordinate 42,891,993, forward strand.
TAGCGAATCATATCATAAACAAGATAAGAAAATTAGAAATTCTCATGATACGTTTCTATTTTAAACATTGTAAACGCATAACAATTGCTTTTTCATACAGTTTTTATAAAGACAGAGAAAGAGAGAGACAGAGAGATAGATAAGAGGGAAATATGCATTTTCGAGCCTGTGACGTGTCAAGAACATCGACTATTTCATTTTCTGGAGAAAGCTAATCGTAGGTATCAAAAGTTCGAAATTTTTATTATACAAAATTTGTTATTTTCGATCGCTTTAAGGATGTTATGTCTGTGTAATTGGTTGAAAAAATTGATTTTTTTTTCTAAATCACTAGCAAGCGTTCCGATAACAAAATTCTAAAAGCAAGCTGTACACGAAAAGGCAACGAGCAATAAAATGAAATTAGGACGGCCAAATATAAAGTGAAAGAGCGTCTTGTACTAGCCCCGGCTATCTATTTTCCGACCTCAGCTATTTAAACTCTGATTGGCACTTGAAGGTTCAAACACAATTGCGACGAAGCGAGCGGCCGACGGAAATGAATGCAGCTGTTAAAACAGGCAGTCAAAAAAGTGCAAACACAATTGCAACGAACGACGGCGAGCGGCGATTGTGAAATAAGAAGATTCTACAGCCTTCCGATTGCATGTAATCTTACCAGCGATATTTTTTAAAAGTATTAAGAAGATTTTTCTATTTTTTTTCTGCGATTATCAAAAATACAAAAATTAACTAAATTTTCAAATGTAAAATGTCACAGTTTTTAAGTGCCGCAATATCCAAAATCAAGTCTTCACTTACCTATACTGCTTGTCTTGTAAGTTGTAAATTATTTTGTGCCTTCGCACTTCCTTAGTCCATTTTCTCAAAATCCAGGTTTGGCTTCTTTGAAATTGGTGCGATGATCTACATACGACCTCAAAACGACACAATTAAATTCTAAAGCAATTTTATTTATTTGATTTTGTTTGTAGTACTGTAGCGGCCGACAACCAAATTAGAATTTGAGCAATCCCGATGGTGAGTTTGTCGGGTGATTGCAGGTGGCAATCGTAATTTTGGGCAATCGCATAAGACACTTTAAAACTTTGACAGTAAACTTTTATTATCATTTCCCATCGGCCGTCTCAATTGTGTTTAATCGAATTTTAGAACGCCCTCAAAGTGAAAACTAGCGTACAACAGGAAGGTAACCAAATAGATCTGAAATCGAAATCAAATATCCGCATAAAACTGAATGCGCTCAATAATTCCCGTATTATCTCACCCAGACAACAATAAAAATAAATAAAAGTAGTTTTGGTACTATTAAAATATTCATTAAACAGAGAGACTTCGTATTAAATCAGATGGAGAAGCATAGCGGAAGTTTCATTAAAAAACATGATCAACATGATCCAAAGATATTCCCTGCACGCGGCAACATTTTTTGCCCCTCTCCCGAAAGCATTACATAACATACATAGCTTCAGTCACATCATACCAAATTATCCCTAAATGTCTTTTTATTTAAAAGCTTAGAAAACAATTTAAAAATAATGGAAGTGAACGTAAAGGAAACGAGGAAACGTAACTAGATCAAAATCCCAATTCTCCACTATACAAAGTGATATCCATTTTTATAAGCTAAATTTGATATTCCTCAAAAGTAATCAGCATAAATAACAGTTTGTTGTGCATATCCTTCTAGTATAAGGAAGCATATCATCACCTTTTTTGTTCATAGATGTATGGTCTTGCACCCAATACCCTCTATAAAAGATGCAACAATTTCGTAACTCTCTACATTTCTTTTTGAACGATGGAGCATGGTTCGAAGGGATATATTTTCACGCATTCTATCTATTTTTATGTTGATGCACCTTCCGATTCCAACTTTTCTTGCGGACTGACTATTTTACCAATGTAAATCAAAAACAATCGAAGGCAAATAAATCATAGTCCCTGAAGGTCCATCTCTGTATCAAAATATTTTTTACTTTTTTTTTTTTTTTATTGTTGGAGGCACGTTTTTCCCGACTCTGAAAATAATATTATAATAAATGAAGTCCTTCGGAAACGCTACCGTAATCATTTGCATGCTTTGCAATATTTTCTCTTCATTGTCAATCGAAGGGACTACCGTCGAACTGGATCAGTTTCATTTGGAAGCAGATGCTAATTAATGAAACACAACACTAACAATTGCGGTTTCCAATTAAACCGTTACGTCGTGTAGTTATAGTATAAGGAGTCAAACAGTGCATTCTACGATAACTTGATTCCGATTGAATAGTCTTACAATTGTTAAATGTAAACTTACATAAAACTATCAACAAGAGTGTCTGTCGGAGCAGCATTCTTCTTAAGACATAAAACTTTCAATGTTATCGTCGCACTCAAGTGATGGACATGCAAGAGGAAGACTACTCACATATTGCGAAAGCTCTCAAACGGGCATAATAACACCCAAATATTTGCAATAATATGAAGAAATTTCACTATAACAAGCGTTCAATGCTTGTAGAAGCTGAAATATTGTATGCATAAATAATAAAAAATAAATAAAAACATATTTAGATTCCTGCCAATCTTCGCTCTGTACCTATTTCTGGAGGTGATCTCAAGAGAATCATAATACGAATGTAGCGCATGAATTCATAAGGAAACTGGGACTGGGACAGAAGTTTAAAGGAATAATAATAATAATTAAATTAAAACTTACTTGTTGCAAATATTCCTTATCTGGAAAAACAGAATCTTCCCAAACAGGCGCAATTTGGTTCATTTCGCCTTGATTATGTGATCCTTCAACAGCATCTCGAAAGATTACACATGTGTCCTTTAAGAAATTTTTTCCAATAATAAAAAGTTCTAAGCCACCTTCAACAGGGCAGGAGTTAAGTGACTTTTTGCAAATTTCTGGCACACCTGGAGGTTGAGCTGAAAATTGCAAATACAATAGATTAAAAATAGAGATTATAAAACTGAAAAAAAAAAAAACACATACTGCATATAATTGGATAAGAACAGACTTGTAGTGTTTCAATAGATCCATCATCATGAGTCAATTGTGTTCTAAAAACCATTCGACATCGTGTAGATTTTTTTTTGCTTCTCTGTCCTGATTGTTCTGGGAAACGATGTTCAACGTCAACATTTCTCTCCTATAATAGAATAAAATTAATTTTTTTTTCTTAATTGTGTTTTTAAGTATACTTATATACCTTCAAAATGCCAACACAGTCACAAGTTATAATCATATCATTTTCTGGTTTAAAATCAATTTCAATGATCATTGTACCATCGACTTTTCTTTCCGTGCAAGGCGTTGAATTTTTTCCAGCAACCTTACACGCTTGATAGAACATATGCGGTGCTACCCGTCCTATATCAGTCCCAATAAATACTTGCATTGCAGTTGGCTTATTGTATCCGGTTAATCTTACAATTGGAAAACCATTTCCACTTCGATCTTTTACAGCACCTCGGCTACCTTCAGTCTGATATCTGAAAAAATAAATCAAAGTGCTAAATAAGTATAAACAAAATATATTAAAAAAAAAAAGTTAAAAATATATCAATATTACATAAATTTATTACCACGCCTTAAGTAATTAAACTCAAATTTATATTGGAGTCTATACCTGGATATCATATTTAGTGATGAAAGCTTAAAAATCTTTTTAGGCTTGAAGTAGAGCATAGGAAATAATATGCAACTTAAAGATGGGTCCCCCGGCTAGAAAGCGCATAATTACTTTTGGAAATTTTATAATGTAATATCATATCTAGAAATCACTGAGATGTACATCGTTTTTTATCGTCATGGGACATGTTAATATGTCAAAGAGTCTGAAGATGAAGATTTATTTGTAACAGCTAGTGTATTGCTGAAATACAACCTGAAAACCTTAGCAGTGAAAATGTTTGAATAGGCATTATTCGGAAAAGTTGAATTTATTCGAGTCTCAGGGCTGCTAAACATTTTTCACCAGTTTGGTTCTGCAAGGAATAGAAATTCTCTAAGATTACTTGAATGGAATACTCAGTTCAATCCATTGTTGAAGATTTATATCAAAACGAATGGCATGAAAAGAAATGGCAGTACATCCTATTTACCAAAAACTGCATATCACAGTGTATATCAAGTCGGCCTAATATTTTTCAGTTGTCAGTCGTTATTGTAACTGGGCAAAATACATAAACGGCTGCCATATTTTGTACTCATTGCTTCTCACACGGGCATATTTCTATAACAATTCCGTGAGCCAATTTTTAATTAAAGTAGATCTGAATTAAAAAAATTTCAGAGAGCAGTCATACTATAAGGATTTTTATATGTCTTGTGAATAGGACTTGTGACTAAGCATTTCACGGTGTGGTAGTGCTGTGGAGTGTAATGCAAGTATTATTTCTATCGAAAAAAAATTTACTATCTGAGCATGTTGACCAAAGCCAAAAACATTGTATTGACTTGGGGGTGGTGAGCTTGTAAAGCTCCTCTCAGTGCCCAACGACATCACGGTTCAATCCAACTCTGTTTAAGTCTAGTATTATATCAAAGCATATCTATCAGTGAAAAAATTATCTCAAAGTTTCATCTAAAGTTATTAAGTACCTAAATGTGTGGAAAGTAAATTGTGACAATCAATGCACAGAATGCACAATTATCCTGAGTGTACTGCCATACTAGAAAAATACACCAAAAAGGGACAACAAATTTCATTAGAACATAAAATGTATGGCATATATGTTGAGCACAATTTCGTATATGTTAATTCTAGAAAGTAATTGTATTGAGAATGCTTTGAACTTTCCCTTCAAGACTCTCCTCATCTGCTTCTTTTCCTAAGCGAGGGTGGATAAACTTGTAACATCAAAATTTTCCAACAATTTTACGAACTCAATTTACAAATTAATGAATTGAATGGCGTTACTTCAAAACCTCCTCATGCTATCAGCGACGCGCCAATATCATCAATTACTGCTCTCCATTTAATTCAAACCCTTCTATAGTTGACTTTGACTTTACTTACTCTGTTAGATCATGCTGTGATTGTTCTCCTAATGAAGGATGTTGTTATCTCGAAATTAGTGATTCTAAGCATTCTTTTCAGAGATTTCAGAGCCGAGACAACTATGTGGATAGATGAAATGTTAATTTCATGGGATAATTTCGAAATTGGGTCTATCATTAGTTGGATAAACTTAAAATACCTTAATACTGGTGATGCATCGGTAATTTTCTATGATATGAATTAATTTTCGCTAAGATCTATAGAACCATGATTTTCATTAATGGGATTATTAATCTTTCCTCACTGGAGATCAATTATTATTGTACATTATGTATATCAGCGGAAACAGCTCCAAACTGAGTTGCTTATTTTAGATCAGATCTGCTATTTTCATAAAGGTAGGAATTTCGTAAAGGACCATTTCATTTTACCATGAAATTGTTACTTTAACTATGCTTTACTCTTTAAATCGGAAAATACTTTGGGTAATTGGTTAATGCCCAGGGATTTATTTTTATGTGACGTCTTATATTCTATAATTCTCAGATTCAATCCACGGTCTTCTCCTGCGGTAGCATATCTATCTTGCGGTAAACATATCCTCCTTGGAGGATGATGTCTGGCGTTGAATTCAATATAGCTGTCTGATATGTTTTTAAAGAATTCGACATCTAATCACTCTCGTTTCTTTCATTAATTTTCGACACATCAACACTTGAATTTTTTTATCGTCCATGTTAAGAAAACATCGGTACATCTAGAATTTCTGAAAAGATATTGATCACTTTCCACTAATCAAATTTGGGATGATATATTGACTCGTCTTGAACAGGCTAGATCTTAGTCGTACAAAACTATAGCTGTACATACATCTATATTATGAAAATTATAGTTTTAAGTGTATAAAGCCCCAAGGTATCAAAACTTTGTTAAACTATTGATTAAGTTTACTATATGTAAGTACATAAAAAATTAAATAAAACAGAGTAATTCTGGCAAAAGTAAAATAAAAAACCCTCAGAACAATCGTAGTTAAGCTGTGATATAAACAAGCCTAACTATTTCTTGTTTTCATTCTTAATTATGTTCATTTTCAGTTTTCACACGATTCCATAACTTTGTACACTTCATAAGAGTAAGCCAGAACGAGCGACTGGTGCTCTTTTACAAATCCTATATCAGATTATTAGGATGTTTCATATTTGAATGGCAATACTGAAATAAGTGATAGAGGTTATCCAAACAACGAAATAAAAATGTGTGGCTAGAAGCCAACTAACTCGAACGGTTTCGGAGATATAGATATTTCTTTTTGAAAAATAACGGTTATATTTCAAAAAGAAATTTCGGTAGCGCTACACTAATGGTTTGGGGAACATTTTACCATGGTGGTGTGCTCAAGTTGGCTTTCCCAACCACGGGTATGAATTCTGTGAATATATCACACTGTTTAGGGATTCACTTAATTCCACATCTACGAAGAAATTGCGAGAAAGAATGGATATTTCAATACGATAACGCTTCGGTGCACAGTAGTCGTTAGGTCCGCGAGTGGTTACAAGACCAAAATATTAATGTTTTGCAATGGCCAACCTGCTCCTAGGATCAAAATCTTACAGAAAGTATTGGGGGCATTATTTTATGTTGAATTTATACCGAAAACAAGCAGTACCTAAATGTTATTGAATTGAAAAGTGCTGTGATTGCAGCGTGGGAGTCCATTAATAAAAATATTTTAAAAACTTTTATTGAGAGGATGCCAGGTTTTTTGAGCTTATTTTTGAGCTTATTAAAAAAGAAGGAGGTCCTATTTATTACTTAATTTCAATGGAATTAGTATTTTGTATATTTGAAGTACATTTCTTTTCATTTTGTGTTACCTTGTGATTTGCGTCTATAGTTATGCACCACTAATAAAACAAACTGAAATATAACATTACTTAAGTAAAAATATATTGTGTTATTTTCTGTTGAAAATTAATATTTCTCAATTCTCTCTCACATCATATAATTAAATTAATTAATCTCTTTATCGAGAGCATTATTTACGTTAAAAATTAAGTTCGTCTACAGTTATGCTCTTTATAGCAATGTCCGAAGTCTTTCATCTCCATACAGTTACAACTATGGTAATTTCTCTGATGAACTTCTGATCAATTTAGTTCCTTCGAACAATACTTGCTCTACATAAAGCGCCCATCTCTTCCATCATTGAAAATAATTTTAGCCGTATAATGAAATTTCAAAATATGATCTGGAAATATTCAGTAACATACAAAGGCACATCCGTCCATCTTCTTAAGTCCCCTATTCCCCTGACTAGCTTATTATTTCTTCCTATTTCTATTAAATATTTAAAAATCTAAATAAGTATAGAAGTAAAAAAAAAACCATATTCACCTAGCTCTGTGTTGCTGCTCTGGTTGAGAAACGATTTCTAAATGTACAGTGCCATCTTTGGATGATGTAGATATATTATTTTGGACGACCGCTGTTGGACGCTTCGATGCCGCTCGTACATTGTTTCTAGTCGCTGTAGAAAGGAATCTGAAAAATTATTACAAAGAAATACTTGAACGAATTTATTGCAAATTAAATTTTTTGGAATGCTTTAATTATATTGAAGAACCCGTATAAAAATTTATCAGAAATACGATTATACGTAAAAAGAGACCAAATTGTGTTTTCATATATACTTTTTTTATGTTTTACTTTGTTTACGTTTCAATAACCTCATAACTTTTATTATGATACTACCACAAAGTTACCTCCATATGGGGTAATGGATATCAAAAATTAAAAAAAAAACAAAGTTAATAACATAAACTAAATAAAGAATAAAATCAAAAGAAAAAAATTAAACAAAGTTTTTTTATGAAGAAGTGATGCTTATGACAATGAAATGAATAAGGAAATCTTACTTTGCTGGAGGAGTACACGGAAGATTGCCAGTCGACACTGCTGTTGTTGCGATTTTTTGTATAAATGCATCATTACTGCAGGCATCATCAGTATCAATATGAATACTTTCAATTTTTTTACGTTTCGTTTTTAAATTATATTTATCATAGTCGTCGCTTTCATCTGTGCTGATATCATCTATTGGCTCTGATCTAATGAAAAATTAATCTATTTTTAGACTGTGTTATGTATTTTAAATGAATATTAATGGACCGACAAAAAACGATTAAATGTTTTAGATAGAGATACAACCTATGCCTAAGCAGCAAACAAAAAACAAACAAACAAATAACTATTTACTACAAAATAAAAAATTATTATGTTTAATTATAATAAAAATATAAAAAAATATATAGAAATAATAAATAAATAAAGAATAAAACTACAGGAATAAATAAATTAAAACGTGAGGAGAGATTTATTAGTAAAAATTATGAGATGAATATTTAAGTCTAATGAAGTAATAAGAGTTATACTTGAATTAATAGAAATTAGTTACAAAGTATTTATTCTTCGGTAGCAAAGTTAACACACTTTTTTTTTAAGTCCATCAATGTGTAAGTTACATTTTAGGTTTTACATGAGAACACCTATTAGTGAACTAACTATAGCATCTAGTGTTTTTGAACTCATCGATTCAAATCTTCAGTTTTATTAGCAGATAAAAATTTTGTGCACTAGTAGGTAATTGATGAGTTTACCGGTATTAGATTCATGCATGTTTTTTAATCCATCCATTATATTATGTAGTTATCTTCCCATTTTCGACCATTCAAATTTAGACGGAATCAGGAATAAATTATAATAAAAGCAGCAATTTCATATCAGATAAATTATATATATCCTTCAAAAAAATGTATTTCTGGTTTTGGTTTATTTATTTTATTTGCGATTTGACTTTCCGTTGTACTTCCTCTTTTATAATTATAACCCAGAAAAATTAACGTTTTCAATTTATTTCATGTTCATTAAAAACTGATTATACTGCAAAACAAAGTGTTATTTATAATATAAATATTATCTACGTCAGTTGTTATATAATAAGGCCAATTAATTAATTTTCGTACTTAATAAAACATAATGAAGCTCGTAACCAATTGTAATTTCTAAAAATGCTTCACCTTCGAAAATCACATTTTGAAAACAGTTCGTACACTACATGACCCCTTTAAGTTGTAGTTGCTTGAAAGATAATCGATTGCAGATTACATTATAGTAGAAAAAGTATACCCGCGTACCATTTTTCCTTACAAAAAAACTGACGCGCAGTCAAAAAAATTGGAACTCCGAATTTTCGTTTTGAAAAATTTATAAAAAATAGAAGAATTTAATTTTTTAAAACTAAATTCTCTTTAATTTAAAAAAAGAATCAAGAAAAAATATTGTCAAAATAAAAAGTTATGACAGAAAATGTTGAAACAGTTTCCTGAAAGTCCACAATAGCAAAAAAAAAAAAAAATTTTTGCATAGAAGTTTAAAATTACATTAGCTAACAAATTCTGAATGAACATTTAGACATTTTAACACTTTTGTTTTTTGGGCCACCCTAATGTATATACATGTATTGTCTTTGTTAGAATACTCGAGTAATGTAAATTGCATTAAGACTACAAAATTATTGAGATTGAAATTTTGCATACATTTTTTGCAATACTAAGTAGAATCCTTATACATACGTCAATATGACTAAAAAAACTTTTATTCTACTTTCAAATTTGGAAAGACATCGATATCGAAATTTGCAGTTACTCTTCTAAGACTATTTCTACAAGCATTTCTAGTTAATGCAATTTTGAATTTGTTGGTGTTCGTTAACAGAATTAGTTGGTAAAAAATTTACTTTTACTAATATTTATATAAATGAAATTTTGACAGTTTACTTTTGGCTACTGTGTCATAGTCAAACAAAATCATTGTGTCGAAAGAACAAAACAAAATTTTCAATGTACATACATTTTTTATCATATATGTATTATATAAAATCCAATTTCAATTTTCCAATTTTAACAGAAAGGTTATCATTCATAGTATATCACAAAATAACATCAATAATATCAAAATTCTTAATTTATATTTAATGAATTATTTTTAATTTATAATAAGTATATATAGATACATAACTGAGAAGAATTATAATATTTGTAATTAGTAATTAAATTTATTCCAATCTTAAACGATTAGGGAATATATGCGGCTATCTTTTTCGAAGAAAGAAATAAAACCATTACATCAAGAATTCTGTCAGCAAATTTTTATTCAAATTGATAATGAAAAAAGTGTAATGAACGATAATTGCAAAATTGATTATTACACCCAGTAGAAGGCATTCACAGTTTATCAACAGATAAGCCAACGAAAGGATAATATGTGTGCAATACAATTGAGATATAGTTAATTATTATTAAAAATAAGGTATATGAACGATAAAACATGCACAGTAAGTAAACAAATAAAAATTACTTCCTTCCAGGGAAAATTTGTTTCGTTACAAAACATTTTTGATTTAAAATGCCCGTCACCGGTATTTCTCATCTTTTACTGTTTTGAAGGAACTCGCTCATTCTGTTTCTGAACAATATGGTGGACAATGTGGTATGTATATTATTTGTTTGCGTTATACTTTGGTAAGGTATTGTTTTTCATAGTTTTAACACAGACAATGAGTACCAACCAATTTTGTTTTCTACTTCAGTCAACTAGGTATACTCATCTATGTATCAAAAGAAATTGTCAACATTCAAATCACGCAATCAGTTCGCAGTATTTTCGCACCAGAAACATTCAACATAATATGACCCCCTTTCACGTACCCTGATATTATCCAAACTTTCTTCAATGGAAATTATTTAAATCTTTTGTTTGCCTTTGATTGGCCAATTGTGATAACCCTCGATTTTTTTTGCCATACTCAATCAAAAGATACTTCTATCGGAAATACAAAACCATTGACAGGGCAACGACCTCTCTTAATACTACTTTGGTAAGTAATACGAAATTTATTATGTATTTCTATGTGATAGCTAAGACACTAGGGTATACTGCATGATATTAATCAGAAGTTTGCGAAACTCAAGAGCTACTTTAAGGAACTGACTCCAGTCGATTTCAATACAGTAAAATCGACCTCATACTCGTATGTCGTTGACGACGGCATTTAAGTTGAATGGATCTTGTGTGCATGTACTCTTTTCTTTAGCTGTATGTATGAACATGCTGCCATGTTTATTGTGACTCTTAAGGTGGAGAAGGCATTGACCTCCATAAGGCAGGTGTTTTGTGTATACGCTTCGAAGACCAGCACAGACCGTAGAAACCCAAGGACGCACGATATATTTTTAGCCTCCAACTTTTCATCGTATATCTAATATTAATCGTACCCTTCAGAAATAGACTCAGATCTTCAAACATTTTTTATATTGGCCTTCAGGACTTTGGAAGCCAAAATTTTGATAAATTCTTTTATATTAGAAGTATTTACACACTTCACCTGAGGCAACTCCCTGCAAGGCTTTCTTCGACGGTAATTGTTCCTCTCATATTAATAGTATGTTGTTTTTCCACGTGTGGTCTAATTGTGCCTAACAAATCGTAAACATTTTTTATGATTTTTTTTTTAGGAAATTTACTTAACTCTCACTTACGAATTTATTTTTTCCTTATAATTAAGCAACAACTCCAACCTTCCTTTCTTTCTAATTATGACAGTGACAGTACAGGAGTACATATTCGAGAACAAGGTTTGAGGCCCAGGAATACACATCTGAATTTGACATCAAGGAGACAGCTTTTTCCAAATCCTCCTTGTAACAAGTTAATTCAACGGTAAAGTTATAATTGACAAATATTTTATTTCAATAATAAAATTTTTGTTGAATTTCTCCTCTTGGGAGCATAGCGATTCAACGTGTACTCTCCATCTAATTCTATTCTCAGTCCGTATTCGATGCTCTGCTTCACTTTTTACATAGAATCCTTTTTCACTATGCCTAGGACCTTAGGTGATTGGGCTGCAGTAGCTATCCCGATAATGGGGCAGTAATCTTTCATCTATTAGGAAAAGCGCACCGTGCTCGGTTAAACTTTTGATTGTTGTTATAGATGTTTTAGGGGTTGCGGCCTCTGCTCATGGTGAGGCCTTACAATTTTTTAAAACTCCGCAAATGTTTTTTTCGAGATAGGTGATGGCATTTTTATAGATAGGGTAAAAGGTAAAATGAAACTGTAGTGCGCTTAAAAAATGAACTACCGAGGCCACCTAACGCCATTAAAATCTATTGTAAAATGATTGTCAACGGATACATCAAAACTAAGAAGCTTATAAGAAGAAATACCTTCAGCATCGCCTGTGAATTACATAATTAGAACACAAACACACTTCGAAAATTTGGTGGCAATGTCAATACGTATAAGCAGGCAATGTTAATAGAATATAGTCGTTTAGACTGTTCATGGAACGAACTAAAAAGGAGGTTATGTTGCCGGAATGTTTTAGTAGGGACTGCCGGATCTAATAATGTAAAGTAAATGATTATGCTGGAATGCATCTTCATTTTTTATATTAAGAAGATTTCTTCAAAAATGAAATTAGGGATCTAATAGTGGGTTTCTTGAATGTTGTAGATTGCTGATGGCCGAAAAGAGACTGAAACTCTTTAATCGATTGCAAACAATATTGTAAAGGGATCATTAAACAGGTACACAGAAGTGATAATTGCATATAGCCACCTGGTTTATCACAATTTAAATTATTTATTTTGTGAATATCTAAAACCTGACCTAAAAAAAAAATCATATAACTCGAAAAAAAAATTAATGAATTAATACGCTACAGATGACTGACTACAAAGATTATTAAGATCAAGTGAATTAAATGTAAAGTGAACATACAAAACCATTAGTATCTAGGCTATAATCATTATCACTAATACTTTTGCCATTTAGCTTAATTAAATATACAAGCTGAGACAAAAAAACATAATTTTAAGTATAAGAAACTTCTTTACATGGGACAGGAACAAAATAAAAAATATTTCTAATTATTTCAAACTCATACTTTTATGCATTCAATATAATTTCCATTTTGGGTAATTAATGAGGTCATGAATGATTATGAATGAATTAAATAAAAAAAAAATAAATAAATAAAAATAAAAAAAAAAAGAAAAGAAAAAAAATTTTTTTTGAAAATAAAAATTGCTTTCCCATCTACATTATGTACGTATAATATTCGAGCGAGTTTAAAAATTACGAATGTACATAATTATCATATTCACCTTGAAGATGAAACTGTTCGTAACAGTTGCTGATGATGATTACTTTGAATCTCAACATGTTGATCAAAACCAAATCCACTATCATTTGAATTATCACAGGGTGGTGGATGTGGTCTAGGAATTATTTTCTTTCCTGGGGCAATTTTTCCAGGGCCAACCTGTAATAATTAAAAAATAATAATATATATACATATTTATATTATAATGTATTTATGGATGCTGTATATATGTACATTTTATTCATCGTCATTTCTATGAAGGTTAATTATGCGTAAAATTCATTGAACTCACTTTTGAAACAGAATGAAGTTTTCCTGGTAAAACTTTACCCGGATGTCTTTTTGATGGCGTGCGAAAACCTTTTCTATGTATTCTTGGCGTCATTGTTGATGATGTCGCCATTGTCATTCGCATTCCTGAAAAAAAAAAATAAATAAATAAAAAATAAAAGAATAGTTATTTTTTTGTAATTTTTGCGCGAATTGTAATTTTTTACTATACACGCTTATTTTGTATTATAGATTTTAGACTGTGTAACGGGGTCAAATAAATGCAAGAGGCTTGGTATGCAAGGGCAATCAAACTATAGTCTCATTTCATTTAAACAAATTCTATCTAGAGGTATAGAAAACTAAATATATATAACCTCTATAGATCTAATGTATTTTGGTGATACGTTTTTCAATTTTCATTTTTAGCAGATGCACAAAAGACGCAGTTAGGAGTTATAACAAAAGTTAAAGCAATGGAATTTAGTGAGGGAAAGAAGTTCTGATCTGACGATTGATTTTCAGGTACTAAATACCTTGATTCAATTTATAAAACCAGAATTTAAGTAAGAAATAAAAAGATAAAAATGTTCTAATTATGTATATTTTAAATTTGAAAAAAAAAAAAACATTTGGAAACAAGCTGTCTACCATCTTCATCTCATATAGAGGATCGAAACTAATTGGATTTCAAGTTTCTTTCAACTTCAAAAATATTTGGCCACCTACCAAAGATGTTCTTTTTTATTTTATATTTTTTTTTATGCACAGTTGCGGTTAATTTTCAAACATTTGCCAAAAGCAACAAGACTAAGACATGGACTATTCCACGATTTCCACTATTTTAAAAGTTCTGCCAAAATCACTTTGCCGTAAAAAACATTGAAAGATTTCCCGATTTGTGCTTATTTATATAAGTGGTGACAATTTTAATAAATTTTTTCAGTGCTACAGTTGCTGGCATTATTTTGTTTAATATTTTACGTTTCACATTATTTTATATGATTTTTGAAAGAATTAGCATCTATAACAACACTACTTCGATGATGCAATTTAATTAGATAATGTCTGGATAAACGACCCTTATATCGGTATTGAGGAAATCTACCTACTTCAAAAATATAATTAACAATATACAGGGTGTCTTAAAAATAAATTCCATCATTTTAGTGTCGCCCATATTAATATAATGACACGGCAATTAATATTTAGCAGCTATAACAAATATGGAAGAATTATTATGGAGTAGTGTACGTGCATTGCAAATCTTAGAAACTTATACAAAAGGCATGCGCATTTTGCTACATTTGTGCCTAGACGTGTCATCATAATTTTTTTACTACGCTGTAGTTCCTTATATGATTACCGAGATTAATTGTGTGCGCCTTCAATCAAGTTATAATTATTAATATAAATAATAATTGTTATCATAAATTCACAGCACGCAGGTAAAGAGCTGCATAGCCGTCCGATCAAAAACTTCACATTTTCAAAATGGCCGAAACTATTTACTTGCAATAGTATTGGTATGTTGCTCATGCTGCAGCTTAAAAAAGTGCAGCACGGAATATTTCCTCCCACCGAATGTCCTTCAGTGAAGTTAAATAAAAAATAAAGTGACAATCAACGTAGGCGAGAGTATAATAAAATGATTTTTATATGTGGCATAGTTCCAAACAGAATAGTCAATTTTGGAAGTCATATTTGGAAGAGTCATTTGTCCTTATAATACCCTAGATGAAATCTATAGGTTATACTAAGTTTGTCATTCCGTTTGTAACGCACAGAAATATGAAACTGCTTCTCTTTTGAAGGTATTGATAACAGTGATGTCATTGCGGCAATATTCTCCATTACTTCCAATGCAGTAAGTTCGGACGGAATTCATCCCCTATTTATTAAAATGCTATTTATATTTCACCATTTTGTTTTCATATTTTAAACTCCTTTCTGACTTACTTTCCTTTCCCTTAGAGCTTGGAAAATCGCTAATATCACACCAGTAGCCAAGAAACCTTCACCTATATCAGTTGCTGATTTCCGGTCAATTAGTCGTTACAGATTTCAGAATTTGTTCATACCAACAATCTTTTAAAAAAAATTCAGTCGGGCTTCCAATCTCGGCATAGTTGTGAAACTGCTATACTAAAAGGCTCCAACGATATTCGCCTGACTCTCGACTCCAATAACTTCGGCATTCTTGTATTACTGGATTTATCAAAAGCTTTTGATAGCATTAACCAATCAAAGCTATTAGAAAAATTACACAGTAATTTTAAGTTCTCTTCCAATGCGATCAGCTTAATTGACAGTTTCCTTACTGACAGGTCTCAAAAGGTACAAATTGGTGATTCCTCATCCTCCATACTCACCCATTTTATGTGGTGTACCACAAGGATCTGTTTTGAGCTCGTTGGTGTTTTCTATATATATTAATGACTTGCCACATGTAATTCAAGATGTTCAGCTTCATCTTTATGCTGATGACGTACAATTGTACTTAAGTAGGCCTATTGGTCTTATAGAAGATTGTATCGCTCGCAACAATGTACATATGGTCAGTCAACAACAATTCCATACATTTTTCTTAACAACTCCCCTTGTGTTTTGTGAATTCTGTCACTAATCTTGGGGTCAAGCTAAACGACCAATGAAGTTGTTGTGATCATGTTAAACTGATGCTTTCTAAGATCTATGGGGGTCTTACGCAGATTATGGTTATCTGCAGCAATACTGTCAACAAATAGTCGATTACATCTTGTAAAAGTTCCTTTATTACCCCATTTTACTTACGGAAGTTTGGTATATCCTAAACTTGATAAAGTATGCGCGCGGAAAATTTAACTTGCTTTTAACGATTGCATTAGATTTGTATTTTGTATTAAATGATGGCAGCATATATAACTCCGTACAGGATCTCATTAGTTGGCTGCTCGATCACTTCTTACTTAAAGCGTAAAGCTTTAATACACTCTGATGAGCCTAGATATCCTTATGATCAAATACAATTCTTGCTATCGTGACATTCCATTTTTTTTGTTGCTCGTTTCCATTCTTTGATAGGTCAGGCTTCTTATTTTTTCAGGTCAATCGAATGTGGAATTCCGTTCCTGTTCGTGTCCAGAGTGCTGGCTCTATCAATATCTTCAGGCGTCTAATTTCTAACTTGTGATAATTCACTTATATATTATACTATATACTCTGTGCCCAAAAAATAAGGTGACTTGAATTTAAACTGCGCGCGTCAAAGGAGTTGGCGAATACGTTTCTTTTTTAGGTTGGTAGGACTGTCTTTGACATCCCTGCCAAATCACACGTCAAAATATTCATTAGTGTTTGAGATACGCTTCGTTTTGTGAGCTGCTAAAAGTGAATTTCTCGTTTTTTGTGATGTCTAAATTTGTTGAGCAAAGAATTTGCATTAAATTTTATTTGCGGAATCAATTTTCTGCTGCGTATTCGTTGAGGATGGTGCAGAAAGCCTTTGGTGATGAGGCTATGTCGAAAACAAATGTTTACAAGTGGTATAGTGAGTTCCAAGCAGGAAGACGAAAAGCGCCCTGGGCGACCATCAACCTCAACCGACGAAGCTCACGTCCAAAAAATTAAAGATTTGGAAAACCGTCGATTAACGATTGGAGACAACACCATTTCGCCAAAAACTCGACTCATATCGTTCCACAACCACCGTATTCACCTGATTTGGCGCCGTGCGACTTCTGGCTGTTCAGCAAGCTCAAAAGACCGCTCCGAGGACACCGTTTTGAGACGATAGAGCAGATTCAAGCCGCCGCGAAGAAGGAGCTGAAGGCCATCCCTGAAATCGACTTTTTCAACTGTTTCGAAGATTGCAAAAACCGTTGGCATAATGCACTTATGCATCGGGAGGGGATTACTTTGAAGGCGATGAAATTGATTTGGAAGAATAAATAAAGAATTTTCAATATAAATTCAAATGTCACATTTGTTGGGCACAATTTAATTAATTAATTATTTTTGTATATCTTTCGCTAGTTTTTTTTTTATCTGTTATTTTTATTTATTTCAAATTGTTAAACTACTTCTATCTTTAATATTTTTAGTTTAAAATAAATTAGCTTTAGTTTTTCGTAGTCTCTATTCCTCTGATACTCTTAGCTTCCTCTTTTATAATGTATTAGGTTAAGATTTACCAAAATAATAAACTGAATTGAATTGAATTCACATGTCTGTCCGTCCCATTCGTCCTTACGATAACTCAAGAAATTTTGCACACGAGCTTTAAAAAAAAAAGAATAAATTAAGTATATTTAGGCATTAGCTGAGAACGGGTCAACGTAGAGAGCTGAAATTTGGTACATGAAGTTTTCATAAAAATTGCAAATAAAGACAAGTTCAAAAATGAACCAAATCGGGCAATCATTTCTTGGTGTTGCCATACAAAACTTCGGTTTTTCACTACATATTTGGCGAACGCGTCGACCTAGAGAACTGAAATTTTGTTGACAGTGTTTTCATAAAAATAGTAAATAAAATTTCAAAATTGAACTGAATCGAGAACACCAAGGATCTTTGGGTTTTACCTTTATTTAATTTTTATGTTCATCTGAGGTATACTATTATTCGTCTTAAATCAATTATAACTTTTTCTCTTCTTGTAAAATTTCGTCTCACACAAAATGGAAAACATGTGGCTCGCTGCAAAAGGACGACGCCACATCTCATACCAGCGATTGAAATAATTCAATTTGTGAAAATCATATTTCCCGGCCGTTTGATCTAGAAAAGTGGTATGACATGTGATCGCCAAGCATAACAGCCTAACCCAACGAATTTTTTTCTCCCTGTTTTTTTTTAAAGATCAAGGCTTATGCTAATAAATTAGTAATAACTGAATATTTTATAGAACAAATTTCTACAAGAAATTCATAACTTTAATTTGGACATCTTAAATTGAATTCAAAATGTATTCCACAGAGAGTGGTCATTTGGCTGATATTGTTTCTCCAGTTCAATTCCAGCGCATCAATAAATACATGTATGAATAAAAAAAAAAATCTTTGCTGGAAAATATTTTTATAAGTATTGCAAAATTACGGACGTAGACTATTATATAAACTGAACATTTTTTCTACCCAAGTGAAATTCAAACACATTTAAATGAACTATGCAAGTTGGTCGGTAAATTTTATTTGCTAACTACACTTAATTCTCCCATTAAATTCGACTTTATCTTTTGCGACAACAATCCACTGATAAAGTAGCTAAATAACTTAAGTTTCTTTCATATACATATTTATTATGAAAATGGATCCTTTCAAGAAAGGAGCAAATAAATATATACACATATAATTAAAGCCGCTAATTAGCTCTAAAAATTCTTATCAGCAATACGCACTTCTTCAGACAATTTTATCTGCTTTTGTTATTATTTTAGTCAACCTCGTGTATCTTTATCGCAATTCTAGCAGCAAACACAAGATAGCTGAGTTTCTTTGATGAGATATTTTCTTTAAAAGCAACTAATCGAAATTGACCCCATTTTTCAATATAGAGCCGAGCGCCGTTGGACTTGAGAGGATAGCAAAATATTTGCAAAAACATTGAATATAAGAGAGCGTGAAAACCTTAATTACATTCCCTGTATAATTAGATGTAGAAAACAAAAATGAGTCAGAGTCAGTTCAGTAAAGGGGAATACAAATTAATTATTGGAAGGGCGAACAAATAAAAATTAATAAATTCTTTTGTCTATTTACAAAGAAAATGTTTACTTGCTCTCTGATTTTATAATAAGGCTTACAGTTAATGGCATTGAGGTAAGTAGTAACTATAATAGATTTAATATATAATTATATCTACATACCTACATGAAGAAAATATAAATGAATTTTACATTGAGTCAACCAAGCGTGCACTGATCGAAATCTGCAATTTTCTAGATTGTATTGACGTCACATTTCATGGAAACAACTCTTTAGTCAACTTTTGCTTAAAAATGCAAAAAGAAAAATTCAGTTTCAGAGACCTTTGATGTCTTCTTTGTATTGGAGCAATTGGCATTTCGATCCAACGAGGTTTATTTGTTTTTTATTTTTAATAAATTTATGCGTTGAGTTGTATTTTTTTTTTACGAGAATATTTGGCAACGTACATCAAGAGTTGTAGTATATTTTTTGTACGCGTTTATTGAGCCGTTGCGTTGTTTACCTTGGCATGAGTTCAAAAAACGCTAAAAAGAAATGCTAATAGAAATTAAATGAATAATTCGGATCTTTTTTACAACTGCACGTTTTTAGATTTTATAGTAAGATAGAAGAAGAATATGCCAAATTATTTTTGTTAGTTTTTTATTTTATTCTAGGACTGTGGGTTACAATTCGATATCATATATTGAAAGTCGGTCGTTTAAAGTGGACAAAGCTTTGTGTACTTACTCGAAGTTGTTTTCGAATTGTTTTATCGACATGATGAATGAAAAATTATTACACAAAATTCCGCGAATTTTAACAATAAATCCACAAAACAGTCGTCGTTCGTAAACTGTTTTCTGGATTTTTTTCTATCAGAATTCGTGGAATTTTGTTTTTTTCATTTTTTATTATCTATATATAGTTTTACACGTGTCGAGTGTGTATTTCCGACATATTTGGAAATATTTGTGAATGTAGCAAACCATAAAACTATGAAAAGCATGTTATAATTTGTCTAACAATAAAATCAATTTTTGCAATATCCTAAATATAGTGGTGTGAAACTCGAAGGCTATGGATATGCCATACTTAACGATCAAAAAATTGTATGGAGGGGCGGGTGAGTCTTATGACTCTTAACGGTTTCCGAAATAATGGAACTTAAAGATATTTGGATATGTTTTATAGATCACCCTGTAACTTCTAAACGTTACATCCTATGATGATGATTTAAAATTTGTTAGATTGATAATCGTTGGATCTTTTCAATGATATATAAACTTCTGCCCTCCGTTTTAAAGTTATGTCTTTAAAAAAAAATTAAAATTTCGGAATTTTAACTGGTTTTTTTTTTAACTACTATTTTTATCAAAAATCATGTCATGTCATCAACACCAATTTTTCATTTTGAATTTAAGAGGGCCGAAAAGTTTTTAAAAAGAACTTTTACACTCTGTACCAAAAATGTGACCTTTTCTGCGAATCTTGCATTTTTTTTCACTGGATATAGAAAATGGCTTAAAAAACTCCTCCCGCAAAAAACTAATTGCCGACTTTTTGATGCTAATTGAACTTTTTCACTGGATTTGATTAAGGATGTGGACAACCGACCGGTAATGGATGGTGTGATAAGCAAAAAGTGTTATGGTTGGTAGTGAATAAATTTCAATGTTTGGTGGTGTGTTGAGGGGGTCTAAGGTTCCTTTTTTTTATTTATTATATCTCCCATTTGGATGAAACTTTCACAGTTTGAATGGAATACCAAAATAGCTGTTTTTTTTTCTACTAGGGACCTCACTTTTTTCTCTGTTTTTATTTTGAAACCAGAAACCATATCTATCTTTGTACAAAAAAATTGCGATAGTATTCGGTTCTGCCCTCCGTTTTGAGGTTATGGCTTTAAAAAAAATTAAAATTTCGGAATTTTAACTGGTTTTTTTTAACTACTATTTTTATCAAAAAACATGTCATGTCATCAACACCAATTTTTCATTTTGGATTTAAGAGGGCCAAAAAGTTTTAAAAAGAACTTTTACACTCTGTACCAAAAATGTGACCTTTTCTGCGAATCTTGCATTTTTTTTCACTGGATATAGAAAATGGCTTAAAAAACTCGCCCCGCAAAAAAATAATTGCCGACTTTTTGATGCTAATTGAACTTTTTCACTGGATTTGATTAAGGATGTGGACAACCGACCGGTAATGGATGGTGTGATAAGCAAAAAGTGTTATGGTTGGTAGTGAATAAATTTCAATGTTTGGTGGTGTGTTGAGGGGGTCTAAGGTTCCTTTTTTTTTATTTATTATATCTCCTATTTGGATGAAACTTTCACAGTTTGAATGGATTACCAAAATAGCTGTTTTTTTTTCTACTAGGGACCTCACTTTTTTCTCTGTTTTTATTTTGAAACTAGAAACCATATCTATCTTTGTACAAAAAAATTGCGATAGTATTCGGTTGTGTTTTTGAGATATGTATTTTTAAGATCACCATAACTTAACCTAATATATTGTAATTTTTTTCTGAGGACCTTTAGCACTTTTTTTCTTTTATATAATAATAGTAGTGAGAATTTTGATGAATTCTTACTGTAAAATTTAGCATTTTAAACATGTTGTGGATCATCAAAATATAAGGACTGTCCCAGAAAAACACCCGACTACCATTTCCTTTTTCTTACTACGCGTAATAGAGTCTAGTTGAACGATACGTCATTCGGTATTCAGTCAGCGCAGTCAGTCATGGCATCAAAACAAGAGGAATGAAGAAAATTAATTACTTCCCAACACTTTGAAAATCCGGAGAAAGTTGGCTAAAATCCTCGATATTCCGAAAACAACAATTCAAAATGTTTTAGTCCTAAATTTTCGGTATCTTCCAGTGTTCAAAGAAAACCTGGGTCAGAAAGAGAGATCTGTAAAAAAAGGAAAAAATAGCGAAAATGAGGTCTCGAAAATTGTATGAACAATTTTTACCGAATTATTGCAAGGCCGATTTTCGTCAGCTGCCAGGGAGGGGGTGATTCTGGCGTTTTGTCGTAGCTTAGGCGTGACGCGATTATTCCCTATTATTTTGGCCTGATTTTGCTACTTGACATTATAGCAAAACGGCTTTTAAAATTTTATACGGAAAACTCCATCATCCGTCGTCCCGAAGGAACCAAATCCAGCAAACTGACCAGACCATCAATCTATCGACAAATATTGGGCCCATATTAAACAAAAATTTACGAAGACCAAAAAGCAAGCCGATAAAGTTAATGACTTCAAGAGGAAATATAAGATAGCTTCCGATATAATTACAAATGACGTTCCTACATTAAATTAACTCTCTAAAGATCGAAAATTCTGCAAAAATGTATATCTTCTATCATAATAACAACTAAATTTATTTTGTATAAACTTACAACAATAAATTTATGTTAAAAACAAATGTGTAGGATTTTTCTGGGACAGTCCTAATAAGTAAGTAGACGTTAAAGAAATGCCTAGAATACACAAATATCTAGAAAACAATGAAGAATTTGACAATTTGTCGAATTGGACCACAACTTTCACCTATTTAAATGATTAAACAAATTTTCGGCACACCCTATATAAGTAGTAAATATTTATAAACAACAACAACAAAAAGCTTTCTATTTTGTTTACAAACAATACTGATCAAAACATTCGCCTTGCATAATTTTTCCTTTGATTATTTTTAACGCTTTAATTAGATATTTCCGCCATTTCCGTAATTTTAAACAAATTATGAATTGATTGCGCACAAACCAAAAAAATAAATTACCAATACCAAATTACCAAAATAAATTACCAATTATTTTTTAGTCCAAAGAAGCTTTCGAATTAATTATCCAGCAAAACAGAGTTTATTTTTGTTTATTTTTTTTTTTTTATATGATTAATAATTTTCAAGCTTTCACCAACATAATCACTATAGTCTGCGTTACAATTTAATTTCAATCATATTCGATTCTATGTAGCTGAGAGTAGACCATAGATTTACATTAGCATTTTTTATGTATATAAAGTAATTAATGTGTCTACTTGTTTTAAGCTCTATAAACTCAAGTGCGGTAATCTAAACCCCCGAGCATTTTCAAATCGCCTGAATAAAATATTTTGCGACGTTACGCGGTAGATACATCGTATGTAGACAACACAAGTACATTTATACCGAAAAAAATGATAAGCAAGACCATTTTTAAACATATAAAGTGCGTTCTACTAGCAATTTTAGAATGATAACGAAACCTTCAGTTGGTTGTGGTATACACAATGACCCGGAAGTAATATTATTAAGCATGTAATTTTTTGGGAAGTAGATTTCATGATGGGTTGAGATTTCGATGATGTTTAATCAAATAGATGCATAATTTTTAAACTTCGAATAAGATGGACAAAGATACTAAATAAAATATAAATGCAGGTTAAAGTTTGAAATACGTATCGAAGTTTAGGAAGGACATTGTATAGGTGGTCAATAGTAAATGCCTGTTTACCCTATTGGTTTCCTGCTTGCAATCTACAAAAAAGACGGATGTGTTTAATATTGCACTCTCAGCATTACAGAAAAAAAAAGCAGTCTTAGGTAAGCAAATGTAAATAGATTGGACACTCACGCATAAAATTAATAAAAGTTATTTTGATTTTTGCATATCCGCCTGTCCGTCTGTCCATCCGCAAGATATCGCGAGAATGCGTTCACTTTTAGTGCTGAAATTTTGTACACGGGCTTTTAAAAAAAAAAGAAAAGTTAATTAAGTTCTAAAATGGGACAAATCGGGCGACTCCTTCGTAGGATTGCCATACAAAAATTTCGTTTTTCATTATATATTTGAATACTGTCTGAGAACACGTCGACGTGAAGTGTTCAAATTTTGTGTATGGAGTTTTCATAAATATTACAATTATACATTAAAAAAGCTTTTAAAATAAATAACTTTCGTAAATAAATTGCACTAAAAAGTAAAGAAATATTTTTTACTTTCTCACTGATATACACCATTTAAAGTCTAACGAGATAACATAATTTCAAAATATTGTTAATAGTACATTCAATTTTAAGATTTAACCTTTGTTCTAGCATTACATATTTTGCAACAAAACTTTTCTTGTGCATATCACTGAGAAAGAAAGAAATAGTTTTTACTTTTTAGTGTAGTTTATTTACGAAAGTTATTTATTTTAAAAGGTTTTTAATGCATTTTATTTTCTACTTTTTAGGCATAAATTCTATACACTCTCGTCGCTCGACTCTTCAATCTCCACTTATATCACACACGGCCGAAATTGGACAACACCAAGGGTGGTAGTTACAACCCCCAAAACGCAAGAAAATTTTACACCATCAGAAAGCTCCCCATTCACTCATTCTAATTTAAAAAACCCCATGTAAATCGAGAGTTTTGTTTTGGCGTATACGACAGGCAGGCAGGCCGTACTGATGATTATATGGTGCCTGCTTATATGAAACGCCCTCTTTTTGCAATGAAATTTCTTTTTTCAAAGATTTTTCATTTGCAGAAAGAGTTTTGTCACTCATTTCTCGAGCTACAGTCTTAGCAGCAAACTGAGTCAATTTCAGATTGACTTATTTCGCTATGAATTTTCATAGCAAAACTATCTATGAAATGCTAGTCCCGCATAGGGCTAATCTTGCTAGGCATTCAAGTAAAAACGTAGTATATAGCCTCATATAATTCACACTTAAAAATTATTTTAAGTCTATATATGAAGTCAGCTTGGCGTATACGGCAGGCAGGAACCAGGCTATACTAATGATTATACGGTTCCTGCTTATATGAAACGTCCTCTTTTTGCAATGAAATTTCTTTTTTCAAAGATTTTTCGTTTACAGAAAGGGTTTTTTCCACCCCATGTAAGTCTATCCACGTTTACTACCCGTCACGCACGGCACTCTCAGGCTCTCAGACAGACAGTTTTGTAGATAGGGGTTTGTGAGTTGATAAAAGTTATTTAAAAATGGACTAAATTGGGCAACCTTTTTTTGGTATTGCCACACAAAACTGTGGTTTTTCCTTAGAACATATAACATATAGTTATATGTTCTAAGGGCTTTTCACAATATATTTGGACCCTGCCTGAGAACACCTCAACGTAGAGAACTGAAATTTTGAACATAGCGTTTTCATGAAAATAGTAAAACAAATTTCAAAAATGAGCTAAATTAAGCAACCCCTTCTAGGTGTTAGGTTTTCGCTTTATTTAACTTTTATTTTCACCTAATATTATTGGTCTTAGACCAATTGTAATCTTTTCTCTTGTTTTTTTTTTTTATCTTTTGGTGCAAGAAATTGACATATAAACTGGGTTCTTTCACCATTCAGTTTGGGTTTTTCGGATGCGATATTTGATGGGCTCCTTACGCTTGTGATGCACATACATAGGAAATTACTGTGTATTAACAAAACTCATTAAGTATATATTTTATTTTGAAGGCTAAATAAAGACCTATTGAAAATTTATATAAAAAAAAAAAACATACAATCTTATAAATACAACCGCTTCAGTAAAAGTCTAACTTAAAGAATGCAATATTGAAAACCCTGTAGAATATCCTGAAATTACTCACTCGTTTTTCGAGGTATTTTTCAGAATACTCAGGGTAATTGGTGACAGACAAAAGAAAAGCTGGATAACATAAATACCCAGCTAAATTTAATCCTATCACAGGTATTACTTACGACGGCTATTTGTAAAATCAGTGACTTTGAAATGAGAGATTTGTTTTTACGAAAATGCGATTTAGTTTTCGTTATATGTATATGTAGTTTCCTTTTAGCTACTCGATATTCTTTGCCTAACGATATAACAATTTTTTAGCCCTCGCAAAAATATACGATTTTTTGAATTCTGTAAAAATAGGTGATTGTTTCAGCTATAATCTCAGAGACCTTTCAAAGAAAAAAACGGTGAGTGGCCAAATCTGGGAATAGGATGGATAGGGAAGCAGCTGGTAGCTCAATTCGTAAATTTGGGCCATGGCCCGCTTTTCCATCGATTCGTCGTAAAATCGCCCCAACAAATATATATAATACTGTTCTGCTATCGTTTTTTCCTTTTCCAAGTAGTCGGAGAACATAATGCCATGTGCATCTTAGAAAATTGTGGTCATCTTCTTTCTAGCCAACGGAACCTCTCATGTTTTTTTCGGAACTCGTGTGCCAGGAAAACTCACATATTTTGGTGTTCTCTCATTTCTGTAAAGATTGATCCATCTTCAATCAAAGGTTACATTATGCCGCAAAAATTCACGGCTTGATTCCTGCTTACCGTAGACACCAAAGTGAACAGCCAAGCTGACCCCATATATGCACTTAGAAAATTTGTTAAGTGTAAATTAATATGAGACGAAACTCACTTTTGCGTCTACGGCAGGTAGGAACCAACCCGTACTGAAGAGTATACTGTTCCGGCTGATACGAAACGTCCTCTTTTTTTCGAAGAAAACTTCATTTTTAAAGATTTTTCTTTTGTATAAGAGTTCTTGTCACTCTATTATTAAATAGCCTCCGTAAATCTGTTAGAAAAAGGGGGAAATTTGAGGCATTCGGAAATGACTTTTATTTGACTAATAAAGGTGAAAACTCGAAGAAAAGAGCTTTTCTAAATAATTTCTTATCAGAATCAGCAATTTTTATGACTATTTACTTCAATCTATCGTGGATTGATTCCGAGTTTACGATTATACATATCTTGATGTATATACATATATTTTAAATTTGATGAGCTTTCCTAGGGAATCAATATAACACTATATGATCAACGTCAATGAGAAAACCATTAGGATGATTTATAAGAGTGTCCGTGGATTAATGGATCCATATACATTTCTTAGACACACGGATGGCAGCGAACTGAGAATACCTTTAGATTAATGTCGCAATGATAATTTTAATTTTTGATTGTGTTCTTTTTAATGAATATTTGCATATGAAGTGATAAGGGTTTTTGATTCAATTAGGAGTAATCCCAGAGAGCCTGATCATCTTTCGGTAAAATTCATTAAGGTTGTATTACCTGTATTTTTTTTTCTACTTTTTTCACGCACATTAATTTCCTATTGATTGAAAGATGCCAAAGGTGATTGCTGTACAGAAATCGTCAAGCTCATCTGACTATCATATCTAGACCCATAAGTATAATGTGTTTCTTATCGTACGCATTTGAGAAACTTATTCTTGAGTAAAATCAGTCAGTTGGATTTCAAAAAGTACCTACCACAGCTAAAGATACCAGATACGCCATAGACAATCAACTCGTATGAGTAGCAACTGTCAGAGCCTGCGCCTGTCAAACATGGAGTCCCTCAAGACTCTTTATTGGGTCCTCCATTGCTATTCAGGTACATAAATGACATAGTTTCAGTATTAATGCCAACTGCCAAGTGGATTTGTACGATATCCAGATATCTCTGTCTCTCAAAGGCTTGGCTTGGCCGAGGATTGAATATTCAGAATGAATGAAGACGACCGATATCAATCATTGGTCTCTCCAAATTAATCCTTTAAAGTCTCAGCACATTACCATTTTTCGAAACTTTTTTTGATGTATAGTGCGAAATTTTGTATTTACCTACAATAAAATTTTGACCTGAACGCAGCTCATTAATTAAGTAGTTTTCAGCATACACATTATGATGTTCACAGATTGTGAGCCTTTAATGATTATAATATTATACACCCACTGCAAGCAGATTTCGGTTAACCAAATCTCTATTTTTGCCTGTATTAATATACGGTGATATCCTCTATTGTCAACTATATTTGTTATTCTTGTAAAACTAAATGTTGCGTTTAATTCTGAGAAGATTTGATTATGTCTCGAAGTATATTTAGTCCATTCCTATCTAATGTGAATAAATTTTACCAAATGCAAAAGTATTTTTAAAAACCTTCTCTAGGACAGATGCATACAAGTATTCGGCTGAAATTTGGCAAGACTAATGAATGAATGAATGAGACTTTTTTTTGTTGGACTACTAGAGAGCTCGTGAAAATCTATTGTTGATCAGACTATTACCTGTCCGGGTGAAACTCTTCACCCATTCGGTGAATGGGTTTTTTGGATGGTTGATAACTCTTGAAGCAAATTTTGGTGCAAGTACAATAAGTCTTGCCTTCGCATTGCTTGCATCGGCAATAATTATCATCAAATTGTATAATGTTGCCAATCCAATCCTCGAGAATGTATATTTGTTTCGATGCCATTGTGATAGAAGACTTATTGGATCATACGATCTGAAGTTAAATTTGAATTTCTATCGATTATTATAACAGGTGGATCTTCTCAGATTGAACTTTATCCGGTAGATGTTCGTATTATTTGTAGAACACAAAAAAAAAAAAAAGCAAACCGGAAAAAATCAAAGCCAACTAAATATATTCCGTAAAGAGATTCTTGGAAATTTTAAATTAGAAAAAAAGCTTATCGATTAGATTTTTCTCGAACTCAATAATAAAGCCAGAGGGGTGTAGTTGAATGAATGCATATTGGGTAGACTGTACTGCTTTTATAGACATACATAGTATGTATGTAGTAAAGCCGGTTGAAGTGGAATTTTCTCGGCGAAATTTTAAGAATTCAACAGAAAGAATCTGCTCTATAAACCGGTTTCAAGAAAAAGCGATAACATAGCAATTACATTAGCTTCTATTACGCAGCCAAAAATGTGAAACTGCAAGCATGATGTATGACACAGCTAAATTTACTTATGAATATAAAATTGAATGTCTTACAATATTATAACAAGCTGGTGTCAGGCACTGTTACATTTCTCAATAATACTATATGGAACCTGAAACCTATCAGTGTACGTGAAAAACCTGTATGCAAGCGGATAATGTAATATAAAGCCTACTCAATCCTATTAGAAAGACTTTTACCATATTTTACTATACTTATCTGTTGATTGAGATCTCCTGAAGATGTGGCAATACGTGTCGCAAAACGTCAAAACGTAAAAAAACTTTGAAGTAAATATAAATCATGTTCTCTATTTAAAAGAACTAACTCATAAAAAATTATACACAACAACATACATATAAATATGATCTAGGTAAGATACAAAGATACTTTAATAAATTGAAGGCATTTTTAATTTAATCACTTGAAGTAAACTTCATTCGATTTTAAAAAAATGTTGCGAATTCTTTAAGTCTTGTACCAAATCTTTAGAGCAAATTTTCTTGATTTTCGCTTACTTTTTAAAACATTTGATACTGACAGAAAAAGTCAAAAATATTGAAAAACTTATCTCTGTTTTGTTGAATTTGAGAGTGGTAGGATAGGAGACAAGATGGTAGACTGTTCCACGTTCGCACAGTAGTCGGGATAAAAGACCATTCTGAAATTTTACCGTATGGCCTAAAGTATTTTACAGTTGAAAAGGATGTGCGCGGCTTGCAGCACGAGTATTGCGTGCAGGATTTAATCTACATGGGATCAGACTAGATATTTCATCAGAACATTGACCCAGATGTGGGAATTGTATTCCACAGTCTGTGGCCAAGACATTTCGATGATTCTTTGGCAACAGAGAAGATGTGATTTGTCCAGCTTAACTTACTGGAAATATTAATGCCAAGATGGTGTATCGGATATTAATTCAACATCAAAAGAAATGGGAGTAGTTAAGTGATGATCTTATTTTAAATATATGAGACAACTTTGGGTCTAAGATGCATTGATGCCCCAAGCGAGTATATTGTTAAGATCGTTATTTAATGATCTTATTATGTAATTTCGTTTGACATTTGCTAGATTCATTTTGCAGTCTGCAAGGACGTCAAAGGAGAAAACGATATCAAGGGTACTATGTTCGGCAAAATTATGGAATGGATTAAAAATAAGAAAAGCAGATCGTTAATGAAAATTAGGTAGAGAGACGGAGAGAAAACAGAGCCCTGTGGCACACCAAAATTTATAAGGTTGGGTTCAAATGTAACGCCATCTAATACAACCCGTAGGTATTAGGAGACCATATAGAAGAGGAGGGACGAAGCCAAGTGCTTTAAGTTTGGCTAAAAGGGCAGGATGCCAGACTCTATCAAAGGTCTTTGAAATATCTATAGCAACAATTTTGGACTCACCAAAATTGTGAAGAGTACGGTTCCAATGTTCCGTAAGGAAAGTCAGCAAGTTTCCAGATGAGGGTCTAGTCTTGAAGCCATATTGGAGATCGTTGATGGTTTAATTGGTTTCTAGATACTTCATTAATTTGGACTTAATAGTAGATTAAAAAAACTTTGAAATAATCGAAATGGTCGATAATTTAGTTTCCAAGCATTTGGAATAAGATAAGTAGAATATTTTGCACATAGGTTTAGCCAAGAATAAGGCACAGCTTTTAATTAACAGGCGAGAAACCATCAGGATCTGTGGCTTCGGAAACGATGATATCGTTAAGGACCTTGAGCACATTTCACTATTGTTAAGTAGTGAAGGTATGAACGAACTGGCTAATACTCTGGTCAAAAAGAAATTTCTCTCTCTGAATAGTGGAGTTGCAGATGTTCTGCGCAATCTTGTACACTGGTTTCAGCTCTAGATACATGGATGCAATTGATAAGCACGAAAAACAAACTCTTTACCTCTTAAAGCTTGATTGCACTCATCATGACAAGATTAGTAAAGACACAGTTCCACAGTACATTCGTCGAGATCAATATTGTTGGAAAAATTGTCAAAAACAGATACCGTGTTATCATCAGACATATGTATTTGGGTTGTGATAAAGGAAACACAAGTAGATGATTTGCCTCAACAGGAACTTAATTCAGATGTACTTCTGGATTGATGGAAAGAATATCATGCCAATTTAGGTAAAATGGGCTACGTTGCGTGTACCTGCGACAATCTTTTGGATATACTTGCTTGTAATGTTTGACATACTGAGTGTGAAGCTTTTTCAACATTTCCTCGATACTTAAGTTCTAGGACGGCCGATTCGAGTCTCAATTAATGTTGTTCCAATCCAATTGCTTTAAATGTCTTAATTCAATGTAAAACGATAATAACAAAGTCCGTGTTTTACTAATGTCACGTAATTCGTATAAACTGCGAATATTCAAATTAAGAATATTTAATGAGTTTTGGAATACCTTGTACATATATATAGAACATGTGAGAATTAGAAAAATATTTCGTCACCAGTAATAATTGCAACCTTCATACATTTGCTTGTAATTCTATGCCCTATCAACTAAGGAGTCGCCAGCGCGTTGTCTAATGCTCGTCTCAATTTTCATGAAGAAGACTGGACCCTCCAAATCGCCATTTTCTAAAATGAAATCTGTCCTCAGATGTCTATCTTTTCGTATTTCATCGGCAGTCGCTATGAGATTAACGTCATTTAAAGTTCAGGTTTTCTTTATCCCCCGGCTACTTTATTGTGGGAATCGGAAAATTATTTGGTCACCAACCAAAATCCACATATTATTATGTTGGCAATTTTATGAGCTACTAACGTACCTACGTACGTTTGTTCGTCTAAGTTCACTTTTGATGAATAGTCCTCCATCACATATATATACATACCTAGTAATATTTATGCATTCAAAATTATATAAATAAAGTTTTCGCAAAAAACTATGATATTTTGAGAACATTTCCATTTAGATTCGGAGATATTTGGATGAATATAAAATAAGTAAAAAACGAGTTTTGAAACAAAACTGAGGCCAAGCCGCATGAAAAAGTAGAAAATAAACTTTTCTTTCACATACAGAGGTGGACTCAGATTTTTTGATTGAGACATTTCTCTTGAATATTCTTTCTCTTCATGAAACAAATCACTTATTACCTCTGATTGATCATACTGAAATATATCGGTGATTGTCAGCGAATAAAATCTGAGTCCACCTCTGTGTGTGAAGAGAAAAGTTTATTTTCTACTTTTTCATGCGGATTGGCCTCAGTTTTGTTTGAAAACTCGTTTTTTACTCATTTCATTTTCTGCCTTTTTCACGTTAACTAAAATTTTATTACGTGCTGCATGGAGATATTTTAAAACAATTTTATGACGGCTGAAAAGACACTGATTTACCAGTTTTTCAAAAGATTTATTCGAGTATCAAATCGTTGAAGTACTGCAACGGTTTTCTGAAATTCAAATTATGTTTTAAACAGCGCTTTTTAGCTGTATTCCAATTTGATCCCATATAAAATGAATTTTCCCGATTTTCCATGTTTTCCACAGACTTTTCCTATTACTATGAAATTATTTTAAAAATTTACATGAATTTTCCTCGATTTTTCATGCAAGTTTTCATGATTGTTGAAGAGAAATTATTGATGCCAGTAGAACAGAAAAAAAAAAATGATTCCACATAGCTTATAAAACTTTTTTGTCGGAAAATTTTCTGGAAAAGTCTAAAAATTCCGTAAATTTTCGGAAAATTTTCCAGAAAAATTGGAAAATTCTGCATTTTTCCTTAAACAGATTTATCATTAATCATATCGAAGAAAATTTTTCCGATGATTTTCCCGCTTTTCCGGGTTTTCCATGGAGTTTTCCACAAAAGCAACTTTATGCAACTCATTTCGGTCTACAACTGTGTCTTAGAAAAACTCCGGAAAAGCGTTTTACATGAATTTTCCTCCGATTTTTTCTGCAAGTTTTCGCCATTGTCGGAGAGAAAGTAATGATGCCAGTTGATAGGGAACTTTATCCTGCATAATTTAGAAAACTTTTTTACCGGAAAATTTTCCGGAAAAGTCGGAAAACTCCGGAAAATTTTTCGGAAAAATCGGAAAACTCTGAACTTTTCCTGAAACGGATTTATCACTAATCAAATTTGTACCAAATTTTCAAATGATTTTTCCCGATTTTCCGTGTTTTCCATTGAAATTTCCGGTTCAAATTTTGATAGATTCAATTATCACGCGACTTGAACCTGTGTGCCATGACGAAAAGTGGGTCTACGAGAGTGTCGAAAATAGTAAAAAAGAAATATATACTAAATAAATATACAGACAGACAAATTCATGTATGAGTTAAAGGGACGGGCTGGCCTCAAAAACGCTGAACTTAACTAGACCCGAATTTTGTCATAAATTTTTTTTTTTCAAGAATTGATATAAAAACTCCTATAATGTATGATTGAAAACTAACTATGTATTTATCTAAAACAAAACAAGACTACCAAGATTGTTATTACTATTCCTTGACCAAAATAGATAGTTAGAAGTGTATATTATACACTAATGAATACAGAAATAGCTGTGCTAACCTAAGTATGTAGAAAGCATACTTTAAAACAAATTGTCCGCGGTAATTAAAGCCTTAGAGGTTATTTTTAGTTATGAATGTAGTTAATATGTAATATGTTAATATGTAGTCAAATATGATGTTTATTCTGTCCTCACTACATACATACATAAATTTCTATTATTTCTACTTACGCACTTTCTTTTAGGATCGATAAAATTATTTGATATGCATACATAAATCATACATAGGTACACATACGAGTAAGTATATATAGTACATATCTACCCCACCAGGAAAAATTAAGAGTGCTCCTTCTAGAAGCAACAAAGGAGCACAGAACTTTGATTAGATTTCAGTATTGCTCTAAGAGAACTCTAAAGGTAGCAATTCTGCAGAGATTTAGATAGAATTGAATTATACTCAATTCATGAGTCACATAATTATTTTTTGCGCGACAGCGTCCTATTTGGGGTGTTGTGTTCGTTGTTTAAAATAATTATTCAAAGGCGAAATCAGTTAATCTAAATTTTTGAAAATATTTTGCAATGTAAACAATGCTCCAAAAATCACATTTATCTAAGCATCCGCTAAAACAATGTCTTTGAGTCTTGATTTAATTTGCGTAATGTTTTATGGTAATTACAAAGAACAGCGCAATTTATGATCATTTTTAGATAAAAGAGGTAGGCATTTTGGTAAACACTCGTATACTTTTTCTTATTACCATGTATGTATACATTGTACATATGTAGCAGTAGTTGAAAATAAAATCTTTTATTTTTTTTTAGAACCAAACAAAAACAATTAAATTATGTGCGAATTTCACTCACACTCGTATTGGTCAAAACATTGATACGATAAAAGTTCATTGGACTGTTAATTAATTTTTTTTTTATTTATCAGAGTCCACAAAGCAGTATTGCGTAGATAAATTCTTTTAATCTATTCTATCCTTTCCATTGATAAGATAAAGTCTTTTTGAATGACTAACAGTGAAGCATAGATGTCAAAAAGGTATGATGATTCATTCATTCGACGTATATATGTATGCATGTATATCTCCCTTAAATATTTAAATACTATAGAATTTTTTTTTCTCCCATGGCGAATGATAAACAAATTCAAGTTCTTAGATTTTAACTGATTGATTTTAATAGAGTTTTTTTTGCTCGACTTACTGAAGGTACAAAATCTCTACAGTTGTTAAAAGCATCAAATGAATTTTTAAACATATTCGACAAAACTGGTTTTTAACACAAAAGAACTTTAAAAGTAAAAAAATAAAATAGAATATTGTAGAATATCATTAGTTCACATAGATGAAATTATAGAGTATACCGTATACCTACAATTTTCATAGTGTCCCCTCGTCTGGTGGCACGGAAGCTAGCAAACAACGCATTGAGCTATCTTGCTGAAATTTTGGATATTGAGACTATAGATATCGTAAAATGCGAAAGAAATTCAAACGATGAAGTTTCTATTTTGTATAAAAAGTTTTAAATAAAATTTCTATGATTGTTTTGCGTTTTCATCTATTTTGCTGTTATTTTGTAAGAATTAATAAAATTCTAAAATGATTGCCATATGGAACGTCAAATTTAATTAATAAAGGCACTTTTAGAAATTTCCAATCCAAATAAGAGTTCAATCAATTCAGAATTTGAATGGAAAAGCTGAGAATTTTTAGTTTGTTAAAGCAGCAGGTTATGAGATAACTTATCAATGCTTTGCTAAAGTCAATATATAGGCAAACAACCTACATACATAAAGAAGTTAAAGTATAGGATGTGAACTCGACCAAAGGAGAGTGCCCATTTTAGGCCAGACACCTCCAGACATGCCTTAAACGATGCATTATGATATTCTGAACATATTTTATTAACAATGTTTATTTCAATTAAGCGGAGAAGCCTTGGCGTGGGGGATTAAAGTTTTATCTAGCAGATTTGGAAAATCAAGTACAGACTCGAATTTCTTAAGTCCTGAGAAGAAGTTTGAGTACCCATACTCTTATACTCGGAGGCTTAAATAACTAGTTATACCCATCCCCATAATCACTTTTTTAGTACCCCAGCTACTACAGTTCGTATATATTTTTGCAGTTCTTTTTTTCATGGCCATTAGTGCTCTGTTGTGAGCATTTTTTTCATAGGAAATCATTTTCCACAACTCACCAATTCTGCGTAATCAGGAGAAGTAGAAAAGTTCACTTTTTCACACAAGAAAGTCGCTCAAGTTACATCCGATCTACATAGCTTTCCCCCGCTTAATTAAAATAAACGTTGTTTATAAAATATGTTCAGAATATCATAATGCATCGTTTAAAAGACATCTCTAATGTCTGGAGGTGTCGGACCTAAAGTTGTATGAAGAGTGGTATTCCCTTTTAAGTAACTAAACTTCTTTTTGGCAATACTTCCGATTCTAATACATCTTTCGGTTGCTTATACAGAGCACTTGTGTTTAACTCAATGATACCATCAGAGTTACCGCTCATAGTCGAAATAAATAGCGTACTGCTCGAAAATGTTCTACCATCTCACAGATGAAACGAGATTACTAGGCATTGCACTATTTTCAATTAATGTAACAATTTTGTTGGTAAAAATGAACCAATCATAAAAAAAAAAAATTTCATAAAAATCGGTTAAGTAGGGTAAAGTTATATCAAAATCTTAAATCAGTCACTATTATAAGGCTAGTTTCAGTTAAAATGTTGGCCATGGATCTAGCAACCTGTCATCCTCAAATAGACCACAACTACCAGCTATCAATGCGATATTGATGAATAAAGCATCTAGGGATATAGAGTTTGGCTTTTTCTAGTAAGGATTGGCTTTTGGAAAAGTATATTTTGGGATTCTACGTTTGACAGATTAAAAAAAAACCTTTTCTTTGGATAAAAAATGGAATTAACACGCGAAAAATTTTCGAGCCATGACTTTTTTATCGCTTTTAAAGACTCAATGAATTCCAACGTGGGAGTAATTCGTTCAAAAAGGAAAAACAGTAAAACAAATTTAGGCCATCGTCAGGCTCAATGTTCGGTCTCAAGATTTACAGGTGGTGGACCTTTTATTAACTTACAAATAAAACTCAGCCTTCCCAGCCAGAGTCGACTGTGCTAGTAAATCGGTCCAATTCACAATGCTGGAAATAAAATATATGGGATGAAAGAACTTCTCAAGTTTGCTCCAAACCGTGCAAGTACACCCAAGTTTGTGTTACTCAAAATTTTTAGGTAATCAACCACCTAATATCACATACCTCATTGCACTGTAACAACGATATCAGGGTGGTTAAACTGCATTATCAATTTAAAGATGACAAAAGGTTTAATTGTTTGATGTTGCCAAATGAAACCAGGCCTGTAAAGTACTTAAGTACATTCTTAAGTACTAGTATCAGTACCAATACCTGGACTTGTACTTGAAAAATTTTTAAGTACCAGTACCGGGACTTGTACTTGAAATGTTTTTAAGGACCAGTACCGGAATTTGTACTTGTACTTAAAATAATTCAAGTTCAGGTACTGATACTTGTAGATGGAATTTTACAGGTCTGAATGAAACATACAATTTTCGTCCCTAAATTATTTCGAAATAGTACCAAATGTACATACTGACTTTGTATCGGAACTGAATCTCATCTGTTTCGAGATGATGTACGTACAGGTGGATTATTTCTCGTCTACAGCAGACTGAAATTCATACGTACATGTATAAATTATGGGCTTTGTTAGTCTTGCCAGTTTTTTTATTTTTAACTAAGGTCTAAAACCTTTTATCAAGCCATTTATGTATGATTTTTGCTATATGGCCTGATGCGACAGTACTAAATTCAAATATGTACAATCTTATAGAGAGACACTTCACCATAATTTTCAAGATATTTTCTTAATTAAATTCAACTGATACTCATCAATAGCCAATCTTTGAATCGAAGATGCACAAACTGCATTATACAGGGTGATCTACATTAATTTGGCACTAAGGAGGTGATAGAAAATAATGTCGAGCATAGATATGCGTAATTAAATAATATTTCCTTTCTGAACAATACACACTTCGGAAAGACAATTCTTTGCAACGGTCCGTAATCTTTTCCTCTTTCCAATGGTCCGTAATTATTCCCTACATTTTAGAGAATAATCCTAATATTTTTTACAGTGAAAGTGGGGTGTTTCGTCACCCAAGTAGGTACTGATTTTTATCGAATCTTATTTTCAATCACACTAACACACTACTGGTGCAAGTAACGGTGAACTGAATAATATCGAAGAAATCGGTGACTTAAACGACGAAGAACAATAAGCGGCTCCGAATTAATGAAATAAAAAAATAATAATGAAAAATATAACGATGCTGACTCAGCCCAACAATGTAAAGATAGTGAGATGGAAATCGGTACAGAAACATCAGACAAAGAACTAGAATATGAAGTAACAGGAATAGTCCTGTCCCATCCCAACACGTACAAGAAATTCAAAAATACATCAACCTTTTTGGATTCACACATGACCACATCAACGTCTTTCGTACCGCAAAAAAAATGGAGGTGCTGTGATAGTATCATCCATGCACCACAGTCGTTGAAGAAAACGTTAAACCTGAGATTATATTTATATTTCTAGATGATGAAATCATAGAGTATAGGTACTAAAAGCTTGTCATTCCGTTTGTAACGCACAGAAATAATGATGGTAGAGTAAAATGGATTGAATACGCATAATGTTATAGGAGTTATTTTGATTTTTTCATGTCCGCCTGTTCTCACGCCTTTTTCATAGAAATAGTAAATATAATAGAAAAAATGAGCTAAATCGGATATAGAAGGTGTTGCCATATTAAAAATTAGGGTTTTTTTTTACGGTGAAAACGATCAGCCGGATTTTTGCACTGAAAGGTTTTTCCAAATATGAAATCATAATTGAAATGAGAGGAAGTGAAATAGATAAAATCATTTTTACTGTCCTACGAACCATTCTAGAAATATATATGAAAAACCCCATCAAAAATCAAACTTGTACAGATGGATGGCATTTACCTAGGGTATCATAAGAATTTGTCTTAGACCAATTCTAGCTTTTTACTTGTTTTATAATAAAACCACGAGTGAAGTTGATGTTAACGACCAAAGATATGCGCTACCTATTCTTACCAAAAACCTACAAGATGACTCATATGTATATATTTGGAGTGATGCTAGATATTTTAAGACCAATCAGCTACACACTACTTCTGTCAACAGACTGCTTCAAAATTTCACGTTATGAATAAAAAAAAAAAAAAAAAAAAAAAGTTTTTTTTTTTTTTTAATCGAAAACAAAAGCTGATTTTTAATTTAAAATCGAAAATAAAATCATAATATGATTTCCATTTCACAAAATTGTTTTTCGAGTGAAAAACTATTAAATATGGGTCGAAATATGCTGAAGATTGTACGACAGTTGGGAGTGGATGGAAATACGGGCTTTCATCTAAGTGATCATAAAAATTGGTCTAGATATTTTGTTGATTTTTAAAATAAAAATCATTTTCAGATTTATATTTTTGATTTTTTAAATAAAAATCATTTTTTAATTATTATTTTAAAATATAAACCCAAAATAATTTCGAATAAAAATCATAAATTTGAAAAGTATAGGAAATTTGTGAAGACCGAATCATAATGCTACATTCCAATCAATCCTCATATAACTTTTTCTAAATGATATTTTGGTTAGAAAAAATGAAAATATTTATTATTTTCAGTCCCTGGTCAAAACAGTACTGAAAGTTGCACTTATACATTTTTCTTTGATCACTACTTCCATTCCTACACAAATAGAAAGAAAATAATTCAAATTTACGGAAAAAAATAAATAAAAACCATGTTTCAGTTTTTTTTTTATATATAAAATAATTTTATTTTTTGTTATTTTTTGTGTCAACACAGAAATAAATAACACCGATGACAGGAGCTATTACCACTGGTGAAAGCCAAAAAAATGATTTTAGTTAAAAAAAAAAATATTTTCTTTTTATACATCCTACATTTCCTTAAGACCTCCATTTTTACGCAATAATAAACATTTATTTCATTTGATTTAGAATGAAATATTCTTTTTGCCAATCAAAACAGATACACGAGTACATACATACATAGTAATGGTGTGGACCTATATTTCCTCATAAAAAAAACGAACAATTTTTTTCCTTATAAGGAATGAGTATACAAAATATGCATGTACGAACAAAATAAATTTTATTGCTTAAAAGGAAATAAAATTCAAATTGTTTTCATTGGTTGAAAATGATCCTTTACGCATCGAGTAAATCAGTGGTTAATAAAAGTAATAATCACAAAAAATTAAACAGACGTACCCAAAATAATTTTGTCGATAAGGAACTTTCATAAGTTTAAATGTCCAATTTTCCGTAAGTAAAAGTGCGATAAGAGTCGCTCATTACTTACGGACTCTTCCCTTTGCCAATGATATTAATACTATTACTGAGTTTATATGATCTGATTCAAGCATATATGGCAGGCAGAAACCAAGCTGTACTGAAGAGTATACCTATATAAGGGTTCTGCCGTTACGAAACGCTTATTTTTATTTTTTTTTCTACCCACTGAGGGGTTACACAAGCTCGATTTGTTTCGGATAAATCTGGTTTTTCACATTTTTTTTTTTTTAATAAAAATTATTTTTCTCATTTTTTCCTATTTTTTTGATTTCTTTCCCTTTTTGTATTTTTCATTTGTTCTTTCGAGTCACTCAATTTTGCTATTTGGGACCTGTTGATGATACAAAACCAAGACTTGAAACTTGCCACCCAAAATCAAATGGATTGTATGATGCAATAACAAATCAAAATTTTTTCGTTTTTGCTGTTATGCCGGAGAATAAAAAAATTTCTTATTGAACAAGTATAATTATATTAATAAAATATGACTGAAATAAGTAACACTTTTATTTTATTATTAAAGAAGAATGTGAAAAGAGGTGGTCCGTTAAGAGAAAAGTTTGGGAAGAAGCCAAGAAAGCTGTCGATTTTTCTCCAAATTCTTCTTATATTTTTATGCCTAGATGATATCTATAGGGTATACCAAGTTTGTCATTCCGTTTGTAACGCACAGAAATAATTATGGTAGAGCAAAATAGATTGGACACCCTCGTCGGTTCATCCGTCACATTTCTTTAGTATGTTTTCAACTTTCGTTGTGAAATTAAAATAAATTTATTAAATTTATTTTAATTAAAAATATTCTTTAGGAATGCGAAAATTATTCTTTTAACCCGTCTGTCTGTGCGCATGATAACTCGAGAACGCGTATACTTAGAGAGCTGAAATTTTGTACGCGGCTTTGAAAAAAAAATGTAAAATTAAGTTCGAAAATTAGATAAATCGGTCCACTCCATCGTGGGGTTGCCATACAAAAATTTCATTTTCCACTCTATATTTGCACAGTGCCTAAGAACGCGTCGACATAGAGAGCTGAAATTTGGTACACGGTGTTTTTATAGCAAATTAAATTTCAAAAATGGACTAAATCGAGCAACCACTTCTTGGTGTTGCCATATAAAATTTTGGGTTTTTTACGTATATTGTGAAAACGATCAGTCCTAGACATTTTTATTGTACTAAAAACTTCTTCAGAATACGAAAATCTATAAAATTGGTTATAACCATTTTTTTTTCTGTCCGATGAACCGTTCTAGAAATATATGCGAAAACTCACTTCAAAAATCAAACTTGCACAAATGGGTGACCATACGAAATTTCAAACGGGCATTCATCTAGGGTATCATAAGAATTGGTATTACATCAATTCTAGCTTTTTTACTTGTTTTTATAGAATGTTCATAAAAGGCACAAATCTTCAATTAAATAACTTCCATTTTTTACCACTTTTTAAAATTGAAAACATTAAATTTTACGGAATCTGACGACTGTTTAGGGTAAAAATGTCAAAAATTCGTAAGTAAATCTCAGGCTCGTTGAAGTTCGTAAAATTCTTAAACGCCATTTTGGTTCAGTCAAATTCTGGAAGTTTAGTCACTTACTTCCAAAATTGTTAGTATCTTTGTGAGCATTTGACATGTTATAATAAACTTTGGTTTGCGTATTTTTTTCGCTATAGAGAGAGTAAGTCATTCCTTCATTTCGAGGATGAATTAACATATCAGTTCTTCGAAAACTAATCAAGTTCAAATAGTGCTTACTTTATAGAGAGTTTCTGTTACAGAAAGTTTTTGTTATAGAGAGCTTTTGTTATGAAGAGTTTTCCCTGTAAGTGACTAAAATACATGACAGTACTTAAAGGTTAAGAAGAAGCACAAATCCTTTGTTATTTGAAATTTCAACACAAGCGCTCAGAACGAAAAATTTGAAATTTTGTTTTGTTTATATGTAAAGAATTTTATTTGCGATATTTTTTTTTAATTTTATTAACAATTTATTATTAAAAAAAAATAACTTGATATATGTACATAAACATATCTCTGCTAATAATACTTGTCCCATATTACTCTATAATGATGGGCATACATATACTATATGTACAATAGATCACCCTACTTAGAGTGGACTAAAAAAAAAGTTGTACGTGGGAAGGAAAAATCAATCAATTTGTTTTTTTGTACGTTTTATTTGAAATCGCTGCGACAATATTATTATAGAAAGACTATAGATACATATATTCACCACGTCTTGCTCAATCTCGAACAAAACTAAAATATTTATCGATAAATCTGTACTGAATCATAAATCAAATCCTTCAACATATTTTTCAAATGCGTCAAGTCTGTCATGCTATTGTCAATGATTTTTTTGAAGTTACATAAAACCAATTAATATTTTAAGTTGTCTATTTTGTAATATATACATACATACATATTATGTAGCTAATTTTAGATTTTTTTTTTTTAATGCCTCTCTGTTCACAAATTATAACTTTTATAAGAATTTATGATATACGATTATGTATAATATTTTTCAAGATTTATTTAAAATTACACAAATTATTAATTTTATAGATATTAATAATATCTTACCGTAATTTTTATGTTGATAGGTGGAAGTATGTTTTCCGCCAATCCGATACAATGTTTCATAATTATTATATTGAGGATATGTAAACCTCATAACGAATGTTCGCACAAAAACTTAATTCGCACAAAACTTTAAAACTAATTAATTAATTTTTTTTTTTTTTAAATAAATAACAACAGAATTTGCACAATAACAATTAAATATATTAACAACACTAAGAACTTAATCATTTAAAAAAGAATTTCTTTTTTTGTATAGTAGTAGTAATTGTACTATTATACTATATAAATTCATATCACGATTCTGTTCAATGTCTAAATGAATTGGATCATTGCACTGGCAATTTATAAAATGTGTGTAATTCCTTTAAATGCATAAAGGCCAAAAGTGAATGAAAACAAATGAATCAACAACAAAACAACAGGAATAAAATAAACAACAAAAAATTTGTAAAAGAAAGAAAATTTCATCAAACGTAAAAAAAAACCACCTTAATGAACGAACTTGAGTATATATTATTGTTTTTAGTATTTTCACCGGTATCGACGGCGGCGGCGGGCAGCGGTGGCAATGACACTCGTTCCAGTTTTCTTCACCACATTTGCATGTATAATTTGTTTAGGAAAAGTTTATTGAAGATATTGGAGAAACAATAACAATAGTAATAATAACAACAAAATGCACTTTTAATAATATACGAGTATACACAGAATAACGAATAAAACACCACTCCCCAAACTTCATCCAAACAAGAACCAAATATTGTTTAATAAATTGTCGAAGTATTCACATGTTATCTGGCGACGACACTTGTTTTCGAAAATCATAATACAAACATTGAAAGGCTCATTATTATAATTATTCTTTGGCCTTAATGTATAATTTAATTGTACCTATATACATGTATTCATAGGTATTATGTTTCCAATATATTAATAGTTACATATTATATATGTATCTCAACAGTTAAATATTAAAAAAACAATAAAAAAGCGAAAATAATATAACAAATTTAAGTTCTTGTATTACGCCGTCACTAAGGTTCTCAAAGAAAAAACTAAGTCACTATACGCAACAAACAGTCGACATTTCTTTATGGCACGTCACCTATCTTGTTTAGGCAATCGTAACCACCAATTTCTTGACAAATTATATAATAGAGGAACCAATTGTTGCCATTCATTCATCCATTATGCCTTGAAATTCACACGTACAAACGTCCATACATAATATATACACTGAATAGCGTTGAACTAAATATTGTTATCAACTTTTTTTTTTTTTTTCAAAATCATATGCGAGTTACAATTTTTTATTTAATGTTTTTTTTTTTTCTTCACAAATCACAAACGACAAAAATTGAGGTATTTTAAAAATTTGTCGTCCAGGTCGTGAGTTTTAGCGTAAAAATTTATTGTATCGCGACGATATTTATATGTGATTAAAATAATTGAGCACGCGCACTTGTCTCCTATTATATCGGAGAGCTCGAGATCGATGAACTGACTAAACCCAAAAATCGTTTACTGAATCGCCGAGGGCGTACGATAATATTCAAGACAAGAGTGAGCCGCGCGATTGTTGTGAATAGGCTAAGAAGGCGAGTGATATTTGCCATACGTCATTGTCGTCGTCTTCGCGGTAAAAGCTGCTTTACTGTCTTTACACAACACTAAAGATCGAAGAAGATCATGCTCAAATCTTTCAAAATTTTAAGACAGTCGTTTAAGAGTATTAGTTTCACACATATATATATATATATATATATGAAAAAAAAAAAAAATATCTCGTACATAGACTTCATATTTTGTCTTGCGTTGAAAAGTAAAAAGTATCCACTACGATCGGTGATCATGTATACACATTGGTCGTATCATTTTAATTGAGTTTAAAGATATGCGTAAAACTGCGTGTACACGTATAATTACATACATTTATACATTATTATAGTACTATATGTTATTTTAAGTAAAAATGTCGGTCGGTTTGCGTTCCGCGATTTATCGGCACACTTATACATACAAATATATATATTGTAGAATATTTTACACACTACCATTTAGATAGAAATTCAGTTTCAGATTGCGTAGGAATAGGAATGTATGTATAATAAATGAATTAAAACATATAGAGTTCGAGTAGAGATGAAGATATTTGTAAGTTTAAATAATTTTATAGAGCAAAGTCTACGTACGAATTATGTATATGTACCCGTTTGTGATAAAAAAAAAAAAAAACAAAAAAACAAAAAAAAAACATTTTATCTCTGTTAGTGGTATAAGATAATAATTTTAAGATTTTGCAGAGATGTTGTTTGTAAAATATAATAAATGGGTCATGTATGTATGAGATAAAAATTTTTTTTTTTGTTACTATAGACGTAGTTAAAATTGTAGAATAAAAAATATTTAATAGAAAAATAATA
The DNA here is from genome assembly GCA_963924295.1 of Dioctria rufipes. Taxonomy (NCBI): domain Eukaryota; kingdom Metazoa; phylum Arthropoda; class Insecta; order Diptera; family Asilidae; genus Dioctria; species Dioctria rufipes. Next base: position 42,936,873 of record OZ002742.1, read on the forward strand.
TTTAGGTAGGTATTTACGCATTATATATAAATATATATATATTTTAATATAGGGCAACACAATAATAAATAATTGGTATAAGTAGATAAGTGGTAAGAATTTCTCAAGCAAGAGATAGGGGCGGTATGGAGTTATGAGATATGTAGTGAATGTTAAATTCACACTCTCACCTTTCCTTTGCTGTTTTCAATATCTTAACCTTAAACAGAGATTGCGTGATCAATTCTTTAGAAAATCAGTTGAAAATCATCCGCATTACCAGTTTTGATAAGAATGTTCAGGAAGAATGAGAAGTCATGTGATAATGGCTTTAATTTCAGTAGAAAATTTATTTTTTTAAATTATTCATTTTTAAAATAATTTTTATTAAGTATAATTATTTTAATAAAAAATAAAAAATTTTCCCTTTTCAAGAAATTTCTTTAACATCACTTTTAATGCGGGATGATATAATGTTTTGCACAGAGTAGAGTCTCACTTAAGGCGTTCCATGGGTTTCGAAGGATAAAAAAAAAAAAAGAATATTTTCTCAATTTTTTTTCTATATAATAAATAAATTATTTTATTTAAAATTTTACGCATATAAAAGAGAAACATTTAATAACATTTTATAAAATTTTCATTCAAAAATTTCGAAAATTCAACCGGTGGTACCTGGTTTCCTGGGTTCCATAAAAAAAAGTGTCCTCGTGCTGGTCAAGATAACTCATGAAAACCTTATTTCAAGTTAAACAAAAAAAAACAATTTTTTTCTGTTAGTAGATAAGCATAGCTCGTGACTGAGCGAAGGATTTATAAAAAAAATTTTAATTTTTAGTATAATTGTATGCAAGAAAGTACAATTTTTGATACAATTTACACTAGTCTTGTAAAACTAGCTGTAATCGAAAAAACAACCTTCGTTCTGTCACTACCTATTTCTAAGAAGTGTGGAGAACTCGTGTCCACCGAGATCAAAAAGTGTTTTTGGAAAAAAAAAAATGATTTAAGTGTAAAGCAGGAATAAAATGAACGGAAAAAAAATTTAGAATCGTCAATTCAGCTCCATAAAGCAAAGATCATGCTGCAGTCGCAATGTCCAGGGCATATTAAAATAATATATTTAAAATAGATGACCCATAGAAAGTGAGAGAAGCGAGCGAGAGAGAAAGACAAACAATATCTAAGCAGCTACCTCAATATATGCTTGCGTCGCTGAGGATAATTTCCAAGCCTCTCTCTCTCCTAGACTTTTATGTACTCCGATTGACTTGAAACTTTGGGAAAATATTCTAGACATATTGTAAAAGGTGTTTATTTTTTTGCTTAGGTAGAACTTTCTAAATGTTTAACTATCAAGCGAGCTGTCATATTGCTGCCACTTTTGGATATTTATAATCAGTATACTCTGACAAATTATCGTGAAGAGACTCATGCTTGAACAACGCAACCAAGTTATTCAAATTTGCTTTGAAAATCACTCGTCGATTCGCGCAACTTGTAGACGACTTTGTGATTTTTATGGTGTACATAATCGTACAGCTGAGCAAGCCATCCGTCGAACTGTACATTGATTTCGTACCACATACTCTCTAGATGATGCAAGAATACCAACATGTCGAAGAAATGTATACTATATACTGAAGAGAATAGCGCCGCTATAAAGGAAAGTGTGGAAGAAGATCCAAACTTATTGATTCGTCGGCGAGCATAGGAATTGGGGCTGTTCGTCCACTACGTGAAAAATTTTGCGCAAAGATCTTGACCTACACACGTATAAGATCCAGTTGGTGCAGGAATTAAAACCACATGATCATCATATGCGTCGTTCTTTAGCCGATTGGGCTCTACAGCAGTTGGAAAGTGACCCGTTGTTTTATCGCCAAATTGTGTTCAACGATGGGGCTTATTTTTCATTTTCATTTCGAGAAATGGACATGGGATTTAACGCCTCTCGATTATTTCTCGTGGAGTTATATGAAGTTTATGCTAATAAACCAGCAACAATTGACGCCTTGGAAGCCCATATTATTCATGATATACAACCAGGAATACCTACTCGTAAAAGTGATCCAAAATTGGACGTCCAGAATACGCTTCGTCAAGAACAGCCGCGATGGCCATATTCCCGAAATCATTATCAAATTGTAACGTCATGAATTGATCTTTCGAATTAAAAACACTTAAAAAAAATACCCTATACTATTAAATAAAAAAAATATGCTTTTTTAAATCTTCGAAACCTACGTAACCCCTTAAGCTTTATAATTGTAAAATACCCCTCAATCGGCAGTAACTCACGGCAGTTGGGAGGATTGATGCCTACAAGGATAAAATTTATCTGATTGATTGACTCTGTGTACCATTTTATAAAAGTGTTTCGAAAATAGACAAGAAGACAAATCTGGCCAGCATATTGTTAGACACTTATGTGTTATCGAATAAATTAGAAAAGCATTTTCTTAAAAAATTTTGTCTTTTAATTATCTCCTTTCATAAGTAATACCATAGATGGCACAAGAACTAGATGTCGCATGGCATACTATAGCAGAGTATACAGACTGTGAAATAGGTAGTGCATTCTGGAATGGACCATAACATGTTTTAGAGCGTGCCGAAGGAAAATGTTTTTATAAGACCAGTTTTGTATACATTTGATGGACTTCCTAAACACTTCAGATACGAAAAAAATATGAATTAGTCGACGTATACATCATTTCAAATGTTGTGGTCTATTCCGGTCATATAAATTTTGTATACTTTTTTGGTACTGCATGCGACATCTAGTTCTTGTGCCATCTATGATGATAATACGTAGACAATGTTATGTACGGTTTTGCTCTTTTACTGCAGATTGCTTATCAAAAATGAACTTTTTTTTAACCGGAATTCTTTTAAATTTTGTTACAACATTGCCACGTTTATCACTATACTATAAAATTGGCTACCTGGAAGGGACTGGAAATTTGCTTGGCAATATGTTTCGTCATCGAAAATTATGCAGGCCTCAGGATAGTTTAGCAAGAACGTATGAAGTTTTTCACTACATATAATCTCATCTGAGCACTTAAAATTTTCTGAAGGTATTTAGGTTCAATTTTTTTTCTATTCTTTGCACTTTACTTTTGTTGGTATTGTAATGTACACAAAGCTGGGACGGAGTGGTTCGATGAATTTAACGATATATGTATATTGCTGACCCCTAGTTAGAGCAGCCCACTGGGCCGATATTCTAAGAAGATGTTTGAGCAGCCGAATGGTAATTACTCAGGATGGAGTTGCTCTGTTAAGCTTTTACTCTGGATTATTTGTTCAGAGTATAGCTGAACAGTACTGACTCTGAATGTACCTCTGATTAGTTGTCTCAAAAAATTATGAAAAGGGTGCTAGTTTGTTGTAATAATAAGTCATTCAATTTGGAAAAACATATATTTATTAACACAAACAAAAAACGCTTAAAACAAGAAACTTATTATTACAAGTAGAGGAAAACTAATTAAAATTAACATAATGGAAAACAACAATTCGGTTTAATTCTACTTAATACTAATTCTTCGGTTTAATCTGAAATGAAACAGAAAAACGAAATGGTTAGTATAGTTATGAGAAACTATAAACGTTATAGCGGTTTATAGTTTAGTAATTCTATACACCTTAAAGCGGTGTATAAACTAAGTATGAGAAGAGCTATAAACGTTAATGCGGTTTATAACTCCTGATGCTAAAAAGATTCCAATTGTCTAAATTAAAGCGTTAGCCAATTGGTTCTCAAGCAGACAGTTTAAAGCACTGTTTTTGATGGCTGGTAAGTTAAACTTACCAGGCATACACATAAAAGCTGTGTACAAATGTTTCAGATATAAGAATATAAGGATTATAGTTCCAGATATCTATAACAAATCCAATTGTATAATTTAAAACGCTATACAATGGTGGCAAATAAGCAGTTTAAAACACCGCTTAGTAGCTTGGTAATTGACAACATTACCTATGACTGCTCAAATACATGATCCGTGCGTTGTTTGTTCGTTGCTAAGACTACTGAGAGCAAAAAATGTCTGGCGTAGCCTTGGAAACGTTTCTATTATTAATTTTTAATGTCTCGACTGTACACCTTAGATCGAAAGGATACGCTACCTTGTATAAAATTCGTGTACGTGTGATAAGCAATTTTTTTGTGGATACGGTAGGGAAATGACAAGAGGGCTGGGTTTTTAGTTTTTGTCAGTTCGATATTTTTGACATTTCTCATTTGTCATTTCTTAGGCCGGGTGTTGTTTTATTGATTTGTGAGTGTAAACATTAATAAAAGTGTTTTATAATTTTGTAATAGTGAAAACCTGTAGAAATTATTTTTTCTGTGGAAGATATTTGATATAATCGAGACTCCGGAGTCTATAATTTTGGTGTTGAAGTACGCTGTGCCGTGCTGCAGAAACAAGCAAAGTTTGTGTCGTGGGAAAGGATTTTTCAAGCTTGTTTAAAAGTTTTACTAATAAATTATAGTGTTTTAAGACAAATAAAAGTGAAATAGTTATAAAAATAAACAGCCGTGGTAAAAAAAATTAACGTATTCCAATGCCAGTTTGTTTGCTTACAATTGAATTGTCATCGGGTGTCTTGTTTGATGTCAGTCAAGCAAAGGCAACGACAAGAAATATTATCAACATATAAATGGGGCACTAGGTAAATTCTTAAAAATAGAAAAAAATTTATAAAAAGATATAAAATTATAAACTTAAAAATGATACGAATCGCGGTGACAGGAAATTATAAAACTTGTTCAATACTTGATAAAGTTTCAACCACTAAATTATGTACCCGCTCAGAAAATATCGTAGTTTACGACTTCCATGACTAAACAAACACATCGATGCGATTCTTCTACATGAAGAAAAATGCTTAAATTATTCTTCCTCATAGCCTATCCTTTCGTTATATGATCTAAGCTGTACACTGAATATTAAACACCAAAGTCCGATTTCACAGTGATTCATTATTTAGTATCGCCTAGCTTATTTATATAAAAATCTTACCCTAGCTAATAATCAATAATTAAACTAATTATTTCTGAAAATCCATTATGTATTCCTGATCCAGCACTTTCTTTATAAAAATGCATAATTAGTAGAAGGTGTCATTGACCACACTTGAATGTATGAGAAAATATGTATGGATATGGTGTGCACAATGCATTTTGCTTATAAAATGCGTGATTAGTAGAAAATGTCACTGAACGTACTTAAAAGCATACAAAAATGTGTCGTCAAATGAACAAATAAATGTAATTTTTGAAACAATATAAAATTTTTCATAAACAAATAATAATAGCCTCCAACTAAAATAATACTTACTAAATATGGAATCTGAAGCCTAAAAATTACTGGCTAGCAAATTATAATGTCGAATTCACAATGTAGAGTGGATCAGAGTGGAGCAGAATGAGCTTTGAGTCCAGAACGAACTTTGAAATTAACATAATAAAACGCCATAATAACGTCAAATAAAAAAACAAGCAAACAACTGTCATTGTCAAAATAAGAAATTGGCAAAAGGAGATACCTGGTTGCACTATCAGATTACATCGAAACTAGCTAAAAATTAACCTTTTTTGGTTTTTAAGTAATAAGTTTGTAAAAAATACCTCTAGTTTATTATTAGCATTCATAAAAAATATTAAATCAGGAAATAACATGGAAACATGTTAGCTATGATAAAAAGAAAGTATGAAGCTTTTGCAACGCCATCTACATGTTAGTAGTTCGAAACTCGTTTTTTGTTAGTTGAATAGAACTTATTTTTATGCAGGTCTAATCTGCTCTACTTATAGCAATACAGAGATGGCTATATGCAATACTGCGTGTGAAAAAAATATGCCAGTTGTAACTCTACGCATCTCTACTCTACTCTGCATTGTGAATTCGGCATAACAGTAAAAAGTAAGTGCAAAATAGTAAATTAGCATACTTGTTAATTTTTTCATGTTCTGCCACTCTCCAATATAAATATTAATTTTTTTAACAGTTTATATTTTCAAACTTCATACGTTGCGCTCGGGTTAAATTGAGCTCATTATTTCTTAAGCTATTCCGGTAAAAGAAGGTTCTATGCAGTTACGAAATGAAGAAAAATATTTAAAATATTCGAAAGAGATTTTTTTCTGTTTCTGGAACATGTAAGGCTTCAGAAATGTAAAAAAAGTGATTCACCACAAAGCTCCTGAAGTAAAACATGGTCGAAACAAAGATTTATACTCGGCTAATGGAAAGAAAATTGTTATAAAAAAAGTTAAGGATCTGTTATGGTTTGCCGTTGGTAGAGCTTTGTACGAAGCCAAGATATTATTATTTAATTGGTGTGCCTTATCATATTAAAGTCTAATTTACGAGATTACATTCAATACGATTAGCTTATTACGAAAGTCGAGTAATAGTAACATTTCAATCAGATAGAGATCCTATAGGAAGACAGCCATGGTAGTGAATATATGGCTGCAAAATCAATAATTTTCAACTATGACAAATCTTGCGCAAACTGTAAATCTTAACACAATGGGAAAACTTGTAAACAATCATTATAAACAGAGATTGAGTGGATATGAAACATATCCAAAGAATTTAAATGAGTGATTAGTCAACTTGAAGTTGAATAGCAAGAAATTCAAGAACTGAAAGGAATTCCAAATTTTCGGCGGAAATGAAGAAAATATTAAAAATTTTAATTTTCCAGAAGTTAAAAAAACGTGCAAAATTGAATAAATTGCACAGATTCCTTTTTTGTATTATTAATTTTTCATAAAAATTTGATTAATACTTGTATTTACATTTTCAAGTTCACGATACTAAATACAAACTGTTTATTTCTTAATAAATAATTCATAAAATAATTTCGTTTTTCTTTTACATCAATTTATATGTTCATTATCGCTCGTTATGGGTTGATTGTAGACAAACTTTATATAAACACCAGAAAATTTAAACGCATTCTTAGGCCGAATCCAAATATAATAAAAAAAAAGCAGCAAAATGTTTCCCTATTTCACACATAGTGCAAAAAACGCAAAAGAAATTGTATTTGTTGACTTCGATACGTAAAACAGGTTGTAATAACGTTTTCATATATCTGTAGAATACACAACATTGCTCATATGCAATAAGCAAAAAATACCAATTGATACGTACATTATTGTATCTGTTTCGAAGGACTATTTGCATTTGACAAATTATAGGACAACCACTTAGAAGTTTTAAGGTCGCTGGTTTGCAAAAGTCGATTTTGTTTTTTTACATATTTCGAAAGTACTATATATTAAGAATATACTGTCAAAATTTTAGACCGAAATTCGAAATTTTGACGAAGTTATAGTACATAATGTGAGGGCCTCGTAGTAGCGCGCGCTGAGCAAACGGCTGGACCCCTCTATTGTTTATGCGTTATGTTTATACCTGCCTCGAACGTCGGGTACCTTTGTGTATACTAAAAGTTTTACCTGTTTCCTCACATACCTTTATTTTGGAGATCAGTTATATTGAAATGCAAAACGAACAGTCAGTGTTCGTTCGTTACTTTGTGCGTAAACATCTTCGAAGAGCATAAAAATGGATTGGAAAGGAAACTTCAAACGCATTTTACTCAAAGCAACGTTTTTATGGTCGGTCGGGGTAATAAAGAATTTTCTATCCAACCGATTTTTCTGAAATTTGGATATGTTATTCTACTCATCAATAGCTTTCGGAGGAACTAGGATTTTTTTATTTTTTTTCGTCCCTAACATTCCATTTTACAATCCGATTTCCGCTAAAAAAAAGTCACTTTTTTTAAGGGGATATATACACCTAGATGGTCGAAAAACCGTTTTTTTTTCAGTTTTGCATTTTCTTGAAGTTTGAAGTCTCCAGAATATCTGGTAAAAACGGCAAGTTAATATTTCGATACATAAGCCAGTTACAGCCAAGAAAGTGAAACGTGCTTTGCGGCGCCAAGCCGACAGGCAGGTAGGTAGCGGCAAGCGACGCTTCGATACTATTGTGTTTTTGGGCATGCTTGGCTCCAGGTATAACGGAAACACCATATGACTGTTATTCATTGCCAGAAATAGACACGTTTTGTCAATAGTTTGCCGTTCATGCAACTGTGCGTTACAGTGAATTTTCATGATTTATTCATTCCCAAATTTTTTAAACGCGTTTTCCTCAAAACCACGTTTTTCAAATCGGCACCCAAAATTTCCCGAAAACCAAAGAACCGATTGCCTTGAGGTTTCTTGTGGTTATTCTATACACCATTTTTTTTTCGTTTACTTAGTTTTTGTTTTATATAATAACTAATTTTTGGCCCAAAATCACTATTTATGTTCAAACATCCGCCATTTTGTCATAAATCGATATTTTAAAAATCGGCTATGACAAGTACTAGATTATAGTATCTAATTTAATAATCCTTTTTTTATGATTTCTGAAGAAAAGCCAGTGGGGTACCGTATACGCAGATTTTTTACGATACTTTTAGATAATTAAAACCCCAATCCGAAATTTTAAATAGTTTTCCATGAAAAAATGCTCAAAAATGATCGTTTTTTCCGGCTACTAGATGTATATCTCCCCTTAAGTCAACCATTTTGTTATTTTTTAACAAAATTGTTTAATCCTAGTTCCAACCAGAATGATAAGTTTACAGAAGAATAATATTTTTGCTTTTTTGGTAAAAGATGTCCTCAAGCGGCGAAATCACCACGGCCAGCCACCTACCTATTTTTGAGACGCTCAATTCAGTGCTACAAAACTATACAAATAAATAATTAAAAAACAAACAAAACAATTTTTTTGCACACTCTTGGGTTTTTGAAATAAATAACGGTATTTATGAAATTTGTGTGTAAAAAAATCAATGTTTTGGAAATATTTGAGAATAATTTAAGGATGCTTAATTAAAAAATACAGAGTACACTTTTCCATAGCTACTATTCTTGGCTATTTAATAAGCTAACAATAACCAAAATCTATAGGGTGGTTCAAAACTTATACTCATTTATTATTATATTATTAGCGAAATCTCCAACTGGCCACAACTCCTAAAGGTTTTAATTTATACATTTTTTTTTTGTATTTTCAAAAATGGAATGTGTAGATGGATATTCTGTCTGTACCGAACCAATGTGTTATCCATTACACCAGCGAATCCAATCCATAAACAATGTAAAGTTTTTCATTAAGTATTTATCAAAGAAATATAATTAGTTAATTTAAACTAAAAAATTAAATGTTGGTGCCTTAATTAATTCAGTCATTGTTGGTAAACTGATGTAAATACGGATGAGAATCGAATGAAATATATATTATAAATAAATAAATAAATAAAATGAAGATGTTTATCGGCACATGAAAATGAACTATTTTTATTCGTATCATAAAATTGAACTTGAAAGGATTTCATTGAATAAAAATCTAGCATTGGACTCGAATCTCTCATGTGTATATTCGTTGGAATAGCAATCAATTCGGATTAAAATATTCAATATAGCATTACGCTTCGATTGAATTGATGATGTTCGAATGGAATTTACATAGAATATGTTTGTCCTTCTTTGTCGTATATCTAAATTTGAAAATTTGTGTAAAATTTAAGTAAACAACATAATTTAACACCTTGCCGCATACCATTTGTTATTTGTTTTCAAAACGTCCGACTTCTTACTGTACAATTCGAATTCACAAATGTTTTTTTGTTCAATATTTTCTAAATGCTAATGCTTCAAATAATGCTGAGAAATATGTTCTTTAATGATATACGAGGGGTTTTTTTTACTTTTACGGTAAAGGTTAAAAGAAGAGGTGATTTAAAATTTGTCTTATAAAGTAGTGAATTTCAGGTATAAATGTGAATATGGGTATGTTCAAGAAAAAGTGTAAAAAACGCCGAAAGGGTTACAGAGTTTGATAGATCATTTTAAAGGGAAGCTTTTGGGTTTTTAAATTCAATATGAAATATTGGTGTTGATGACGTATTTTTTGATAAAAATAGTAGTTAAATAAAACAACCCCCCCCCCCCCCTCAAGGTAAAATTCAGAAATTTTAACTTTGTTGCGCCATAAATTCAAAACGGAGCAAGGAAAAATTTATACAGGATGTTTCCGTTTCCGCCTAGGAGGTCAATAGTCACCCCGACAAACAAAGAAATGTATGGCAAGAAGGGGTGGGGGGTGGGGGAACATCAACCATTTAGGGAGTTACAGTGTAATTAAAAAAAAAACTAGTTTTTTTCACAAAACACCCTGTATCTTAAAAAGTACATGGTGTACGGTCACAGTTAAGAGCTAATTGTATGCAGAACTTCATGGCCTTTATAACAACTCCTCAACCAGCCCCGTACCCTCTCCTCTCAAGAGTTATGGTGGCTAAACTAAAAAGTTCGTATTTTCTTAGTTTTTTTTCTGTGACCTCTATAATTTTACAAAAAGTCATTAACATATTTTTTTTTATAAAAACTGTAGACTCTAGTCTTTAATTTGATCCTATGTGCTGTAGCCGTTAAACAGTTATTAGCTTATAACCTATTATTTTCAGTCACTAAGGGTACAAATTACCGTTGAGAATAGGTTTGAAAATAGGTTTAGAGAATAGATTGAAAGCTAATAACTCTTAAATGGACAGCATATTGAATATAATAGATTAAATTGAAGGGGAAAGTCTACAATTTACAATTTTTATAAAAAAAAAAGGTCGTTAACTTTTTGCAAAAATAATAGAGATTAAAGTAAAAAAAAAAAGTAAGAAAATGCGAAATTTTTAGTTTAGACAACCATAACTCTTGAAAAAAGGGGGGTTCGGTTCCTCGAACCACAAAAAAAGAAAAAAAAAATAACAATATTTTTAACAAAACTTCTTCACGTGAAACTTGTTCTCACTATGTCTACCGGAAAGAACCTGGTGCTGCCTCCACTTTTGATAGGCGCATTCGACTTATTCAAAATGTTCCCTGTACGGTTTGAACTATGAGCCTTAGTGGTAGGGCACATCAGTGTTTAAATATACGGTTCGAGTTTCTTTTGCATGAAGTAATTGATATTATTTATTTCGTTTTCGAATTCCCCTTATTTAATTGTAAATATTATAGCGGGTTTGATTTTATATTTCATCGATTATTGGGTTAATGCAGAGCTGGGCAATACTTAAGTAAAAAAAGACTTAAGTACTACTTAAAGTACATTTTCGTTACTTAAGACTTATTACTCAATACTTTTGAAATGCCCCTACTTAGTACTTGAACATAAGTACTTGCTTCTATTTACTTATATTTAAGACTTAGTTTTGTACTTAAGTACCAAGATATTTACGTAAGTATTTGTGAGTCTATTAAGTACCTACAAATATCTAACTCTTCGTAGAAAAGCAAACACAATCTCTAGCGCAAATCCTTTTTTGTTGAGTTTTAAAGCACGCAAAGAACTGTCAAAGAATGTGCAGCACTCACGCGTCAAGCCAGAACTTTGACAAACTAATAACATACACACAAGACTGGGCAAGTAGAACAAAAACCAGTAACGCCTCGCTCGAATATAAAATCGACGATGCCTCGACTTGATGACATAACCACTGACATGTATAATATGGATTGCAAGAAGTGGGGTTACTTCTATATTGCTGACTCTTTCGGCCTAAGTACCAACTGAGAGAGAACTGAAAGAAACAAATAAATTAGTGAATTCGTCGAAATAAATGTTTTTAAATTATTCATTTATTGTTATCACTGACAAAAACTGTTTTATCAAAGAAAATGTATTCAATGTTCTATTGAAATCACTTCCCGAGCTGCGTGCTCACTTTTTCAACTTCCCGCCAATGATTTTTTCAATGTTAGCACCGACGTAAGAACTCTTTTTGATACAAGCAATTGTGCCCACGTAAAATAGAAACGTAAACAGTCCATATTATATACCTCAGTGGACAAAATCAACGGTAAGCAAGTAATGCCTCTTGCCAATATAAAATCAACGATGCCTCGACCTGATGTAGGGAAGGCCTCAATTTTTCTTTAGAAATTTACTGAAAATTTTTTTCCTTAGAATTGTTATGCATTATTGGAGGCGAGAATGGGTGCTAAGGCGGACTTCTAACAGTTTTTGTGAGTGTTGCAAGGAGAGGTGAAAGTTTTACTCTAGTTGCAGCATCGAAAACTATGAAAAACTATAAATAATAGCCCCTTACTATACATACTGTAGTTTTCAAAAGGTATTGATTTATTAATATCTATTTACTGAACTCGATAAACTTCATTATATTACTGGCAACGTACAAAGAGTACTGCAGTACTTTAAAAAGTACTTCAAAAACAGTACTTTTTATAGACTTAGTACTTTGGTACAAGTACTTTTCATAAATGCAGTACTTGTACTTACGCTGAAGTACTCAGACCTTCGGTACTTGTACTTGTACTTAAGTACTTTTTCTTTGGTACTTGCCCAGCTCTGGGTTAATGTTTAGTTCAATGATATTGCAATTTATTTAACTTGTGATTTAGGGATCTTAGATAATTAATGTACTATTTAATTTACTCTATACACCATTACGGACTTTCCAACATTTACTGAAGTCAAATAAAAATCTTGTCGCGAAGAGGCTTCTCATTAGTATGAGCTGACGACATTTTATTATTAAAATTTAAGATCTTGCCCATGGAAAATTAGTACATGCCTGGCCATTACATTTCATTTTTACATAAGAACACTAGAAATATTTTAGTTAGGCCTAAGTTAGGGCGCATATGTAGTAGTGAGGGAGTCTGCTTTGATGCGTGCCAATTTGCAAATTTATCGGATATGTGAAATTATAAAGATTTCCTTACATACAGACAAGTGAAGCTAAAAAAAAAACAAAAAACGTAAAAAATAAGATAAGTGCGTCACTTGGAAGCTTTTTAGAGAGGAACTGAAGCGAGTCAAAATCTGCCTGAAATTTTTAATACAGTTTTGCGGAGATTTGTATCCTTAGCAGACTATTAAAAAATATAATTTATATCTATAAATATGGGCATGTGTTTTTATTAGAGCTACGTTCTTGCGAAACAAACTGTATATGTATTTAATTAGAAGACATTATATACCCGAGATTAGTACTAGCAACTAAAACTTTAACGTTTTTGTAATGTTTTAATTATTGTAATTCAAGATAATTAAGAAAATTTAATGGCTATTTTTAAATCGATCATAATGGAAAGATAAGAAAGACCAATGAAAAACAACAACGAGAAAAGTACTTTACAAATATATATTATTAAATGCCTCGAGCAGAAGGTACTGCAATTGATAGGTTATTAATGATCTGGAAAACTTGTACAAGTTTAGTTACTAAATATACTGAAACGTGTAAAGCAATTCAAATAATAGGTTTACTTACATAGAGATCTGAATAATACCTAAAATAGGTAAGATACATTACCTTTAAACCCCCTTTCATATTCAAATTAGTTTCACATATTTTTATAACGCCAAAACAGGGTTCATTAAATATCCATTGTAAAATCAATGCCATCGGAAAACTTATGAAACTCAGCGACAATTATAAAAAAAAAATACAAGAGAAAGCCAATTACTCCAGTTAAAATAGTTCATCATCGAACTTCTGTATGGTAGGCGATCAGAGATAACCACACTGATGAGACCTATCTGATCGCTGGGTCGAAAAGGTCGATATTTTTTCATTTTTCAATAAATTTCAGTCTAATAAAGACGAAAAATTTCCAGCTCAGTATGGTATGGAAAAACTAGTAGTATATGTTTAGTATTTCCCCAAAATATTGAGAAACTGGGATACCAATACTAAATAAATAGAAGCAATTAAAAAAACAAATTATTTAACATCAACATTGAACTAGTCCAATAATGATTTTGAAACTGAAGGTCAGTTGAACGTATGTAATTATAATGCGTAAAAAATTCTAAATATTTAAAATTACATGTTGCAAAAGTACAGACTACTTACCCAGCTCACCTTTTAAAAAAAAAATGGGCACGCTTATTTAATCAATAAAGCCAACCATCAATTTCACAACAACAACATAATAAATAAAAATTCAGTTTCATTTTCGAAAACGTGCGTTTCTTATATAAAATTTTCTAAAGTGGCAAATAATTTGACGTTGTCACTAACTTGTTAATTAAATTTGTCGAAAAAAAAAAACAAAACAAAAAACAGACATTTTAAAGTATACGTCTCGAGGATTTGATTCTATTTTGGGGTTTATTCAATTCAAAAATTATCAAATCACTATTTATGTTGTGATCATTCAGGGTTAAGTGGTAAACAACCGGCCAAAAAACAAAAAGTTATTTTAAGCAACATGCTTACATGAGCTCAATTCACCAAAACGATTTCTTTGAATTTCTACGTGTTTTAGTTTTTTATTTGTTTTTATAGTTTATAACGTGAGGTGTCTGTCTATACACATTAAATGTATTGTACTAAAAAAAAAAATATATTGGAGAAATTCCCCTAATCTTATTATCTTCCAGTACATAACGATTAAAAAGTCTAAAATATTTTATATAGGTACACCTTTGGAGATTAAAAAAAAAAAAAACTATCTTATAATTTACCTTATTCGCAAACACATAGTAGTTCATAAAACACAAAAATATGGTATGATCGAGAAAAGCTTACAGCTAAATTCCTATACATATGAAACGAAAATTCGAGTACCTATGTAGGGGTTTGCCTCACAAGACATCAGATAAAATTTACCGAGAGAACATTCTGCGAGAAAAAGATTGAGTGAAATTTGTTTTTCGGTGCGTGCGCTGCTGATATTTTGGAAAACTTAACTTATAGCAAACTTCAAACCTCTTATAGCTCACCGTTTCTTGCCCGTCTGTATACGAACTATAACTTGAGAGTGTTGCGAAATGGCTGATTTTGCGAAAAAACTTTGTGGTTTTCTAGTTTTTTCGTGGTTAATACCAATTTCTGTATTTTTTTATTTTAAGATGAATGAAATAAGAATCAAGTTGATACAACTTACAGTATGTTTTGGTGAAATGAGTAAAGCTCAAATAAATTCCAACATAACAAAACATACCCAACATTATCTAATATTCCTTCATTCGGTCTGCTTGCCCTTTTAGAAGTGATGATGGTAAAATTCGCAGTATATAGAGGGTGTTCCCGTCCAAGTATGAAGTATTTATGCCACGGATAAACTTCGTTGAAAGTTATTGTGAGGATGGGTGGAGTACAATCATTTACAGTTTTTCGGTTATTTTATTACTGGACACCCTGTAGTCCGTTCACATGTAGGAGACAAGACAGATTCTAGTATGACCCGTTTGTAGAAAATCCTTTATGCTTTACAACTATTTCCTTCCTCCCCTCCTATGCCCCTGGCATGAGTTATTTTGCATTACAGTTACAAAGTTTTGGATTTCTACCTATTTTTTTATAGAAATCAGGTACGACAGGTAGATTAGATTAGATTTAGAACTAAGCGGGGCGAGTTGCATTTGCACTGCAACCATAATTGGCTTATTGTGCACCGATTTTTTATACAGTTCATCCAACAATCCCACTCTTGCTAGGAAAAGCAGTATTTTTTTTTTTTAATGAAGTTTCCTCAAAGTCGGCAGGCTTTAAAACTGGGGAGTGATTCTGATCTCTTTTTGTCGTAGTTTTGGCGTAATTTTTGTCACATATTTTGACATTTCACTTCGAATTTGTCGTACTTTTATATTCACCCTGTTTATTTTGATTTATCCTTTTCATAAAAAAAAATTCGTTTTTTTTTTATGTCTATAATCTTAAAACTATGTATCTGATTTATTTACTGGATTGATTTCATTACGTTACAGATTGAGCGTTTTTTTCTTTAAAATTGCTTGAAGTGTAAATCTAAAGCAAATTCTTAATACTACGTTCTGCCAAATTGACTTAATTTTGAACTTTATGCGTATTAGCAAACATTTCAAAAACAAAGACTATTGAACATCAACATCAAGGATTTTCTTAAAGTTTAAACAAGCAAAACAAAGTAAAAAGATCAACTTCCGTGTTTTTCGTATAATAAAATTCACATTATGTATTAGCAACATTTGTTCAGTTCTCTTTAAATTTTATTGCTTTGAACAGATTTTATAGCATTTCGTTTACATCAACAGTATGGCGGTGTTCTTTTAAAAAAAATCTTAATTTTATTACATCCCGGCATAATTATTTCACTCGTTATCAGAGAAAATTTAAATTACATTTTCATTGCTTTCTGTTGTTGCTGTTAAATAAACTTGTGCATAAGAAAATTTGAATAGAATTTAAATTAGATATTTTAATGTGTGTATAAGAATTCTCATTCGGTGGATTCCTATTATGTTAATTCTAGTCTACTATGAAAATCTACTGAGTAACGTACGGAATATAAAACAAATAATGAATAATCAATAAACAATCACTCATAGAGTAGTGTGAAAAAATGGTGAGTAAAACATTTCCAATTATAGTTATTATATGATTTATCGTTATTCTCTGAATTGATTTTAAATAATATCTCTTATTGCCTTAGTCTTACTCCCCGATTCTGAATAAAAGTTAAGAGCTCTTAGTCTCTTAACTGGGCTGTCAAAGCCGACAGAGTTGAAAAGATATCAGAAGTCAGCTAATCTCCTAACTTTAGTGGAGATTTTTTGTTAAGGAGCTTGGTATTCTAGCATAGAAAACTATTTCTTAACATAAGAGGTCCTAACTGAGGTGCGCTTAAATCTCTTATTATGACACCATATAGACTACACACATATTGCCATCATCGCCCCGCCAAAAACATTATTTCTTCTTCTTCTTTCTTGCAAACTGAATTGTCTCTAACAGGTGGCCTACTGAAAAGGAAATGTTCACATTCTCCAAAGCGTGTTAATCTTTTAAAGTTAAAATAACTCCAAAAAGATTTGAGGTATATAGACTAGGGATTTAGAACCACAAATCCGCTTCTAGTACCAGAAGGCGGCGATTAAATTGTGTGGACAAATTTTGCATGTAAAGAGTTCGAAAAGAGTTAAGATTGTAAATTGTCTAAGCTTTCCACCTCACCACACCTTCCTTCTGTTGCCAGTTATGGGAGGTTAAAATCAAAAAACCAAATTACCAATTTTTTTAAATTTTAATGACTCTCCCGCCAAAATGCATGATAACAATTAGACAATTCCAAAACCCCAAAAGGTTACCTTTCATTTAATCCGACGTGCCACCAGTTTTGGGGTACGGCAAGATGAGACGATTGATTGTGTACCAGAACCCTTTCTTTGTACTTCCCCCTCCATTCTATGGTCGCGTGTCTTTATTTAAATTTAGAAACTGTCAGGGTTTTACTACATTTCAGTTCTGAACTATCTTTATAGGGTGTATGATAAGAAAGTTAGGCTATTAAAAAAAAAATACAAATATCATAAAACACTGTCAAAACAACAAATTTGTCTTTCTTACTTCTTCACTATGATGCATTGCACAAAAAGCTGAATGTGAATGTTTCATGAATTTCAACACAAAATTGAAAAAAAAATACGAAGGAAGAATGAATCGTTAGTGGCTCTCTTTGAGTTCTATCTTGGATTACGACTTATGAAGTGCGTGGTCGCTAGTCTTAAGGCATTCAAAAAAATATCTTACTGGTACGAGTATATAACCGTTAAATAGTCAGTTATATACTAATATCAATTACAGCCTAAAGCTCATTAAGAAGAGGCTATCTGGCTTTCGAGTATCTGACAGCTGCCAAACGTCCCTTCTAAGGGTTATAACGGACATCAGAGTCACCATTGATGATAATGACACTTCATTATCCTGGATCTACTCGATTATATCTGTTTCAAGTTCTCCAACTCTGTTGTTAAGCTGATCGAATTGTTCCTTAATGCTAGAACTACACAGTTTAAAGTAGGCTACTCTTTTTTGAGTTAAGTATATCCGCGATAATCCTCAGGGGTCGGTATTAGAGCCTTTGTTTTTCATGATATTTATTAATGATTCCGTGCACGAAATCTAAGATGCCATCTTTATGTTAACGATGTTCAACTGTATCTGAGTTGACATAATCTCCTTGCAAGAAATATTATATACCAGAATATCGAGTTCCATCAGAAATGAGCTAATTCTATTAAATCCGAAATAGTCTCAGTGTTTGTGCAGTTAGAGTCAATCTTCTAGATTTACTCTCAATATAATATTTAATGGAACTCTATTACCCTATTCGGATAGAGTAAAAGCTACAAGTATCAAAATAAAGTCGTGAATGAAGAGTTGTAGCTAGTATATATCCGAGATCATCGGGAAAACTTTATTCTCGGCTGTCAGTATGATTCCTTCGATCTGCAAAACTAACTAACCACCTGATTCTACATAAGATAATAAGAACTCTTATCCTCTTAACTGGGCTGTCAAGACAGAGTTAAGCGATGTCATACGTCAGCTGATCTCTTAACTTTAGTGGAGTTTTTTTTAAAGAAACTCGGTATTCTAGCAAAGAAAAATATCTGTCATATATCTCTTAACATAAGAGCTCATCACCGAGATTCGCTTAAATCTTCTATCGTGATAGTTGCAGAAATTGTTTTATTTAAAATGCCGAAATTTTGGGGAAAAAAAATGCTGTAAAATAAGTACATATGTATGTATATAATTCGTATATATTATATAAATATGTACAAGTTTGTGAAATATAAAATAATTATATAATTTGAACCGTGCACAGAGGATAGTTCTGAGGAATATGAGAGACGACTTGGATCCTTTTACTATTTCTGGGGATATATTCATAAAGAATTTCAGAATTCAAAAATTTTTTTTCCTTTAATTGAAATGACATAGCCTTGCGTTAATCTCCATTACTCGACAATGGTATCGTCACTTTAAAGTTTTGGCAACAATTAATTTTTATGTTACAGGTTTATCCGAAAATTCTGTTGGGCGTAACGAAGGTTATGGAAGTCTTTACCTGTGATTTAGGTGATAAAATATTAACTCAATTATCACTACGTGCTGTGAATTTATCATACAATTATTATTTATATAGATAATTGTAACTTGCTTAAAGACGCACACAATTATAACCTTGATAATCATATAAGAAACTATAGCGTAGCAAAATTATTGTGATGACATGCCTGGGCACACGTCTAGCACAATGCACGTGTTTCGTACTAGCTACGTGTGGATTGGCCATATTGTCATCATCACCTCGCCAAAAACATTACTTCTTCTTCTTCCTTCTTTGAAAAGTAAACGCCTTTAATAGGTGGGCTGACTGCAAGAACCACCAAACCCTCTTAACCTCTTAAAGTTAATATTTCTCCACAAAAATTTCTGTAGAATATGTACTAATTTTGGTAAAATCTCTTGCTTGCTAAATTTAAGAATTTAAGAGATCTCTTAAAGGTCTATTATGTAGAATCAGGGGATAAATATGGCAATCAAGAATCGCATTAGATTTATTTATAGCTTACGTACAGTGGTGACTAAAAGTATGGAAGCCAAACGTCTAAAGTACTTGTACTTGTACTTAAGTTAGAAACCACACAAAATTATTAACAGAATATTTTGTTCAAGAAAGAATTTTTTAGGATTCTCCGGTATATAGCAAAAGCTAAAAAATGTTCTAATTTGTTATTTCATCACACAACCCATTAATTTTTGGTGACAAGTTTCAAGTCTTGGTTTGACTCATCAACAGGTTCCAAATAGCGAAATTGGGTGATTTGAAAAACAAATGAAAAAAAATGAAAAAAAGACGAAAGAAATGAAAAGTTTGAGAAAAATAGACAAAAATATATGAGAAGAGACAAGTTTGATCTATTTTCAAGCGTCTGCAGCAGGCAGAAAACCAAGCTGCACCGATGAGTGTAAGGTTTTCTGCTGGCACGAAACGCTTCTTCTTCTTCCTTTTCGTCTTTATTTTTCAGCCCACTGCGTAGCGTATACAGGTTCGATTCGCTTCGAATGAATGTTTCTTTAAAAATTTTTTTAAATTTTTTAATAAATAAAATATTTTTTTTCTATTAGACTGTACACTAGTATACGCACAAAATTAGAACAAGACGGGATCGAATGAATATGTATGAGTAGAGCCTGTAGCAGGTTGAATAGAGAGGCATTCATTCATATGTAAAAAGCCGAGGAATGAAAAGCGATTATTGAAATTAAGGAAATGTGCGTTTTATTAAAACAGTATAAGGGCCTGAATTATAATTACGACTGATCAGTCGACTACGACTTTGCTCAAATGGTAAATACATGTGGCAAGATACAATTGAAACTTCGACTGCAACTGAAACTAAACTTTGCTCAAAGTGGAAAGTTGGTATTGGCTGCGGCCAAGTTCAGTTCAATGACAGAAGTCGGGACTTCTAATTTGTTCAAGCAGTTGAAGTTTTAATAATTACAAATTTCACCTCAGCATCGACTTCGACTTAAAATCAAGTTGCAGTCGATAGTGAAGTGATAAGTCGTTTAAAGGCTCATAAAGGATCCATCAAAAATACTACTGAGCTGTAGGAAGTTTTAGTAAAACGAGAGTGGGAAAGCATTACCCCGAGCATATATGTAAAAAGTGAAGGAGTTTGCCGCGAAGATGCCATGAAATAATAGTCAGAAGGATACGGTACGAAGTATTAGGTAAGTCAACAATTATTTAAATAAACAGCTTTCTATAAAAACAACTTTTTTCCAGGTATTTTTTTTTTACATTAATTTTGCTTCTTTTCTGTGTTTCCATCTTTTGTCAACGTGAAAATGTGATTATGTGTTAATTTTCTTTAACTTTATATTTATACTATAATAAAACTTTGCATATTTTACATTTTTCTTCTACATTTTCGGTCCAATATGAAAAATTGGTGTTGATAGTGATTTTTTAAGAATAATAGTAGTAATAGTTAAAAAAAAAAACGGAAGAGGGGAAACTTTATAGACCATTGGAAAGGTCCAACGATTATCTATCTAACAAACTTTAAATCATCATCATAGGGTGTAACGTTATGGGGTGATCTATAAAAACATACCCAAATATCTTTAAGTCCAGTTATTTCGAAAACCGTTAGGAACCCCCAATACAATTTTTTGCTTGTTAAAGCATGATCTATTTATACCCTTCAGGTATAAGACCACATACGAGACACCCTGTATAAATGCACTTTCAAATTGCGATGCAAAAATAAATTATTATATTTTTGTTTTTGAGTGAAAGGGTTAATTAAATAATTATTCATGTTTCCAAAAATTAATGATTAAATCCATAAAATTCATACGTCAATGGATTTCCCAATCATTGAATTTTTATAAATAAAACCAAAATCAAAAATATTATCCTCTTATCCCACATGATATTTAAGTATCCGAAAATAGAATACGCCGCAACTAAAGATAGTTATTTATTTTCGTACCAGAATAACCGGATTGCATTAAATAAGCTGCGCGTGGTCCATTAGATACGAAAAAACGTGTAAAGATTAAGCACATGTTTTTTCACATATGAATATATATATGGATGTATATACCCCATACACAAGTATTTGGCAAAATTATTGCGGTAGGTTATATTCACCTTTCCGCACGTTTTTCTTTATTCGTTTAAAAAAAATTTCATTACCATAAAAGTGATGCCGATATAAAAGAAGCTGTGCACGATAAAATACATAAGTTTGAATCTCTTAAAGCTATAGCGTCCACTCCAACCAAACCATTGACGTCAATTGTGAATTCCAGAATAGGAAAAAAGTCTTAAATTATACCAAGCAGTGCCAAAAATACATTTATAACCTTGCTGACCGCTAGCACAGTTAAAAAATCGACGCAATTTTTTGGACTTTCATTATGAAACTGGAAAGGCCTTCTATAATCTGTTTATGGGAATTTATAATAAACTTTTACCACACTTTCGACATGATATTAGGATTTCACAATTGTAAATAGTTAGTGGCGAAGAATTTTATCATTAAAACAGATTATTTTAGGAAATGAGATGAAAATTCTAGGGATAATGTATTTATAATTACCATGTTATCGTCCTATTAAGGTCATTTCGAACATTTTTAAATACCAGGTGCTTTTTATGACTAATACCTCCATGTATGACAATAATAATTAATGTTGCGAATTTGTTTTTCGCAGGTTAACACAGTACAAAAATAACCTTTACATGACGTATATTGACGTATGATTTTCATTATACATATATACTATATATAACATTATACTATACTGTTTTTGTATTTTTGTATATGAGTCAAGATGGGACAATGATCAAGAAAGTTTTCTTTATAAATATAATTCCAGAATTGTTCCAATTGTGTGTCGTATGAAAATAGAGAAAATATTAAATTCAAAACTGAGGTATGCGTGTTTGACGCTGTTGTTATACTTCTGAAATTTTTAAATATTTATGTTATTTAAATTAAATAGAAAGTATTTGATGTCTTATAGGGCTTTTTTTCCGAAAACTGATATTTTTTCACATTAAGGTCGATGCACACTTGCCGGCAAAGGCAGGCATCGACCGGCACCGGTATTTTTCGTGCACATAAAACGACATAAAAGGTAAAGGAAACTTTTAGTTAAGGCAAGTATCGCAAAAAAACTACAGAAAAGTGATTCCATGTTAACTTTGCATCTAGACCAGCAACCAACAAATGCCGGTCTGGTTTCTAGCTACCGATAGCGACCGGCGAAGTTTCCGTTTCGTGCCGGTATCTGCCGATGCCGGTTGATGTGAATTAGCTAATTTGTTTTCATAGAAAAATATTTTGTCTGTCTGTGCCGATTCGTGCTGTGTATCGACCTTTAAGGCAGAAACACATTCAAGCAAGCCTCAGGCCTGGCCTCTCTCAGGCTTTCTCACAGCTCGCCTCAAGGCTTGCCTCAGAAAATAAAATGATATTACCAGGCTCGGTGCTGTCATTGTAATTTTGATAGTTATCTGTTGACAGAAGTAGGCCTGAGAGAGAAAAATTTCCAACATTGAGCAAAGCGCGCCTTACGGCTAAGCCTTAAGGCTAGGTGCTGGCCTGGTTTTGTGTTGCATCATTTAAAAACCCGTTTTGGAAATTTTGACAACGCCTCGAGGCCTGGATGTGTTTCTGCCATTACTCCGAAATATAAAATATTTTTATTTTCGTAAACATCAGAAAATTTTCAGAAATGGAACTATAAACCATTTCACAATAATTCGATAAAATTTTGGAAGCGACCTCGTGTATTTGGCTGAAATTTTGTCAACTCATTGGCCTATACAGATTTATTACTAAAATTTAAATATTGTACGGAAAATTCTTCTTATTGTTAGTTCCAGATCTTTGAAAATCGGGAAAAAATCAAGTTTAGTCATAACGGTTCTAATGGGCTAATTTTAATCATATATGATGTTTTGGAAAGGTTATTTTGTGCGAAAAATACCATCGGTACAGTTTTAGTGGAAAAATATGTCGAAAATATCCTCAACAAAATTCTATAAAAATGCCTACACTGAAGATATAATCTCAAGTTGGAATCTCCACAATTAAAGATTCTTGTAATGCTTGAATGTTATTTTTTCGAACTGATGTATATTCCTTTCTCGGGTGTAACAGTCAGTGATTAATAAAAACTACATAATTAATCATGTATGGTAATTTAATGTTCTAACGTTTCAGCAGCAAATATCGTGCCGTTCTCAGAAGCACGGTGTCATAAGTACATTGACTTATCTATTTACAATAAAATTGCTAAGTCTAATTGTTACTTACGGGCCTTATTTTGACTTTCTAATCCGATCGAATATTAAAATTGAATTGAACACAAAAATAAATAGAACAAAGAGAATTTTGCTAAGAAATAAATTCATAGCGAATTTGGTCAATATGAAATTGACCGAGTTTGCTGCTAAATCAACAGCTCGAGAAATGAATGAAAAAACACTCCTTTTACATCTACGAAGTGCTAGTCCCGCATAATGCTAATCTTGCTAGGCATTCAAGTAAATACGTGGTATTTCGCCTCATATAATTTACGCTTAAAAATTATTTTAAGTGCATATATGAGGTCAGATTGGCTGTTAACTTTGACGTATACAGCAGGCAGGAACCGAGCCGTACTGATGAGTATACGGTTCCTGCCGATATGAAACGCCAACTTTTGCAAAATTTCTTTTTCAAGGATTTTTCGATGTAAAGAGTTTTTTTTCACTCAAATAGAACAATATCAAAAAATAACTATAACACTTATAAATTAACACAAAGATTAGGCTGATTGAAGTTGTAAAGTTTACTAGCTCATGACTATGTGGTCGCAAAAAATGAATAAAGACCATTTTTTAAGTACAGATTTAAAAAAGTGTTCGGGATTCCCTAAGACACTGCAGTAAATGGTGTGTATGCTGTCTGTGTCTGTTCATTGTTTTTCTTGTGCTTTGATTGTGTAAGGAAGGCCTCAAGAGTAAGAACTTTAATATAATTATGTTCAGTACATAAAGGTTTAATATTATGGTAATCTGATTGATGGTCATTGGATAAGCAGTTGACAGTTTGACAAAGCTCGTTTTTCTTTATTTTTTTACTTCATGTCCGATTAATGGTTCGTTATTCTTAAGATACTGCCCTGTTGTTCCAATATAAGACATGTTGCATGTACTGCCCCCACAGGAGATTTTATATACCACATCAAAGACTATTTCTTTTGGAATTGTATATTTTATTTTGCTAAAGCAGTTTTTTTACTGATTTAGAGGATTCGAACGCTATATTTGTTTGTGGATTATTAGATTGAACTCTCCTATTGAGTTTCTCTGATAAGGCCGGAATATATATTGCTTGGGAGGATTATTATTTGAAGAATTGGTTTGGCAATTTGAGTTTGATTGGTGTAGTTTGTGTGGGCTATAAAATAACGAGACTATTGTTGCAAAACACTTTATTTGGAATTTATATGTTTAGTTAATATCACCTTCAATATACACCCTACTCATCCATACAACGCTCCATGCGAATTTCCCATTGTTCGAAACAGTGCTGGAAGTCTTCTTCTCTGAGCTCCTTCATGATGCGTGCGGCTTTGTCTTTGACAGCTTCAACGGACTAAAACATTGTTGCTTTTAATGCAGATTTGACCTTGGGAAACAAATAAAAGTAGCATGGTGCAGGATCAGGCGAATATGACGGATGGATTGACGCTTAATTTTAGGGTCACAAGTGAAAACCCAAGATTCATCACATGTTATCGCTCTTTCCAAAAAGTGCAGGTCAATACAAACAGTACAAACATTTGCGCGCGGTTTTTTTTATCTAATCGTGAACATTTTAGGCACCATTTTCGCACACACTTTTTGCATGTAAAAATTGTTATGTACAATTTTCCTAACGCATTCTTTGTCAATTCCTACAGTTTCAACTATCGCACGAATAGGTCACCGACGGGTCAGATCGAATTACATTACCGACTTTTTCAATATTTTAATCCTTTTTTGACATGGAAGAGCGACCCGGGCGTGAATCATCTTCAACGTCTTCTCGTCCATCTTGGAAACGCTTAAACCACTCAAAAACTACATCTTTTAATAATAGGTAAGTTTCAGTAGCCAAGTTTTATGTGAAATTCGATTCGTTGCTCTATTTCTATTATAACACTTATGAATTTTCTTGCAAAACAAAACAACAGCTCGTATACAAACGAAGGCCACGGCTAGACTTTTTTTTACAAACATGGGAGGCACCGTATTCGAAGGAGAAGGCTTCACGCTCCACGTTTGGCGCATACTTGGTACTTTTTCTGTGGAAGCATCAGTCTCGATATTTTATAGCCACACCTCGTATGTTGGAATAACATGGAATTAATCTTTATTATCTTTTTTTGGAAGCCATTTTGCGAAAGAGTTGCACGTAAGTATAACAGGGATACTTTTGTGATGACTTATATCATAGATGGCAT
Organism: Dioctria rufipes; assembly: GCA_963924295.1. Taxonomy (NCBI): domain Eukaryota; kingdom Metazoa; phylum Arthropoda; class Insecta; order Diptera; family Asilidae; genus Dioctria; species Dioctria rufipes. Next base: position 42,962,769 of record OZ002742.1, read on the forward strand.
AAGAACTAGATGTCGCATGACATTCTAGAGTATAGTATACAGATTGTGAAATGGGTAGTGCATTCTGGAATGGACCATAACATGTTTTAGAGTGTACCGAAAGCAAGTGTTTATATAATAGCATTTTTGTATACATTTGATCGACTTCCTCAACACTTCAGATACGAAAAAATATGAATCACTCGACATCATTTCAAATGTTGTGGTCCATTCCGTGGACTACCTAACCATATAAATTTTGTATACTCTTTTGGTACTGCATGCGACATCTAGATCTTGTGCCATCTATGCTTATATGTTTAAAACTCAACCAACGAAATTTCTAGCTGTGTTTGTCTTTTGGTAATAAGGATGAGTAGATTTAAAATGCAGCAACCTACCCGATGATGTGCGTTTTTTTGTATCAATCAGTGATGAGCTCTTTGCTTCTTCTTATAGTTTTAATGTACAAGAAAGGCAAGCGACCATTCACTTCCCTTTCTACAGTGAAATGTAATTTGGGATGGAAATTATTTAGTTCATTGAGAACATTGTTAATGTTGCCATATGGTACAATTCAAAATATAGTATCTACATATTTTTTTTTTTTTAATAATCTGAGTTTACTTTCAACTTTGTTTATAGTGTTGTTTAGTAGTTCCTCCATAACTATATCTGCTAATATCTGTGATAGAGGGCTTCCCATGCGTAAACCAGAAATCAGTTTATAAATATCTTTATTGAACACGAAATAGTTGGGTTCTAGTACGATACAAAATTTCAACATTTCAAGGAACTTTTTCTTTGCTAAATTTGTGAATGCTTCAACGGCGTTCCATTTATCTTTTATTATTTCCAAACAAAGTCTTGTTAGTATGTTAGTAAACAAAGATAAAAAGTTTTCTTTTTTTTTCATCATCTAGTTTGTAAAAATTGAAATTGTTTTTGTATTCCACAGAAATGTATCCACCTTGACTATTTAACAGAGTTGATTTAAAAAAAAAAGTGCTTCCACTCCTTGGATCGAATTTCATACGAAGTCTATGAGAAATCGCTTTTTGGCATCGATGATCATTTGGACCGCAAAGCTGAAAACACCGTTAGTGTATTCATCAAATGAAAGTTAAGGCTACCAATGGAGAACAATGACTATTTTAGTTAATTATGCAGAATCATAATCACAAAATAAACAATTAATTCAGTGAAAGAATTATTGAAATCGGATAAAAAATGACGAAGTTATAGCTATTTTAGCGCCGCATTCTCAAAAACGCGCTCTAGCATGATGACGTCACTATACACAATACAATTCGCGCCGTGATAGTAAGCGCACGGGATTGGATTTGTTTTGTATTTATTTCATAAAATATCGTCTTATAAATATTATATTGTGCAAACTGGCATCGTGCGTGTTGTGTACCGTGACGTCATCACCAGATTCGCCGTTTTTAATTTCCGTTTTTTTAAACTTCAATAACTTTGTCATTTTTTGACGGATTTGAGTCATTCAAAAAGAAATATACTCAGAAATATATATTGCTTTTGATCTGATATATTAAATTTGAATATCTTGTAGTAAGATTGTTCTCCATTACCAAGAAATCATTCTTCGAAATAAACTCTCATAAGACGACTATCTTTTATACACAGTTTCTGAACAGCATCAATGATTTCGATCGCTACTGCAGTATGCGACAACTAGAGCACGGCTAATTTTCGAGATATTTTCAGAATTTCGGAATTTCACAGATCCAATTTCAACGCTGTTGCTCAAACTAATGCAGATTCCTGAAAAGTGACCATCACGGCACTGACCTGCTCTGCCCTGAGCTTAAAGATTTTTTTTATAATCATAAGAAAGCATACAATAAAAACAAAAACAAAATAAATTTCAGGAGAAAATCTATTAAAATATCGGACCTCATGTCGATAAAGCTATTCAAATATTCAAAATTAGTAAAAAAAATGAGCGTGTGATTTAGTGAAAACAAAGAATTTGTAAAAAAAAAACATGCTGTACTAGTTGACGTCGAGAAAAAACTTATATGACTGCAAAATCGAGGAATTTATCGTTTGTATGTCGTTAATTTACTGTATTTAAGTTGTCATCAGGTTCGTTCGCGCAGTAACCTTGAAATTGTCGCTCATTTATCGTTCATAATAAGAATGAGCCGAAATTTCGGGAGTGGCTTTGTTATAGTATGTCTATGGTATGGGGAGCGTTTTCCCATCCTGGGTAAGCTTCTATTGGCATGGATTCCAACTCGTATGAATTCTACAATTTATACAGAGTTATTAGAAAGTATGCCAATCGAGAACGTTGAAGATACTAGTGATGGCTCGGTCGCAAACGATTCGGTCGTTTTAACCGCGTCAGTACACTGACTCAAAAGACCTGAGCCACCATTTCAAAATCACATAGGTCAATCGGTCACTTGACCTCAAGAAGAAAAGAAACAGCTTTTCTTGACTTATTTGTCAAAGCCATATTTTCAACCGATCTTAACAAACTTTTTTTTTTACAGGGCTAATTTACAGGCCTATACTGGCCATTAGATCTTTAGCTAATATTTTTTCACATTGAAATAAAACTTTTGCATCTAGTTCATATTGTACATATATTCCACCCAGAACTCTGTTTCCGTAGCGTAAAATCCTAGGTAGACGGGCAAAATCAATGATCATTCGTTCGTAATTGAATTTTTCAAAAATCAATTTACCTTTGAATTTTAGTTTTAATTAATAAAATTATTAAAAATGTGCTGTCAATTACATATAAAAATTGACAGGACTTTCGTTTTAATTCACAAAACCTTGGCTAACTTGATTTTTGAAAAAATCAATTACGAATGAATGATTATTGATTCTGTCTGTTTGTCTAGAGTATAAGAAACAACAAAAAGTTGTTACTAGTCATCAAGATATCTTTTCTGAATTAGTCCCTCAACTGCCAACTCTGTCGCCAAATCGTAGTTTTGGTATTTACCGCCCTTCTGCACATGCACAAGGGTCCAAGGGGTGGGTGCTAAAAAACAATGCAAGTATTTAAGAAACATGATTGATAATCTTTATAGTTTACAATATTATTATATATTTCCTTGCTTTGCAACGGCCCACAGTACTTAAAGCCAACTATTTGGATTTGTGTTATAGATTTGTAATTTTCATTTCTTTAGAAGGGTTTTTGTTAACAAAAAGTTATGCCTAAAGAATGAAGTAAATTGAAACAAATAAAAATTTCTGCAGCACTGAGGACTATTTTATCATTCATATAAATGCTTGCTTTGAAGCCAACCGAGCTGCATTTCCATGTCAAATTTCAGCAGTTGAGCAGTTACAAAGGCATAATTTTGATTGTGATTGCTCAACACGCTGTGATAATTATATCAGTCGCGAACCACTGCAAAATTGATAAACTAAGCTCAATTTTAGCTTTGACCGCTACTCTGACATAAACGATTTGGTGAGATAGATAATTTTAGGGTATTATATGATTATTCTCAACTGACTCAGATGACCCAGATGCCCGAGTCTTTTGCATGAGTCACTTTTACCAAAAGACTCGTATGATCTGAGTTACCAAAATGACCGATTTTTTCTATCACTAGAAAATACTATAACGCCGGATTTAATCTTCCAACGCGGCTATCCACTTTTCGAAATATACCAAACGTTGGTTAGAGAAAAAAATATACTTGTGCTTGATTGGCCTGTTTACAATAGAGAATCTATGGGGTATTCTAGCTCATCGAGTTTACAGGGACGCCAAGCAATACAATACTGTCCGGGATTTGAAGACAGCAATTAAAACAGAATGGAATGGAATTGAAAAAATATAAATTAATTTCATCAATGCTAAGTAGATTAATCGATGTCCTCCAAGGGCACACCAAATATTAATTAATAATAATGACTTTACTTTATTTTAGTATTATAGATATACCAACAATATGGATTTATATTTATTTCCTCCGAAATTGTTTTTTTTTTTCATATACAGGGTGATTCAGAACAAGATACCTTCCGGTATACCACGCGATTCCTTGAGGTAAGCCAAAACCCTCGAGAATACTTCGCAAGCCATGAAACAGACTACCTCCCTACCACATCCGAGGCCTGACGTAGTCCTTACATTATAAAATATTTGCCGTGCTCTTATGTAAAACTGACAAAAGTTTGATTTGAATAGCTCCCACGCTCTAAACTACTATTCATACAGAAAAATGGTGTTCTGATAATCTTGTGCTTGCTTTCTTATCTTCCGAACGGTAAAAAAATTTTCATACCTTTCCTAACAAAATTATTTAAAAAAATTAATCTTAACCAAATGACTACGATTTCTCAAACAAAAATTTTCAGCTGAGTAATCATTGTAATGTCGCTGTGCCGTCATGGCATGCCGTGGGCTGATGATATCGAATGTAGCTGCCTACAGATTCGGACTACGGCTGCACATACACACATGCAATTATCACTCAGCTGAGAGGTATTGAGCGTAAAATGGTAAGGTTAGTTTGTAATCAAAACTATTTAATTATTTTGTTAAGTAAGGTATATAGGAAGTGTAGCCTTTGGGAAGATAAGGAATCAAGCTGTAAATTACTAGAAGACTATTTTCCTGTATGGATAGTAGTTTAGGCTCTATGGCATATATAAAGCCAATGTTTAGCACTTTTCCATATGTATCAATATAGATCATTTTAGAAAACGGACTAAGCACCCACACATATAAATTTCTGTTTCATGGCTTGGGAAGTATTCTCGAGGGTTTTGGGTAAGCTGATCAAAAAATTGTTCCACATACACCCCCCCCCCCCCCCCTGTATAATTATGATCGTGTTTATTTTCTCATTTTTTATTTGCTGTTGTTATTGAGTTGAAGAAAACAAAATGTGCATTAAAAAAATATTTTAAATAAATAGGGTGGCTGTATAATTATTTTTTTTCGACTGTGAATGTCCTTTTTTATTTTATCGAAATTTTGAGTTTTATTTATTAACAGACTGTAAAATATAAACATAATAATATCAGTAGAATCTGTCCTATAAGAAGTTTAAATCTGACTCGTAAATATATGAAATTTTATAAAATTCATTTGGCGACATGACGACGCCTGCAAGGACACACGTAAAAATAATTAACTTACTTAAATAAACAATAAAATTTCGATATTTACATTTGATATAATTTATAACAAAACGCGATTCATGACTTTGGCAAATATAATACTTTTAAAAACAAAAACATTTCATCAAATTTTTTATCTCATATCAAGCTGACTACTTGACTACTGAATGCGTAAATTTGAAAAAAATAATTACGAAGAGATAATCTTTCATGGAATGAGAGATTTTTTACATAGCATGTATGTATTTATAATTATATGTTTGTATACGTATCTTTACACAAGAAAATAAACAAGGAACTAAAAATAGACTTATATATGTACAATTTAATGCCTATTTTTCGCATTATTTTTAAAAATAAGGAAATAAATTTGAATGAAATTTTGCGGTCGATCTGTAAGCTACTGTGTGTGCGTAAAGTGAATCAGAGTATAATAAAATATGTGTTAGACCCAATAGAGTAAGTGTAGTCGAAATTGAATATAATCTGTTATGCGTCATTTAAGACTAAAAAAAAAAAGAATTTAATCACTTAAGAGAAAAACATATTCAAATTTTATTTATTTGTTTTTCTTTAGAAATTCTCACGTCGCGCGCGTGCGCCACCATCTAAATACTTAATAAAAAAAAAACAAAAAACAAGAAACCCGCAGCACAATGTTGTTCACAATATGTGTAATTTTGACTTATGTGATATCTTTCTGGATCTTTATGAATGATTTTCGTACAGATAAATTCGGGCGCAGGCGCCAGAGTAACACAAACTTTTTGGTTTTGTATGTAGTATACATATATACAGTTTCGTGATGTATTCTAGAATCAAATGTTACATATTCCATCTTTTCGCACTTCCGTTCTAATTATGCTTGCACGATATTCTATACACAAAATTTATTTAATATATAGTAAGTAGTGGAATTAACTTAAGTAGTCTGCGATTTGTAAAAGGTTTAAAGGCAAACATACTCATTTTACTTAAATATGTTCACACCTTTTTTAAGTAAAATATCAATAAAATGAAATGTTTTTGATTTAATACTGTTAAGAAAATGTTCATACGTCAATGTAATCTCAGGCGAAAGATATTGCATTCCCATTCATATAAAAAAACAAAGATTAATTTGAATCAATTATTTTTCAAATTCTCGCAGAGTATTTTTTTTACGAGAGGATGCCATAACACACCTTTGGCTGGAAAGGAACGAGTAGGGAAGTAAGGATTATTAGATTGAGTCAAGGAGCGAACGGAGTGCATTACCCTTTAATGTTTGCCGCTCATTGCTGAGAAGGAAAACAGAGGATGGCAAACTGTTCCACATTCGTACTGCTCTGCTTATGAAGGATTCGCGGAATTTCACAGTACGCCCAAATTTGACTTAATGAGTCTGAGGGTAAACTCGGGTTAAAACGCATGTGCTGCGCATGGGAAGAATTCTACAAGGGATCAGGCTACGGATTTCGTCAGAGCAATATATGGACATAACAGTAGCGATAAAAGAGAGATAGACATCCGATATCACGCCGGTGCTCTAGGAAATCAATACTTACTATTGATATGTCGTCTCTAATAAGCCGGAAAGCCTTATTTTGGAATTTGTCCAACGCGAACAATGCAGTGAATCCAGCCCCTGCATAAATATGGGAATTATATTAAACTAGCCCCTCAACCGTTTCGGAGTTACAGGGTGATTAAGAAAAGAAGATAGTTTTACTACAGTTTTTATGAAAAGAAGTTATGTTAACGACCTTTTTGCAAAAAAAAAAAAAAAAATAAAGCTCAAAGTAAAAACAAGATAAGAATATCCGAAATTTTTGGTTTCGACACCCATAACTGCTGAGCGTGGAAGAGTACGCGGCTGGTTGAGCAGTCGTTTGGAAAGACCATGAAGTTCTTCATACAATGAGCTCTTAACTGCGACCGTACGCCGTGCAGTTTTTAAGATACAGGGTGTTTTGTGAAAAACTATCTTTTTTCTTAATCACCCTGTAACTCTGAGACGGTTGATATGCCCCCCCCCCTGGCATACAATTTTTTATTCATCTAGGTGAATACTATCACCTCCTGCTCTATTGACCTCCTAAAAGGAAACAATCTGTATATGTCTGCAGCCTTCTAGATATCTAATGCGATGATTTCAGATTGACCAAATTTATGGAGACATTAATTTCAACGCTCGGTTAGGAATCTTAGGTAATCTCCAGGTGAGAGCCCAACAAGAAAGCCGTATTGGTGGGGGTAATTAGTTTATAGATATTTCACTAATTGGGTGTTGATAAGTTTTTCGAAAATCTTAAATAAGGGCAATTGGTCTATAATTTATTTATCCAATTAAGATCTCTCTTAAGGGGCTCTGCTCATTTGTAGTACAATTACAAAATTTAATATAAAAATCAATTTTATTAAAATTTTACTTAAAAAAAGCTTTATTTACATAGGGTTTCAGTCCGTTTTAAATGCTTATGAAGGGTTTTTGTTTTTTGAAGTCATCAATAATAATCGTTATGAGATGATTAATATTTTTTCATCAGGAATAAAAATAAAAATCATGAAGTGATTTTTATTTTATTGGTCGACAAATAAAAATCACCAAATAATTTTTATGATTCTAATAGTTAACTATTTACGGCGTTGGCGTGCAGATGGTCAGAAGTGCCGAAAAATTGAGCATTCACACCAACTATTTTGTAGTAATTATCACAGTGTACTTTTATCTATTATTAACTGATAATTTTAGCATTCAAAAATAACAATTATATAAAAATTACATAAAAGGAAGAAAATCACTAAAAGATTTTCATTTGTAGACCAGGATAATAAAAATCACTTCATATGATTAAGAAAAATAAAAATTACAATGTGATTTTTATTTGTGATTAGAGTAAATAAAAATCAGCAAAAAAAATTTATTTATGATGAAAAAAATATTAATCATCTCATAATGATTACTGATGATTTAAAAAAAAATAAAAACCTTTCATATAAGCATTTTACAAAGACTGAAACCATACGTAAGTAAAGTTTAACCTTTTCGTTCTGACTTGTAAAGTAAAACTCATATCTAAACTCACTGAATAATGAGTTTTACATCCAAACTTATAACCGTTCCAATCTCTGCTGTGAATCAATATCAATGAAGCTTACTCTGTTTAGCGATTGTAGAATTAAAAGTCGAAAAAAAAACATATTAATTTAGTTAAAAATTCAAAAAACAAATTAAAGGGAGATAGATAATTATGTGTCGTGTTACGCTTAACAAGTTTGTATATGTAATACACGTGCCGTTTTTTTTTTTTTTTTTTTTTTTTTTTTTTTTTGTATTATAAACAATAAAGCTTTTTATAGCTGTTCGTAAAATCATGTTATGTACAAATGTATGTATGTATATATGTATATAACGCAATGGGAGCAATGGGCAAATAAGAAATATTTTTGCATACCATTCATTTATGAGAAAGACTTATCAGATATTAAATGATCATATCAATTGAAGGGCGAATTTTTTTTTATTGCATGTTTTCAAGCTTACAGATTTTGGGTAATTCGATTTTATTGATATATGGCAAATATGTATGTATATGTAGATAAGTTACACAAAATAAACAGAGGATCGGGGCTGACTTCTTTTAATAGATGTAGCCGATATCATTGAAGAGTTTGTTGGTTGTCATAAAAGATTATGATATCATTACCTGCCTAGGTTGAATAACCTAAATGTAAAGCTTGTTACTAAACGTGATTAGTTATTTCATGTTTGAAAGCATCTCAACATTAGTTAACAATTCGGACCACAAGCCATTATATTTCCATTTTAATTTAGATGTTGATATTCGCTTTGGGGCAGTTTTAAAATAATTGGTAAGAGTTTGATAATCTAAATCTCAGATCAATCAAAATTTCCATTTCTATATGCTACGCGAGCAAATACCGCAGCATACACATTTTCGAAAATATATTAATCGATTTAATCTAATTTTACACAATGTAACAAAAAGGTCGATGTAAAAGGGTTACTGTTTCTTTCGAAACTATTGACATTTAGGTTTTATATAAGATGTTTAATGAATAGTTGACTAATCGGCGAGCTACATACGTAACATATATGTATTGGTAAAAATAAGAGAATAAAATTTAATAGAATGGTGGGAATGATAAGTCTAGCAGTCTGAAAGTTACGAAATGTTAATTTTTTATGAAACACCCTTTGATAATATAATTCACAATTTATTAGATAGACAATTTGTCTTTTTAAGTCGCATAATAATTTTTAGTCTATCTATGTACGTAAACAGTCAAACATGTCTTCTCAGAAATAATACACCTATTTCACCTAAAAATATAAGATATACTCGTACACACGGGTATTTAAAGCTCGAATATCTTTCTATCAGGGCGCTCGAAAAATAATTCGGGTATTTTATTATCCGAATCTCTGGCTAAACTCAAATCTGTACGTACTATCCGGGTTATTCTATTCTATTAACTGAATATTGAAATTTTAAACATTTTTTTGGAAGGATTGAATCTTTTAGAAATCAAAATGAAAAAAATAAATAACAAATTCTGATACAAATAGATTTCTACACATAGATTTGATTTTACTGGAGTTCTTATTTTAGAATTAAAACAATAACTCGAAAATGGGTTGAAATTGAAATTTAAATTAAAAATTACAAAAAAGTTTTACTTTTATATGGTTGTTCTATTTACAAATTCGAATTAGCCGGATTCGAAAAATCCAATAGAGCACTCAAAATATTCGAAGAATCGGTCGGATTCTAGCGTTCGAGAATCCTAACTATCGACATAGGGATTTTCCGATATTCAGGTACCCGAAGTAATCCCGTGGATTCAAATTCGAGTATCCCGGAGAGCCCGTATGTTCCACTGCAATAAAATCACGAATATTGGACCTTAGTCACTCTTGAGTAGTTTAAGCTTTGATTGCCGGAGTAAAATCCAACTGAAAAAATCATTTCTTTCCACTGAAAGATGCCCAGTTGACCGACGACGTAGTTTTCTGTTTCCGATGAAGATTTCTATGAATCCATTCTCGCACAGCTATTACAAATACACTCGTATGAACAACGCATGGACGACCACTTATCTTGATCTGCCTACCACTTTAGACGATTCGGTGTGAAACGATATGTAGCGAAAAATCAATAAACATTCTTGATATTCCAAGCTGTCCGAGCTTATGAATCGCATGATTATTTTTGTTATCCCATTCCATCATAACAGATCGAATACGGAGGCCAAACTGACTTGTGCATACATAATACTGTTCCTGTGCAATGCTTCTGTTCTGAGCAAATAAATAACGATACTATTCCTGGTAGTTTTTGAGGCACTCGGCGTAGCAAATTTTGTTACAGAACTTATAGCTAGGTGGTAGGACAGGAGTAATCGTTAAAAAGGTAAAACGACAGACTCATTGACGCCAGCGAAATATTAGTTCGTCCTTATCTTGTTTTTCCTCAACAGAAATATAACTCCTATAAGGTTGAATAGCTGCTTACGACCCCTCAGGCTAGTTTCAGTTGTCCATTCTTACGAAATCATTTGAAAACTTTATAGATTCTACAAAACCATTAGTATCTAAACTCTTTTATAGCGCGTAAGTTCAAGTTTCTTCATGTTTGAGTTAAGTGCAGATTTGAACCTCTAAAGTTCATATTTGAATGGATGCAAAGATCACTTGTAATTACTCATTTTATTCCAACTAATTGTAATATTTAACGTGGTGTACATGTAATAGGTGTGATAATTTCGCAAATTTTAAACACTCTAAAAATAACGATAATGATAGAAAAATAAAGCTGGAAAAAAGCTAGCCTCTAAGGAAAATAACGCGAGCAAAATACCGATTCCACAGAAACATGTCTGATTTGCTTCGTTCTTCAGCAAACTTTGCACTCTCATAATGTCAAAAGCCTTTTTACTTGAGACAATTGTAGACTGTGTAACTTCTGCGTTCAGAATTTCATTGCTGGTAAGTCAGACATGTGCGATTGCCTTCAGAAGTATTCGAAAAATTGAGTCATGCCTAATTCATATTATTAAAGGGTAAAAATTGTTTTTTTTTTTTTTTTTTTTGCTTAAAAAATACTTTGGGGTTCATAAAAGCAATATACAATTGGTCCTGCAGCGAAATTTTTTTTTTTTTTTTAAAGGTTCAATAATTGATTTTGCTGCAGAGCCTCGGACCTCTATTCATCAGGGTGTGCAAATGCTATAATAGCAGCGACTCGGAGCGCGTACTGAGCTCACCACCATTCACCAAAGTACGCAAAGGTTATAATAAACGCAGGTGCAGGTGCAGGTACGGCATATTAATGGTAAAAAAAAAATCATAGATTTAAGTGCTCGTACAACTTTAAACACGTTTTTCTCGAAACCACTTTTTTCAAACTGGGGAAAACGGATTACTCGATTTGAAATTTTGATAATAGCTTCACAATTACATTCTCTATGTGAGTACGTAGCCGTTTTTTGATTACATGTATAGCCTAGTCAAATAAGACAAAAAAGGTAGCAAACCTCGTAATGGAAGCCAACAAGCTGTAAATTGGTATAAACCTTTGTTTGGGTAATACCAAATGATTCCGATGGAGACAGCGTGCATAAAGTCCTCGAGCTTGGTGGAACAACTGTACGGATATCGAGAACCATGATGATGATGTCGACATTGAACTTGGGCAACCTCATGACGAAGACGACCACGCACAAGAATAGCTTTAAATAGGCTATTTTGTATTTGGACTTAATAATAAATAAAACAAAAAAAAAAACAAAATTCTTGGTCCCGCGTTCACATAGCGTTGGACGATATATACGGCTGTATATGGATGCGCGCTTGCTCTCTCCACGCAGTACTTCGAAAATGGTTGTAGATACAAAAAAAATGCTTTAAATGAAAATTGTAGATAATTTTATAATCTACAAGTTTCATAATGACCGTGAATGACGTATTTTCCATAGAATACTAGATAATTGAAGAAAACCAATTTTCGAGACCTTTGACCTTGAATATCTGGTGACGCAGACATGAGATTATATGAGACTTTTCGCCCCGTCTTTGGAATGCCCAAACAAAGGTTTATACCAATTTACAGCTTGTTCGCTTCCATTCCGAGGTTGGATGCTTATTTTACTGGAGTTGTAAACTTTTTTTTTATAAACAATTTACTGCTTATTTGTTGGGCAAAAAATTGAGATATTTCTTCAAAAATGCACCATTTTTTCAAAATTTGATAGCCATCCCCGCCCCCTCCCCCTCCCCTATACAATCACATAGCTCCCGTGAAACTATTTGTAGTAAAAAACACATTTTTCAAGATGGGTCCTGGTGCCGCCACTTTGTATGAAAATTATAATAAAAATTAATTTTTATACTTTAATATATATTAAATAAACCCTTTCAAAAAAAGAAATCCTATTCCTTTTTCATACTCCCAAAATATATTGTCAAAGTTAGGCCTTATTTTCTGCCACTAGAGTGATATTACTTACCCGTTAATAGTGATTTGAGTCAGTATATGACGAAAATTATTGGCTATATTGCGATTCAAATGATGGACATATCGGAACATTGGAAAAATGTTATTAGTGCATCTTTTACAAAGTTTTCTGTTTATGAAACTACCAATACGTATTTTTTATAATCTTTCTACATCAAATGCAATCATCAACGTTGCCAAGAAAAATACGAACAAGAATATTATTACTAGCACTTCGATGATATCTGTAAGCATTTTCGAGAAAAATGGCAAAGGAACACGGTGCATAGAGTACAATATGAGGTCTTATATCTCGATAATAAAGGGTTAAACTGGAATTTTCAATATAACATTTTCGTCTTAGTTTTATTTGCGGAATTCAGAAATGCAATCTAAGTGTATCTTTAATAAGGACGGAAAGGACATTTTTTAAATATATCCTTTCCCAAGTCCTTTTTCAAGGACTTTAGCTATGCCAGAGGATACCTTGACTAACGATGCGTAGCTTTTATAATTAGGACTTTTTCGATATCTCCGCACATTTTCGAGAAAAATGGCCAGGGAACACGTTACGTGGGACACCCTGTATATACACACTAACAAAGAAGTGACATAACTAGGGTTAGAGCAAAAGAAAAAGAAACACTAAGAACACTAAAGAGGCTGAAAATCAAGAGAAGAAGAAAATCATTACGTAATAGTTGAAATCGAAGAAGAAATGGACCAAAGAGTATGAGAAGATATTCATTTCATTTTGTATTCTGATAATATTTATATTATTAATGCAGACGAATCCCAGCAGGTTTTTGTTTTTATAAATTTAAGTAAGTATAACCGCTTAGAGCTGTTTTTTTTTTAATAACCGGAATAGCCGCAACTCTGATGAAAGACGGACGAACAGTACAAAGCTGATTTAAACTTCCAGTTCAGATTTTCGATACTTGCGTTTCATCGATGCGTCTTAATACCCCTGAAGCTGAAGACATATGCAGACTCAGCTCCCATTTTGAGGAAAAATGGTAGTTGTGGGAGGTGATTTTCGACAAACTCTACCATTCACCAATTCCTGGACTGTAACGACATAATCGCTCGAGCAATGGTGGAAACCTTATTGTACAACATTCAGCAAATGTCTGCGTTGGAATTAGCGAAACGAGCTCCAAAAAATGCTCGTGCGCTGGAAATGAAGAGGATAATCAATCCAATGATGGCAGGAGATCCAACCATCTACTATAACGCAGACTCTGTCACTTCAGTGGATTCCTATTATGCATTGAACTTTCGAGCAGAATGAGAAAACGCCATCACATAACGTGTTGCTGTTGAAGGAAGAAATAATCATAATGCTGTTGCGAAACTTGAACCCAAAAAAAAAGGATTATGCAATGGCACACGTATGATTATCAGAGGACTTCACCGAAATTCAATCAAGATAGAGATTATTTCCGAATGTAATCGAGGTGAAATAGTTTTTATCTCACGAATCAATTTGACTCCATCAGAACCTTGCCATTCATTCTACAATGACGACAATTTCCGGTGATCCCAGCTTATGCGATGACAATCAACAAATCACAAGGAGAAACATTCGATTATGTATCGACGGGCAACTTTACGTGACCTTATCGCGATCCAGAGTATTGCATCAGGTGAAAGTAAACATTCATCAAAATCAACAACAAGAAGAGCTACTGAATGATGGAAGAATCTTTACAAGAAAAGTGGTTTTACATGAAATTTTTTTGAACAATAATATATATATATAAAAAAAAATATTATTCCGTTCTATGAACGGGCACTAACTAGTGAATAATAATTTATTAAATAATGCTAATTTAAATTCAAACCTTATAATGTTGAATACTTAAATAAATAAACATTTATAAAACAAACAAAAAAGCAGTTCTTTTGTAACATGAAAATACAAAAAAAAAAAAATGGGATAAAAAGGGTACCTACATACAGGCATATCAACCTGTATCTGAAAAAGTGCAGGGTGTCACCATCAAGAGCTCTCATTGTATGGCGTTTCAAACGACTGTGCAACCAGCTGCGTACTCTCCAACCAACCCGTACTCTCCAACCAACCCTGTACTCCTCTAAGATGGACTAAACTGTTTTCAAAACAGTGGTTAACATAACTTTTTTTTTTATAAAAACTGTAAACTGTGTTGTCTGTACCCGTTAAAGAGTTATTAGCTCTAAAGCTATTCTCAAAGATAATTTGTTGAAAAGACGTCATTTTTAAAAAAATCCGTCAAATTTCGGGTATGACCTGAATACAGTTAGCAAAATAATATGCCAAACTAAAGAGGAGAGTCCACAGTTTACAATTTTTATATAAAAAAAAAAAAAAAAAACAAAAAAAAAACCACCTTTTTGTAAAAAAAAAACAAGAGGTCAAACTAAAAAAAAATTTGAAAATCCGAAATTTTTGGTTTAAACCACCATAACTTCTGGGTGTAGTATGGTGCTGGTTGAGCCGTGGCCATGAAAATCTGCATACAATAAGCTCTTGATGGTGACCGTGCACCCAGTATCTCCTTTTTGAGATATAGGGCGTTTTGTGAAAACCTAGAATATTTTCTTAATCTAGCTGTAACTCCAAAACGGTTGAATTGCACCCCCCCCCCTTCCACTCCTCATGCTTACAATTTTTTTTTGTCCTAATTGAGTAACTATCACTTCCGATTCTATGGAGGAAATACTTTGTATTTAAATACTGCCTGAGAAAGCGTCTACGTAGAGAGCTGAAATTTGGAGCACAATGTTTTCATTTGATAGCAATAGTAAATAAAATTTCAAAAATGGACTAAATCTAGCAACCCCTTCTGGGTGTTGCCATATAAAAATTCAAGTTTTTTACGTATACTATGAAAATGAAGAAGTTTTTGTTGTACTGAAAAGTTCTTCACAATGTGAAATCCTATGAAATTGGTTATAATTAGTTTTACTGTCCGACGAAGAGCTCTAGAAATATATGAGAAAAACCACTTCAACAATCAAACTTACACAGAGAGAGAGACCATACGAAATTAGAGGAGGATCATAAGAATTGGTCTTAGACCAATTCTACCTTTTTTAATTGTTATTTCTCAATTCATAATTTTTAACCATTAGAAATCACGAGAATCCCACTCAATATGTTATTTTCATTGAACTTTCTATCAGTTCTTATCTTCTTGAGTAGCATTTAAAAAATTAATTGCCGTACCTACGTTATATAAAAATGTACTCGATAAATAGATTTGGATAAAATTTCAATGAATTGACAACGAAACAACTATTAGGACAACGCAGGGAATATCGATCACTTATATATGTAACGTAACGTAAAGAACCTTCCAGTACACAATACCTATACCAGTCAATGGAATATTTTCGTTTGAAATACAGATTAATATTAAGTCAGAATTATATATTACAATTATTGTTCAATTCAAAACCGGTTTTTTTACGGCAGAAACGATTATTATCAATGATGATTGCAAGATATTCAGTTATTTTCATATTTTTTATGTTCTTTTATATATAGGTATTATAATAAAATATAATGAACAGCAGTGAGAATAATAAAATAATTTCTGAATATAATAACCCGAAAAAACATAATAAATTCAGCGATATTTTAAGGCAATCGATTCCCATATCCAAAGATATAAATCGATTGAAAACAATACACATCCCATGTAAATATACGTACGTATGTACATATGTACATACATATATGTATAGATAAACATACCAAAAATACAAATTAATATACACCTAGTATACCATCAATGCTACCTATGACGTCAAAGCAATTAAAAGAAATTAAAAACCAGAAAACCTCGCATAACAAGAGCTTATAGAGATGGGAGGGAAAAATAAAAAAAAAACCTTACTGACGTGTTCAGTATTTGAGATATTAAACTGGGCTTGAACTGGGAGTTAAACCGATTTTAAAACAGTTCGCTAGCTATCGGTAAGCGCCACTGACTATGGCAGAATAAAGATTGATCCGTCGATTTTCATTGTTTTGGTATTTAGGTCAAATTTTTGTTCGTGGCCCCTAAATACAGGTTTTTTTTTTTTTTAATGTATATTTGTTTTAACCTGTTTAAGACCCTTAAATATTTTGGAAATCTTAGGTAGATTAGGTATACTTTGGTATATTATACATACACTTGTTTTGATAAGCAAAGGAATGTTAAATGAAATTTTAAGAATGCTGCACTACACACTACCTGTAGAAGGCTTCGAGCAATTCGATATGCGTAATTGATCTACCTTAGAGCTATTATGTGATATAGTAAAATGTAAAAGAGCCATACACAGTTGCTTGAGGCTAATTGAAAATTTTCCATAAATTTAAATATTTTACACAATTTTCAACAGATGATATTGAACTAAGAACTTTTATTTATACGATAGCTAAAGCAGCGTGGAATAATATTTATTGCAATTGCCTGACTTTCTTAGGAAATGAAGCAAAAGCCATTCAGAGATGATTAAACTAAAAGGAAAGTAGCCTTTTATATTCACAGCTAGGCCGGGAATAATAGCAACAGTTAATAGGTCTAGTATGTTAATAACATTTCTGTAATCTCATCTATCTATATTTCCATGACAACCGTCAGTCGTAGATTGTGCATGTGCACTAATTTACGAGCGACTCAGGATACATTTTGTTGAAGCTGACGCTATCCGGAGCTATTCGAAGAAATCCGGATTTATCGGAGAACATAATATAAGTAATCCAAATTTTCAAATACTAAAAGTTCTGACTGCGTAAATCCGTGAAATCCTAATCCAAATACAATTTTTTTTTTTTTAAATACATAAGCTCGCATAAAATCCCGATTTTCCCGAAATTCGGAAAGATGAGTTTTAAGCTCAAATTAATTTTAATATTCGAATAGTTCGTAATAACTTCCCAATTTTTGGGGTGATATTATTTCATTCATGCATTTTTGCAAGCTTGGGGATTTATTTAATTTACGAGTGATTTCATGGAACTTATCCCGGAATTCCAGTTAAGGAACAGGTAATACATATAGTACATGCAGTCCTCGCTTTACGGCGTTTCGTTTTACGTCAGGTAGCATTTTGAGACCAACGATCATATTTACGTCACGTTAGTGTAGCAAGCAGAGGTGAAAGTTTTACTCTACTTGCAGCACCGAAAACTATGAAAAACTATAAATAGTAGCCACTTACTATACATATTATAGTTTTCAAAAGGTATTGATTTATTCATATCTATTAACTGAACTCGATAAACATCATTATATTACTGCCAACGTACAAAGATTCTAAAAAAGTACTTCAAAAAGTACTCAGTACTTTTTATAGACTTAGTACTTAGTTACAAGTATACTTTTCATACATGCGATACTTGTACTTACGCTGACGTACTCAGACCTTTGGTACTTGTACTTAAGTACTTTTTCTTTGGTACTTGCCCAGCTCAAGGCATTGGTACGTTGCATTCTGTTCCAGCCATTACTCCATATTCTGAAAACCGTTTATCACACATTGTATTCGTACTCCAGAAAATGATGAATTTCAAATTCGTTTAAAGCTTTTAAACAGAGCATTTAAGAAAAATAAAAAGAAATAAAACTAAGTCAGTTTTCTTTATTGACATCCAGACAGGGCAAAAACCTTTGTAAATTATAAAACATCTGAAATTCTCTTAATTTGATGTGATTTTCAACCTTATTCACCTTTTATATTTGTTTACATTTGATCTTGGGGCTGAGGCTCCGCGGTAGTGTTGAAATTTACTATAACATTATGTAACGTATTGATTTCAAAATAACGTTTAAAATACGAAAAACAATACAGTATTATTATTCCTACTGTGAATCTTGTGATGTCGCACGATAGAACATCAATGAAAAACACAGATAAAACTATATAGGAAGGGGCAGTACTTCAACAAAATATCGCACGGTATCGAATCACACGTGCTAACAAAGATTACGTTTCGCTAGAATTTCATTACTTCTTTCTATTTCGTTCCTCTCTCTAACATCGTTCAACTTTTCGTTTTTACCCAAACAGCTTTTCATTTTGACACCAATTCAAAGTTACTTTTTTTTTATTGTGTACCGAAATTAGTGTAAAAAAACGATAAATACTATATGCACAATTCATGGACCAACTGAAAAAGAAGAGAGGAAAATTGAGTAAAAGTTTGTAGCTTTTGTACGATGACACACCTCATCATTACAGTATTGCAGTGGGCGATATCCATAATGTAGATATATTAAATCACCTACTAGTTAGACGACTTAGCCCCTGGACATTTTTATTTATTTAAAAAAATATATATTAATATCTACGAGGGAAAGAATTGGAAAACGATGAAATGTGAAGGCGACAATTTCGACTCATTATAAGTTAAATGACAGAAAATATCTCCAATGCATTAGGGTTAAGGCCTAGGCAAGACACCGCACCACAAGACCGATAGTGTTTCATGTATCATCGATTGTTCGGTTGTGCAGTGTTGCGCAAAACAATAGCAAGCATTTTAATTTCATTTTCTTAGTTTTAATTGACTTATAACAAATGTAATATTGTTCCTTTATCCACTCAACACCAACAAATTGGTATATTTTACAAAAAAAACTATAAAATAAGTTAAAAACAAGTAAAAAAGCTAAAATTTATTGGTCTAAGACCAGTTCTTAAGACACCCTAGATAAATGCCCGTAGGTAATTCTTATGATAATCTCTCTGTGCAAGTTTGATTGTTGAAGTGCTTTTCCGCATTTATGTCTAGAACGGTTTGTCGGACATTTATAATCAATTTTATAGGATTTCATATTCTGCAGAACTTTTTCAGTACAATAAAAACATCTAGGACTGATCATTTTCACAGCATACGTAAAGAACCTAAATTTTTATATATGGCAATACCAAGAAGGTGTTGCCTGATTTAGTCTATTTTTAAAATTATATTTATTATTTTTATGAAAACGCCGTGTACAAAATTTCAGCTCTCTACGTTAACGCGTTCTCGGGCTGTGTCCAAATAAATAGTGAAAACGAAATTTTTGTATGGCAACCCCACGAAGGAGTTGCCCGATTTGGCTCATTTTAGAACTTAATTTTACCTATTTTTTTTAAAATCCCGTATGCAAAATTTCACCTCTCTAAGTACAGGCGTTCTCGAGGTATCGTGCAACCAGACGGAAGGACAGACGTACATGTAAAAATCCAAATAACTTTTAATACATATTATGCGTGGGTGTTCAATCCATTTTGCTGTAGCAGCATTATGTCTATGTGTAAAAAACGGAATCACATTCTTAGTATACCCTATGACTTCACCTAGGGTATAACAAGTAAAAAATGTAGAACTGGTCTAATAGTACGTTTTCACTAGGCCTCAAAGCACGTAATTTCGAGCAAAAATTTCGAAATTACGGGAACTTGTTTTCGTAATTTCGTTGACACAGTCGGGAATTTTGAAACGAATAAAATGCCAGTTTTAAAAAAGTTTGGGATGTGTACGTCACAAAGTACGTAATTTCGATGGTAATTTTGTAGAAATAACTTTTAAACGAGCTAAAACAAATGTATGGGAAATTGCATAATTTTAAGCTGATTTCGACGATTTCATTGAAACTACGTAATTTCAACTTAGTGTGAATGCCATGTAAGACGAATTTTTACGATATCCTCCTAGATGAATGCCCGTATGTATTTTCGTATAATCACCTCTCTGTGAGAGTTTGATTATTTAAGTAGTTTTTCCCATATATGTATTGTATTTCTAGAACGGTTTGTCGGACAGCAAAAATGATTTTAACAAATTTCAGAGGATTTTATATTCTAAAGAACTTTTCAGTACAATAAAAACAGTAAAAAATCAAAATAAGTTTTAATATCATTCGAGAGTGTTCAAGCCATTATGCTTCATCAGCTTTATTTCTATGCGTTACAAACGGAATGTCAAACTAATAGGCCTTATAGATATCATCGAAGGTATAAATAGCTTAAATATTTTTAAGTGTGAAAAACTAAAGCAACTTTGCAAACCAACTAGTAAGGAATCTTCAACTGGAATTTTTCTTTTTCATTATAATAAGCTTCAACTCAAAAATAATTGAAGAATAGTGATGGCGCACTTTTAAAATTTCAAACGCAAAAAAAAATATGATATTAATAAATCCATAATTTTGCGCTAAAATAATCAGAAATACTAACACGCTGCATTTAAATGACCGCGAAAAACTACAAGGCACATTGATGGGAGAATTAATGCTCTCATAAAAAAAAAAAAAAGTTCGTTACAACAAACGAAATTGTAAAAACTTTAAATTTAAGCAGTACAGCATAGAAGTACGATTTTTAAAAAATTATAGAACAGCTAAAAAGCCAATGATAACTAAGAAATACTTGCAAAAAAAGGTGTATTTAATACTTTGGTCTACTGTTTTACATTAACTTCAATTTTGCAAGAGCACATTTTAATTGGACCATTGAAACCTAAGTTGAAAGCAGTCTTTATCAGCGACGAGCCCAAATTTAATTTAATTAACTCCAACGGAATAATGAGTACTGTACAACAACTAAAAGGTAAGCGGTTCGATCGATGATTCTGCAAGGTCACAGCCAAGCATGGAGGAAGTAGTATTATGTTGTAAACCTGTTTTTTAACTAACGGACTATGTCCTTTTGATGAAATAATAACAATGAACCATTTGAAATACAGTGGAACCTCTCTATAGCGAACACCGCTATAACAAATTTTTTAGTGCTCCTGGCAGTAGCATTTACATACGATTTCTTTGGAAAATAATTTCCATAAAACGAATTATTTACAAAGAATTCTCCATATAACGAACCAAAATCTGGTAACGCTGCATCGAAAAATGTTCGAGATAGAACTTCTCTTTAACGAACTGTCCCTTCTTCTCTTACAAAATAAAGCAATAGCTGAAATTGTCAAAGATTTCTCTTAATGAAGAAGAACTGGATCCTGCAGATTACACTGAGGTAAAAAAGCCAACCATTGACGAAATTCAAGAGGCATTGCATATTTTACGTGGCGCAGTACACGCACATACTTTTCGATTTCTAATTTCGAAAATGGAGGGGGTAATTTCGAAAAAAACACTTTTTTACCAAACTTGATATTTACGTAGATTTCGTTATTCCGCATCTTTTAGTGCTATTCATTTTTGCGGGAGGGGCAAGCTCTGGGAGGGGCGGTGGTTCAAAGCTTCACCTTTAAGCGGCTATATTTGAATAAAAACAATGTACACCAAAAATGTCTTTTGCATTTATGAATTTAAGACTTACTTGCTAGAACAATGCTTGGTTGAGAAAATAAAGCCGCTTAAAGTTGAAACTTTGAACCCCCGCCCCTCCCGCAAAAATGAATAGCACTAAAAGATGCGGAATAACGAAATCTACGAAAATATCAAATTTGGTAAAAAAGTTTTTTTTTCCCCTCCATTTTCGAAATTCGAAATCGAAAAGTACCCTATCTAATAGCCAGTTAAGATTCCCGTACAATGACATATAAATGGTGTCGTAGGTTAAAAACTGTAGGAGGAGATAGAATCCTACGAAAAAACTGATGATTACCTCGATGGGCACATCTTCCAAATGTTAGCTTATAACTTTTGATTGTTATTGTTGATAGCACTTAGGGAGGTCATTTTGGAAAATGGGACATAATGCGTTAATTTTTTCATAGTTTTGTCAAGTTCGTGCAATGGTGATATTTCGAATAAATGTACACTGAAGCGCGACAAAAATGTTGGTGAAATGAAAAATCATAGCGGAAACTGTTTTTTTTTAAATAACTGAACGCACAATTATAACATATTATGCATTCTTAGAAAGGCCAATATGTGTTCTTTTAAATGAAGGTTTGAACGTCACAATACATTAATTACAATAGAACTTATAACGAAATTACTCTGAAGAGGTATGCAAAACCTCGAAAATCGATATTATCGATTTACTCGAAAATCAAGCTGAGTTCGATATAAAAGTATCTGGACTTTTTTGACCCAAATGACCTCTACTTTCATCCCCTTAAAGGATTAAAGAAATTTCCGGAACACCCTGTATATTTTGTTATTGAAAGATATTTAATAGTGCCTGTTTTGCTCAACAAAATATGTACAAAATATAAATTAAGAACTTCTAAAATGCAGTTTATTTGTAACGAATTTTCCATATAACGAACTACTATTCCTGTCACCTACAAGTAGGTACCTACGTTATAGAGAAGTTCCACTGTATTAGGAATTTTAGAAACGGTTATGTTGCCCAATGCCGAATGAGAATGCCGCTGCGATGAGTGTTTCAATATGCGACATTGACCCGAAAAACACATGGAAGCTGGTAAAGGAATAGATTAAAGAAAATTACACAAAGTACTGAGGAAAGAATCACTATTCAAAATAAAATTGCTTCAGTTCTGCAAACTTAAAAATATTAAAGCCTGCCATATAAAATATAAAATAAAATATATAAAAAAATGTTTTTGTAAAGTATGCTAATTTATTGTGTCTGATGAGTGGATAAAAGAACAATATATTTTCGTTATAAGTCAATTAAAATTAAGAAAAAACAAAGTCTTCTTTTTCTTAAAATGGTTGCTATTGTTTTGCACAACACTGTACATACATATGTACCTACAGTTTCGGAAAAATCTAAGCAACTTTACCCACAAAGCTGATCTTTTTTATAAATAAAAATACATACATATGTAAATGTCAGTTTGAAACAACTTTTATTTTACTACTATCCTCATTCTATATAAAAATTTTATATAATAACGAAAAATAAAATAACACAAATGAACTGGAAAAAACTAAAGCAACCGCACACGAAATTGAAAACTAATTTGCTCTATAATTCATGTTAACGATTTTTTGAATTGTAAAATTTTACCGCTAGACAATTGATAAGCTGAGGAGTGGGTGAACAGAGAAGGTCACATGCCCCATACCTAAAAATTTACAGAAAATGCATAAAACTGTATAAATCAATGGACTTTCGAAATTATGCCACTTTGATTTTAATAGTTCGTGTCACTTTTAGTGTCCTACTCGATATGTTATGAACATAGAAAAATGTCAAATACACTAGAGAAAAAAATATAAAAACAAATTGGTCGTGTACCTTTTTGACTGCACAGACTGACTGTGCCCTTTGCATTGTTGGACATGTTCGTTTTTGTTCAGTTGTTGGATTGAAAAAATCAATAGATTTTCGTGAACACATTTTTTGAAAGAACAGTGATTGGAAAAAGAGAAAGTTCAGTATAGCGGACACAATTCCGTTAATAAACGACAAGCGGCCGACCGCGAGCATATGACTTTTTATTCGTCGACTATACTCAGATAATGCACGATTCCATTTGTGTCCAGTATGGTGATCGAGTAAGTCCTATGACAAACAGTAAAATTTAATGACACAAAAATACTTGAGTTATAAAATATAAACAAACCCATGATTTCAAGATTATTGAAAAATTATAACCTGAAGGGAATGTGAAACCACGTATAAAGGAGTACGATCAAGCAAAACGACAGCACGAGACGATATCAGGAGAATTCAGAAGGACCCATTCGTTTCATCAAAGGAAACATTCAGAGACTTCAATTAAATGAACATAACGGATAGAACGATCAGAAATTGAGCCCTTGAGGTTAAACTGCCAAATACACGACCAGTGTCAAAACCTGCTATCTAAGAAAAAACCTAGGAAAAAGAATAAAATTTACGGAAAAAGATAGGAAATGAACTGAGCAAAAATAGAAAACTGTGCTATTCTGATGAAATCAAATTTAGTATGACTTAATCTGATGGAATGACTCATGTCAGACATTTTACAAGATAAAACTTTTTCCAGAAAATTGTAATGGTTTGAGATTGTTCCTCCTGGACGCGATTGAGTCCTGCCGATGACAAAATGAATTGATGTTCAGTACAAACATGCTTCGATATGCAGAAGTGGATATGCATCTCCTTTAGAGGTTTCAGCAAAACCAAGACCAAAGCATTCCTTAAAATTTGTCACAATAATTGACTTGAAGATATTGAAATGATTGATTGAGCCGCGCGCAATTATCGGATATGAATCCGATTGAAAGTTTGAGGGTTATAGTTAAAAGGACAGGGATTCTCCAACCAGAAACAATTGTTCGAAGGAAAAAAAATGGAGTGCACAGTAAAAAAAATTCCCCTAAAATGAGTGGCAACAATTTGTGCCACAAAATCTTAGGTATTTTTCGATAAGATTAGGGAAAGCTCCACCTTGGACAACGCAGATTCAGTTTTTATACCCTAGATGAAATCTATAGCGTATACTAAGTTTGTCATTCCGTTTGTAACGCACAGAAATAATGATGGTAGAGCAAAATAAATTGGACACCCACGCATAATATTAAAAGTTTGTTTTGATTTTTTCATATCCGTCCATCCGTGCGCACGATAACTCGAGAACGCGTTCACTTCGAAAGCTGAAATTTTGTACACGGACTTTATAAATATGGTAAAATTTAGTTCGAAAATGAGACAATTCGAGCATCTCCTTCGTGGGATTGCCATACAAAAATTTCGATTTCCACTATATGTCCAAATATGCCTGAGAACGCGTCGACATGGAAAGCTGAGATTTGATAAATGGTGTTTTTATAGTAATAACAAATAAAATGGAATAAATCGGGCAACCCTTTCTTGGTGTTGCCATATAAAAAATTGGTTTTTTTCATGTACTGTGAAAACGATCAGTCCTAGACATTTTTATTGTACCAAAAACTTTTTCGCAATACGAAATCCAATAAAATTGGTTATAATCATTATGCGAAAAATCACTTCAAAAATCAAACTTGCATAGATCGATGACCATGCGAAATTTTATACGGGCATTCATCTAGTGTATTAGACCAATTCTAAGTTTTTTACTTGTTATCCCTAAAATGCAGCTCGGTTTTCTTTCCCAGGTAATAGTTTTAGTAAACTGTAGTTTACTAGTGTAGTTACTCTTACTACATACACCTCACCGAACCGAACCTAACCTAACTTAACCTAATCGAACCTAACCTAACCTTACTTAACTTAACCTAACTTAACCTAAATCTAACCTAACCTAACCTAACCTAACCTAACCTAACCTAACCTAACCTAACCTAACCTAACCTAACCTAACCTAACCTAACCCAACCTAACCTAACTTAATCTAACCTAACCTAACCTAACCTAACCTAACCTAATCATACCATATATAAGCTGTGTTCTTTCGTGTACCTTAGAACTCCCATATACTGGAGAGAACAAATTGCTCTGTCGATTGAAGCGAACTATTTGTTCTGTTCGCTTCATTTATAAATCTTCTATAAAAATGTATGAGACGTTATTTTGTGTATCTTTTGTTCTGCCCTGTTGTGCGGACACAAAAAAACACAGATATACTATGTTTTTTTCATTAAAACATATAGTTAGTATGAAAGTCAGTGCCGGAGCTTCTACTACATATGAAGTAGATTTAGTACAGTTTAGCTCTTAGAATTGTTTACTACACAACAAACTTATTTGTACTACACTTCTGAGAATTATGGAAAATAAGCAATAAATATTTAATTAAATTACCAATCAAGAAATTTTTCGATACACATATATGTATGTATGTTTCATCAAAAATTTCTTAGTTTTTCAAAAATTTGATAATTGACAATCATATGATTATCCAGTTGTGGGAAAATATTAGAAGTTCTAGTAAGTCATAGAAATTTGCAAAATTATCATTAAAATGAAATTATCCTATTTCGCCTCACACTTAAAAATTATTATTAGTGCATATATGTATATATGGTCAGCTTGGCTGTTCATTTTGGCGTATATGGCAAACAGGAACCAAGCCGTACTAATGAATATATACGGTTCGTGCCGATACAAAGCGCCCTCTTTTTGCAAAGAAATTTCTTTTTCCAAGATTTTTCGTTGTAAAAAGAGTTTTTCTTTTTTTTTTCATAAAATGAGTTAATTTAGCAATTTAACGATTTAACAACTCAATTTTTCAACAATTTAATTAGTTATCTCCACCAAAATTTGTACTTGTCATCTCATGTTTATGAAATGATCACATCAAGCTAAGAATGATTAATAAAACAATACATACAGTACTTAGTACTTACTTATAGAAAATTTTCAATTAATCTTAGCGGAAGTTATTTACTACACTTTTACTACACTTTTGTATTTCGAATATACTACAGTTTCAACACACACACATGGAAGTTAGTGCTGGCGCTAAGGCGTTGAGAACTTTTAAACAAAAATAGTGAATAGTGACTTGTTTTCAAAAACAATGTGTGAATTATATTAACGAAAATATATTTGTTAGTGTTCCATAAAAAATGTAGAAGAATACCTAATTTCCTCTTCCTTATATCCGAGAAAGCTTAACATTTCGGGATCTTTGTGTACTATATAGGTTTTCATTCATTAAATGTTGCATGGATTTGGAGGAATTAAACTGATTTTGTCTTCAATTTAGGAAATTGCCCTATATTTTTTACAGTGTAGTTAATGTCCCAAAGGGAACTATCGAAATTAATGCCAAAGAGGTGTGATGTTGTCTGTTCAGTAACAACTTCGCTAAAAAGTATTGAAATTAAGCTCTTATTGTTATTTGTTAGTTGGTATCGAGTTGTTTTAACTTTGTCAGCTACTTTTAATTTTTTTATTTTATATAGTTTTAAATTTTAGAAGTCTTACAATTTCTTTTCAGTTTTATATACATAGCAATGACGGATGTAGGTTAAAATAAGAAATTTTGTGGTTTAAGTTTTTTTTTTAAGCACACAAAAGTGTTTAGTATCAATAACAACAAAGAAAGTAATTATTTCTTATGACATGGTCTTTAGGTTGTTCCGTCAATCTCTTGCTAGCTTAAACATAAAAGATGATTAGGGCAGTTTGAGAAATTAACAAAACAATAAATACAAAAATTTATTTTCAATGTAAATAGCAATAACGATTTCCCCCTAAAAGCTTTCACATAAACACAAAAATAAGACCGTTTGTGGGCAAAATCTTTACATATAGTATCTACGGTAGAGTTTTGTTTGTTTATAAAGATTTGTGAAGAGCTTTTTATAAAATCATCATCGTTTCAAACACCCACTTCAGACAAGTAATCCTTATTTTGATGAGAAAAATTTACTTAAAGTTTGAAATTATGTATCTATGTCGTCAGGATATATGTATGTATGTGGCATGTTTAGGAGAAAATTGCACCACTTCTGCGCTGAAGATTTTTTTAACAGATATCCAACCATATTTGCTTTCATGAATAATAAGTAAAATAAAATAAAATAATTTTTTTCTTTATTAGTGCTCATAACAATGACTCAAGCTTTTTAGTATAATATTAATGAGTTTTGATATAAAAAAAATAATAAAAAAAAAATCTTATTTTAGTATTTTCTCTAAAAATAGGTTTCAGCAATTTTTTTAAGCTGATTCCAGCTACTCTTAAATGATTTTTTTTTGTTTTTGCAAATTGCAAAAACTTCGTTTCTGCGATGTGCTTTTTCATGCGATGACAGTGAGAAGGAATATACCGATATACGTAAGTTACCTGCTTATTTAACTTTTACTCACCGTCACTTCATTCATATTGTAATAAATTCAAGAATTGACGCACGATATTCAAATGATAATTTATTTTTAGTTTACAATAACCTGAATGTATATTTTTCAGCAGTCTTCTTAGTATACAAACATAATATGGCGTTTAATAAGGAATGTGAAAACAAAACAAAATCAATAACTCAAAAAATATTTTTATGAGAAAATTGGGTGAATTTTGTTTACATTCATAAGACAAGGTCAGTGCTTTCCTTGCATATTTTTTTGTTTGTTTGTTTTTTATAAAATATAATATCTCTTTACGATTCTCTAGTTTTTTTTTAACAGCAGCAGCATCATTATTGTTTGAAAGAAAAACAAATCAAATGGAACTTGAATTTGAACTCTAAGCATAGGTTTCATCTAAATGGCGTAATTTGTATGCACTTTTTTGAGTACACAACAAAATGAGTGAAATGCATAAAAGTGTAATTAATAACATAATATTATGGAAGGACCACAAAAATATTTACAAATATCCCCTATAGATACGAAGGCTTTCTTAAATAGGAAATTTTATCAAGTAAAATTTTTCGGAAGTACAGGTCACTTTCCCACAAATACATTGGAATATCAATTAATGCTGAATGGTAGGTTTTCAAGAAGTGCTTTACAAATGATCAGAGGAGAATTCTCCTCCAACACGAATTTGCACCACCATTAAACAAAACATCTCTGTCAACCGAACTCTTGACCACTTCAAGAGTGAAATTGATGACACCTCTATTTTAACGATACAATCCGAACTAGACACCTTATGTCTTACTTTTTTATTTTCCTTCAATTCTTTTTATTCCCCTTCATAAATTATTATCCTTCATAATGATAAAATGTACGGATGACAATTAACACTACCTACTCAAACGTATGTAAAACTGTGCAGAGTGAAATGCCGAATATTTTTAAACAATGATAAAAATAAAATAATTCGGAAGAGCAAAAGAATGCAGAACGGATTACATTTTGGGTACAGAGTGGGCTGGGTCATTTTAAAGTGAAAGGTTCAAATCAGATATGAAAACCGAGTGAATAACTGATTTTTTGGCAAAATTGTAAAGAAGTGAAAAAAAAATTGATTACAATTCCGAAATTTTGACTCTGTTGAGCCATAGCTTTAAAACGGAGGGGAAGCGAAAGAGTTATTGACTACTGAAAAGCAGGAAAGATAATCTATGGAACAATTTTAGATCATTTATTTATTTCATGGGGTGGGTGTATCGTTCAGGAGTCGTAAAATATGAAAAAAAAAAAATAATTAATTTCGAATCCCTCGTATATACCTTCCAAACGACACATTTGCCACCTCCACGCAAACAGAGCTGGGTAGTACTTAAATGCTACTCAAAGTACATTTTCATTACTTGAGGTTTAATACATAAGACTTTTGAAATTCCCTATTTAGTACTTGAATATAAGTATACTTGCTTCTATTTACTAATATGTACTTCAGTACCAAGATTTTTATTGAAGTATTTTTGTATTTCCATTTCATGCTATTCTAATAAAGTTGAATAATCTTATGAAAAGAATGCGGAATTAAACTGCAACTTTGTCGCCACGAAAATGTTTTTTAATTCGCCTTTGAATTTTTCATAACTTTAAATTAAGTAATAAATAAAATAAAGGAGAAAAGCAGCTAGCGGGAAATGTTTTATTTTTAAATTTATTTGTGAAGAATTGAATCCGACCACCTTGGTCACCTAATATCACACCGTACATTCAAATTTTCCTCGAAGTTCAACTCCTATAGCAAAGACACGCAAAGAACTATTAAAATGTGTTCCACGATCTCGCCACCAAAGTAGAGCATTGTTCGAAAGTACAACAAAACTGAACAAAACTCGATAAAAGATAAACTGTAGCAAGTTCTGTTTAGTTTTTATGCCCTTTATAGTCTACCTTAGCCCCAATGGTTACTCTATTATAGTTTTCCATAGGTATACATACTTATACTAATCTTTAATCTTATATTAAATCTAACTAAACTTTATAATCTTCACCAACGTACAAAAATTGTAAAAAGTACTTTTTAGTAGTCTAAGTACTTAGTTACAAGTACATTCTTTACATACGATACTTGTACTTACGCTGAAGTACTCAGGCTTTCGATAATTGTACTTAAGTACTTTTTCTTTGGTACTTGGCCAACATTGCCCGCAAAAATTGTTTTGTTAGTTTTGATGACGAGAAGGAGAGAGGTGGACTTATGTAGTACATAGTTCAAGACACTAGAAATGATTTCTTAAAATCGTTATTGCTACAAATTATTTCATTTGACTTGATATTAAACCTTAGATTATATAGCAAAAAGGATAGGTTATGAGATAGAAGCTTTTTTCTTCATATAGTACAGTCGCATCCATGTGCTTATTTTAGTCATGGAAGTAGTAAACTATGATATTTTCTGAGCGGGCACATAATTTAGTGGTTGAAACTTAATCATGTATTGAAGAAGTTTTTATAATAATTCAAATCATTTTTAAGTTTAGAATCTTATAATTTTTTTTTATAATTTTTACATTTTTAAGAATTTTCCTAGTGCCCATTTATTTTAGGATAATATTTCTTGGCGTTGCCTTTGTACAACTGACGTCATACAGACATCCAATTACAATTCGAAAATTCAAATAAGTTAAGAAATGTCAGAAATATCGAACTGACAAAAACTAAACACTCAGCCCTCTTGTCATTTTCCTCCTGGTCCAAAGAAACAAAATGCTTATCACACATACACGAATTTTACAGTGCATAGCCTATCCTTTTTGCTATATAATCTAAGTATTAAACATGTTACTAGCAACTGACCTTGACTCCGTATTGGAAAGTTACGTTTCGTTTTTTATTGATGATCTCTCTTTTGAAACAATGAAGGAATAAAACAGATACCACACTGAGCGTCAGATCTGATTTCCACATCGCATTTTTTTTTCTTTTTTATTAATAAATAGTAGCGTCCACACTGAAACGGATCTGATTTCGATTTCCCACCGACATCCTTTTTCTTCAGTTCGTCTCCAACTAGATTAATGAGAACGTCAAAACTTTCCCGACACACTCTAGAAAGGCTCTGGAACTTTTTTTTTTTTGGATTTTTATTCTTTTTACTGTAGAACTGTATCTCAAGTTATTAACAGACTGGGTGTACCCAAAATCTCAGTTTTTTTTTGTGCCAGAAGTAATGTAGCACTTAAAACTAATCTAATTATCAGTCGGTGACATCTGATCTTGATCTGATATCGGAATCAGATCTAAATCAGACCTGACGCTCAGTGTGACATCTACCTAACATGTCGAAGTTACTGACCAATTGTTAGTCTTATTTATTTACTATTTTTCTTTTAAAAGCTTTAGTCAACGATACCAGTTTTTTTTTTTTTTTTCTATTGAACTTAAAAGTCCCAAAGCCTATTAGTTTAAAAATGCCCATAAAACTCACGCAAAATGCAACTCGAATTTTTTTCATTTTTTTTAAGTATATTTCAAAATAGCACTTAAAAAAATTATTTAAAGAAGAAAATTGCCATAGACATTGACTTTAATTTTTCGCGGGATTTAGATAAAGAAAAAAAGTTCCACCTAAGGAGTGTCATAGGTCCTTTTAAACTAAGGGATTTTGACTTTTTAAATCGGGGAGGAAGAAACTTTTAATAAATAATAAAAAAAAACTCATCATCATCATCATAGGGTTGACGTTCAGGAGGAATGGGGTGATAGATAAAATAAAATATTGAGAAAAAATCACCACGCCCCCACCACCCTCCCAACAAACCACTTTATCCAGAGTTGTATGATTTTAAGTACCGGTAAAAAACAAATTATTTAGTCTAAGGTCAAATTTTTTTACTTTTACTCGAAAATTTACCAGTACCAGTAAAAATATTGGTAATGTCCAGTCCCAGTAATTTTCCAGTATTTTACTGATACTTTACTGGTACTTACTTGTAATTACTGGTTTTTATAAATGGGTACTAACATGAAAACCACGAAATACAACAAGTAAGTAGCAGTAAATTTTCACCTTTTTAGTATTTTCTAGTTTACTATAATTATTAAGACGAATAAATAGTGTACACAAATAATTTTTATTAAGTCGATGAATTCCATTTCACATAATCATATGTACATAGCAGTCTTTCAAATCCGTCTCATATGTCATATTCTTCTTTATTTTGCTTTATGTTGAAAAAATCCTCATAATAAACATTAAGTCTTTATCTCTTACAATTAATTTTGACTCCGCACTATAAATGGATTGTTGTACTGTCGAGTACTGAAAGGTACTGGCGAGTACTGAAAAGTACTGGGAAATACAATATACAATTATTTGTATCTTAATTTCTACTCTACGCAATACATTTTCTGTTTGTCTCGACAAAACAATCATCATTCCCTTTATGGAGCACACTCTTATAAATGTGAAACACCGAGTTAAATATACATATGTGGTAATCGTTCTTCTAAACAAAATTATTGATTTCCTGTCAGTCGGAATTGTTACATTTCCCAATCTAATCTATTTTAAACATCCAAGTACAATTTTTTAAAGTAATTTTTGTACAAAATATCTATTAGTCAATTCAGTCTAGATAGAAATATTGTAAATATTTGTGGTTTCAGTCTACAGAAGTAATACTGTTTGCACACAGTACACGTTACCAATCATCTTCTCAGTTGGCTCTTATAGTCTACAACAACATGAATTCATGGGCTTTATGCGTGCAATATAATACCACAGACAAATAATATCCCGATATCAAAATAGAGAAAAACGTAATTTGAAAAACTTAGCCATCGTTAGAAAGCTGTTACAGGTGTACTGTGTGCACATCATGGCAACAGGCAGCCTGTTCAATGTATGAAGGGTAAAGATAAGAAATTAAAATCAATAACGATAATATCATTGCTTAATTCGAAGGACTCGAAGAAATTTTCAGTTTTAAATTACAACAACAGCAACAACAACAAAATGTTAATTCAGGTATCTAAAATTATTCAACTTTCGCAATAGTCACCAAAGAATTGTGTGCGTATTTTCTTATTTTAATGATAAGTTATTTTAAGAAGCAAAGAGAAGCGTGCCCACGGTTCATTTATTTTTAGTATCAAGCTTTTAAAGCCTGCCTCAGCAAATATTGGTAAAAAGTATTGAAGCTTGCGATTTTTCCAGGACAAATACAGCACACAACGAAATATGTACATAATATTAATGGTTTTAACACCATTGAACTAAGAATACAAAATATAGGTATACACGTTCTACAAATACCTACATTGCTTGATATTGGGGTATTTGTGCGTATAAATTCTACGCACAAAAAAAAATAAAACGCTATAGTCACTTTCTTCTTCTGGACCGAGTCAATGCACCCATTGTTACGTCTCGCCATGAATATAAATATCATTCACGTTTTACACTTTCCGGCATGCACTCTCCGGCTGACCAAATGCCACCTACACTGTAACTTCTGTGAACTTTAATCACAAGATTATTTTACATTTACAATATAAAAGCTGTAATTATCATGCTTGAGACTATAACTTCTCTTCTGCTTAGTTCCAGTTCCAGTCAACTCAGCCTTGAAAAATTCGGATTGAATTAATCAGTGCAAGGCTCCTACTGCCATTCTGGCGGCCTCATTTGCGTATTTTCATTTTAATGTTATCATAACAGAGTTGATTTGAGCAGCTTTAATCTCGATCCTTTCAGAATAAATAACAAAAAGTAAAATCTATTGGATTTTTTTTTTATTATTGAAGAGAGTGAAATTGTTTTTCAAGAAGAAATAGAATATTATATTATATTATATTATTATTATATGGTGCGTTCTAGATTTTAAACAAGTCTGAAAAGATTCCAACCATTTATCCAAGTCACCAAATTTACTAAAAAATTCTTGTATCGAATTTGATAATTTTCAACTTTTACCACCAACAGAATTTTTTGTCCAAGTAATTTAACAAACGAACACAGCACACAACTTTGGAGACAAACAAAATTTATAAATGAACAGAATTTTTGTTTAGGTTTTCAGATGAGATTGATATGAAGCTACTACACCGTCTTATTTGTGGCAACTACCAATACTTTTCACACATTCTCTTTCAAAATATACTTAATACCTAGCTTAGTTCGCCAGTAGTATGCACATTACACCAAGTAAAATGTTGCTTGGTCTTCAAATTAACAAGTGAAATTGCAACCTTGTTTGGTTGGTTGGTTGGTTGGTTCAGGTATTATGCCTAGAGTTGCGTGTTACACTTTACATAATTAGTACTTAGAAGCGGCAGCTCTGTTACCAGGATTCGCATAACCACAGGATTGCAGACTATTGTCTCCCAATGTAAATTACCCCAGAGTAAGCAAGCTAATAGTATAGAATAAGACATTCAACTTGTGCAGTTTAAAATATGATATATCTCTCCTTTACCTTCTTTGTATAGAGATTTTTTCTAACCATGGAAGAACAAAACACCTAGGACACTAGCAAGTGCTGAACAAAG